>CAOKZL010000244.1:1200000-1800000 GCA_948472985.1 Iguana delicatissima
TTGCAAAAAATGAATGTCTAAGCTAGAGCTTGGAAATAATGCAATATAATGGTATGTTACCTGTAACTCATTACAGGTAAGAGATGTGCAATAGTATTAAATTATTAAGTAAGGTAACATATTGAAGTTGTCACACTCAGTTGTCACTCATATTTTTAAAACAGGCACTTTGAGCAGAATTTTATACGTTATGCTGTTCTATTAACTTTCTGGGTTAAAATAAGATTTAAAAATGTCTCAGAATAAAGTACATAAAAATCAATCAATTTTAAAATTAATGAATTACTTTTGGGGGCCTTGCTTTGAGATACCTAATGCTTTTTTTTTAAAAAAGTAACTTTCTAAGGTCTGTCTAGATTGCACTGAAAACCTAAATTCAAAAGCCGGCAAATTCCACAAAGAGCCATGCTGAGTGCTCACTTGAAGTCCAGCTCCTCTGATACGGCGATAAAATTCATCATCCTCTCGGCCCCAGCCCCAAAAGCGATTAGACATTCCATTACACTGAAACAACAATAAAGAAATGGTTAACCTAAGAGCAATTTCCCTACAAGAAAACTTGAGGCAGAGACTGTGAAGTGTGCTGATGCCTGTGTTATGGAACAGCTAGCACTATTACCTCAAGACTTCTACATCTTCAGGATTAAGGGAGTGGAACTTTCTATACCTGAAGCCAGTAAATACAAAGTACCAGCTCTGAACTCTTAAGCAATGCCTGACAATGTCCAACAATGTCCACCCAGCAAAATACCAAGAATACTAGAGATTTATTTCTGGGAAAAATCCATGAGCCCATTTTCCAAAACAAGCAAACAAACTTCATACTTACCATTCGAAAGTGCTGCTTGGTAAGCAGCAAGATGCCTCCTACATAGGTGCTATAGTGATAAAGAGGATGCAGTTCAGGTGATGCCACATGGAAAGGGCCAGCAGCTGGGAAGCTATAGTCCAGCTCCTCATTGAGAGGGAGCAAGTCCACATCATGCATGGCAATATAGTCTGTGTCATTTCCACTTTCTAGGAAGCCCACATTGATCAGAGATGCTCTGTTAAACCTGTCCAACAGACCAATGCAAACAGATTAAGCCTGACTCATAAAGTTTTACTCAGGCAATCTTAGCTACCTTTGTGCCGAAAGTCTGTCCAATGGCCGAGATAGGAAACATGATGCCCTACAGAAGATGTTGGCTGCACCTCCCATCAGCTTCAGCCAGCATAGCCAATGGTGAGAGATGGTGGAAAATGCAGCTGGAAGGCCATATGTTCCCATTCCCTGTTTTATGGTTTGTGCCAGAGCTGGGCAGAACAAATGCACTTTATTTCTGTGTGTGTTTCTTAAAGCCATTCCCCCCCCCGGGAGTATGAGGGATCTGCGGAGAAAAAAACACAAGACAGAGGAAGAAGTGAACTGCTATACAGAAACAAAATGATGAACGCAGAATTTTGTATAGCAAAGTTGTCCTCCCCCTTGGAAACTCCAATCACATTCATCCTCCATCATATTCTATATATTTTCAATACTCATCTTACGATCAGGAAGATTTGATTAAAACTACACATACTGAAAATTATATAGGATTCTGAATAAGCCAGATTTTCTGGATTCCAATAGCTGGTCAGTGCCTAAATAGAAGATTGACTTGGGATCCTAGAAATACCACCTTTAATTTTATTTAAAAAGTCAGGACAAAACAATGAAATTGACAGCAGTTCCTTATGCCACTTGCAAACTGACATTTATGTGGGAAGAGTGTACTGTACAATATCCAGTGAACAGTCAATCAGTTGACTTAGTTGACCAAAGCTTGCTCCTATGGAAAGAACAAGCATTTTGCATGACTAGGGCAGCTACCAATGTCTTCGTCTTCTTGATTACAATCCTTGTCAAAATCACCTTCATTTTATTTATTTATTTTTATTTGGTTCAAGGAATTTGGATCCAAGTACATACATAGAATAGTGCAAATCCAACCTTCATTTGTTACCTCCACCCTCAATAAATATAATAGAGAGGAATGAGGAAAAGCATAGATGAAAAAGTAAACTAAGATACAAAGTTGGAAAAATGATGGTATATATCTCAGAGAACACAGAAAAGAAAGTGGGAGATGTTGTTAAGCACACTGAAGCCCATCTCATATTCTACATCTTAATCATTTTAGAAAAATGAAAGACTTTTCACATGGGGACTGGAAACAAATCTGAATATTTTAAAAATAAAACTAAACCCAAGGTCTGAAAGTCAAGTCCATGTGGTGTGAGAACAAAAAACCAGATGCAACATGGTAGGAAAGAAGCTGTGGCCATTTCTGCACTAGCCTGTTATAGCACTATTATTCCACTTTAAGACCCCTCCCTAAACTGCAAACCCCAGGACTCAACAGGATGTTAAAAGTGGAATAATAGCGCTATAGCAGGCTAGTGCAGAAATGGCCTTTATCTTTGTAACAAACTGTCACAAATAAATACTTCTTATAAGTTAACCGAAGAAAAAAATAGTTTCAAGTTAAAGCTTCCAGGCTAAGTTGTACACAATTCTGCCTTAAAGACTGATTGCACTGAGAGGGGAACTTCAGATATGACCTCCATATTGCACCTCTTTCAGATGAAGAAAAAGGTAGGACTTCTGTTTCAGAAACAAGGAAGCCCTGTATTTCTGTTCCTTCTGTACCAAGGTCATACCCAAAGCCATTCTGAGAATGGAACATACAAAATCTAAGAGTGGTAATAGGTCAGAACATAGAGGAAAAAGCATAGCATGGGGTTTACATTAACCCATACCTTACAGTACCTGTAATGATCAACCTGATTAAGTATGAAGATATGATGGCGAATTTTCTTCCTACTGAGGAAACGGTGCATGTGGGGCACAAAAGTCAGCAGCTCCTCAAAGCGCTCCCGGAAGGGCACCAGTACTGCTAAGCGGTGGGGCCCCCATGATGGATCATCAGGAAGCTGAGGTAGAGGTTCAAACGTGCAAGGTTTCTGAGGCACTGTCACTTCTGCTCTTTGACCTCTCGCCATATCTCCTGAGCAGCTGAGCTGCAACCACAGCAGGGAGAGAAAACCCAGCAACAGAGCAACAAAGAAGAGCTGGAAAAGAGAGCATTTCCAGGGTAGGATGCCCAATAGCCGACAGGATCTGAAGCAAAACCAGAACAAGATGACACAACACAATGGGGCATGATAGAATAACTCAAGCACAAAAGAGGGAAAGATGGACACAAAACAGATTTAAAGTTGGCCTGCTGGCACAGGGATTACCATTCTAGTTGAAATTGAAGTCCCTCATTTTGCCAATATCCCAACAAAAAATTCAACATACCACTACTGTTACATTGGGAAAATAAAATAGAGAAGGACTGGGCAACCATAGTTACCATGTACCATTAATTTAAGCTAGGGTGAAAAACCATTGGCCCTCTGGATATTTAGACCATCATTCCCATAAATCCCTTAACATAGCCCATGCTGTGGAGGGATGGCTGGAGGAACTGAGGTTCAAACCATCTGGAGGACCTTAAGTTCCCACCTGATATGAGACTTCAGAAACTTCAGAGTATTTCACATACATTTTAGGAACTCTTACAAACTATCACCCTGTATAGTAGCTCATAATACAGGCAAAGCAGAAAGACAGTGGCTTAAGTTACCTAAAAAGCTTCCTGTGAATGAGGGTCCTGCCAACTCAAGGATGACTCTCTGCAATCCTATGTACACTTACTTGACAGTAAGTTCAACTAAACTCAGTGGATTTGCTCTATTAAATATACATAGGGTCAGATTGTTAGCATGACCAGAAGATATTCTCACATATTCTGAAACTGGCTCTTTACATAGAGTGATTGAATCTGCCTCAAAGTTACATCCTTTCACCAGGACTGCCCCCCTTACCCCCCCACAAAGTTTAGATATGACACAAATAGTTAAGGTTGTTTGGGAGAAAAAGGAACATTGCACTGGCTCAGAAACAACTATTGTAACAAAAAGCCTTCACATTTTCAAGAGGAAGAGCCAGGTGGGCCAGGTGGAATGGTGTCTCCAGCCCTCTTATTCTGGCTTCCCCCTTAGCACTTTCCTTGTGAAATATCTCTGGACATCCGTAACAAATAGCCATGTTTAAATATTTGAAGGGATGTCATGTTGAGGAGGGAGTGGACTTTTCTGCTGGTCCAGAGACTTGGACAAGGAGCAATGGATTCAAGCTGCAGGAAAGGAGATTCCACTTGAACCTCAGGAGGAACTTCCTGACAGTCAGAGCTGTCCGGCAACGGTCTCCTTCTTTGGAGGTTTTTAAGCAGAGGCTGGATGGCCATCTTTTGGGAATGCTTTGACGTGTGTTCTTGGACTGGATGGCCCCTGAGGTCTCTTCCAACTCTATGATCCTATGAAATTCGGACTCCCAGATTGAAAAACTGAAGACCTGCTAACATTCCTTCTTCTACACGACTATCAAAGGTACAGGAGCCCACTCCAGTTTTCATTCTGGTAAGCCTAGTCTCCCAATGCTTTCCATTCATTCCTAGCACTCAACGATCTATGCAGGGAAAAGTCAAGGGAAGCACTCGGGGTACCCATTAGGAAGGGAGGTAAACTTGCTTCCCAGCTGTTAAGAGCCAATCGGCCTGTCTTCCTCTACACACCAACCACATCAGGGAGTCTATTTCCCGTTCACTGACGGGTAACGGAAGGAGGCATACGCTGATGTTTCGGAGCTCAGCATTTAAAACAAAGTGACTACGCGCCGAGAGAGGCTGAGCAGCGGATCCTTGCTTCCCTAACAGGGTCAGCCGAGGGTTTTTCCTCCGCTGCTCCAGCTCTTGACTCTCCCCAAAAACCCTTCTACTTTCCTTTCTGTACTTACCTTCCGCCCGGGCGTCGATACATAGCAGACTTACGTCGCGACGGGAACATCCCCCCGTTTTGCCGGCAGGACTCCCCGCCCGAGACACGTTGGCTTGGACACACCAAGTCCGTCAGCTAGCGGGCTCCCCCAGAAACGCGCTCCTTACTAGCTGTTCCGCTTAAGTCTGGTTCCCAAACGAAGGCGGACGGGCCGCGGCTAAAGGGGAGTCGTCCCAGGTTTCCTCGGAAGCGGCGGAAGGCCTGGAGGGACGCGGGCGGGGCGGCAGTTACAGGGGGCTCAGGAAGGACTCGCAGAGCTTCAAGGCATTGCTGGGAGACCGGCTGGTTTGTACTGTACGGTATTCGAATTTGGGTGGGGTGAAGCTCGAAGCCTGTTGGCTAATTTTGGGCGGAGCATTTTTATTTTTTAAGTATCAGTCGAGCAAAGTCTTGAATGGATTATAGTCAAGACACAGGACCGAAATGGCAGTGTTACGGGCCTGTTTGCATTACTGTAGAAAGTAGAGGGTCTTCTGTTGTTATATGCCCCCAAGTCGATTTTGACTTAATGAAATAAAACCAGCACTCGTTAGAAAAAAGCCCATCTTTAATTATTTCTCACCTTTTGCAGTAACAGAAGCAACCACAGCTAAAACAAACTCAAAAAATAAAACAAACATGTACAATCCATTAAATCTGGCCCCGCGCCCGTGGCATTTTTATTCTATCACTTACTTAAGCTTACTGTCCTATTTTTCAAAGTTTAAACTATCACCCAGTTAAGTTTTCATCAGTAGGTGGTTTCAGCAGTCAAAATCTTCCACTGGATAGTTGGTGGTACCAGCCCAATCACATGGTATTTGGAAAGCAAAACACCCCATGCCCCTTAGCTCCCATTTTAATCACTAGCATTCATTCATCTATTGTAGGAATCCATCACAACTGGTTTAGAAAGATCACTTCCCAGTGCCCCACGGTTGTTCAAAATAGGCCATGTAACAACCTCATAAAAAATAGCGTAGTGCACTGCACTCATAATTCTAGACAGGTTGAAGA
Source organism: Iguana delicatissima (assembly GCA_948472985.1). NCBI lineage: Eukaryota > Metazoa > Chordata > Lepidosauria > Squamata > Iguanidae > Iguana > Iguana delicatissima. The sequence goes on from CAOKZL010000244.1 coordinate 1,205,902, forward strand.
AGATTCCTGGACTAGATGAATGTAATTTGTCAACAAGTTCATTTCATTGCCTGCCCTCAAGGAGTTGTTATGAATGGAATTCTGGCCCTTAGATTTGCTAGCTAAAAATCAAACTCATGGTTTCTGACCTTGTATTAGGCACATCAGGGAACACCATTGAGCAGCCTGAGATTATTCGCAAGTATCTCAGCAATATTACCCCACCACCTAATTTTGTTAATCCAGTTACAAACCACATTCATTACAGCAGCAAGCAAGTCTCATAAGATTCATCTTAGAAATTGGTGGCTGGTGCCATTTGAGTTGCAGGGTTCACTGCAATTGTTCTGAGCAATTTATGGTTCCCCTACCATCAGTAAATAATTCTGTATTTTGCTCAGGCAACAACCTTTTCCTTTCACATTTAGGGAAAGGAAGAGGACACACAATCATTTTTCCCTGCCTAATCTTCTTGAAAAAAATCAAGAAAGTTTCAGATCTCTGTACTGAAAATGAGGCATGAACAGGTGGTATGGTGACAGAGCAAGCAGTGGAAATGCTATAACTTGTCTTCAGTACATCTTTGCCCAGAAACACAGATTAGATAGAAAACATGACAAGGGCAATGCAGCACACCACTGCCCTACATTCTTATTTAGCACTATGTTTATGGAAAGAAAAAAACAATGGAGGCCAGTAACAGACCCTTTAATTCAATCCTCAATGCACAACAACAGCCAGGTTTGGGGGCAATAACTCTGTCAGGAAATGAGCTGCCACACTCCTTCCTAGTTACCTACTGTACATATAGATTTGGTGCTTATATAATGACTTGTTAAACCACATCATTTCCTATAGCTGTCAAACAGAATATCTATAGCTCAGCATCACTTCTTGTCAAATGCAAAACTGAACAAGCCAATACATAAGCATATAAGCTGTGTGAAGAAGGAGCACAGGACCACAAAGCTCATTTCGGGGCCAGTAAGAAATTACTTATTGGCTCAATACTGTTGTCTGAACTGACTCTGCAACTCCAAATTTTGATGAGGGAACCACAAAAGGTGAGTTTCCATGATTTTGGAAAGATTACCATATATTAATCACTGGATATATGTAGCAAAACAAATCCCAGTGAAATTCAGGCTACAAATCTAAGAAAAATTACTCGATAGGAAGTTCCACTAAAATCAATGGGGCTTACTTTCAAATAAGAACAGTTGGGGCTGAGTTGGTGGAGCAGGAGGAAATAGCATACCCTTGTGTATTCCTGCTTCCTGCTATAAAAGCAGCAGCATTGTAGAACCAAACTTGCAGCCGCATATAAGCTCATGTTAGAAAGAAAATGAAGTAGTTGATTAGCCAGAGTAAGGGCAGCTGCATGTATACAGGAAAATCTAATTTAATTCTAAAAGGCTACAGGAGGAAGACAAATGAAAAGCTGTATCAATCTCAATACTTACCTATCCCTGATTAGTAGCTGAGTGACCATCAATTTACCTCTTCCTCAACAAGACACACACACACAAAGTAGTTTAGAAACAGTCCCCAGTACTGCTCCAGCAATTCCATAGCAGTTCATCCCCAAATCACTCTGTATCAATATTCACATTATGAATATACAAGACAGGAGAGTAGTAGTACAGCCTCCAGATTTTCTCATCTAGGACTTGCCTTCTGAGCAATAAATTGGTGACATTAACAAGCTGGAATTAGTACAAATACAGCAGGACTCATAACTGGCAGAAGTTCCTTGGCTTTGACATTTGTCATATTGGCTAGAGAAAGTGTCCTGAGTGCCCTTCAGAGAAGAGTCTGATTTCAACCAAGAACACTCTCAAGGAGGAAAGGGCTGAACAAAGGGTCCCCCACCCTGCACATTCCATGCACACTGTTAAAGATGATTGGAGGCAGCAAAGGCAGGCTGGTCTTGATTCTCTGGAGGGAACAGTGCCTGATGAGGCCAGCATGATCCTCTGGAATCACAGCAGGCTGGGATGCTGGGTGGGAAGAAGGAGGGGCATAGAGAGGTAGATGACACTGAACTTGGCCATGAACCAGTTTGCTGGAAAGAATGACTGAGGGACCAGTGCAGACAACTGGAAGCACTGGAAACTGCTTCTGTGGGAAATGTAGGCCTTTTGCTGAGGTCACCCCTTTCTTATACCAGCTTCTTGGCCTCAAAGAAACTTTTGAGATGCCTCATCTGCCAAATTCCAATGGCTACAAGAATGAGAGTCTGGACAATGGACCACCAGAGAACCCGCTGATTTGTGCTTTCACTGGTTTGCCGGAAGCGCTCCTCTCGCCACTGAACAAAAGACAGACAGGGAGAGAGAATGAGAGAGAACAATAAACAAAGTAGTTCAAGCTTCTCCGTTTTCCTACTCATAATCAAGAGCTAATGAACCACTTTTTTCACCATGAACTGATTGGTGGCAAACACTCAATATGGAAAACTGTTTTTGATGAATTATGTAACAATCTGTTACATGGACACTGATGTTCCCCTAGACAACAGGAGGCTCACCTGGGATCTCAGGGGAAGACAGTAGGCCACCTTATGTTATGTTAGACTATTTGGCATCTAATATAGTATTTCTCTGATAGGCAACATCTGACCAGGTTCTCAGGAAGAATGATTTTTCTAGGTACTGAACCTCATGTCACTTGCAAGCAAACCAGGTGCTCTGCCACTGAGCTCAGTTCTCTCTCTCTTACCCGCTGGTAGTTCTGCTCCTTCTGGATCTGCTCAATCTGCTCCAGAAGCTGGCGTACACGCAACTGCAGCTCACTCAGTTTGTCTTTGGCTGCAATCTCAGCATAGTCATTGGCATGCTCCCCAACCTGGATATCAAGATGGACCCTCTGCAAAGAGATAAGAAACAAAAGCAGTAAAGTCTCTGGCCTGTGGATACCTGCTAGAGGAAGATAGCTCAGGAACTGACCTGACAAGTGAGTCTGAGAACAACCCCTCCCTTCCATTTTCTTACCAACATGCCTCCTGCAAAAAGGGAAAACTTTGTAGAATTGGAATGCAGGCAGATCTGATGTTCCCCAGGAGTGTGTGAAGTAAAGGTGAATCTGCCCTCTGAGCCATACTGCCGAGACAACACCACCTACAAACATAACAGAGATGTGAGAGGAACTTATGAGAAAAGTCAGTTTTCCAAAAAACACGTTTATGCTGGGATATCTGATTTATGTAGTCATAATTCATTTAAGTTGAGAATTCACTCTCAATTCATCTCCCATTCCTTCTTATGTAATACACACAAATATCCTAAGAATGGACCCTGCCCTCTGAATAAATTCAATGCTGTAGTCAATCAACATCCTGGCATGCCTTGGCCAGGAGTAGCAAGAAGCAGCAACATCTCATCATGCCATAAAACCAATGTATTACAAGAAAGAGGTGAAAGCAGCAGAGAAAGAGCATTTTCAGACCAAATTATTTAGGGATGAAACTCATGTGTGCTCTTGTGACAAAATGCTCTTGTCTTTACCAAAAGACCTAATGCGTATCCACACTGCATAATTATAGAACACAGGTATGACTTTAAGCGCCATGGCTCCATCCCATGAAATCCTGGAATTTGGTGTTTGGTGAGGGACTTAGAACTCTGCCAGAGAGCTTTAAATACTGTAATCCAGAGAAGTACACTAAATGCTTTGCTTTTGTTGTGTGTCTTTTGAGTTGTTTCTGACTTCTGGCCATCCTATCATGGGGTTTTCTTGGCAAGATTTGTTCAGAGAGAGTTTGCCATTGCCTTCCTCTGAGGCAGAGTGGGTTTCCGTGGCCAAGCAGGGATGTAATCCTTGTCTCCCAGAGTCCTAGTCCAACACTCAAACCACTACACCTCACAGGCTGCCACTAAAAACCTTACCAAAATACAAATCCCAGGATTCCACACGAAAGAACAATGCCAGTCAAAGTGCTATGGAAGTGAGATAATTGTGCAGTATGGATACACCCCAGGAGAAGAAAATATGACAATATGCAGTTTACTACACATTTATTTTTTTAAGATCCTAGATTCTTCTTTGAATAGTTTGGAAAACAGAGCTGTATGCATACTCATACTCATTCTTGGCACTACCTGACCATGTGGCAGGCAAAGCTCTACACAGCTTGCCAATGACTTCACCCTAAGGCGCAAGCAAAACAAAACCCGCTTCTAAAAATAGCGCTTAATTATTATCCAAACAGGCTATTTAAGAAGTATCTTATGTAATGAGCACAACATACTGGCCCTATTCTACAAAACAGAAAATGTTATTGTGCTCCCTTGCCCCTAATGCAAAAGAGACAGATCCAGAAGGGAAGCATTCTGAACTCCAAGAATAGGTTTTGAGCACTGAATGAAGCTCACTGCTTTTAAAGATACAAAAGCCCACTCTCTGGTCATGCAGATGGGAGTATTTTTGTCGTTACTACTATTGAACAACTGGGGCCCACGGACACTACATAATTATAGCATTTTTATTCCACTTTGATTGCAATGCCTACATCTGTGGAATCTTGGGTTTTGTAGTTTGGTCGGAGGCATTAGGCTCACTGGCTGAGAATTCCACCATGTTCCTCCCTGAACTGCCAGCCCCAAGATTCCAGGGGGCTAAACCATGGCAGTTAAAGAGGAATCAAAGCGTTACAATTATGTGCTGTGAATGGGCCCAAGGAGTCAGAAATCCTTGCTAATTTATTGCAATCACCCAACTAGCCACCAGGAGATCCCGAACTGCTTTGTGGCCGCCCCTACCTTCATCGAGCCATGTGCTTCTTCTCTTGACGGAGAGAGTGTGTGTGTGTGCGTGTGTGTTTTTAAAGCAAGGAGGTCCTGCGGCTTCACTGGACATGGGAGAGCCACGTCCCCCCTCCGACTAGGGAAGGAACCAGAGCAAGCTGCCAGGCCCACGCACCTTTTCGTCGGGGTCCTTCACTTCCACAAACATGCCCAGGCCCGGAGTAGCAGGAAGGTACTCCTCTCGTTGCTTATCAAACAGCTGCGTCCGGTAGTTCCCTGCGACGCCAAGGGAAGCGAAGGGGGGAAAGAAGAAGAAAACCATCACCCTCTCCCACAGGAAGCCCAAACGTTAAGGCACGCTCGCACCCCCTTGCCTTTATATTTATTCAATTCCATTTATTTATTTAGAATAAATAAACACACACCTATGTTTCAGAGCCCCTACCCACCGCTCAGGCATTTCCCCACATCCTCCCCCCGCACTCAACGTTCACCCTCCCAAAGACCTCCCCCCTTCGCACCGATGACCATGGTCTCGTCCGGGATCTCCTCGATGAAGCACTTGCGCTCCGTCTCGCCCAAGTGGAAATAGAGAGCCCACCCGGGAGGGACCATCCCGGCCACAAGCAGCAGCAGCAGCAGCAGCAGCTGCCGCCACAGCACTCTCCAGCTACACCCGGCAGCCGCCATCACGTCCCGCCTCCACTCCCGCTCTCAGGCCACGTAATCGCTCCGGCTCGCCGACGGCCCCGCAGCGCTCCACCACGGCATCGGGGGCCAGACTACAACTCCCGGCGGCCCCTTGGAAGGAAGTCGCATCCGGAGGTTGGGCCGCCGACGAGAGCCCGCCCCCCTTCCGTATTAGCGGGGAGGGGGCGTTATGTTATTGGCTACGAGGATCAACGAATGGACGAGGAACTGAATCGCGGAGCAACCGGCCCCGGGCAGCGCGAGTAGGTAGGCCTGCAGCAACGGCACGCCCGGTGCTTGTTCCCGCGACCAGGTGAGGAGGGACGGACCTGCGGATGGAGCACGCAGAGGCACGGTGCGGTCAGGCCCTGTCCTCTCCCTGCGTTCGTAGGGCGCCAATTCCCCTTGTGTGAAAATGCGAGCCCTTCTGGCTTGGACTTCGCGCAAAGGGGGAACCATCGCTGCCTCAGAGGTTTTGGACAATTAGAACTGCTCCAGTGCCGTACCAGCGGGATGGGGTTGGTGGGAGCTGTAGGCCAAAAACATCTGGAGGACTAAAGGGCTCTTTCCCTGATGGTGCGCTTTAGAATTTGTCTAAATCATGGACTGCATTTAGAAAACTTATGGGGGAGAGAAGGTTGGAGGAGAAGTGGAGTCCTTCCATAGATGGACTTGTGATTAGCCAGATAGTTTTCTACTTTACGTACATGACACGCCATGCCACTCCTGCATACGCGGGGGGTGCCCCATTCTCAGACTGCAGTCCCAATTACTGTAAGGGAAAAAATGGGGATGAACTGTTGGTCATACCTGAGGATATTTATAGAAACGTGGTCTCGTATCTGTTTCCAGGTCTTGAGATCTGCTGGAGCCATTCAGAGCAATCTCAAGAAATGCTCTGTTTCTGCTTGATCTCCTGGCTTGGCCCCAGCTCAGGTTTTCTCTCTAGAACAGAGTGCTTTGTCTATGAAAGGAGGGCTGTGTAAAACTGAAGGAGAGATTGTTTTCTTCCATTTGATGTTGCCTATCATATCAACACTACAAGTCCCAGAGTTTGAGTACTGCAGGCAGGAAGGAAGCCTAATAGGAAGGGTAAGCAAAGCACCATATAATGGGAGCAGGTCTTCTGGTAGACCTTGGAGTAAATGTCTTTATTTCACTCACAGTCCATTTTGATGCAGTTTTGGAAAATGTTCTCTGCACATCAGAGTGCAGGTTCAAAGCAATCAATAACATTTATTTTACATTCCATTCCATCCTTAAGTATGTCTCTCTTCCTTGGGGAATGGGGTATGGCTACACACAAGTACCCATGTACCAGTGGTTCTTGATCTGGTGTCTGCACAGCCCTCACAGCTGGTCCACAAAGCCCTGCTGGTGGACACCCCTGCAGAGGCAGCAACAGGGATGTGGCAGCAGGGAGGTGCGGATGCCAAAACTGCTCCCTCATTTGCAAACGAGAGCAGTTTCAGCATACATACACACCTGCTGCTGTGATCCTTCTTCGGGGATGCAGCAGCTTGGGTTGGTGGGTGCTGAGGGACACGGTGGTAGGCATGTGCGCACACTTAAACTATGACTCTGGAGACCAGGGTTTGAATTGGTACTCCGCCGTGGTAAACCCTTGGGTGACCTCAGGCTCAGAGAAGAGCAAAGGCAACAAATCTTGCCAAGGAAATCCTCATGATAGTTTCACCTTAGGATTGCCATAAGTCAGTTTTCAAAGGAGAGAGACATGATGACTAGAAAGAATGTCCTACAGTGGCACTTCAAGTCACTTTGACTTACAGTAACCCTAAGGTGAACCTATCACAGGGGTTTTTTGGCAAGATTTGTTCAAAAGAGTTTGCCTTTGCCTCTGAGGCTGAGAGAATATGACTTGCCCAAGGTCACCTGTGTCTGAACAGGGCTTTCAGTACTAGTCACCAGAAGCTTTTAATAAATAAATATTTGAATATTTAAATCTAAATTTAAATAATTAAATCTTGAGTTAAGTCTTGGGGGACCCTGCAACAAATTATATTCACAGGGGGTCTCTGGTAAAGAAAAGGTTCAGAATCACTGCCATACAACATTCAGATAATTTTCATCATGAAGTTTTGCTCCTGCAAAATATTCAAATCTGGTTTTGGAAACCTATATGAACTGCCCCCAAATATTAAGTAATATTTACAAGAAATGATAGCAATTTTCAGTAAAGTGTGCATAACCCATTTTGCATACTGCCAGTGATTGTGCCAGAAGCTGTAAAAAAAAAATAATCAAAAACTATAGGCATTTTTCAGTGGTGGCAGAGAATGGTTAAGACATCTAGCCATCTTATCTATTGACTGTGAACCTGCAAGAAAAAATTGACTTGAGGGGAGGCAGATTCATGATTTTGTAGTGCAAAATGTCAGAAAAATAAAGTTTTTTGGTTAAACCAATATTTGTAACCACATTGGTACATTAAAAAATCCAGACACTGACAAGCTATTCCCTTTATGAATGGCCAAACTCTTACAAGATGGCTAACAAATTTGTAAGACACTCAGAATGGATATTAAATGAAAGTATGAAGTGTGGGTATGTTTCAGAAATGTAGAAATGTGCAATAGTAATTTCAGGATTAAACTTTCATGGCTTGTGAAGCTACATATGGTATGAGGGACTGTGGTGTCAGTGTTGGAAGGTGCTTTTTAGAGGATTGTGCTACCTCCCACCCAAATAAACTTTGCTTGTGTCCCCTTTTTTCCTTACTTACTTCCATTGGTAGTTGTGGTGTGCCTTCAAGTCATTTCTGACTGAAGACAACCCTAAGGGGAATCTATCACAGGTTTTTTGTGTGTGTGTGAACGTTATTCGAAAAGGGTGTGCTTTGCCTTCCTTTGAGGCTGAGAGAGTGTGACTTGCCCAGTTTCCAGAGCTGTAGTTTAACACCCAAACCACTTCACCATACTGGCTTTCTTACTCCCAGTTACCTCCGGCTGAAAGGATCTCATGTAAGAGATGCTTAGAAATACTTCTGCCTGTGAATCCAGACAGCTGCTGCCAGTTAAAACAGACAATACTGGGCTAGATAGTCAAATAATATACTTGGCCTAGATTGGCATCCTGTTAGTGATATATGCACATGTGAGTCAAGCCACATACATGGAGTGAATTGTTCAACACAACACAATAAATACATTCTGCTGACAGTGGCAGAAGCAGAGTTGTGTATACAGCAGCACTGCACATTTTGATTGTGCACTGCATGTTGTAGTTGCTCATTGGGCACTGCAAACACACATTGGTTGTTATGTGCCTTCAAGTCATTTCTGACTTATGGCAATCCTAAACTGAATCTATTACAGGGTTTTCTTGGTGAACTTTGTTCAGAAAGAGTATGTCATTGCCTTCTCTGGGGCCCAGAGAATGTGACTTGCTCAGTGGTTTTCCACGGCCAAATGGGGATTCAAACAGTGGTCTTCTGGAGTCCTAATCCAACATTCAAACCATGCTGGCTTTTCCATGCCCCACATTATATAGTAGGCCTTCTTTCCCATTTCATTATACTATATGTCAAGATGCCACAAAAACCAAATGCACAGTACTACATGCAAAAAGGACCTCAGAATTATTGTTAATCATAAGTTGAACATCAGCCAGCAGTGTGATGCTGCAGCAAAGAAGGCAAATGCTATTTTAGCCTGCAATAATAGAAGCGTAGTTTCCAGGTCAAGGGAAGTAATAGTCCCACTATATTCAGTGGTGGTCAGGCCTCATCTGGACTACTGCAAGACAAATTTGAGCAAGTTCAGAGGAGGCCAATAGGGATGGTAAAAAAATATGGAGAATAAAGCACATGAGGAAAGATTTAAGGAACTGGGCATGTTCCGCTTGGTGAAGACTGAGGGCTGATTGCACTTTTTAAATACCGCAAGAACTATCACAGAAAAGAGGGGGCAGGCCCGTTCTCTACTGCCCCAAGCTGATAGAACCAGCTCTAACGTTTTGAAGTTATAGGAGAGCAGATTTCAATTGAGCATTAGAAGGAACAGCAGTTTGGCACCAGAACCAATTGTCTAGAGCGATGGTGAGGCCTTCTTCTCTGGACATCTTAAAGAGGATAAACAGTTGTCTGGTGGGGATGCTTTAGCTGGAGACGCTGCATATAGCAGTGCGAACTTGATGGCCCATGATTCTATGATCTCTCCATCCCCATTTGGGCCATAATCACTGGTATGCTATCTTCCTTTGTTGCTAGTTAGAGTGATAGCAACAACAAAGTGTTTTATTGAATCAGATAATAAATCCTTCTAACTCACTGTCTTGCTTACATTGATTTATTGTGGTTCTGCAGAGCTTTTTTCAGGTCAGTCCAGAAAAGCCAATGACTGAACATAGGGCTCTGCACAGAAAGCTTGTATTCTACTGGTTCTTTAGTTCCAGCAACCATAATCTATTTCTATATTTGTTTAAAAGAAGGGTAAAAGAACTGTAGGTCTCCAGAAGTTACCAGATTCTGCCAGCATTAAGCAATGGTGATAGATAGTGGAGTTCTAGTCCAGCATCTTGAAGTCTATACATTCCCTACCCTTGGTTCAAAATTTACTAAAAGTTAAGCAGGGCCACTTGCTAATTTATGGGCTTAGCCACAATGCAAATGCTTTAAGTGCCACTGTGAGATAAATAGCCCCAGTGTAATTGGACAGGAACAAGTACAGAGACTGATACAAATGTGGCCGTAGTCCCCGCCACCCCTGTGGTATGGAAGGTGCTTCTTTCAACATGTTGCTACCAGCAAATACAGACTAGTAGCCTGTCTGGCAACTCCACCTTATCCATCATCTTGTATTACACACATGGAAGTATATTCTTCATATTGAGAATTACTTTGATCACTTATAGATATAGGATTATGGTGACCATAGGCAAAATTATCTTTGAGTCTTCTGACTGTAAAATGTGAACAACTGATTGGTTTATTGGGCCATTAAAGGAAAGCGAGCTGACAAAGTTTTTGTGCATAAAAATGCACTAGCTATATATTGGAACTTTTCTTATTAACTCACTTAAATAATTAAACTATGAGTGGAGGAGAATCCATGGTTGCTCTTTGCCATGTCTGTGGATTTCCATTTTCCACCTGTTTCCCAAATAATCAGCTGGATGCTGAGAAGAGATTGCTGTTTTAGTTCTGCTATTTTCAGCAGGGAAAACCAATCTTGATTAGAAGTGGTTGGGGCAGGGAAAACAAGACTTTTAACTTTGGTCCTCATAGTGATCATAAAAGAAGCAGGCTGCAACCTCAGCCATGATCCTCATTTCAGAAAGTACTAAAGAGAGAAGCGAATCTTGTTAACTCAGTTAGAAGGCTCTTTTCTCTGTGTCTAAAGAGAGAATGACAAAGGCACCTTGAGTCTCAGCTTTGGGAAAAAGCTGGACCATAAACAACCCAAAACACCTAGAAGTACGTGTAGCCTAACCACCCCCACCTATCTGGATTGTCCCAAAGCATATTCCAGCCATTCAGGAAGACTTCTACTCAAAGTTCCCAGGAGAAATGATGTGTTTCTACTAAAGCCTACTTTGAATTCAGACCATTAGACTATATTACACAAAAGGCCCCACAGCAAGTGCCATTTGATATACTATTTTCTTTCTCTTCCTCAACGTCAAATTAAAACAAAATACCAATTAAGATCAATTTTCCACTTTATTTCACATGCTCTCTCTGCAACCTATCATCTGGCAAACAGAGCTATGTGGGCTATGACAAAGTACAATCTTGTCACCAGAATCATCTATTACAGATGTTCCATGAGATGAGGTCTGAGCGTCTGTGTTCACATAGTGGCATGTACACCACAATGACTGGAAAGATCAAGCTCCTACTCTGCCAAACCAATACAGTGCAAATGTACTTTCCATCACCAAAGGCAAAAACTTTGATCATCACCAGTTGTTTTGGGGAAGTTTAGTCTCAGTTCAAACAATGCTAAAAAAAAGCTTCAAGCACAGTGAGACTTTAAAAAATCCTTTCCACACAAACTGTCCCCACCAGGGTTATCAGGACTTTGGGAATACTGCCCTGTTGGAAGAATCACCAGCAGATACTAGCTGGCAGGTAGAGTCATGCTCCATGGAGGAGGAATACTTACCATTTCTAAGTTTTAACCCACAGTTTTGATTGCTTTTTTCTTTTAAAAAAAGCTGCAAGGAGGACTGATGGCGCTGAAGAGCATTCAAAAGAGAAAAAAAAACAGGCTCCCAAGTAGGGCTGTACCCTACAGTCTGAATTGTGTGTAACAGGTTGTCTGGCTAACATATCCAGGACACAAAAGATATGAAAATATTCCATATATTTCTCAGAAAGAGCCTTTTAGAAACCAGAGTCTATACAATTCTCCCTCCCCCACCCTTGTAAAAAATATTCCCAGAGTACCCAGCAACTTGCCCCATTCCCCTGCTAGTAAAATCGCTTGTTCCGCTCCTGGCGTTTCTGGAAGACCACAGCCCCCACCACAGCACACACAATGATGCCAAGCAAAGAGCACAGTAGCAACAGGAAGACTTTCCAGCCTGTCAAGGGCCCACTACGGAAGTTTCCCGTTGGGTCATCCACATTATCTAGAGAGGAATAAAGAAATTAAGTTTATAAAGTAAGAATGCACACATCATGTATTCATGTTACGTAAGGAAGTTGACAGAGATTAGCAAAACTGACCTGTAGAAGAGCTTTCAGTAGACAGTATATAGGATTATATCCAACATGACAATAATATTAATTTTACACATTCTGGCTGAGCTAGGTCTACTTGGGAAGTATTACTACATTCAGCAGAACACACAGTATTTCTGTTATCCTGCAGCCCTATACTGGAACCTCAAAGTTCATTCCAGAAGAGGATGAGTAGATTTTGTATTAAATGACTTGTTTCAAGCAAAGGAACAAATGCTGCTCAGTGAACTTGCATATGTTCAAAGCAACTCACCTTTGGGTGATTTCAGGAGGCTCACGCTAGGTTCAATCTTTGTCCAATCAATGTTTTCTTCCTCTGGTGTATGTTCTACCATCAGCTGGAACAACTTCATTGAGATGATATCATGATTGTCTGGGCAACAAAAATTCAAGCTGTGATTGATGGTACAAGCCCATGTTAAATTTTATTCTAATAGCAGCTAAAAATCTTTCTCTAATTACTTGTTTCTCAGCAAAAACAACAATTTAGGGAACTAACATCATTTCCACTAGTAGCAAAATAAAGTGAATAAAAGAGGTTTACTCTATCCAACAGTGGTTCTACATTATCTAGACCTGCATATCCAGGCAAGATAGTCAATTCTCCCTCAGTGGCAAGCTTCTCTCACCAGACAGATCTCCTGTGCCAGCAGAAGCCCCAAAGAAGTAACCTGTGGGCAGTCGAACTCCTGCAACATCAAAGCAGTTTTTCCATTCATTTTTGTCCTCCACATCAGTCATCACCTGCAAAATAAGTGTAAGTGTGGACATTAAGAACATTTTAGCATTCGCACCCCACCCACGTGGTAGAATTACAAGCACAGTCATAGTGCTTCAATCCTGAGGAGAGAGAAATCAGGCAAATCATAAACTGCCTGGATATTCACTGTTACTTTTTCATCTGAGCGACAACAGCAAGAGCAATGACTCAGCCCATTCACGGCAGATAACCATGGAATAGGCATGCAGCTAAGAGAGGGACGGGTAACTGCTAGGGTGTGGGGGGCTACATTGCCTGTGGGACCTCAGAGGACTAAACCTCTGATTGATTACTTTTGGGGGGAACAGTTTTGGAACTCAAGTCAAATTCCAGTTTTAAAAAGGACCGCTCCTGGACATTAAAGCAGACTGTGGGATCCAAAAAAAGAAATTGCCACGCAAAGTTCGTAGGATCATTGGGAGCCTCAAAAGTGACCTTAGGAGAGACTGCATATGGCCCCTGGGCTGCACGTACTCTACTTTGATCTAAGACAAACCAGGAACAAATTATTAAATGTAGAGCCCCAGACCAACTTACTGTCAGACGCCCCCGAGAATAGCGGACAGCCAAAAATGTGTCATGGTTCTGGTTACGAATGTCAGCTGTGCAGCCTGCCAGCTCTGTCCAGCGCCCATCCTTGCTATGGTCGTAGGTCAAGGATCCATTGTTCACCATGGCAGAGATGTAGGGAAATACACGCTGCAGAATAAAAAACTGATTCAACATCTTCACCATGTTGCACACACTGCTAATCCTAAATATTTTTTAAAAGCTCCCACACTACATATGCATATGTACCTATGTGTGGTATCATTCCTTCCAAGATAATTCTAAACCCCATGTATGCCTGGCCAATAGAAATACCTTCCAAAGCATACACTAGTTGCTACTTACCTCAGTAGCTTCATCATTTGGGTAAGTGTCCAGGAAAATGGCCAACCCATGGAAGTTATCTTTGCTGCCAAAGACAGGCCCTGGGAGAAGCAAGGCACAGTAGAATGAACAGGGGGATCCCTTTGCTTTTGGTCAACCAAAATTCATGTACCCAACAAGCAAAATACTGAAGATGAATCTAAACATGCTTGCTAATAATAGAGTGTCATAACCACAAATCAAGGTCAGCCATTTTGAAGCACTTGGAATTTGACAGACAACATTCCAAGAAAGGAATCTCATTTTTCTCAAACGTTCTGCACAAAACACATAACGGAAGATACTACAGTACTTAGTTTCAAAGACCTAAGGCCCCGAGGTATGGCACACAGGGGACCTTCTAAACCTAAAAACTCCCAGAAGGGTGGGAAGTAGCATCAATCCAACTAGTACTGTTGGGTAGCCCTCCGTATTTTAGTAATGGGATACGTAGTAGGAGTTAAGTAGTAGCTTGCTTGTAACAAGGTATGGGAACCAGAGACCATTAGATAAAACAAAAAGCTAGGAATGCACTGATAAGTACAGCCAGGATACATCAAGACTTCAAGGTCTCTTGCGGGCAGAAAGATGTACTCTTTGTCTTTTATGTTTTGTATTTTGCTAATTGCCTCCAGTTCACTCACTGAAATCCTGCACAATGTATTATGCTCCTAAAAAATAGTGTTTATGCACTGTTCTATTTGTGTGTGAATTCAGTTCCTGACAAGTACAGAGGTGTAGCTCTCAGTGAGGAGATAAACCTGCACCTCAAATGTTTCTCCTTGCCAACCATTCTCTCCACACAAACAAAACAGAGGTTATTACCTTTAAAGTCCTATATGATCTGGGTCCAAGTTACCTGCAAGATCACCTCCTCCAATACAATCCATCCCGTACACTCAGGTCCTCTGGGGGCCATTTACTTAAACCGGCCACGACTAGACTGGCAACAGGTACCCAGAGGACTTCTCATTGGCTGCCTCTAGATTGTGGAATGACCTGCCGGAAGAGATTTGACAGCAAAATATGCTGTCTGAATTCAAAAAAGTACTAAAGACTTATCTCTTCTAGCAGGCCTACCCATTCTATTTTTAACTGTACTTTTAATTATGATATATTTTAATTATATTTATATTTTAAATGTTTGTATTTTAAGTGTTTTAGTGTATTTTAACTATGATTTTTTTAGTTCTATCTATGCTGTACACTACCTTGAACCTAGAGGAGAGGTCAGTAATACATTTTTTATTATTATTGTTTTTGTTGTTATTAAACATAATGCCACAATCCAGTATACATCCCTGTATGACAGGAGTTGGACAAGATGGTTTTTCTGGTCCCTTACAAGTTTATGTACAAGTCTGGGTTGCAGCTGCAAGTCCAGAAATCCACAACAGTAACTTCTTAGTTATTAAACTGAGCACAGTACCTGTAGTAAGCCGCTCCCGAGTGTACCACAAGGCAAAGCCATCCCCATGCAGATTCTTTTTTCCTGCTCCGTGGATCCTGAACTGAACATGGAGCTCCCAGTCCTTTAGGAAACAGGGCTAGAAGAAAGAATACAGCAGCCCAAAACATCTTTGAGTATGCTTCATAAAATGAGAGAGATAATGGACACACACTGTAGGTAACTGGGCAATATGGCTGCTGGTTGTCTCCCACCATTCCTTAGAAAGGACACTCACCACTCGGTTCCAAATAGAACCCTCCTTGCTGCGCTCATCAGGGGTCAGTCGAACATACTGACTCGTCAGCATTGTGCTCCCTTGAAAATCCCAGAGGGGCATTGAACTGGAGCCGACCCCTAAAACACAGATCATAGTATGAAGTCACATTGCTATGGAGAAGGCCAATCTTGTTATTTGGAAATATTGTTTGGGATTACAAACAGCAACAACATAGTGAAGTTGCATATTTAAAGCAGGACTAAAATCACCACATCACAAAAGAAAAAAAAAGTGCAGAAGCTGTTGTTTCATTTTCCTGCTTCGATTTAGTAGTGCAGCGGACCTGAAGAATTAAAGGGCAGCACTCAGAAAAGGTGATACATCATCACTTGATAGAAATTGACCCAGCAGTTTATCATATTTAATAGGTAACTAGGATTTTCCTTTGAATCTAGTAAGATCTGCTTCTTATACAAGGCAGAAACCCCCCTCCCAAACACGGAATTAAATCATAGGGTTTTTCTTGAGTATGAGCAGATTCGTTGAGTCTTCATTTCTAGACTGCCCTGTGAAGGCACGAATGAGTAAAACAGGCAGTGCTCTCCTCCACGGCTCTTCGGTGAACCTCGCTCCGTGAAAGTGAAGAACCAAGCCCTCCCTTCGGTCAAAAGGGCCTCGCTCTTAGCAAGGTGAAGCCAAGCTCCGAAAGAGAGGCGCCGAGGAGGAGGAAGAAGGGCGGGGCGCCGCCACACGCTCCACGCACCCTGGTAAGGCTTGATAAGCGAGTGCTCCCGTTTGAGGTGTTCGCTGTTGCCGTCGGTGAGCTCTGCGGCCCCCCGCGGCCCCGCCACGGCCAGGAGAAGCGGCAGAAACAGCAGCGGCGCCCGCACCATCCCGGCCGCCAGCCCCCGCGGGCTCCGCGCGGATCCTCCACGGCCGCCGCCGCCTCCCGGACCTGCTAGCATCCTACCCCCTCCTGCCCCTCTTCTTCCTACTTCCGGTCGGCCGCCTAGCCCGGAAGCAAACGTCTGGAAAACCGAAACCGTGCGAGTGAGGAGCTCTATGTAGCCCTCCGAACTCTATGGCCGCAACCCCGCCCCTAACGGCCGTGGGAGGTTGGGAAAAGGCGAGCGCGGCACCCGCCGCCCCGCCGAGAGTGAGGGCGGTGGTAGAAGCGCGACGCGGCCTCGCGTAAGTGGTTGCGGGGAGGTGGCCGCGGGTTGTCTCGACCCCGCTCGCTCTTCCCCGCGCCATTCAGATGATTGCACCAGGTGTTACGGACTTGTCACCGGCCGCTGTTTCTTAGTCTGCGGCGCACGTGCCCTCATTCTGAAAGGAAAAAAAGAGCATCAGCGGCAGAGTAGAGCCACCGTGGCCTGGCGGGTAGAGCGCTGGGCCACTGCCCTGGAGAGCAGGGCTCGGTTCTGCGCGTCGCACATTCTCAGCCCCAGAAAAACCCCTGAGAGGGTGGCCAGAAGTCTGAAGCGACTTGAAGGCACAAAACAAGGTGGTTTTAAACCATTTTTCCCCCGAGAGTAATAAGCTTCGGCCGCTTTGTAGAATTTTAGGCCGTTTCCGCACTACACCGTTATAGTGCTATCATTCCCCTTTCAACATTCTGGGGTTTGCCTTTTACTGAGGCCAACGCGCTCTCTGGCTGAGAATTCTGAATGCCCCTCCCTGAACTGCAAACCCCAGGATTCCATGCGATGTCGAAAGTGGACTAATAGCGCTCTAAGAGCCTAGTGCGGAAATGGCCTTAGTTAAGCCCCTGGGGATCATCGTGGGCAGACCGCGCAGTCACACTCCAGTGACGGGGAGACACCGCACTGGTATGCCGTCGGAACAGCTGCTTCGTCCTGTCTGTTGTCAGGCGGTGGGAGGGAGAAAGGCGAGAAATACGGGATCAGAAAATCCGAGAACCGCTTAATAATAACAAAGGTGCCCCCTTTGTGTGGCGGCTATTTTTTAACTTCTCTCTTCTCCTGAAGATAAAGAGTCTTTATTTACGGCCAACAAATACCGGGTGCTTGGCAGTATTTCAGAAAAGGAACTGGCAAAGCCACCTCTGACTGTTCCCTGCCAATGAAAACCCCATGAAATTAATGGTGTCTCCATAAGTTGACAACGAAGCTGTGTAATGCACTGGTGATAGATTTTTAGAACATTTTCTGCCTCTGCTGGAAAACTCAACCAGCTTGTATTAACATATTGGAATGCAGGTGCTCTTCTTTTCATTTTTGTATATATTGTATTGGTGAAGGCTGTGTGTTCCAGGAATGGAAGAACCTAAATGCGGTGCCCTTCTGTGGCAAAACAATGTGCAAATTTTTGTCTTTGCCTATTAATGGGGATAAAAATGCAGATAAACAAGAATATTCCAGCTAACGACAATGTTATAAAAAGTCTGTTTGCTGTAGGGGTGGGGAAAGTGACATACTGCCCTAACAATATTAACAACTGCAACAAACTGAACTTCTTACAGTTTGATGCTGTATGGGTTCAGAGTTCAGATTGCCTGAGGACTTACAACATCTGCAAAGGGGATGACCCAGGAAGTAGATAAGATCATTTCTAGGCCCCTTCTCTCTTTACCTGCAATTTGGACTCCTTGGTTTTCTGAAGTGTAGCTAAGTGCACTGATAAATTTAAAGGAGCATTTAGAGCAGAGATTCTTAACTCTTTCTTAACCGGGGACCCACGGCACATATAATTTGTTGCTGAAGACCCCCAAGACTTAACTCAAGATTTAAATATTCAAATAATTATTAAGTTGCTCATCAGTTGTTCACCCTTATCCCTTATTCATCCAATAGATGATGCAAAGGAAAGGAGGCTTGTTAATGTTCTGTGGAGTAGCATGCTGAGATCCTGCAAGTGGCAGGAGAGTTGGATAAACTGGAATTTCCTAAAAGAATGTTATGAATGAGAAGCAGGCCTAAAGCATAATTTCTTTTGCCCTTTCCCCCAAAGCAGCACGTGGAAAGTAAGGGTCTCAGTGTTGCTTTCTGGGAAAGTGCAAAAGAAATGCCATTTCCTTCTAAAGGAGCACAGTTCTCTCAGTGTTCCTTCAGAGGGAAATGATGTGTTTTTCATGTTTTCCCCCAAAGGAGCACTGAGACCTTCACCACTTCACTTCCAAGCAGCTACAACAAAGGAATTCTCTTCTGTTCTTGTGAATGCTTGGCAGTGAAGCTCTGCCATGCTGCCTGATCCTGGACTCAAGCAGTGTTGCCACACTCGCCACTCAAGATCTGGGTTGAACATCTTCCCTAATTATCTGGGCTCTCCTCTCACCTTCTGGGCTCTCTGGAGCACCTGCACAGTATCACCCGGAGTCTCCAGCACAGGATGAGATGCCCACTAGTGCATTGTTGCCGCTGCCACTGCCATCATTTGAGGAATCTGGGACATGCTGCATCAGCTGGTCAGAACTGACTGGGACATTTTTAGTTCTTTAAATCTGGGTTTTCCCCCATTTTCTGGGATGAACGGAAACCCAACGCGGACCGTCTGTGAGGACTTTGCATACCCCTAGAGGTCTGCGGACCCCAGGTTAAGAACCACTGATCTAGAACAGTGCTGGAGGAGGTTGTTGCTGTGTGCCCTAAAGTTGTTTCCAACTTATAGTGACCCTAAACTTTTGACAGTTTTCCAGGGCTGAAAATGTGACACACCCAAGGTCACTCTGTGGGTTTCTATGGCTGAGTGGAGAATCAGACCCTGGTCTCCAGGGTTGTAGTCCAACGGTCAAACCACTATACCACACTGGCTCTTAAGCTTAGGCTGAATCCAGTCAGATATAGATTAGATTTCATGTTAATGCAAACTGTAAAGATGAAAGAAGAGATACAATTATTTTTCTCTACCTCAGTTGCAATGGTGTCACACCTTGGTAGGTCTTGACAAAACTGCATTGCAGTCAATCTTGTTCAGTTGACTGATTCTCAGAAGGTGGTGCTTAGGGACTACAGCATAGCTCCCTGGCTTTAGGCTTATGGAGTGCCACAGAGGTCTTTTCAAATCTCTTTTCTTTTTAATATCTAGAAAGATTATGTGGATGATACTGAGTTCTGTCTGTCTTCTTCATTAATACCAAGGAAACTGTAGAAATCTTGAACTGGTGTCTAATGAGGTAGTGCACTGAATGTGAGCTAACAAGTTGAACAGGCAAGAAAGATCACCTTGGTCAGCAGAGTTATTATCAATCCTGGATGTGGGTGCACTCTCTCTGGGGCAGTACATGTACATCTAGGGTGTAGTTGTGGATGCATCCTTTCTCTTGGATTTCTAAGTGATAGTTGTAGGTGAGTGTCTAGTTTCAGCTGGTAAACCAGTTATATCCTTTTTGGTGAAGGAGTATTTGCCCACATTAGCCCATGCTTCAGTAAGTGTGCTCTGCTATGTATGCTAACTGGGGCTGCCTTTGAAGAATGGTTGGAAAAGATACTTTCAGTATTTGCAGTACAGTAAACAGTAAAGATGTTCTTGTTTTGTTCAGCATTTTATAGCTGAGAATTAGGAGCTGCTTGTTAATCTCAATGCCATGTCTTTCATTTTTTTCCTTTTTGCATCCTCCATTTCATAGATGAAAACCATGCCAGAACGGGTGCTCATTCACCACGATCTTGCTGATGCTTTTAAAGTGGAAGAAAGAATCACAGTTGCAGCAACCGGTTCTCATATAGAGTCAGCAGCTGCCTGAATATAGGTCCTCACAGAAGGTTCTATAAGAGGTAAGGGGTAAGTAGAGAAAAGGCCTGTGTTGTGGCACAGGCAGTTTCCTCAGCTGCCCAGTTCTTCTTCCAAACATCCTACTGCTTAAAGACCTAGGCATCCTAGAGGCCAGCAGCCTTATTTCTTTGGCATTTGGTGTGGAGGTGATGGTGGAGTAGATGGAAGCAGGAAGGAGGGAGCAGGCAAGCAGAAAGAGAATGTATGCTTATTTTACCATGGCCATTCACATGTCCTCACTGTTGCTGTTACTTGGCTTTCCAAACCTTCCCCCTTCCCCTACCTTCTTTCTCTTTGCTTGGCAATGTTTCAGCAGCTGTCCCCTTGCACCTGCAGGGGAAGCAGAGCTTTTGGGAAATGAGAAGATTGAGGAAGCAAAGCAGCAGCACGGGGAGTGGACACTAGTACCACTGCTTCTGCTACTACCATAATTGCAGCATTCCTCAGCCTTCTCTCATCTTTCTGTGATTGGGCCCTGTGGAGATATGGCTAACATCAAGGGGGAGGATGGAGGATAGATGCAGTCCTTAATGGCAATTTGCAGTGAGTGATGGCAGATAACAACAAAAGCAAGCAGTGCAGTACCAGGGAGGGGAAAAATGGGACGTTTTAAAACCGACTGAAAAAATGGAAACAAAAAGCATTAATCCATGGCCATCCCAGTGGACCTGTGGCACTTGGAGCATATGACTTTTGCATTTGTTGTTAAAAGCAGTTTTAACTTTTGTATTACACACTGGCTTGAAGATCATTGGCTGATGTAGTATAGACATATTTTAGTAAAATAAAAAATGAACGTTTATGCAGAAGTAACTCCTCCTAAGTTCAACAACTTACTTTTCAGTAAGTATGTGATCATTCTTTTTTCAGAGTGAGTATCTGTGGGATATCCCTATGCAGATATCCAAAGAGGCTGTAAGTGAGTATAATGTGAATGAGATAGAATTATGCCTTCTGGTCTCTATAACATGTATGCAGATTAGGAAGTATGTACTTAAGTTCTGATATGATATTTAGGAGAAATATTTTATTCTTCCTTTTCACATGATCATTGTATCCTCTTGCACAGAATTAATATTTAAAAGGCCACCTATATCCACAGCATTATTTGTATATTACTTTAGTTGGCTAATCATTCAAACAGTTTTCAAAGTCATGTTAATGTCTTTTAGGAAAACAATGAAGAGGCTTGTGACACCTTTAATCATTTATTTTAGTGTGAGTTTTGTGAATTGCAGCCCACTTCTTCAGATACATGTAACTTTGCATCTGACATCGAGCATCATGTGATGGTGCCTCTTGCCTTAACTCTGCCCATGAGTAGATTTGAACCCTCCCCAACTTTTCATCTCTATGGCTCAGTGATTACTACCTTTCCAACCATGGATTGATAGCACACGAAGGCTATTGAGGCATTACTTTTTTACCCAGCTGGAATTGGAAACAGATATAATCGTACCACACAGCATTTAGTATAGTGCTAAGCTATTAATAACAATTTAGCAATGCTTATACCCTTGGATAAAGGAATATTATAGCTTCAGTCAGAAATTAATCCTGTTTAGGAAATACCTTGTTTCATCTGCAACTATGCCTTTAATTGATAGCTTCTTCCGTGCCCCTTCCTTGTAAAATAGCTAGTTAATTGTTTTGATTCCTGAATGGGCTGTAATAGAAAACAAGACTAGTTAAAGGACAGTTCAGAAGAGTCTTGGCTATCAGTGAAGAAGGGTAATTAGCTGTTTTCAAAGTAATAGGCATTTCCTATTTAAAGGGACAGCATCCCTGAAAATAATTTCAATGACAGCATTTCAGCTATACTGAATGCTGCAACTGCATTTTAAGATTATCACAAATAAGGTTGCAGCTGGGTGGGCAGACAACACAGAAAACATTGGAGTACTCAGTTGGCACCTGTCTCTGGGACCTCCATACAAACTGAATTAACAGATTATGTCAATTCAAACAAAATGGCTTGTACGGAAACAACTGTGGACATTGACCTGTTTGTGGCATCCTGGTGTTAAAATCCTGTTGATCATACAGGTGAGAAAGATGGCTTGGATAACCCAAAATTTGATCCACCAACTCAGAAACTGACAGCAATCCATAGGCCACAGGCCACTTTATTGAATGAAATCTTCTCCCTCATGGTCCCACTTTAAGGACAGGATCTAGAAGAGTATATGCAGTTTAAGGAGGTGCAGTCTCTTTTCCTGATTTTTCCCCCAGGGGTCCTCATGAGTAGAAAAACTTCAGAAGATAGAACTTGTGTTTTCTGGTCCTGAGAAGTAATCAGTCTAAAGCTTTTCAGTCAGTTGTAAGGGATGTGTATGTGCATGCTTACACCCCACAATTTCAAGATTCTTTAATTTTCTGCAGCAGCTCCTCTGGGTCATTTCTGAAGCAGAGGGTATCGAGCACCAGATGAAACGATGTCCCTAGAGATCTTGTCTGTTGGCTTGTTTCCTGTTGATTTTCTGTTCCAGTTAGGGATGAAGGAAATCCTATACCAATTTAGCCTTGGAGACCTTATACTGTTATTAGTTTAGTGTGCCATCAGTAAATGTCAAATGGAATATAAATGGAGACTGGAAACTTTAAATCTGCACCCCTGAAGTCCAATAATCACCTTAAAAGTGCAAATGGTGTATAAAAACATAATGAAAGCAACAGATACCCTGTCTATTATGTTAATAGGTGAGATCATGATGCTACATTGTAAAGTGAACAGTATGTCTACAATAACAATATTTATTTTATGCTTGGAATTTCTGCTGTGAGTTTTAAAATCACTTACTGTGAGGAATCTCTCACAGATGCAGCTTTTAAATGATTCACAGAAGTCTAGCTTAGTTTTCCAGTGTAGGATACGTCTTAGATAAAGCAGTTGTTTATTGATCAGGTCAGACCAATAAGGGAAATATATTAGGGTATCTTTCTTTCTCATTTTGGAATTTTGGGTAAGGTCGTGATGGCACCTTTTGCTGTGAGCCTTTTGTATGTCTAGGATTGAGCCTGTGGCCTCTGTGAATTCTGTAGATGAAATTCAATTTCTGTGCCCATCAGCACTGTTATTTCTTCCGACTTGTGATCTGGCTGCAAATCCAGTTCATCCCATCCTAGAAAGACCAAAAGCAGAAAGAGAGCAGTTGCCCATACTAGGTTCTGCTTCCAGATCTGAATATCTCCATGTAACAGTGTCAGCTCTATCTATACATAGGTCCATAGACAGATAGTAGAGATACTCTACTACTGCACTCTCTTGCACATTCTCTCTCTCTCCCAATCTCTTTGTCTCATACACATAATTTTCCAAGAGGAAAAGTTACTTTTTGGACAACAGCTCCCCAAATCCCCCAGCCAGCATGCTTTGTTGACCATGCTGGTTGGGGAATTCTACCAACTGCAGTCCAAAAACTTTCCAAATTCTGATTCCCTTCATACCTGAACTCCTTCACCAGATAGGGCAGAGCAAGCTTGAATTTGCCATGGTCGGTCTCGGTATGTGTGCAGGTTCAGCCCTTCAGCAATCTCGGCTGCAGGGGAAGCTGTTGCTAGATCCTGCTTGTTAGCAAACACTAGTAAAGGGACACCAATAAGATTCTCCTCTTCCACCAGTTCTGACAATTCCTGTCAAAAAATAGAACACAGTGAATTCTGAGCAAGCTCATCTGAAAAACATAATCAGGACCCTTTGCACTGAGGGGGTGATATTGGTGGCTGGGGACAGGGCTTTCAAGGACACATTCTCTTTCTATCATCACCACTGCCTAGAACCAACTTCTGAAAGCCTGCTCAACAAGCCTCCATTATCATAACACAATTATTATCCCAGTTGTAGTGGAGATCCAGTGTAGTATAGTGTTTAGGGTACTGGGTCAGGACTTGGGAGATTTATTGATTTATTTATTGAATTTATATCTTGCCTTTCTCCTAAATGGGATCCAAAGTGGCTACATCTAGGTTCTAACCCCCAAAGAGCCATACATTTAATGCGTGAGCATGGGGCAGTTGCTGTCTCTCAGCCTGACCTACCTCACAGGATTATTCTGAGGATGAAGTGGTGAGGAGGAGAGCCAGGTGTCCTGCCTTGAGTTCATTAGGTGACACTGGGATAAAAATGTAACAAACAGATAATTTTTATATGTACTAAACTATGGAAATTGGGGAGTTGTGAGGTTAAAGAATCAAGCAGGTACTTCGGACACCTGGTTCTACTTTTAGACTCTGTTGTTATTGACAGCTTTTTTATTCTTCAGAGAGTCCATTGTTAGGTGAAGTGCTGCCTAAATTGCTGAATGAACAGGGTGTGTGGGTTTGTGTTGTAGGATGAGGTTAAGGCATGAGAAGATAGGAGTTCTGTCCTACCTGCCCAGTCTCCTCAAAGCGTTTCTGGTCAGCACTGTCAATAACATAAATCTGTAAAAATAACAAAACAGAGATGGAAATGGAGAAGGATTATTACCCGTCCCTCCTGTTGTCCCTTGGGGTCCCAGCTGCAGTATTACTAGAGGCTAAAGCTGTTTTGGTTCTCTTTAAATATAGTTCCCTTAAAATATATCTGAGACAGACAGTCAAATGCCATCCACCCATACGTACAGAAGTATAATAATAAAATAAACTAAGTAACTGGCAAATTAGTTCTTTAATGGTAGCCCCATATCTACAGCTAGCTTACATTCCTCCAGATTGCATTTTAGCCTACTTGTTCCTGCAGACATGGTACTACAAAGGCAATTTGGGACATTTGTCTTAGTGCTTACCAGCATGTCTGTGCTGCCTAGGTACTTCTTCCAATAGGCCCGGATGGCCCGTTGTCCTCCGATGTCCCAAACATTAAGTTTGAAGCCATGAGAGTGGACACTCTTAATGTTGAATCCCTGTAGACAGAAAGCAGAAGAGGCTGATAAGGAGGAGATCTGTTAGCCACTAAATGATCATCACAGGCTGAACTTACCGAGTTGTCGTTTCTAATATGGAGACCTGGTGAAGGAGCAAGGTGAGACCACATACAGGATATGGCATACATGGGGAACGTTTGGCCATCAATGTGGTTTGGAGTTCAAAGACCAGCTAGCATTTTTAGTGGTGAGGGATTGTGGGAGTTGTAATCTCGCATCATGAAGGTCAAAATTTCCCCACCCTTGGTCTATGGCAAAGCTCAAAATCTTAAGACCCCAACAAAGTTTAAGAGGAAACCCCTTCTGAAGAAAATGTTAGAGCCATACAACTGTGAGTAAGTCCTTCTTTAGTCTGTGAATAGAATTTGCAGGTTATATGGCTCTTCCTTGTCTATAGTGTGGTTACATCCTCAACAGATGCCAGAGTCTCAGTCTTAGTCTTAGATCCTAAATATGTTTCTAATGGTTTTCAAAAGGAAACTAGCTACAGCTAGACTCATATGACTTAAGGAAAGTATAGGAAGGGGATATGCAGCATGATTTATATTTATGCAGAAATGCATCTCACTGATTTCAGCAGGCCTGGACATGCAATCTTATACATCAGTTCAGATGTAAGTCTTGCTGAGTTCAATGAGACTTTCTTCCAATTATGTCTGGATAGGACTGTATCTAAATGGCTTAGGCCCAAATCACACAGTGGCATGGACACTAATAGTAAGTTGAACAGCGAAGAGCATGATGGCACCTTTAAGACGGACAGATTTATTATAGCATGGCTATATTATCACATAGCTTTTACAGACTATAGTCCACTCCCTCAGATAATCGAGGTAGAATATAGTAACAAAAGCACATGCTGTAAGCAATCTGTTACTTTTAAAGGTGCCTATGGCTCTTTGTTGTTCTAGAGCAGTGGTTCTCAACCTGTGGGTCCCCAGATGTTTGTGGACTTCAGCTCCCAGAAGCCCCAGCCACTATGGTCAATGCTCAGGCCTTCTGGGACCTGAAGTCCAAAAACATCTGGGGACCCACAGGTTGAGAACCACTGTTCTAGAGTAACATGACTAACCAGGAATTGCTGTAATAGTAAGCTGATAGTTTGCTTAGAGCAGGAATAATTGCTTCTAATGGGGACAATTGAAAGGAAGTGTGTGTGTGTGTGTTAGAGAGAGAGACTTTATTTTAAAACAATTGGAGCAGATCTATATTAAAGTTGGGTTGGGATAATCAACATCCCACCATAATAATCAGAAACTGGGATAGGTGGGGCAGGCACAGAGAGAAGAAACTTGGTTTCTCAACTTCAGTCCCTGCAGCATGTGATGGTTTTCCCATTACCTTAGCATGAAACAATGTAAAACAAAGATGAGGTGGTACTTTTTATCATGTGCAGAGTGCTTTTCTCTTATCACCACATATTCACTTCAGCTTTCGCTGCTATTTAATCATTTTAAAATATGATTCACCAACCCCAAATCCCCCATCCAGAATTCCCTTTCTGAATAAATGGGATTACTCTCCTAGATTGGGAGTAAATTCTATATAGTTTAATGCCACAAATGTTTCATGTTGGATGTTAAGCTCCTAAACTAACATTTCCAGATTTCTTTAGTTCCTGCTGACATTGTCTGTGTACAAGTCAGCAGAGTGGCTGGAAGAGAGGCGAGAAGCATAAACAAGCAGAGACTGTGATTCTAGGAAGAAAGACAGGAAGTCATTTGTTCTGCTAAAGGTCCATGGCCGAGAAGATAAGGAAGTAATTATGTTCTCCTTAATCTGAAAGTTGTATAAGTTTATAAGTCTATCAGTAATTTATGCCAAGGGGACTCTGTGACAAAATTCTTTTGGAATTCTGAGCATTTTTAGGGTAGTGCTAAGTAACCTAAAAATAATAACCACCATTAAAACACATGCATTACAGTATTTCTTTACTAGCATAAAATGTGTCTTAAAAATGTATGTTAAAGCATCTTTGTGCATGAGATAAAACTGCCTTTTTTTGCAAAAAAAAGACCTTTTTTGCAATTGATTCCCTCCCATGAAAATTGATTGACAGTGGAATATGATGCTGCCTCAGAGTGTGGTGGAGTCACCTTCTTTGGAGGTTTTTAAACAGAGGCTGGCCATTTGCTGGGGGTGCTTCGTGTGTGTGTCCCCGCATGGCAGGGCGTTGGACTTGATGGCTATAGTGGTCTCTTCCAGTTCTATGATTCTATGATCAATTAAAAAAAAAATCCAGTGCTCTTTCCTTGCCCTGGTGGCCTTGTTTTCAAAGCCCACTCCACTCCGTGCTGCAAAACTCCACAGCCATCTGCACATCCTTAAAATCATAGAGCTTTCTAAAAATGTAATCAAATGTCCTTCCTACCTCTTTCATTTTATCTGTATACTGCAGGTTACACGTTGAGTACTTGCAACATTGAAATGATAGCTTCAGATGCATAGACTCCAGGTGCATAGATTCATTGGGTCTGTTCTGAAGTCCACCACTGACAGCAATCCAGTTACAAGACAGTGATGAAAATGAAACTACAGTAACCATATCATACTGTATCCATGTTGCCTAAATAACGTATTTCTTAAAGATATGATCCTTTGCATCAGGGACAGGGAACGTGTGACCTTTGATATGTTATTGGACTGCAGTTTTCATCAGCTCTAGTCAGCCTAGCCAGTGGTGAAGGATGTTGTAAATTGCAATCAACAGCCATATACTCTGCATCTCTAATTTTCATGCATTTATGTGTGTGTAATATGCAACTTTTCTCTTAGCTACATGTCCTACACAAACATGTGGACTAATAAACCCCTTAGGAGTTGCTAAGTCTTGGCAAAACATTTCAGCCTGTGATGATGATTTGCAAGGGAGAAGTGGTAGGATAGCAGTTAAGCATCGTCCTCGTCTTTTCCCTTGCAAATTGCAACATGCTTGCAGGTAATATAGTGTGGCTCTACTGCAGCTTGGTACTTAGATGAGCAACATTTTAAGTAACTAACCATTGATTTAGTGAGTACATTTCTCCCTCAACCTTGCCATGCCAGTGTTCTAGGTCCAAGCCACCCTCAAAAGCCACTGGCAGAGAAGATCAGCGGTGCTCTGAAAGCTAAGATGCCATTGCTAGCTGTGTTCTGAAGGAGTGTCTCAGTTCCACATGGTGAGGAAAAGGGTGACAGGAAGAAGCTGGTTAGGGTCCTGCTGGTCAAGTGTTTCTAAGACTTGTTGTGGCAAGTTATCCAATCCATTCCCCCTCCCTACCGTGAAATACTGATCTCCATTACTGCAGTGCTTACCTGTGTTGGGGTGATGGTGCTGACTTCCTCTGATGCCAGGCGCTTTAGCAAAGTCGTCTTTCCTGCATTATCCAGCCCTAGCAGAACAATCCGCAACTCCTGTTCCTCAGAGCCTTTGAGTTTTTGGATGACTGAGAGAAGCCCCTGTGGTGCAAAATGGAGATTGACTGACTTGGGCCTCTACTTTTGTTTGTAACCCAAAATACAGAAAAATGACAAGCTTAGGGAGGCACACTCGGGAGTTTTCTGTGTTTAACTGTAACAATGAGATCCCAGTTGTTGTTTCCTGGACGGGCAGTAACATGTTTTTGAGCCTTCATCCTACCCTGCAATTTGGTTTTCCACATCTCCCCACAAATCTTCAGAATAGACTTTGGCCAATGCCAGCCTTTAGCAGCTCTGAGGATGGACTGAAATGTCTCAGACATAAACTATCTCTGTTTGAGACAACATATATTCTGCCCACTTAGTTTTCCTTCTGACAGGACAGATTCTGTCAGCCTGCATCAGTGGTATAATTCTCTTTTCTTGCATATTTAAAAATCTTTCCCTCTCTTTCCATGCAGTTGTTCATATAGACAAAACAGCCCACACAAGAAAGTTGTTACCAGGCTTAAGGGCACCCCAAGATTTGCAGAAGTGCAACAAACAAAGAGTATTTTTATTCATTATTTGTTACAAGGGGAACCTCTCCCCAGAAGTAGCCCAGTGAGGACTCAGCATGCTTAGAGGACACACAATACTAGCCGACTATTAGGTGGGGTACAGGAGCTAGGTGAATGGAAAGGCATATCATGGAGGACAGCATAAATTGACTGACTGGAACTGTGAACAGGAGTACTCCCCACTGCAACATTTTGTTGCAGCTCTCAGTTTTTACAGATGCAAAATGCAATCTAATAACACTAGTAAGTTTCATTCTGAAGAGGAGGTTGGCAGCAGGTTCTGTCCTAGAGTCAGACACTGAGATTTTCATAATAAAAAGGCCATGAAAATTTACTCACCTTCTGCACTTCACCCATGGTCAGTTTCTTTTCATTCTTTGCATAACCAGGTACAGAAGCTGCCTGTGCTGGTGGCAGCTTGGTCCCAGCTGCGTGACTGACATGCTTGGCTCCAGCAGGAAAAAGGAAGAGGATTATGACTCCAGAATTAGCTTGTGTTTCTCCATTTGCCCAGGGTGTTCAGTAATACCCTAGGTAAATCCCCCCATACCAGCTGTCGCCCTGGCATGACCCAGTCTAGTCCTCTCTGTTGAAGCCACAGGCAAAGATGCTGTGCCCACTCATCAAAGTTAAACAAATCCCTAAGTTAAACTCATCGCTCTTCATGTACAACTCGGGGGGGAATTATTTCCATCCAGGTAACTTGATGATCTGACCAGATTGGATGCAGTTGTCATAAGTAAGGGATGGGAGCTGAGCCACAGAAAGAAACCTTTTGGGTTGGATCTGTGGAATGTTCTGCCAGACCTGCTCATTTCTTTAGTAGGCCCAAATCCCACCACAAAACAACTCTTGCAGATATTTTCTGATGCCAATTAGTTTTGAGGTTGTGCCCAAGAGCTCCCTCAGTAGGAAAGAATGTCTTATATTATTAATGTGTTTAGTGGCTTCTTGAAAAACTGAATCTATTGTAGATGTACCAGTAGAATATCAGTAGCACTTCACCATTTCTTTTTTTTAAAATTTTTTTGGCAGGAGCATACACAATCAGTGCCTGGCCTTCCTACATCCAGTCACCCTCTTTGCATGTTTGAATTCTTGAATGTTTTAAGAAATGCTATGCAATTCAAAATATATTTTAATGGGTTTACTGGATGCCCTGGTTTTGTAGTTCTATTTTCTGTTTTTTTTTCCATGCTAATCTCCTGTTTTTTGGCCTAAAGAAAATGTTATAGAACTGCCTTAGACTCTAGAATCCTACTTCTTAATCAAAACCAGCTGCCTGAAGCATTGGGGAGCCAGAGTTGTGAATGACATCAGATAATTTGGGAGAAATTAAGTAGGTTGCAATGAGCTCCAAAAAAAGTATCTCTACAGTGACTGAATGGGGTAAATGACATCAGTTGAGTGTAAATATAAAGTGATGCACATTGTTGGTTCACCTTAGGCTCCCCATAAGTCAGGTATGACTTGAAGGCACACAACAACAACAACAACAGAATAAATTCTTTAAAACTCCTAACTTCACTAATGGATTCACTTCACTGAAAGTGTGTGACTGTTTAGGAAAGACTTTGGATTGGAGATGGATACTTTAATGAACAGCATTCAGTGGTGGCAGCAGGGCAGCGGCGGCGGCGGTGGGGAAAGCAGATTCTGTTCTAAGAATGCTTAGAAAAGGGACTTAAAATAAATTGTCCAGTCACAAAATGTCTTTATTTTATCTAGGGCAGCCTTATTTGGAATATTGTTTAATCTTCTTCGCTCCATCTCAAAAAAGATGTTGTACAACTGGGAAAGGCGCAGGAGAAAGAGGAATAATTAAATTATTAACTGACTAGACTGTTTTTTGTACTAGGAAAGTGCGAGCATGTTGATGCTTTAACCTCCCACTCACAAAGGAAGAAAAATTCCTTAGGTGGAAAAAGATAGTTGTTTATAAAATTGTGCATGGTTTGGAGGGGGATCAGAATTTTTTCTTTAATTTATAATAATTAACAGCTTCCCAATGAAATTGGCAGTAGGTACAAAGGTAATGCAGAATTAATTTATGAAATTCAGTGCCACAAGCTATGGTGACCTCTACTGGATGAGGACTTTCTGTTATTTAATTAACAAAGAGGGCTATCACTAGCTATTAACCATGATCACTAACTAGTACAGGCATATCTCACTTAAAAAAACCTCTGACAATAGAGCTCCTTTTTACAAAACCTTTTTAGGAATGCCCAGACTGTGCTTTTCCTTCTTGTCCTCTCTAGCTGGAAGTTTTTTTTTTAGCAGCATCAGCACTGGAAAGATGGGAAAGAAAGGTTGGAGAAGCACAAGGCTTTCAGTGATGGGTTGCAGGAGTGAGTCACTGCAAACATTGCAGTAAAACTTGAGCTGAGAAAGAATGGGATTCTGCTGTAGCTGACTGTACAGTAGCTGTAGGTAGCAAGGTAAACAGCAGCTGCATCCAAAATTTCATACTGAGTTCATGAATAGCAACACAGAAAGCAAAGGGCGAGCAAATAAGCTGCCTCAACAGTCACCCTCAGCATGTTAAAGCAGCACAGCTGTATAATTAAGTTTGGTCACCAAAAAATGGAAATTATAAGAAAAATGAAGGCTTGTGACAGAAAGGTCATCCCGGAATGCATTTTCGAAGATGCCTTCAAGTGATCTCTAGAAGATTCCATTTTTGTCTACTTATAAAATGCTTACCTGAACTGGTTGTTTAATTTCACATGTGCATAATGTTTGCTTTAATTAAAAGTTCACTGAAAATATTATACTGCTCTTCTTGCTTGTGGTGTAGGAACCTATCCCAATTCTTTCCATGTGATTTTTGCCTCTGGTACCAAAGTTTTTGTTAAAGAAATAGTATTTAGGAACACCTCTCCTTTGCTAACAGAGGTACACCTGTACCTTCATGCTAATAGGCCTCATGCCTCTAGATGCCAGTTGCTGGGGGAATCTGTGTTTTAACAAGGGGAGCAGAGAAGACTGGAGGCAAATGACTTCGTTGATGTCCTGCTTACAGGCTTCATGGAAGCATCCCTTGGGTAATGGTAGGAAAGATTCTGGATTCAATGGGTGTTTGACCTGTTTCAGGAGAGACCTAGTCATTCTCTTTCTCTCTTCCTCCCATCACAAAAGGATGGAGGCTTGTGGCCCTCCTGGTGCTGGGTACTTCCAGATATGTTTTTTATCTTACAAGTACTTTGCTTCATCCACATAACTTTTTAGGCGACCTGCATGACATCATCTTCTGCTTGTAATCCTTCTGTATTTTCCCACTGCTTCCTCCATCTTTTATCAGGAAAGATAAAGGATGGAGGAAGAGTGGGAAAATAGGCAAAGAGGCAAAAGACAAAGTTGCACAACTTATAACTGGTGGAGCCAGGAGTTTTCTATATGGAAGTACCTGTTCTTGGATTGCAGATAACATCCTTGCTGACCATTGGCAATGCTGCCTGTGGCTTGTGGGAGCTGAGAGTTCAAAATCTACTTTTAGAGGCACAATTTCCTGCACAATTTCCCATACAATGGGCAGAACTGAAGGGCTTCAGATTTTTCATGAGAGAAGTTGGACGTGCCTGTAGAATTACTGGAAGATTCTGGGAGAACTTTACCCATAATCCTTATCTGGGGCAGAGTATCAATTTGTTTGCTTATGTGGACCAGGGGAAATGCTTTTAACAAAACGATACAGCAGTTAAGCTTTGGTGAAGACTTTCCTATCCCTGACTTTCTGAGTCTGAGCTGGCAAAAAGTATCAAGCTCTTTGATGTTCTGCATTCTGGCAGCAAAAAAGTTGCTAGTGAATACTTTGTGTATCATAATGACAAATACAGTTTGGGCCAAAACATTTCTGTATTCTTTATGAGTACTGAATATTTGCTGTCAAATCATGTAAGTTATATGCTTAAAGTGGGTAGGGTGAGTGTGAAGCTCCATAACCAACAGTATTTGCAGGTTTTACAAGTTGGGGTACTTTCTGCAGCAACAGGAATCCCCAGTTTCCAGCAGTTGAATCTCAGAAGTACGAGATCTATTTCAGCAGCAACTCAAGAGGTATTCAAAGTAGATCAATAGCACCACTGCCTGACCAGGAAGAGGCACAAGTAGAAAAACTGAGACAGAGGTATAGAATCCCATTTCCAAAGGTCTTAAATGGTAAGACAAAAAAGTTCCCATTTTAAACATAACAGTTCAACTAGCAGAGATTAGCAATAGTATGTATATACCATATATACAATATAGTATGTATACCATACATTCACCAGCCATTTACAGCATGTAAGCATCTATAGTGAGAGCCAGTGTGGTATACTGGTTTTGAGCCAGTATACAGTATATAGTGAGAACCAGTGTGGTATACTGGACTATGATCCTGGAGAACAGGGTTCAAATCCCCACTCAGCCATGGAAACCCATTGGGTGACCTTGGGCAGGCACACTCTTCTCTCAGCCTCAGGGGAAGGCAAAGGCAAAGCCTCCTCTGAATAACTCTTGCCAAGAAAATGCCATGAAAAGTTTGCCTTAGGGTTGTCATAAGTCAGAAATTATTTGAAGCATACAATAGTAACAACAACAATAATCCATCTATAGTACAAATAAACTTGCTATGACTTTTGTTCTGCTGACTTATTTAATAGCCTTCCCTAATCAGCAGGTTATATGGGTTTTCAGTGTTTGATTCTATCAAAGCTGGTCCAAGACATTTTGCTGCCTGAGGCAAAAAGCAGGTGGATTCCCTTGTTCCACCCCCATTCAAGGAGTGTTTCAGCATGAAGGGTTCCTCACGTTAGCAATTAGAAGGCACTGTGCAACTAATTCCATCCCAGTAAGAAAAAAGATAGAGACAGCACTGAAAAAATGTGGAAGGGATGTGAGAAGAAGACATTGCTACCTGGTGCCACTGGAAAACTTAGTGAATAAGGGAGTGTGATAATGTTATAAAAACTTTGTCTAGAACCTTACAGGTGCTTCGTTTCCAAGGTTGGCCATGTCATTTTGACACCAAAGGGAATAAAATCCTGTAAGCACTTCTCATTTTCCTGGGAAGTAAAAAATAATAGTGATAATATCAAATTAAGTAATGAAGTTCAAAATCTGCTGTTAGAGGTGAGTGTCTCACTCTGAATAATGGTAGGACCAGTCCTGTGTAATCAGTTGTTTTCAGAACTAATGATGAAGAACATTCCCTCATAAGGGCATGATACTGAAAAGCAGAAAATTGGCCCTAAGAGGGGTAAATATTTATCTAAATGAGAACCTAAGGACACCGATACCACTGGAGAACGGGGCTGATGTCAGTGAAAAGCGCCCACTTCTTTGGTTTGTCAGGGCCACATGGCTGTAAAGGTCATGGGTGTGGTGTACCCAGGGCTAAACAATAAGCTGTTCCAGCACAAAAAGTTTTTCATTCTGCTTGGCAACCAAGAAGAAACCAAGTTGAGAGAACAAGCAAGTTGCATTCTATTGTACTTTGGCTTTTTCTGCTATAGCACCCATTTTAACTCTTAACTCTATGAAGCTTTATATGCAGTCTGAAAATAGTGCATTCAGTTTTCCATAAAAGGCATTAGCTGCAGTGTCTGTGTCATTCCTCTAGTGCCAAGTTAGCCACATCTTGATTGGAAATTTTCAAATACATATGTAATAAATTTTATTTTAAAAAGACAAAAATGGCATAAATCAGCAGAGGTGTTCTCTTTTTCACCCATGCCAGCATGGTATAGTAGTTTGAACATTGGACTATGACCCTGGAGACCAGGGTTTGATTCTCCACTTTGCCATGGAAACCCACTAGGTGACCTTGGGGGTGTCAGTCCCAGAAAACCCAGTGACAAGTCTTCCTTAGGGTCAAACAATGTGAAGAAGAAGAAGAAGATGCACTTGTATAGTCACCTTGTACTAGCAGTTACAATACAGGTGCACCTCAGTTAACAAAGCCTCTGACAAAGAAGCTCCTTTTTACAAAATCTTTTTATGCCTGCCTAGCCCCCTGTTGCTCTTTATCCTCTGTTGAACTGGAAGGTTTCTTTTTTCTTTTTTTTTTTAGTAGCATTAGCATAGGGAGAATGCTAAAGGAGGGGTCTAGAAATACAGATTTTCAGTATAAAATTGCAGCAGGTGTCTGCATAAAACAATGGAATAGCTTGAGCTGAGAAAGAACAGAATTCTAGTGTAACTGGTCCAACTCCTGCTCTGTACAAGAGGCAAGGTGAACAGCAGCTGCTTCCACAACCCCATACAGAGCATGCACAAACAGCAAAACAGTGTGAAAAGAGAAGAGCAGGTAAGATTGCCCACCTACCTCCAGCTTGTCAAAAAAATCATCAGTCTGGCTACAAAATGGAAACCAGAAGAAAAGTGGAGTCTGGTGAAAGAAAAAAAAACATCTCTGGATGCATTTTGGAAGAAGCTTTCAGGAGGTCTCTACAAGGTTCAGAATGTTTTTGTTTTCTTATGCAAGGCATACCTGCCCTGGTTGTTTCCTTTCACATACGGATTTTGTTAGTTTTGAGTTATAAATAGCTGGAACATGTTGAACTTCTCTTCCTTTTTATGTTGCAGGAATCCATCCCTATTTTTTCCATGTTATTCCTGCCTGTAGCACTGAATTTTCTATTAATGAAGTAATTCTCAGGAATGCATCTGTTTCATTAATTGAGGTATACCTGTAGTAATATATATACTGTTTGGTGGAAGAATTAAATTTTTCCACATTTGAAGTGCAGCACATCCAGAAGAGGGAAACACAGAAGAATTTCTGAAAACCGAGTAGCAAAAGGGAAAAAACAGAACATTTACAATACTAAAAGCTCTGTTTATACCATGGGAAAGAACTTCCGCCCAAATACAAGGACATGTAATGCTTTTTGGGTCTAGGTTCCACTGCTTCTTGCAATATGAATGTACAACACATATCCAAAGATGGCTCTGAGATGTGAATATATTCTGCAAAGCTTCAGGCTGCTGAGGATACCCAATCACTGGCTGTGGCTGGTCTTCTGAAGTTCTTCCATCCCCCTCAAAATCCAGTTTAGTGCAGCAGGACCTGGCCCCAGGCTCGGCTCAAAATTAATTATTGATAGTATTCATATTGGCTTTTATGTATTTAGTTGGTATCACTTATTCTCACTACAAATGATGGATTTTCAAAAAATGCAGATGTTATTTTACTTTTGATATATACCATGACAGCAGAGGAAAAAATGAAGAGAGAGAGGCAAAGGGGAAGGGCACATGGATTTATGGGAGGGAAAGGAAGCATCACGACATATAGCCCCTGGAAAACCCACCCAGATATTTTCTTGTTCCTGAGCATCTCACAGGTGCAGTGAACTCATTCATTTGCAGGTTTTCTTGTACAGTCAGCAAGTAGAAATGTAGCTCTTCACTGATGTAGAAGCAGAGAGCCCCAGAGCTCACATTCTGGGTAGCATTATAGCAGGAGAAGAAAAATGGCACACAAGTGGGACTTCAGGCTATTCCCCTTGGCGATAGGCCTTCCACATGCATGCTGTGCCATCCAGTGAGACTGATACATACTGGAGAGAAGCAAAGGATAAAACAGGTTAGGGGATGGCAGCATCAGTAATCCCTGCACAGAGCTTTCACTGGGGCTGGACAGGTTCACTGATCACCCAAAGTCCTCATTAGTGCTCAGAAAAAAATAATGGTTGAGGATTCTGGTTGTATTACAACAAAGTAATACTTCCATGTTCTGGTTGTTCTGCCTGCTGTCTGGCTGCAAGTCAGAAGGGAATGAAAGGTGCCAGCCTGCATTGCACTTTACTATCAGTACAAGCCAAGTTATGATCAGTCCAGAATTGCCCTATGCTACATCAAATCTTCTTGGTGGGTAGATGGACTCCTCCAGAACCTGTATAGATCTGCACTAAAGCAGTGAACTAGGAAACTGCTTTGCAAGGGATACTCTTCTTTAGGTTATTCAGCCATGTAGGAAATAATTCCAGCCTGCAGTCGGGTCAGACACTGGGGGGCAGCATGGTTCAAGGGATTCTTTCGCAGGCAAGGTGCCCATGTTCTTGGACTATGCTTCTGGCAAGACTGGGTACTCCTGCAAACCAAGTATTTGCTCTATAATCCTTAGCAACACTGAGAAGGTCTTGGCTGACTGCCATTCTGGTCAGAATACTGCTGGTATGTAATGTTTTGATTTCTTTATCCAGGAAGGCACCGGAGGCTGATAAGAGCAGGGATATATGGTGCCAACTCCTTCCACTTTTTGGCTGAACATTTTAAAACCCAAAGGGGTTTGGCCTTCTCAGTAATTTAATATTTATACTTGAGGATATTGTGATTATCTGTCAGCCATCTCTAGTTGCCTGGTCACTACAGCCAAATATATTCTACACACTGAAGAAAACTTAGGTTGAAGTGATTTTTAATATTTCTGTTCCATTTGAATTGTTGTGGTGTAATTTGATGTGACTGATTTTTTTTAAAGCAGTATTACAGTAGATTGGTATATTAATTTTTTAGTTTTTATTTTATGTATCCAATTTTGGGTAGTAATTTGGTTTTTTTTCCAGTTCATTTTGGAAGTCAGCTGTTGCTAGTGGAATCAGACAGATTCAGAAACCAACCAACCAAACAAAACTATCTGTTCAGTCTTGTCACATTTCCATGCTAGTAGAGGCGGGTCTTTTCTGCCACATGGAAAAATCACTAGTAAAAACAACTAGAGGCTGAGATGGCAGCATAACTAATAGAGGTGGTCAAACTTCTTTTCTTTTCTTTCTAGGTAATAATTTAATGTTACGGTTTGGTGTTTCTTGAATTTAGGACATAGTTTTATAATGATGGAGGACAGGATACGGAAGAAGCCTCACAACCCCAGCACAACACAAGATATGCCACTGCCATAAAACTGCTTGGATATGCCAGTAAAGGGTTTTTCTGGAGAATCTGCTCCTCTGGTGAAGACGCACAAATGTAACAGTGGTGTACTTCACTTCACACTATGATCTGTTTGTAGGATTGCTTAGTTAATGACCATGTGTGATTGGCTCTGAATGATCTTCAAGGTAAACTAGGATGCAGTTTTTGAAAACACATACTGTACATACATGCATACATACAAGACTGGTTATTGGAGGAATGCCAATGTAGTGCAGTATACAGAAAAAATGGAGGGCAGGAACAATCTTGTCCTGGTGCCATGTTGCTTAGTAAAGTGAACATAGCCACACTGAAGAGTCACATTGTATCACCATGCACTTGCAGCTCCAAACATACACTGACAATGTATGCAGCACAACATAGTTTGAATATGCATCAACAGAGTATGCCACTATAGTGCTGGTTCAACCATGTACCTAGAACCAAGAGTGGAAAAATTTCTGGTTGCCTGTATCTGTGCATCAATGGGATGGTCCCAGCCCTCCATACCTGTTTCATTTCTGGCACATGGATGAGACCCTTGATAGTGTCTTGATGGCCTGTGTAAGTCTGCACTTGCACCCCAGAGCTTGGGTCATAAACTCTGTAAGGAGAAAAGGAGTGAACCAAAGCACATTAAGAGATGGGCTCTTTTAGTTTGCCTTCCCTTCCTGCCACCCACATTATCCCATACGTACCTAATGGTGTCATGGGCCCCGGCAATAATGCATCCATTGACTTGGTCAATGCAAAGGCAAGTGATTCCTCTGGGGGCTGTAAGGTCTTGTGCACAGCATTTACCATCTTCACTCTGTGGGTGAACCATATAAGCAGCTTATACCAAGGGCAGCATGCCACTAGGAAGGAGGTTTCTCCCATACTCAGCCCCATCTTCTGCTTGAACAGTTCACATTGCAATGGTAGTTGGTAAAAAAATCTGTTCTGGCTGTTGGTTTTCTAACAATTCTGAGGAAGGACTGTTTACTATACCCTAACATCTGCCCCCCATATTTATTTTTCAGCTATACCCCACCTCTTCAGTGGTTGTGTTTCTTTCCTGCCTCTCTTCTGTTCAGTTTACAGAAGATGGGATGAAGTCGTCAGCTGATTCAGCACTTACCCACATTTGAATGGAGCCATCTTCAGCACCACAGACCCACTTGTCCTTGAGTGGATTCCAGACCAGGGCTACAACAGTGGCTTTGTGCCCACAGAGTTCAGTCAGGAGGACCAGGTCAGCACAAAGAGGGTTGAAGGCACAGATGAAAACTCTGCCAGTGCTAGAAGAGAAAGCAAATTCCCTCCTGTTGGGACCAGGAGGGCCTGACCTGAGGGTGTTAAGATGACAAAAATCTTTGGCAAAATCAATTTTCCCTGGACCTGCACCCAGCAATGGGGTCCCTGTAGATGCCCCTGTGCCCATAAGCAGGACTTAGCACTCCATTCTTCAAGCTGGAGCCTTCTTGGGGTAACACTCTTGCTTGAGAGCTTATCACCAAATGATGGAACAGAGGGCATGCTTATCTAATTTGTAGGTGACACCAAATTAGGAGGGGTAGCTAATATGCCAGTGAGCAGGATCAGGATTCAAAATGGCCTTGACAGATTGGAGAGCTAGGCCTCAACTTAACAAAATGAATTTCTGCAGAGATGAATCTAAGGTACTGAATTGCATTTGTTTGCCCTTTGGCTAAGATAAAGTGTAGTCATCCCAGCTTCAATCGGTACCATTTCCTTAAATCAGTGTGTGCCTTAGACAGGTAGCCAGTTGAGACTAGATGTCATCATCATTGAAGAAGGCCAGAAGACAACCACTGTAGACTTATCACAACCTCCTCTGAGAACAGGAAACAAGGCACTAAGGAGACTGGAGAAGATAAACACCAGAAATATACCTTCTGGTTGATATACTGAGACATAGGGGGTATGAGGTCTCCATCCATGCATTACTTTGTGGAGCCCTGGGTGCTGAGATCCAGCAAATGAGTCCGTACTGAGAGTTTGTGAGGTGGAAAAGCACTATGCCAAACTTATGCACAAACTAGTGGTATCAAGACACCTTTAGATGGTCCTGAGATATTTACATAGAGCACATTTCGGGTCATCATCAGGATGAGGAATCAGTTACTATTCCTGTAGAGAGGGAAGCATAGCAAGCTTGGAAATATTTATTCAAGGTTTGGATATATTACATTAGTTATATTAGTTATTACCTATTTATAATCTAAAGTAAAATATATTTTGGTCTCTTTTAGTATGTTCTTTTTCTTTTAAAATTAAATTTAATCTCTCATAAGAATGAAAATTGCTTTGCATCTACTATTAATACATTACCAAATTAGTTATATTTGCAATTGCATTCTTTGGATCTGACATATGTTTTAATACAATGGCTGGCCCACCTCTGAAAAAGACAGACAGATAGGCTCACCCACCTTTTGGGGGAGTACGCCATGTCCAAGATAGGCTCATAATTCACAGGTAGACTGGAGAAGGCATTTATCAAGGTATGGTTTTGTAGGTCCCAAAGACATAGCCTTCCATCCCATCCCCCACTGAGCTACAAGAAAATGCAGCAGGGTAAGCTTCTACTTCACAGTGCTCTGCCCGTTCCAGTGTTTCCCCTCCTTCCCACCCACATATGCAGACCTCTTACCCATCCATATCTTTTTTTTTAATGCATTGTATGTGCCATGAGGGCTCTTCCTCAACCTGTGGCCTGCTCCCAATCTATCTTTCTTGACCGCCAGTGAAGGAGTATATTTCCTGCTCTACAGGGGACAGTCATTTAGTTGAAGAGCTGGCCAGGTCCATTTTAAGGAGTAAAAACCCCATATTTAGGGGCAGCAGCAGCCGCCAAAAGTTGCCCATCAGCAGCGCGCACCTGGTGTACATACAGGATGGGCACACAGGTCCTTTCATCAGTTTTCTCTCCTTGGTTGAAAAGTATTATCATTCTATTTGATAACAGCAATTA
Source organism: Iguana delicatissima (assembly GCA_948472985.1). Taxonomy (NCBI): domain Eukaryota; kingdom Metazoa; phylum Chordata; class Lepidosauria; order Squamata; family Iguanidae; genus Iguana; species Iguana delicatissima. The sequence goes on from CAOKZL010000244.1 coordinate 1,246,836, forward strand.
TTTATAGGTTTCACTCTATACGTCTTTATAGAGCCAACACCAATCTTATGCAAATGTCTGCCTCCCTTTTTTTCCATAATGGATTTATTTCTTTGTGGCAGTGCATTTATTCCTTTGTGGGGGCACCCTATATGATCTTTCCCAAATTATCATTTTCACTTACCAAGTAGGGGAAGCAGGTGTCAGTGTCATCATCTGCCAAGGTGAGTGCTGTCACCATGCCTGTATGCCCACACAGCACTGTTCTGCAGGTGAAACCTGTTTAAGGTAACATTGGTATGAGAGACAGTAGCAGGATGAGGAAAGAAAGAAGGGACAGAAGTTTTATAAACACTAGGGTGTTCCCACAGGATTAGGCCAAAATGATTTAATCCCACTGGAGCAGATCTAGGGAACATGCACCATGGCTGTGGGTAAGAGACTATGGGAGTTGTTGTCCAAAATAGTTGGAAGGCAAAAGGTTCTTCATCCCCTATTGTATACTTTAACCTGCTCCAGTGAAAAGAGGAGGAAAAGCAGTGGTACCAGAGGGAAAAACAGGTAACGTTGGAATCTCAAAGATGCAAATGAATAAGCACTTGAATAGTCACATAATCAAAACATTTAATGGTCCAGTGTCGGGGATGCTGACACAACAACAAAGTGAATTGAAGAGGATGTGTTTTGTACCCAGGTGGTTTTGTACCCAGCACCTTCTATTGTATAGATGTGCTGTAAAGTAATGGTTAGTCATTCAATGTTTAAGGTATTAAAATAAAATGTAGTAGTATTAGTAGTGTCAGCAGCAGCCATAGTAAATTGCCATCAAATTAGTTTCAACTTATGGCAACCCTATGAATGAGGGATCTCCAAGACACACTGCTATCCTCAGCTATGCTCAGGTCCTACAGAGCCATGGCCTCTTTGACTGAGCCAATCCACTTGTCTTGTGGTCTTCCTTTTTTCAGCTGCTCTCCATTTTACCAAACCTTATTTTCCTTTCTAATGAGTCATGTATTCTCATGATATGTCTGAAGTATTACAGCCTCAGATTAGTCATTTTGGCTTCTAGGGAGAGTTCAGGCTTGGACCCATTTATTTATCTTCTTGGCAGTCTGTGGTATATGTAGAACTCTTTTCCAGCTCCCATTTCAGATGAGTTGATTCTCTTCCTGTCAGCTTTCTCCACTGTTCAGCATTCACAACCACACATGGAAAATATTTAGTTACCATAGCTAACTTTTAAAACATAACTTTCCAAGTCCTAGTCCATCTAAGTAGGCTTGAGGAAAAATACTTTTGAAATGTGGTAGACCATTTCATGTTTATTTTTGTGCACCTTTGAAGTCTATTCTACTTTTTATCCTGTGATCTTATCCCTGTTCCAGACCAGTGTCTTCACCTGCTACAGAGGAGTGTGAATGATCTTGGGCCTTCCCATCTTGGATGCAGGTTGAAGGCAGTGTTCTAGAGTCTTGGTCCAAAACGTTGCATTGCTACAGGACAGGAGAAAAACATTCAGCAGGTAAGGAAGCCACCTGAATCTCCTTATACAACAAGCGCATCATCTGTATAACTGGCCCATCATGTACCTATGGTATGTTTCATATGCCATCCAAATATCTTGTAATGCAGTTCTCATAATCTCCTGTTAGGCTGGCCATGCTGATTGGGGATGTTGTAGTCCAAGTCATCTGTAGGGCACTCAGTTGTTAAACATTCAGAAGTACTTAACTATTTGCCTCCCAACCAAAGAACTGTGGGACATGTAAGTTAGTGCAGAAGCAAGGGCTCTGAGCAGCAAAGACTTACTAAAATATGCAGAAAGAGTAGCTTTGGCAGCAGTTATGACAGTCCATCTTGTTTAAAGATAGTTCAAATTAACTGGAATATCTCACTGCTATAAACCCAAAGATGGTTGGGTATCCACAGATCTTGGGTGATGCAGTGGTAAAAATACAGCACTTGAACTACAACGCCCAAAATCCCCATTGGCCATGTTGGTTGAGGAATACTGAAAGTTACAGTTCAAACAAAATAATTTTTCCAAATACTTGTTAAGAATGAAAACCTATGTGTCTTGGACCAAGGTCTGGATCTTTTTCCAGGAGAAATGTTGCTCACTTGAAAAAAAAAAATCAACATGGGCAGAGAAGGAATAGAGACTGAAATTTCCTGTAGCCAAACCTGTGCTTTGAGCTGAAAATGAACTACCACACTGTTCTGCTTACCACAACATAGTTCAAGAATCAGCCATAACTTTTCTGCTCACTTCAGCTAGACATGTGGTTGGTGTGAAGTAACTTCCCTCCTGCAGATTACATCCAGGCATGTGAATTCTACCTGCTGTCTTCAGACCATGGAAAGAAAGATGAGATAGGGATTTGCTCTCACCTGGACATGGAGATCAGCACTTGTAGTTAAGTTCTCGAACTCCCAGAGATAAATGTTCCCATCTGTTGCTGACACCACCAAAATATCCAGCTGCTCAACAAATAGGGCCCTGCCAAAAATTCCATTCTTTTGTTACTATGGCAACAGCTGTATTTGAACCCCCAGGCCATTTCTGCACTACGCTGTTATAGTGCTATTATTCCACTTTCAGTATCCTATGGAATCCTGGGGTTTGCAGTTTAGGGAGGAGTATTTGGGATTCTCAGCCAGAGAGCTCTTTGACTCAGTAAACTACAAACCCCCGAATTCCACAGGATGTTGAAAGTGGAATAATAGCACTATAACAGTGTAGTGTGGAAATGTCCTTAGCCCCTGATTTCAGGCATGTGTCACGCATGTGTGCGCACACACACACAACTCATTCTTCTCCACTTTCTTCTGGATATATACCTGCTCTATTCTAACCAGCTTCAGTGTGTGCGAGCACTGACTTATATGGTATTTGGGCTCTCAGTGTCATCCGGTAGTTCTGAGTAGTAAGCCTTGATCTGAGTCTGTGTGCACTGGCTAGTGCATGGACTAGCATTGTGCTCTAGTTACTGGACATTGAAGGATTCTTGTGGCCCATGCATGGGGAAGACAGCCACAAGGAGAAACAACCCATCTCCCAAAGCCCCAGCCTGTATGGCCATGAGGAAAAGACTGTGGAAGTTGTGATCCAAAACCTCTGTAAAGCCAGAAATTCTCCAAAGGGATCCTTGACGTGGAAGTGACTTGATCTTTTCAGAATTACGTATACTGTGTCCCCTCTCCCCCAAAAGGACATACCGTGTGAAGGCTATGCTTTTCCTTTGTGTGCCTTTGGATGTGCTCCATACCCTAGTGTGGCTACTCTGGGGACCATGAGAAATCCTTCTCCATTTTTGAGGAGAGCGTAGATGTGATTGAAGCTCCTCTCTGCAACCCTTGTCTTCTTGCTGGGCCAAGGGTCCTCGTCGCTCCAGCTGGGCTTCACCAAGATGGAAGAACTCACTGCTGAAATAAAACAGAGGCATACACGGCGTGGAAGATGACATTGATCTGTAGATGTAGCCTTACAGCCTTATAGCCTTGTTCCTCTGCCAGGGGCAAGTGTTCCAGTCTAAAAGCAGGGCCATCATAAGCACATGAGTAGCACATTTATAATTCATCTCCCCCATTGCTCTGGCAGCTAGCAGAGACCTTCTGGCCCAATGCCTGCCTCACTCATTTGCCACAGACCACGATCCTTTCCCTGTAATCAATGACACGCTTCATCCAAGACCTGGGACAGAGCCTGGAAAGGCCAGTGGCTGTGCTGACGGGGATTCTGAGAACGGTAAAATAAAACTTAAAATAAATGCTTCTTTATTTGTTTTATTTCTATACCACCTTTTCCCCAGAACTAGGACTGAAGTCAGTTCACAAGATGTTAAAAAAAACAAAACAAATGAAAATACCATGTAGTCTTATTAAAAATACAGTTAAAGAAGTTACAATATCAAAACACAATTTAATATAAACAGTTTAAAAGGATTTCAGTTTTAAAAACGATGATGATGATGATGATGATGACAATGTACCAAAAAAATAACTTTTCTGAGCTCTTGCCTCTGCTTACTAGTGTTCCTTATACTGGGGGCTTCCTTGCAGCTGGGAGTGCCAGCTTCACCTGAGCTGCAGATTAAAAGCCTTACCTATAGACAAAGGGAGATACGTAGCTCCTTTCCCATTTCTGCACGGTCCCGTCGCTGTCTCCACCGAAAAGCAAAACAGGCTCCTTCTTAGCTAATGGGAAAATATTCAGAAGGTCATCTGGAACAGCATGGACTTTGGGAAGCCAGATCAAAGAGTAATTGCTGGCCACATAAAGCGAAGATCAGCCCCCAACTACTAACTGGCTTGGCCTGGACAGATAAGGCTCACCTCGTGGAGCTTATTGGTCCTGATCTGTTGAAGGCTGGAATGAAGCTGATGTCAAGTTAGAGTGATGGCTTAAGCACTTACCATAGGCTAAACATTCAAGTGGGTGTTTACAAGGCAGCACCGTCAGGCATCCCAACTCGCTGTAGCGCCAGACCAGTACTTGCTGTGGCTTTGCTGTGCCTGAAATGAGGAGGAAAACTTCTGTTTGTTCTATCTGAACAAACAAACTGCATTTGTTTGTTTGTTAAGATGACTTGGATGATTCTATAAACTCTTGCCATCACCCAAGCCCATTAAGGAGGTTGAATGGCAAGAACAAAAATGTGATATTTAAAAGGGAGAATTAGCTCTACTCCTGCTTGTGGAAGACAGGTATCCCTAACCATAATTATGAGAAGGCAGTATGAACTAGCCTGTGTCCAAACATGAAGTGGGTGAGAGATTCAGCACCATACTCCAGAGTGTTCGCTGTTATACGTGCTGACTCGGGTAGCTCAGCCCTAGCTTCTGAGATAATTCTCCTTTCCCCATTTCCACCTGTGCTATGACAATCACTCAATTAAGCTGACAATGTTATGTTTGTATCCTCTTCCCTCCAAGCAGTTCAAAGCAGCATATATTAAAGCCATCTCTGTAAAGTGATAGTTTAAATTTCTTGCTGGTTGCGTAGGGAGGTATCAAAGAGGTACCTCCTTGCCTCAGCAGAAAAGTAGTAACAAACAGCAGTGGTAATGAACAGTAGCAGGCAGTCCCAGCACTACACTGAACTGAAATGTCATTTCCTGAGGAGGCAGCCACCTCCTGACACAAGAACTCCTCCTTTTCTCAGTGCCTGGCTCTGTGGAGCCTTTGCTGCCACAGCCATGTGGCAGTGGTGGCTTGGGAAATCAACTTTGCCTTTGGGACGGGGGATTTCTCAACGTACCCCTTCCATATTACCTTAGCTCCTGAAGAGCTAGGCACTGGAGAAAGAAGCAGTAATGAATATAGCTGACCTGCATCAAGGCATGAACTGAGTGATCTGTTATGCAAATGTTAGCATAATGTCCTGCTCAGCCAGAACTGAATAGGATCGTGGACACAGTTTTGTCTTCCTCTGTTAACCTCACAACAACCCTATGAATCAGGTTAGGCTGAAAGATAGTGACTGTTCCACCAGTTAGTCAGCAAGCTTCAGAGCTGAACTTGAACTTCAGTCTCTGCTGTCCTAATTGCACCCTCTAATCCAGATGTGGGGAACCTTCTACCCTTCTGATGTCAATTAACTACCACTGCCATAATTCCTTAACTAGGCAAGCTGGCCAGAGATGATAAAAACTGAAGTCCAAAGGGCCACAGCCTCCCCTATCTTGCTCTAACCAATGCATCATGTTGTCCTTGTTTCATCTACTGAGCTTATTGTCTCTTAACTACATGGAAGCACTTGATCTACAAATGAGAAAGGATGGTCCATCTAAAATGGCTGCACAGGTAACTGGGAGACCAGGTGAGGTTTTACACTGAAGTAGCTGAACACTACTTTATTGGGGTGCTTACCAATGACATGCCTCGAGTCTGGCAGACTGAGAAGCTGCTGAAGAAGAGGGCCATCCTTGCGATTCCCCTGGAATGTGGATATGAACTGTGAAACCTGAAATTAGCACAAAGGAATATAGTACAGGCGGCCACTTAATAACAATTTCTCCTTGCTCCTTTCTTAGCCTCTAGAATTGTAGAAAGAGCGTGATCTTTTTCCTTGGGAGTTGAGAAAGATAAAACATGAAAAGATGAACTAAAGATGAAACTGTGGAAACCTGTTGTCTGAAAGAACTGTTCATATGGCTGTCGGAGGAAAAGACCACAGAAAAATCGGCTTTTGGTGCTGGGATGATTAAGAGTTACAAAGAAATGTCACCTCTGAAAATGTTTTGGAGGAGTTTGGAGATCCAGGAATATAGTACTAGTGGCATTTGCCTTTGAAGCATCCATGTAATGGAAATGGCAAATAAAGAATCAGCTGTTAAGAATGCCCCCAGAACAGGAGAATACAACAGCTCCAGAAATTACTTGAGAAGAGACATGATTTAATCTTAATTGTATCTGCCACCTGACATTTGAGAAAGGTTCCACAGTAATTTTTCCAATATAAAATGGCTGTGTATCATCCTTATGTCAGCTGTATTATACCATTGATCAGGAAAGATGGGTTTGAACTGTCAAGAAGAGCTGCTGGTTGCAAGAAACATGCTTCATCAAAAAGCTCTCTCTGTAGCACAGGTCATTTTTCAGATGCTATGTAAGTAATGAATATAAGGGATTTTCCTTGCAGTCAAGGCCAGCCATACAAGGATAGACAGTTTCTTAAAAAGTAAGGGGAGTAATCCTAGAGAACAGTTAGACTTCATAGGAACACAGAAATCTAACTCCTAATCAGAGGTTGGACACATTTTTTTTGACCATAACTCCCAGAATCCTGATGTCAGCATGGAGAGTTCTTTATACTTGGAAAAGCTTATACTAGTTGTTGAGATTTTCATGCCAGGGCTGCAGACCAGCCTTCCCTCAGTGTTGTGTAGGCCAGAACTACACCACAACATGTACACTATATCAACAGCAACATTCCGCAATGCATCTCAATGATTAGGGGCCACTGCACAATGTGTCTGCAATGCCCAATGTGCATCTACAATGTGCAGTGCACAGTTAAAATGTGCGGCATTGCTGTACACACAACTCTGCTTCTGCCACTGTCAGCAGAATGCATTAAGTGTGTTGTGGTGAATAATTCACACCACATATATAGTGTGATTCACACATGCCATTATGTCACTAACAGGACACCAGTCTAGGCCAAGTATATTATTTGACCATCTAGCCCAGTATGGCAGCAGCTGTCTGGCTTCACAGGTAGCAGTGTTTCTAATAATTTCTTACATGAGATCCTTTTAGCTGGAGGCAGCGGGGAGTGAGAAAGCCAGTATAGTGGCGTGGTTTGAGTGTTGGAATACAACTCTGGAAACAGGTTTGAATCCTCACTTAGCCACGGAAACCCACTGGGAGTCCTTGGGCAAGTCACACTCTCTTGGCCTTAGAGGAATAAGACACTGATCCCCATGCATCAAAAGCTTGCGCCCAACTACAGGATCAAGAATGGCGTGCAGTTGCAGCTCAGTGCCAGAACAGCAGCACTGGTCCGAAGGTTTCATTTTAGAGGTCTGTAAATGTATCTCAGGCAAACAGGCAGCTTACACATGCAGCATACTGAACTGATTGAGCCTTTCTGGAACAATCTGTTTCAGACTGCTGTGGGGCAGTGGAGAGAGGCAACTGCAAGCTTGACTATGACCCAGGCAGCTCTTTGAAGTGATACAGACCCATGAAAAGCTTTATCATTTGACATTAGTTTAAATTAGGCAAGAAAAGAATTCTGCTTATGGATGCCCTTGGCAGAATGTTGGGAGTCTTTTGCGTACGTGACCAAGCAACTCTCATTCCCCGTTATGGTTATGATTCTGCTGAAATCAAGCAGGCAGTGCACATATATCCTCTGTGAGAGAGACAGAGAAAGAGGAAAAAAAAGAAAATCTCCAAACAAGTGTGGAAACCAATTAGTGAAGGTTAGCTGTGTTCTGCAGAGGAAAAACAAATGGGTGATCATCTTCGTCACAACTCACAAAGATGGGAATGGGTGGAAAACACAGCATATCCCTTTGTAATGAGATATGCACACAGAGAGACACACAGATACACACAGGTATACATGCATGTGTGTGTGAATATCTCTGTGGTATATCTGTTTGTTTCCTGACTCTAATTGTTCTTCAAAGCCACCTTTCACTCTTTTGCTTGCACTAGTTGAAAGCACTGCAAAGCCAGAGTGTTGCCAGTAGAGGGCAGAGAGGTGAGAAGAGGTGAGCTGGTGGTGCTATTGCAGCTGCTGCTGCTGAAGAAACAGGGAAATGTCTGAGTCACACTCACTATTTCCCCAGACTGGGGTTCATAGAGGGTGGGTTGGGATGTGCCACTGGTGATCCAGACAATGCCAACTGATGCCACATAGCACAGTCCAGTAATGTTACCAGCGAAGGGACCAAGGCGCTGGATCAGCTGTCCATCCTGAGACCAGATTCCAACTGTCTGGTCAAAAGAACCCGAGAGTACTCTGCAGGGGAGAGATCACACAGAAATAGAGGGCCAGAACTTAGGGAAATTAATTTTTCAGACTTCAGTTCCCAGAATTCCTCCAGTGAACATGCTGGCTGGAGAATTCTGAGCAGAGATCTATCTTTTCCAAACACTGACTTCATCTGTTTCTGCTTCAGATGTCATTTCCCTTCCCCAACCTGCTGATACACTCATTGCTGCCCCCTCTCTGGCAATGGTTCCACTTAAACCACCACTTACAGCTTCCCTTTTCCCTTTGCGCTAAACGCTGTCCTAAAAGCTACCAGATCTATATATTTGTTACAACCCAATCTCTACAACAAAATCTATTAAAAGAAAACGGGAACCTTCTCTTTCTCCTGCCACTTCCCTATCACTGTGCCAACTTTTCAGGAAATTGTGGCCAGTGCAGAAGGTAGCGGGGAAGAGACAAGAAAAACAAAGAATATACCAAAGCTAAACATAAACAGCAAAAGGAGGAAGAAAAAGAGAAGCACATAAACCCACACTCACTCCAAGGTTAACCCCACAGGAGGAGTTTTTGTTAGAACATGCTTCTAACTCAAGTTTATAAGCTTGAGCCAAGACTGTAAAAGAAGGCACAGGCAACTTGTGGCTCTCCAGACAAAGTTGGGCTGAACTCTCATGACCCCATGTCACTGGCTAGAAGTGATGGGAGTTAAATTCAATAGTATCCAGAGGGTTGACATGCTCTCATCCCCCCTATAAAAAAAGAAACTGCCCACTTTTAAAACGGGCTAGGTAGGTATTCAATAAACACCTGATTCTTACAGTCACCATCTAACACGTGATGGTAGCTCGCCCTTCTCTTTTAACTATTGCCTCCTCCACTCTACAATGAAATTTGGAGGGCTACGTAGTTTGGACAACAAGAGATAGCGTGGAGACCAGGGTCTGATTCCCCACTCAGTTGTGGAAGCGCATTAGGTGACTTTCGGCAGGTCTCAAACTCAGCCCCAGAAAACTCCGTGATAGGTTCGCCTTAGGGCCACCATAAGTTGGAAATGACTTAAAGCAGTGGTTCTCAACTTGTGGGTCCCCAGATGTTTTTGGACCAGCTCCCAGAAGCCCTGAGCATTGACCATAGTGGCTGGGGCTTCTGGGAGCTGAAGTCCACAAACATCTGGGGACCCACAGGTTGAGAACCACTGACTTAAAGGAACACAACAACAACAACAGTTTGGACAACAGGATTCACCTTTCTGATGTGAAAAAGTGAGCTGTCATTTTTTTCCAGTATAAGCTTTGTTCATGGCCGTGGCTTCTGTGCTCTTAGCCCTGAAAACAGCCTGTAAAGCTACAGTATAAATACAACCTCTCTTTCAGCATAGTAGACTCATTTTACAAACACTTGCTGGTGTGCAATTGGATGTTCTTTTCCAGTTCCTTCCCATTTTCGAGAATGGCATCTAATTTACCATTAGTAGTTCACAGCTGGTATGAGAAAATGGGACTTCCTGCCAACACTTCCAGATCCCATGAGGAGCATGGTCTATTTCAGGGATGGAGAAGGTGTATCCCTCTAAACGTTATCAGAGTGCAACTCTAAACGGAACTCTAAAGATCTGTTACTGTGTTGCTATGGTCCTGAGGCTGATGGGAGATGCAGCCCAACAACACCAGCACCCTGGTCTACCTCATCCTGCCCTCATCCCACACCAAGCTTTTACCTGGTGGTTTCCTGGTGGCGCACCAGCAACAGATGTGTGATAGCTGCATTATGAGCACGTCGGATGCAGTGCTTGATTGTCAGGCTCTTCCTACCCAGAGTCTGATAGGTGTCAAAAATCAGCAGCTTCCTGTCATACCTGGAAAGGGACATAGAGAACTGGTCTTCTACTGAAGGTGGAACTGGATTCTCTTGGTTTGTCCTACATCTCCCAGAATGGCTCAGAAGTGCATGAGAGAGGTTTTGTTGTGCAGGAGATGTGGCTTCCCTTCAGTTTTCAGGAAAATGTCATGATAGCAGGGAAAGACCTCCTTATTTGAATTGGCATTTGGTTTTTAATATGCTGTGGCAGAATGGAGCTTTTAATGGAAGGTGTTGTATTTTATCTTCTTATGTTTTAAATGTTTCAAATTGTGTTTTTTTTAAACTTGTGTTTTAAAAACAGAACTCTGGCTTAATTGTGTTTTAATATTTGTATTAACAATTTTAGTTGTACTGTGTTTTTCAACAGCTGTAAGCCACCTGAAATCCTATGCTAAGGGAAAGCGGAGATACTAATCAAACAAGCAAACAGACTCTCATTTTATTGCCCTTTGTAGTCATCCAGTTGCCACATTGCCATCACCTTCTCACAGACCACCCCATTTCCTTCGAGGCCTGTTCAGTAATGCTTATCATGGCACAAATGGTGTAAAAGGCCAAAAATTCCCATCAGAAAGTGTCTAACCAATGACAGTAACCACTATTGGTAGCAGAAATGGTCTGTAGCCCATGGATGTAGCCCATGCTTCCTCCCCCAGGTCCCAGCTCACCCTGCTGTGTATATCTGGTTGTCTAGGCAGGAGATGCAGGAGACAATGTCCGTGTGGGTCTGCTCACAAAAGCCCTGGGTCATGCGAACCACGTGTCCAGATTCCCTCATTTCATCCAAGGGGAAAGCCATGAGGCGTCCCTTGCTGCCACAAAGCAGGAGATGCTGAGCCAAGCTGATTGCCAAGGTGAAGATGGGATAGCCAAGCTAGAGAGGGGTGCGGAAAAAGAAGAATGGGGTCAAGCACATGGAGAGTCTGACAAAGAATTGTAGGGGCTAGGAAAGGTAATACTGACACAACACATTCTCATCCACTGCCCTGCAAGACTTTCTGGAAGGAGCTAGTAATTGTTTGAAGCTGATGAGCAGAGCACTGGATTACAGTCAAGTTGAGTCCTATCTTGAAGAACAAGCATGTCGCTGTCAACCTCAGAGTTCCAAATTATAAGGAATATTGGCACAGGCAGGTTCCTAATTATGCTGGCTGCCCTAGGGCAGTGAGGGACAGGAGGAAACTAAATACCTGAGTGAGCAGATCTCTGCCTGTAGAGAAATCACAGTGCCCTGGGGAGGACTTAGAGTGTCCCTTGCTAGACTGGAAACTTCATCAAGAGCAAGGACTGGGCACAATGATTCTACAGGAAGTGAGCAATTCTATGCAGAAATATACAGACTCCCCAAAATATGCCGTCCTACTGTTACTGTTCCTAGCCCCTTTGACCAGGATAGAGTGAGGTGAGGTTCTTACCAGAAGACGGTCAAGCACAGTGCCACCTGCACCCCACACAAGCACAGAGCTGTCATTGGAAGCAGAAAAGAGGAGCCGTGCCTGTGTCCAGGAGAGGAAGTGGGTGACCCAGCCAGCATGCTCTTTGGTGCGCAGGGCCATGCGGCCGCTCTCCATGTCCCACCATTTGATCACTCCATCTATCAGAGCAAGAAGAGTGACACACTGCTTGTTTGAATAAGGGGAGGGGTGCATTTCAGGAAGTACCTCAGATTCATTCTTTTTCTCTTCATTTAGAGAGAGATGCCCAAGGAAAGAACCAAAAAATTTTGGTTGAGAGTTCTACAAACCTACCATGGCATTCCTTGATGAGACAGAGTGTAGACAATTATATAATGACGTGTTAACACCATCCATAACTGAATAGTGGGTAGGATCATGCTGTGAGACTGAAAGCATCATCCTATCACTGCTCAGGTATGGATGGCTTGAGTGTGTCATTATTTCTTAAAAATAATTTTTCGGGCTCTGCTCAAACATGCTTTCAGAGGAAGTACTTGGACCTGGGACCATGCACTGAAAATATGTACATAGAACAGAAAGCAAGGCCTTGGTATACATCGTGTTAGGGAATGCTGGACTCCAGATGTTGTTGACCTGCACCCTCCATAAGGCCTAGCCAAAACAGCCAGTGACAATTGTGATAGGGGTTGCAGTCCAACAACAATCCCCCATCCCCAGTATACATGGAAATTGATATGTTAGATTGTGCCCTGTTTTGAAGACAGAAGTGGTGTTTGGAGAGGTATGTTGATGAAGTTGTTCAAGATTTGCACAGATATATGAAGTAGGGATGGAAGTGGAATAGAATTTAACAACTGCAGTGCTCAGAAAGAACACGGAAAAATTTAACTTCCCCAGTTAGGACTCACCTGCAAAGCCAGTGAGGCACTCCCGTCGGGCTGTATGATAGCCAAGAGCTGTTATGGGACTACGATGGCACTCCTTCATGCGCAGATGCTCTTGCATTGCCATCCTTGTGGTCTGAAGAGAATAGGAGGGAACAAAGAGTCACCTTTCTAACAAATTTCCACATTTGTACTTTTTAGAACCATTAAAACTAACAATGACATTCGCTTCACACATGGAACTTAATTGAACATAATGTGAACATACTGCAAATACTCATGTTATAATTAGATACCTGCAGTCTGAATGTTGACATCAACAGTCACACAGCAGTAATGTTTTCATACTCCTTCTCCACAAATTGTATTGTGTGCAGTGTATTCCGATGTTACTCATAGTGGTAGTCCCTGAACCACTGCCACTCTGCAAGCCATGGGCTTCTGGCCTGTAGACAGTTTTCAGGAAAGAAACATTTATAGCCAGTGAATACAAATATGGTACCAGTCCCTGGCCTATTAGAAAAAAATGCAGCCCCCATCAGTTACCATGAGATGCAGTGATTTATTAAACCTGCTAAACATTCTTAGAAACCATTGCAGGATTATCTCATTATCCCCATGTCCCCTACCTCGGTGCTTCTCAAGCTATCTGATATGGGGGAAAGCAAGGCTTTTCCCTATGTGCCAGGGACAAGCGTCATATTTGTATCCACTGTCTACAACTGTTTCTTTCTTTCCAAGAAACTCACCACAGGCCAGCAGCCAGTTTGCAAGCTGGCACCAATCCACACAGCACCACTTTCAGTACGACTGCCTTAGATGCAGAGCTCAGAATTCCATCCCTTCTGAAACAAGGGGAGGAACAGTAAATGTGGATAGTGGCAAAATGGGCTTCCCCTACCACAGACCTGAACTACATTGTACACAGTAAAGCAAAGGACAGTGAATGCATCCTAATGGTCATTTAGATGGGCAACCTTTTCTTTGTTTATCTGTTTATGCAGCAATGATGTAAGGAGAAGGAGTTGTTCCTGTGCGGAAGGCCCAGGAGCCAGATTTGGATTCTAGGACATTCAGAGTCAGCTCTAGGGTGTCATTTTCTAGATGTTCTGGACTGTAACCTCTGCTAGCCTTTCAGGTATTCTTGATGCAGCCATTGGCTATACTGGATGGGGTTGATGGAAGCTGTGAGCCAAAACATGTGGACAGCAACATGTTAGAAGTCTGGCATGAGCTCTCATGGATGAGGGCCCATATGACCAAGTTATAAGGGACCAGATCGCTGTGGCAGCTGGTGGCTTCCCTTTCATTAAGACTCTGAATGCACTGCAGGTTTTAGTTCAACCTTTAATTAGAGTTATTCGAGGTGTTGAATCCTATTATCCCAATAGGTGTAGTGCTGTGGACAGCTCCAGTAAAGTCTGAACTAAAACCCAGGGTGGATTATACACTGCCCTAACTGACATGAGAGCTACTATCCACCATTGTATTCTATTCACTAACCCCAATCCAACCCCAACTCTGTCCAACATCTTCTCAGGATAAGGGCTAATAACATCCTCAGGAAATTTCTCTTCATGTATTTCAGATACTACTCATTCTGTACATGCTACATCAGGAAGGAGCTGAAAAACTGCATGGGAATGAGGATCGAAATATTGGGTTGCGACAGATACAGAACCAACGTGGTATAGTGGTTTGACCATTGACACTGGCTACCCAGGTACATAACTGTTAACTGTTGCAAGAGTTCTTTTTACTGGTATGTTATATCTTTACAAGTATTTTAACTGCCTTTTAAAACGGTTTTAATTAATGTTTTTAACATGATTGTTTTGTGTTTAACATTATATTATCCACTGCTTTAACTGCATTTCGTTTTAACTTACTCTGTATCGTGAGCAGCCCTATTGGGATAAAAGCAGGATACATAAATTTTGTGTTTTTGCGTGCCTTGACAACGTTAATGCAAATCTATTGTGGGATTTTCTTGGCACCATTTGCTCACAGGAGTTCCCACTGCCTTCCTCTTACCAGAAAAATATCAGAAGGAGGAGAAAAGTCGCACTATCTGAAGTTTCCTTCTCTCCTCATTCGTTCCAAAGGGTAGAGAAAGCCGCATGCTCTTTGACGTGTGGACAACCTTTTGGAGCAAAGCGAGGCGAGCAGCCACTTTGCAACCCCAAAGCGTTACACAGCAACCGACTGCCCGGCCCCCTCGGCTGAAAAACAACGCCCACCCCGCCCGATCGCGGGCCAGGCCTTTGTAGCGAGGGGGCGGGGAGTTGCCGCCACCATTTCCCGCCTTTCCTATCAGGCTGCCTCCTATTTGCTTCCCCAGTGCCACCAGAAAAGCAGGCGACTGGGCGCCGCCACCCGTGCGGGATGATCCCGTCCCCATCTTTCCTGAGACTTGCCTAGATCCGCGGCGCCCGCGGCAGGGCGACTCCGGGAGCCGCTGCGACCGACGGCGTTTCTGCGGAGCCTCAGGCTGCGCCGCCCGGGGAGGCGAGCTCAGCTTTCTCGTTTACTTCCTGCGCCAGTCGCCATGGAAATGAAAAGCAGAGAAAGGGAGGGAACTAATCCCAAAGCTCAGCCTTTTCGAGCGCCGCTCGCGGCTTCGCTTACAGCAGTGGTTCTCAACCTGTGGGTCCCCAGATGTTCGTGGACTTCAGCTCCCAGAAGCCCTGAGCATTGACCATAGTGGAGTGAAGTCCACCGGCGCCTTAGTTGTTAAGAAAAGTGACGGTGGGCAGTTCGGTCCGTAAAAACAAATCAGAATCCAAAATCCAGACAGTGGGGCAATACCTTTAGCAAGGTTGGTTATAGTTCCGCAATTCTGTGGAAACTTTCAGGTTCTCCAGAGCTCTTCATTAGGCTAGGAGTTTTAAAAAAAGAAACGAGACGGGAAATCCAAAAGGTTTCTTAAGAAACCTTAAGCACAAAGAAACAGTGCAGTCTTTATATAAGCAAAGTTAGAAATTAGAATTTAGGTGATGCAGGAGGTTAGAAGAAGGCAGTGAGGCCAGAGCTAGAGTGTTATCCTGATGTTTCCAAAAGACCACGCGTAATAAATTACTCTTTTTCTTGCTCTGTGGTCTCCGTGTTCTCTGGGCTCCTGCAACAACCCAGTGGTTTCAGAGGGTGGAATCCTTGCAACCTTTTGAGATGATAGAAAACCTTTTGCAGGTAGAAAATTCTTCCTTGAATGAATTCCCCCCAAAACAATTACCAAACAACAACAACAAAGGTACAGTATTGTTAATTCATAAGAAAGGGGGGAAAACCCAAATTTCACCTGCAGCCTGAACTTCAAAATATTTAATTCAAAATATTTAAATATTTAACACCTTGGGCCTTTCCACATTACATATTAGAGTGCTCTTATTCCCCTTTCAACATCCTGTGGAATCGTGGGGTTTGTAGTTTCCTGAGGCCAAAGAGCTCCCTGGCTGAGAATTCTAAAGGCCCCTCCCTAAACTGCAAACCCCAGGATTCCATGGGATGTTGAAAGTGGAATGATAGCGCTATAACAGTGCAGTGTGGAAAGGTATGGGGCAAGTCTCAGTCTCAGGGGAAGGCAAAGGCAAACTCCCTTGGAACAAATCTTGCCAAGAAAACCCATTGGTAGGTTCACCTTAATGTTGTGATAAGTCTGAAATTACTTGAACACACACAACAATAACAAAACAAAAAAAACTGACATGTTTCCAACTACCTCCTTCAAAAAGAAAGCCAACCTGCATAAGTGCTGTACCCATTAACTCCTAACTTGTTGGATTAGCAGGAAAACGGATAACCCTCTTACAAAGAAGGTTCAGAATACTATGCACGTTCCAGATACATTCATCCACTTTTGAGGGACCATGAATGCAGTACTGTTGTCTCTGATAAGAGCTCCACTATGCAAGAGTTCTGTGCATGATCATAAACTAACCTATCACAATAAATCAGAAAGCTTGAGTATTTAAAGCCTGTCTGTTTACATAAAGCCAAACAGAACAGTCCACCATTTCTTTGTGGTCCTGCACTCATTAACCTAGGTGGTCTCCCAACCAAGGCCACATCTGTTTCTTCCCCACTGCTCATTCAGAAAGACCACATTTGCCCATTTATTTAGGGTAGATGTTAGTAGGTGAGTCAGTAGGAGGGTATCCTGAGTTTTCATCTGGCTGTGGCATATGGCATGTGACACTGCATATTGTTTTAACTGTGGCTTTACATAGTGGGCAACTTGTGGCCCTACAGATACTTTTGGACTGCAAGTCCATCATCCCTTGCTATTGCCAGTGCTGGCTAGAGCTGAGAGAAGCTGCAGTCCAGCAACATGTGGAGGACCACACCACCCCCACTCCTGTTTTATGTTGTTTTGCTGTACCTGAATGTCATATTAAACCTAGAAAAAATTGTAGGTAACTATTTTAAACACAGAGAAGATCAGCTGCCCCCTCCAAAACATGCCATCAACAGATGGACATTCCACATTTCCAGTGTGTAATGTCTCAGATATCCTATTTCTTGTGTACAAAGTAATGTTTATTGAGGAGTGTTATTAAGGAGTATATTCATTAAAGTTATTAGGAGTGTCTTAAGGAGGAGTTGATTAGAATGGAGGCATGTATTAAAGGCTTTTTAAAGGAGTGTTTTAGGCTGATAAAACCTAAATATCCTGAAGGCACCATATCCTGCCTGATCTCAGATATTAGGCCTAGTTAGTATTTGTAGTACTGCCAGCGAATCAAGTGCTGTGGACTGTATTCAGAGGAAGGCAATGACAAGTCTCCTCTAAGTATTCCTTGCATTAAAAAAAACCCCTATGAATTTATGAAGTCATCATAAGTCAACAAGCAACTTGAAGGTACATGCTACTGCTACTACTAAGGAGTAGCTAGTTGGCATTGAGAAGGCAACTGTGATGAGACATTTTAGACACTATTTCCTTTTTGAAAATAAACCACTGCTAACAGTTCTTGGAGAGATGGCAAGCAACTATTGGGATGATCACTCTTCCAAACCAACACATAAAAAGAAAAGAAAGGTATCACCTTGTAGCTAGAAAAGAAGAAGAAGACTTCCTGCAAGAAGGATGGCCTCTGTTCTACTTTGGGAATACATGTCAACACCAGAGAAAGAGAGCACATTGCCTCTGTACTGATTTTAAAAGAAAAAGAGTGGAAAGGTTGATATACAGAACAAAAAAAAACAACCCTGTGTTGTCATAGGTTTCGTATAATATACTGATGGGGAACCTGAGACTCTCCAAGTGCTGCTGGATTGCAGCTTCCTTCATTCCTGCCCACTGGCCAGTCCAAGCTATTTTTAAAGAAATTGTTACTGGGTGTCCATTTTTTCATCCAAATGGTACATGAATGGAAATTTCTCTCCACATACAATCCAGAAAAGGAACAGGAAATTTCCAAGTGCATTTTCATAATATGCTAGCACAAAAATAGTAATAAAAAAAAGTAGAGAAATTCAGTAACACCTTTGAGACCATCAGTGAGGAAGAAATGTATAGCACAAGCTTTCATGGACATAGCGCACTTCATCACATCCTAGGATAAGTAAGTGTAAATTCCAATCTGAATCTGTGTTCTTGGTTCACAGGTTAAATTGTATACCTTTGTCTCCGTCTCTCCTCTTCTCTCCACTAGGTGCTGGGAAGTTAGGACACACACCACGGTTACTTAAAGAATGCCTGAAACCAGGCCAGATGAGGTTGATAGCAATTAGAGTCCAGCAACATCTGGAAGGCTGCAGTTGCTCCAGTCCTGCTACTAATAGGTGTCCCAGTGTTGACACTAATCTCTCCCTTTAAGCAATGGCTGTGTTGGCTGGTGGGATAAGTTGCATTTTCTCACCACCACCGTTTAAGAACACTGGGGACATGTCTTCTCCAAATGACATTTGTACTAACCAGAGAGGAGTTTCCAGATAGCCCTGTGACTAGTAGTCTAGTGGAGCCAGGGCTTGCAGGATCACAGCAATACGGCTTTTTCAGTTCCTCGTAAGATGGTAGCATCTGCTGCCCTCTCAGGCTTTCCTGTTCCTGCTGAGCTGAGCTCCTGTATTCACAGTGGCAAATAGGGGTGAATTTACCCAGCAACAATATGCTGCTGCAAGCTGCCTCTGGTATTATGCAGACTGATTTTGAATGTCTTGTTCCTGAATAGCATTTAAGACCTCCAGCTTTGCAAAAGCCATATTCTTACTAGAAAATGAGAACTACTGGAACTGGTTTATTGATATGAATCAACAAAGCTGCTGGCATTTTTGGATTCTCTTTTGGCACATGTCTGTTGGGGACTGACATGATTACTCCCTTTGCTTCAAAGTTTACCGCTATACCTCTGCCTATAATATGTGGGCAGTCAGTGCAGTATTTACAAGAATGAAGTGACTTAGATTTCCCTCTGTTCATTTCTTGCTCTCTCACATTAATGCAACTTCTTCTGTGGAAACTGTAGTCTTTGAATCATGCCACAAATGATGCCATTGTGCATAACAATCATTGCACAAATCTCTGATCCTCTGGAAAGACCTTAACTGATATTTTGTAACCTGACTCTGTTTACTCAACTGCATTAAGTACACTGAAAAGGTGGCAGTTATATATACACACATACAATTAAATGATCTGTGAAGATATACACATGCCAAGTCATCAATATGAGAACGGAAAACAATTGAAATAAAACATGGGAAACATGTCTTGATTATTGAAGTACTAAAAATAAATGCAGTACATACCCTAAGCATTTTCTGGAATGTCACGCATGAATGCGAAGTACTTACTGAAGTACTATATATAGATAGCACAATAGCCAAGTGGGAGAGAACCGCCCACAATAATTGTCCAAACCCTGAAAAATTCAAGCAAGATTCTTAACAAAACCATTCCTGCTGCCTCCTTCTCCCATTGCATTCAATTATTTTCAAGAGTGTGCACATTTAGTGACAACCTGAAGGCACATTGATTGCAGCAGATGTGACAAGGAGAGAGGGGGTGTATGGGGGAAAAGCACAAGCCTCATTGTTAACAGAGTCCATCTTAGGCTACCGTCATGTCATGGTTCTGAAAGCACTGATACATTAATATACAACTGAGTAAGTCACATGATCTTGCTCAAGGAGTCTTAGCAACTCCATTTACTGACATACCACTGGGGTATTTGTGCTTTGTACATTGAGATCATCTCCTTGGTTTTGGCCTGAATCCAGTCTCTAGTGCCAGCTAAGAGCAGACTCATTGAATCAATGGGATTTATGTAAGTGTTGACTTACCATTCAGCAGTTAATTCAATGGGTCTACTCTAGCTAGGACTAGCAGCTGGATTTAGCCCAGTGCTCCCTTGTTCCCCTTCCTTCATTCAAAAGTATGTGTCTATACGTATGTGCCTTCAAGTTGCTTGTCTACTTATGGTGACCTCATGGATTTCATAGGGTTTTTTTAGGCAAGGAATACTCAGAGGTGGTTTTGCTGGTTCTTTCCTCTGAAATATAGCCTACAGCACTTGGTATTCCTTGGCAGTCTCCCATCCAAGTACTAACCAGAGCTGATCCTATTTAGCTTCCAAGATCAGACAGGATCTACTTCCTTTAAGGTATTTAGGCTGCTCAAAAGTGGATAGATACAGATACAGTGGACCCTCTGTATATGCAGGGGTTCTATTCCAAGATCCTCTGTGTAAAAGAAAAAAAACAACAAATTTTCATGTCTTGTAATACCTAATGGCGGTGATGTGCATGCAGATGCATTTGCTTGAAATCACATAGCCAAAGACTATAGGTAAGGAGGGCCCACTGTAAATTGTATAGGACCAGTGATATCTTGAGCCTCTGTGTTGGTGGAAACATATACAGTAGCTTTTTTGTTGTGAAGTTCCTGCTATGAATTACCACCAAAAACAAATATGTCATAATTCCCCTTCAGACACAAACACAACTGGTTGTTGCAGTATCTAGAACCCAGGGTCCTTCCCCTTACTTGTAGACCGGACAGACATCGGGGTGATATTCTCCACATAGAATGCTGGCATGGTATACTGATTTGAGTGTTCAGTTAGGTTTCTGGGAGACCAGGGGCCAGATCCCTGATCAACCATGGAAACCCACTGGGTGATTTTGGCAAAAACACACTCTTTTAGCCTAAGAGGAAGACAGTGGCAAACTTCTTCTGAAGAAATCTTGCCAAAAATCCAAGGACAGGGTTGCCATAAGTCTAAGTTGACTTGAAGCCACAAGCCAAAAATTCTGCAATAATAATTCTGCAATAAACTATGACTGGATATGGTGAATTGGGCTGTGGATTTTTAACAGTTGAAAGAAAAAAAAATCTCCACTGAAAACATTAATTACATAATTTCACAGGCAAGTCTGAGAATGTTTACAATACAAGGAATTCCCATACAGATTCTTTCATCCAGTTAGCTGATATGCCATCTTCTAAGACCATTTCTGCACTACACTGTTATAGTGCTATTATTCCACTTTCAACATCCTGTGGAATTCTGGGGTTTGTAGTTTACTGAGGCCCAAAGGCTCTCTGGCTGAGAATTCTAATGCCCCTCCCTAAACTGCAATTTAGGATTCCATAGGATGTTAAAAGTGGAATAATGGCACTATAACAGTGTAGTGTGGAAATGGCGTAAGCGTCTGCATGCACGTGCACGCACACACACAGAGCCTGGAAGTAACACTGATTACATTGTATTTATGTGGCATCCTATGATTTGCAGCACATTCATACAGCCTTGCACTGGATGAGAAATGCTTGACTGTTTCACTCCTAGGAGTGCCCAGAGCAAACTGCTTGGGTTCTATAATAAGGTTGTCTCTGCTTAGCAGAAATAGCTTCACACAGTCATGGCACACACATGCTGCTTAGGTCTAAAGAGCAAATCAGCTTCCTGAGAGGTATCTTCAAGAGGCAGACTGAATGTGATGGCCTTTTACTTTTTGATTGAGCACATGCAATAGAATACTGCAACATTTATATGAAGTATACACAGAAACCTGCTACAAATAAAGCTTCCACATGACATTCTTGCAAAGAAGCTAGTAAAATGCGGGCTGGACAGGGCTACTGTTAGTTAGATTTGTAACTGGCTGACCAACTGCACCCAAAGGGTGATCACCAATGGCTGCTGTTCATCCTGGAGAGAAGTGACTAGTGGGTGCCACAGGGTTCTGTCCTGGGCCCAGTGCTATTCAACATCTTCATCAATGACTTGGATGAAGGAGTGGAGGGCATGCTGATCAAATTTGGAGATGATACCAAATTGGGAGGGGTTGCTAATACACCAGAAGACAGGATCAAATTTCAAAACGACCTTGACAGATTGGAGAGCTGGACCAAAGCTAACAAAATGAGTTTTAACAGAGAGAAATTTAGGGTCCTGCACTTGGGCAGAAAAAAATGAAAGGCACAAGTATAGGATGGGGGACGCATGGCAGGATAGCAGTACGTGTGAAAGGGATCTAGGAGTCTTGGTAGATCACAAGCTGAACATGAGTCAGCAGTGTGACGCGGCAGCCAAGAAAGCCAACGCGATTCTTGGTTGCATCAATAGGAGTATCGTGTCTAGATCGAGGGAGGTAATGGTACCACTCTATTCTGCATTGGTTAGGCCTCATTTGGAATACTGTGTCCAGTTCTGGGCACCTCAATTCAAGAAGGATGTCAACAGGCTGGAACGTGTCCAGAGGAGGGCGACCAAAACGGTGAAGGGTCTGGAAGCCATGCCCTGTGAAGAATGCCTTAGGGAGCTGGGTATGTTTAGTCTGCAGAAGAGAAGGTGAAGAGGGGACATGATAGCCGTGTTTAAATATTTGAAGGGATGTCGTGTTGAGGAGGGAGTGGGCTTGTTCTCTTTTGCTCCAGAGACTAGGACAGGGAGCAATGGATTCAAGCTGCAGGAAGGGAGATTCCACTTGAACCTCAGGAAGAACTTCCTGACGATCAGAGCTGTCCGGAAGTGGAATCTGCTGCCTTGGAGTGTGGTAGAGTCTCCTTCTTTGGAGGTTTTTAAGCAGAGGCTGGATGGCCATCTGTTGGGAATGCTTTGATGTATGTTCCTGCATAGCAGGGCGTTGGACTAGATGGCCCCTGGGGTCTCTTCCAACTCTATGATTCTGTAATTCTATGATAAGCTTCAGGCAACTATTGTTTTCAATAACACCTTGATTTAATTCTGGGAGAATCAGAGGAGCCAAGAAAAGTTATTTCAGGTGTCAGATCTTGCTCAAGAACTACCATCTTTCCCCAGTCAGTCTGAAGTACTGGCTGTAATACTGGATTGGGACCGGCAGAGAAGGCCTGGTTCAAGGCTTCAGTCAGCCATGACACTTTTGGGGTTAGATTGGGCTTGTCTCTTGGTCTCACAAGATGGCTGGGAGGATACAGTTGATGTGTCTGTGAAGCCATGAATCCATTCACACTACCCAGTTATAGTGCTATGTTCCACTTTAACTGCCCTGGCAACACTTTATGGAATCTGGGAATTTGCAGTTTAGGGAGGAACAATTAGAATTCTGAGCTAGAGAGCTCTAGTGACTCACTAAACTGCAAATCCTAAGATTCCAGATGCAGCCATGGCTGTCAAAACGGAATTATAGCACTATAATTGTGCAGTGAGAAAGGACCCTATGTAAGTGCAGTGAGAAAGGACCCTATGTAAGGATTAGAAAAATGAGAGATAAATGTGTAATAAATAAATAAATGCAACCTGACAAACAGACGAACATCACCTCTGTCCCTGGCTGCCTGGATTAGAGGCACTATATGGACACAATAGCCCTCAGCTTTGCTCCAGCAGATCTGTTTATTAATTGGTATCCTTGTTGTTTCATTTCTACAGTGGTATAATGATACAAAGTTTCAGTGTTTCTGGTGCCATGTGTGATCTCTCAAGGCAATTTCATGCGCCTGTGATGAGACTTCATCACCGCCTTGTCTTCAGGCTCTCTCTCTCCCCTTCTGCAGCATTTCTGCCTAAGCATGCTATTACCTTGCTTGTGCTCGTGTTTAGTTCCTTCCCCTGAGGGCTCTTTGTTGAGGGTGCCAATACATTTATGTGGCTTCATTTCAGCTCCTGATGTGCCAGGTTCCTTATCAGGAGGAGACATAATCCTTTAGGGAAATGTATGCTTGCGCCTTGGACAATTTGCAGAGCGCTGGGCTGTGGGTGTCTGTGTGGGGCTGTGCTCTCAGAAGGAGGGAGTCTCTCTCCAAACCCCATTTTGAGCTGTGGTTTTGGTTTCCATAGTGACACTTCCTGTGGTAGAGAAAAGAGGTAGTGAGTGCTGCACTGTGAGCGTGGCAGGCAGCTGCACTCCTTCTTTCTCTCCCTGCCGGGGATGCTCTCAAGGCTGTGCCGCAGCCTCAGGGAGGGGCTTCTCCTAGGCGGATGGTCCTGGGTTTCAGGGATTACCTGTGACAGCAGCACGAGGCATGCTGGGAAAACCCAAACACCTGGGCGTCCAAAATGGCCGAATGGTGAGTGAATACACTTCAGCTGCTACTGGGGGATAAGAAGGTCAGAGGTCACATCTCCAAACCTGGGGAAAAAGTTCCTTCTGTCCCTGGTAAAGGATGCTTTGGGAAAGCTGCTCGTCCAAGCCTCGTCTGGTCTTGACATCTGGAGGCTGGGACAGTTGTTTATTCAAGAAGGAAGAGCAGCTTTTACTGGCTTTCTGCTCAAAGGCACTCTCTAGGCCAGCTGAAGCTTTCGAGGGGCTTTCATTTTCAGGGATTACTGACAGCAAGGAAGGTTGCTTGGATCTAATGTTGGCATACTGGGGAGAATGGGACACTCTCATATTCTTTCAGTTAGGCTACATTTAAAGTCTTTTGTCCCATCTCATTCTTTGTAAGTGGAGACAGGACACAGAATTAAAAAAAACCTCTGTGTGCAGTTAGTACATGTAGCAGAAAGCTGGTGATTACTTCAACAGTTGTTTTTGTCTCTTTGGGCGTGAGGGTTTCTGTGGCCTGTGAAATCACAGTGCCTTTCAGGGACTCCAGCTTGTGCTGAGCTGTCTTGCTGTTTGAACACAGAAGAACGAGGCAGACGTGAATGCTTCTGACATTGTGTTGCACAACTAAGCATGACTAGCAGCCAGGAAAGGGGAGGAAGGGCTGTTAATCAGATTAGATAGGCTGATAAAAGGTGTGTAGGAATCTCACCTTATTGTAAACCAAACAAAAGAAAGGAGTTGCAGTTTAAATGTTTACTGGCTGGCAGGTATTTTGCAGAATCTACAATGGGGTTTTGAGAGATGGGACTTTGTTTAGATGGAAGGTTAATGTCAAACAGCCCCAAAAGGCTGCTTGGTTGCTTGGAACATAGGCATAGCCTTTGGCTGAACTGCATGTAGAAGGAAACAAAGCCCAAATAAATCCTGTCTTTGGAAATATAATCTTTGTGGTGTGGTTCATGAACAGATCCCCTTTGACTGTGATTCAAAAACTTGGAGTGACAATCACAATACTAATTTCTGATAAGTACCCCATGTTTGCATATCCTGTAAGCATCTCCCTATGGTTTAACACAGTGGTTCTCAACCTGTGGGTCCCCAGATGTTCATGGACCTCAGCTCCCAGAAGCCCTGAGCATTGATCATAGTGGCTGGGGCTTCTGGGAGCTGAAGTCCATGAACATCTGGGGACCCACAGGTTGAGAACCACTGGTTTAACATAATTCAGCTCTGTGCAGTATAACAGAGGTGGGCTATAGTTGAGGCCTTTTGCCACCACCACATTTTGGCATTCTAACAGTGGTGATAGAAAAAACAACAACCCTGTATTATTATACCAAAACAAGGTGCCAATAAAGCATGTGTCTTATTTTAAGGTAGTATTTTACTCTAGAAAGCCAGCATGGTGCGTATTGGTGTGAGTGTTGGACTAGGACACTGGGAGACCACGATTTGAATTTCCACTTGATCATAAAAACCCACTGGGTGACTTTGGGCAAGCCATGTTCTCTTAGCTTCAGAGGAAGGCAAGAGCAAACTCGCTCTGAAAAAATTCTAGCAAGAAAGACCATGACTGGGTCGCCTTAGGGTTACTGCAAGTCAGAAATTACTTGAAGGCACAAACCATCATCCTATATAGTCCTAGTCTATAGGTCCCAGTCCTGTAGAACCCTTTAGGAAAGGGTCCTGTAGAACCCTCTAGGAAACACAATTTTTCTCCACTCTTTTCCTTTTGAAAACCCTTTGAAAAGGGGATTTTCCTCTTTCTCTTCACTATGAGCTGTCGATGTACCATCAAATTTCAGTGGCATGCAGAGTTGGGGTGCCCAGAGCCAAGATACAAGGGAATGAAATTGGTCTGTGAACCCACTGAAAGTACTTACACATGCAGTAGAGCCAGCTCGGGCTGGCCCTACCATTAGGCAGAGACAGTAGGCAGCGACCTCAGGCAGCTAATTTTAGGTGTATTATTATAGGATAACAAATAGTTCATTATTGGTGTATTATTATTATAACTGTTAGGGAGGGAGGGAGGGATTTTGTGCCTTAGGTGCCCAAATAATTTGGATAGCTCATGGGTACATCTGAGGGAAAGGGGCACCATTTACTTCTCTGTCACAAGCAGCAGCAGCAAAGTGCCCAGGGTTGGGCCTGGAGCCAGTTGTAGGTATCAGGAGGAGGAGTAGCTGCCAATATGGGAAATTATCTCTCTCATGGTGTTAGAAAGGCCAGGGTATCAGATCAATCCCATCGCCAGGCTCTCCACTAATCCTTTTCAGACTGGTGTGATCTGAAACAGTCCTAGACGATGGAGACTTGTGCGTGTAGAGATGATGAATTGATCAAATTATATCAACATGGTCACATTGACCAATATGCAGTTTGTTTGAACTGGCTGTGGCATTTTAGCAAGGCTGGTATCTGTGAAATATCTGAACTGTCCCTGTTGACAGGAGACTTTAGGCCTTGTATGTGGTCCTACAATTCCACCACTGCAAAACAGACAGGTAACACCCTGATAATTCCACATGAGGTGGGTCCAAGAATATGGGCTAAACAAAGGCCCTTTTCGCAGAGCAGTCCTGTTGCAAAATGGCCTCGGGAGCGTCGCACGATTGCGAGGACTGTTCCACATGACGTCCTCGCAATCCCGCGATGCTCTTGAGCCCATTAGGTGACGATCATGTATTATATCATTTTCAGCTTATTGCTGAAAATGATGCACGATCATGCGGCCCTCCCATGACCCACCCACATTTACCTTGTGTGCAGAGGCTCCAGGCACGCGGCCATCGCTCTTCTTCCCCCAGCACAGCCTGGGAAAGTACCCGGCTGCATTGTGGAAGGAAGGGGTGCAGCGCTCATGCTTCCTTTCGGCCAGCACAGAGCTGCTGTGGAGGGGAAGCGGAGGAGGCTCTCAAGAGGCTCCTCACGTGATCCTCTCGCAACGACACCGGAATGAGGTAAGGTGCGAAAAGGGCCAAAGTCTATGGCTTACTGCCTTGTCTAAATCACCAGTGCTTTCCTGCTCATCTTCCATTACTTGCCAAAGGTTCTGATGACAACAGACTTTGTTAGTAGCTTGGCTGATGGGATGAGGCACAGCATGGCACTTTTCCCAAGGCTAAGATCTTTGTGAAAGCAGATGGTTGCCCTGGAGCTGCATCTGTGAATAATCCAAATGTCCTGTGAAGGTGCCTGACATCTGAGCAGAGCCTATATCCATCCTAAGTAGTGTTCCTGCTGAATAGTTCTATATGTCGAATTATGCTTTCTTTGATGCCTCTCATTTTTCTTTGCAGGGCCTGGCTGCGTCAGATGGGGGTAAGTAAAGCCACTGGCCTGGGGAGTGGTGGTGGATTTGTAAGGTCAGAGGCCTGGTAAGGGCAAGTTGATGAGATGTGGAGTGGTGTGGAGTTGGTAAACTCAGTGCAAGACCTGGCCACCCCTCCAAATCACTCAGGTCAATATTTAAATGATACAAAACAGCATTGTGCTCCTACATGGTGAAACATAGTTTACTCAGGACATTCCAGGGTGTTTAGGTAGGGTAGAAGTCAGAACACTGGAAAGAGAACTATAGCCTTGGCCTGGGCCAATATTACTTGTGAATTGGGTGTGTGGCCATCTCAGGGGACAGAGGCTGGGAAACAAGGCTGAGATCCCACCTTGAACAGGCAGAGCATAATGCTCCGCCTGATCACTCCTGTGTCATCCCCACCCTAGCTCAGACAGCTGTCAAACCCATAAGGGACCTCTGCTGCTGCTGCTTACTGGTGGGGAGGAGGAGAGGGAGGCAATTCAAGCAGCTGTTCTCAACTTGGAGGGTGAAAGAAGTGAGGGTGTGCTCACAGATGGAGTACAGTCTCCTTATCCTCCCCTCCAGGAGCCCAGAACAGCTTTATCTTCATCAACTGATTTGTCTCCTTGCTGCCTTCCTTTCCACCAGTAAGCAGCAACAACGATAGCCTTTCCTAGGGCTTGAAAGCTGCTTGTGTATGTGTGTAGTTTTGGATGGAGTCCAAAGAGTTGGGGAATAGACCTCTGTGTCCTATCTAGAAAGAGGCGTACATATAAACGTATCAGTAACAGGATGCTACCCATAGGGTAACAGTGCAGAGTTGCAAGATAGATTGGTACAGGCCTTGTGCCTGACCTTGACTCCTAAACTAACTTGCTTCCCTCATTTGTGCTGGAAAATGTTGTTCGGTTCCCACTATTGAACTGAGATTCATCTGCCAACCCAGTCAGGTCATGTAATAACAACAATAACTACTACTACAATAATTTCTTACTTGCCTCTCTCCATGGATCAAGGCAGGGTCCAATAACAGATTAACACATAACATATAACATCATAACCTGTAAATGGAATGGAAAGAGAAGTGCCTTCTCATCCATCACCTCAGGGAGAAAATCTTTTTTTGGGTTAACTATGGCCTTTAGTATTTCAAAGTTGTGCAGACCTTGACTCATACCATTGCTCCAGCTGTTGGGCCTGGGGAGGAACTAAACTATCTCTCTGTTCACAGAGTTAAACAGCTCTGGGGTCCGGGGGAGTAATCACAGTGTGGCCAGTCTGCCAAATACACAGAGTGTTTCTCACTCTTTGGGGCAATCTGTAGCCCGCTGGGCTGAGTCCTTTGAGACCCTGCTGCAAGACCGACTTGGTGTTGCCTATTTCACTGTGAGTTCCATACTGCAATACTCCTTATTCTGATTTCGTATTCTTTGCCTTGTTTGTATCACTTTCTTTGACCCTGTTTTTTGCCCTGTTGTGTAAATAGACCCTGTATAGTACTGTATCTTGTTTGTCAGGTGTACAGTGCCGTCTCCTCTCTGCTTTCCAATTCTTCTAACCTTGATTGGATGGCAGCAAGTTTTTCTCTCTTTGTTCCAGTTCCTCCAGCTGCAGCTGTCTCTTGAACTCTAGTTTTTAGCTATAGTAGGCATCATTGCCTGTGTGGGCTGGATAGCTTGCCTGGCCTTGGGCCTTTGACTCCCCCTTCAATTCTTTAAATTGGGACAGAGTGGGGTTATCTTTACCCATTTATCCCCTTTTTCCAGGAGTTCCTGAAAAAGGAGTTTAGCGCTGAGAATGTGTATTTCTGGCAAGCCTGTGAACGGTTCCAACAGATCCCAGCTGGCAGTACGCAACAGGTAAGAGGATTTCCTGGGGCAGACTAAGCAGGAGAGAACAAAATTCTGCACCAGGAGACTGTATTATGTATTGAGAGAAGAGAAATCTGTAGCCTGGGTGGATGTAAGCCAGATTGGTTCTAATCTGACATGGGATCTCACCACTTACAAATGAAGGTTGGAATTTTTAAGAAGCCAAATTCTGCCCAGGCAAGCATATTTCTCAGCTATTAGATGTGGAGGAAGAGTGACAGAGACATGCTGAGAGATGCTAGAATGACTGTCACACTCTCTCCACCTCAGAGGAAGGCAAGAGCAAACCCTCTCTGAAGAAGTCTTGCTTATCACTTATATCAAGAGATTTTACATCAAGAAAGGGAAGAGGAAACAGTTAAATCGGCAGATATTGTGGGCTCAAAATGTTGGACATCAGTTAGCGTACTGGGAACAGAGTTGGCAACGGACACAGAAATTTACCACAGCTCAGAACCTAAAAGAGAACTATTTTAAGTTTTTTCATAGATGGTACATGGCACCAGAAAAATTAAAGAAAATATATAATATGGGAGCAGGGCACAGTTGGAAGTATCAGGAGAATGTTGGCACACTATTTCATATGTGGTGGTCATGTCCTAAGGTTAAAAAGTACTGGAATGATATTCATAATATGATATGTACAATATGTACAATGATATGTACAATATTAAGAGTTCAACTGGATAAGATACCTGAACTGTATCTGTTAAATATGACATATATATTAGATGGAACTGGCATAAAGAAATATTGGAGAATATTACTATATATGATTACGACAGCTCGTATTGAATATGCGAGGTTATGGAAAACTAAACAAATGCCCACAATAGAGCAATGGTGGGAAACTTTTACTGAAAATTGGAATGCAGATATAGTCTCTCAGAGACTGAAAGGAAAATCAGATGATGATATCAATAAAGAATGGCAGATTGTGCTGGGTATGGATGGGGTTTTGACTGGAAATAATTCTTAATTCATGGTAATATGATAGCAAGAAGGAGAAAATCAGAGAAATATCATGGAACATGTAAAGTTGGGTTGAAATGCAGGAACTATCTTGGTATTGTGATAAATTTGTTGCGATGCGTAATGATAGTATGTCAATGATATAACAGTTTGTGTAATCCAGAGAGGAGTGGAGGATAACTGCAACAATTCGGTAAATGTACAGTGAGAAATGTATGTTTTATAAGGTGAACTATAATAAAAATTATATTAAAAAAAAGAAGTCTTGCTAAGAAAATCCCATGACAGGTTTCCCTTAGAGTTGCCATAGATTGGAAATGACTTGTAGGCACACAACAACCACGAGATGGTCCAGTGGATCTGACTCTGTACAAGGCAACTTCCCATGTTACTATGTCAGCTGCACTGCTTTCCTGTTTATTGCTATGTTCACTTTGAAAGTTTGCTGTTAATCTTTAAATCTCTGAATGGCTTGAGGCCAGAGTATTTCAAACCAATATTTCTTCCTGTATGTTCCTGCCCAGACCCTTATATTCTCTTTGAAAGCCCTCTTTCAGTTGTCCCTGTTGAATGATATAAGTCTCAAAGAGGAATGATATAAGTCTCAGTCATTGTACCATCTTCTGTGGAATTCTTTTCCAAAAGAGGTTCTCACAGAGTTATTCTTTTGATGTCAGGCAAAAGCAGTCCTCTGCCAGTGTTTTAGATTTTTGTTATGGCTGAAATGTAAGGCCTTTTCATTTTTACAGTATTAAACATGCTATTGTTTGTTCCAGTCTGTTTTGTTGTGTTAGCCATGAACATCATAAATAAATAGACAGACCCTAGTTGGTGTCCTCTTATGTCTTACATTTAGGAAGGCAACAGGGCTGGCACTGATAACATCAACAATAGTACTTTTGCTTCTCGTTTACAGTAAAATTCATCCCATATGTTTTCTCCATAGCTTGCCCAGGAGGCTAGGAGAATCTATGATGAGTTCTTGTCAAGTCATTCTGTGAACCCAGTCAACATTGACAGACAAGCTTGGATTGGTGAGGAGATGTTGGCTACTCCCACGCCTGACATGTTTAATGTCCAGCAACTCCAGGTGAGAACAGTCTACCTCCTGCAGGCTGTGGGTGGGTCTCTTTGTATGGGAGAGAAAAGGGCACAGCAACAATGGAACACTAGGGGCACCACCTGTTCTTCTAATTTGCAACATTGCTGCCACCTCCCTCCACTACTGTTGGCTAAACTGTTGCAGGGATAGTACTTGACTAACCCAATGCTTCTTCCTTCAGATCTTCAACCTGATGAAATTTGACAGTTACGCACGCTTTGTCAAGTCTCCATTGTATCAGGCGTGTGCGAGGGCTGAAAGCCAAGGACAGCCTTTGCCGGAACTGAGGCCTCACTCTCAAAGTGGCAGCCCCCCAGCTGATCATGACAAGGTACAAGGTCTCCTCTTCCAGCCTGGGGTGCTGTAGTTACAATTTTTGTTGAATTTAAGGGATGCCTGTTTCCCATTTCCTCTTACGCCTCCACGCATGCCTTGAGCTGATGGAATCTCTGGCTTTCCCCTAGAAAACAAAACTGAAGTCAGGGAAGTCATTGCCACTAGGTGTGGAGGCAGTGAGCAATGTGCCCAGCAGGAGTCCTCGGAGATCCTTCCGGAAAGTAGACCGACGGGAACGTCCCTGGGGAGGTGAGTCCAAAGCTACAGGCAGGGGTACTACCATTGCGCATTTGACTTTGGTGTGGCAACAGGGGTGCTTCACGATTGCTCTGGAGCTTGGAAACATTATTAATTCAGACCGCAACTCCCAGAAGATCCTTAGGCAGCATAACCATGCTGGCTGGGGGATTCTGAGAGTTGTAATCCAATAAGCAACTTTTCCAAAGCTCTGAACTGGTCTCTAGCCAAGGGTCATGTATGCTCCAAAAACATTACCTAGCCTTCTGACTTTTCTGCTGTAGAGGAGAGAAATGGCAGTGAGGGGCCATCCCAGTGGCGTGAGTCGCAAGGTTCTCTGAATTCCTCAGCTAGCTTGGACCTGGGCTTCCTGTCATCTTATGCAACCAGCAGTTCCCAGTTGGAGGTGAGTGCTTCTGAAATTTATGTAGCCTAGATGTTTTGGGCTGCAACAGTGGAACTGTTCGCCCTACTACCCACCAGCTTGATTTATGCTCCCTTCCTTGCTGTGTGGGTGCTTGGCTCTTGCTTAACATTTTGCCGTGACTGTTGCTCCATGGTTCCTATCCAGCCCCCACACAAACTATAATGAGCTATATGACTGTGCAGTGTGGAGGAGTTCTCTGCAATGTGGAAATTTCTCTGACTGCCACTGACAGTACATTTGTACTATAGGAGCTGCTGCACTCACAGCCCCCCCCACGAACACCCACCCCTAAAACAGTTGAAAAGATTTGCTTAAACAGCCCTTGAGAGTCCCAGCTGTGGGGGGATTCAGTTCTCCCTCCTGATTATAGTGATTGATAAAAGCAGAGCACACACAGAGTGGAATTATCCTAGGAGAGACTGTTGCAGCAGAGCCAGAAAAAACTGAAGACGTATAAGTTGGCTGTGCATTAAATATTGCCCTAGTGCTAAATATTGCCATACAGCTTGTGGAGTTGTATAATGGGGATTAGTTTATTTTCAAAGCCTTCCCCCTTCAAATAGTATCTACTAATTAGAAGAGGCTGCTTTTTTGTTTTTGTTTTTTGCTTCTTTTGGAAGTGTGTGTGCACGCATGCGTGTGTGAGTGCGTGTATACATGCATGCATACATGCATCAGCTGAGCTCTTCCATAGAAGGCTAGGCTGGTCCCCTCCCTGCTTTCTTTTCTTAGGCAAGACTTTAAAAGTGGCATGTGTGCAAAGAGATAAAGTCCAGGAAAGAATATATTCATTGGGCTGTGCATAGAGGGAGAGGACTTCAGAGAACTAGCCTTAGGACTGTCCTTAGGACAGCTTAGAATAAGGTAGTGGTAGGTTCAGCTGTCTTAACTTGGCGGCTTCATTTATTTAATTTATATCCCGCTGTTCTCACAATGCAGGTGGACCCTGAAGGCTGTATGTTTGAATGATCCCTTTTAAAAAAAAAGGAGGGGAAAAAAAAGAAGCTCTCTACATGCTAGGAATTGGCAACTTGGGGCTGTTGTTGCACTGCGACTCCAATCAGCCCTAGCCAGTATTGCCAATAGTCAGGGATTGTAGAAATTACAGTCTAAGTACAACTGGATGGCCACCAGTTGCTCATCCCTGCTACATGTAGCAAAAATAGTATCCCACAAGAAAATTATTGAAATGTATTCATTTAATGAATGTTTCAGGAGTGCATCAGACTGGCTCAACCTTATTCTGGGTGAAATATGGAACATTTAGTCAAGCCTCTGGATTTTGTTTTCCTACTCCAAAGTAAGCATGCCAAGGTCCAGTCTAGATTACATACTCTCCAACAGTCCTGAATTGGCAGGGACAATCCTGATTAATCTTGTTATTCTACTTTTTTGGCTGCTCCTAGTTTCTCTCTCTTCCTCCCACTTTCCCCCTCTGTTCTCACATTACTTCAGTTGCTGCAAGCTAAGTTCAAAGTACTAAAGTAGTTTGCACTCAATTAACTTGGCAGGGGGAGAGAACAGGACGGGGCAGAATCTTGAATGAATGAATAAATACATTTATTTCAATCATGAACAAGAATATAGTGGAATCTTTCCCTTCCCAGTAGACTCAGGCAAAAAGAGCCTCTCCTAGGGCTCATGTGTTCTTCCTCATTGATAACATTGCCATCTTGGCCACCTTCTGATGTTGGTTGCACATGTCCAGGTTTTCATCTGGAAATGTTATAGGGGATGGGATTAGTACTATTGGGCATGGGTAAAGGAGGCTTTGGCTCCTCCTTCCAGGTTCCAGCTGCCACTGCTCTAGCCATAGAGAGAGAAAGAAAACAATCTGGCATACCTTTACCGTGCCTGGGCCCAAGTAGCTGCTGCTGAGACCTCCTGCCTTGAACTTCCAGCTGACACTCCTCCAACCACAGAGTGAGAAGAATAGCAGAAAGGCACACTGGTATCATAGCAGGACCTAGAGCTGCTGCTGAGTTAATTTTTCCCTCACCTTGTGCTTTCTTTCCTTGTGTGTTGTGTCTTTATTTTGATTATAAACCTGAGTGCAGGAACTATCATCTTAACTATTGCTAAGCTATTCTAGAGGTCTTTTCAGCTAAAGAGTATGGCATAAATGTTTGCACTAAAACAAAACAAAGCAAAAAACGATAAATCTCCACCCACCTGCAGCATTGTATTTTTCTTGAATTTGTTCCCATGCCACAGGGCTTAAAGAAAAGTCTGTTAAAGAAAAGAAAACCAATGAAAGTTCTTTTCTTTTCTCAGCTCTGCACAAGGAGAAGGTGAATTTAAAAGGAGAAATGGTTCTGTGGGATGGGGAGAAGGGTTGAAGTGTTTCTGATCTGGGTTACTTACTTTGGAATAAGAAAATAGATGAGCTTTAGCTGTGTATAGAAGTATCAACCTACGCAAGAAGTTCTCTTTCTCCTCTCCAGGACCACCGAAAGAGCCTGACAGGCCCAGAATCCGACAGTCAAAACCAGCCCATCAAGTACTGTTGTATTTATCTGCCTGATGGGACTGCCTCTTTGGCCCCAGTGAGACCTGGTCTCTCCATCCAGGATATGCTGTCTGGAGTTTGTCAGCGTCGTGGCCTCCATCTGCCGGATGTCAAGATTTACCTTGTGGGGAATGAAAAGGTGTGTGTACATACGTGCCATCAAGTTGCCTGTCAACTTATGGTGACCTTATGAATTTCATAGGGTTTTTTAATGCAAGGAATACACAAAGGTGGTCTTGCCAGTTCTTGCCCCTGAAGTATAGCCTGCAGCAAGTGGTAGTTGTTGGCAATCTCCCATCCAAGTACTAGTAAGTCCTGCTTTTTCACAGAGAAGAAAAAGGAAGTAGTCCTAAAAGAGAAAGTACCGCTGCAGGAACCTAAGACGAAAGGATGCTGTGGTGTTTACCTATTTTGGGTAAAGTAAAAAGTGTTTAGAAAGCCAATATTCTGTCAGCCTCAAACCACAACCATCACCCATTTTCATGTGCAGATATTTGCCTTGCATGTAGGACTGTTGTAAGGAATATGAAGACAATGAATGTGAATTGTTTGGAACACTTCTAAAGTAGAGGTTGCAACAGCTCCCCAGCTTCACTCCGCTGACTCTATAACCTCATGATGAACATGGACTTCTGAGCTGGGAAATCAACAGGTTGAGACAGCTGCTTGCCTAGGCTTTGTGGGAACTGGAACCTTGGCCCCCTCTGCCCTTTTGAAAATATAGACAGCCTTTATTCCATGTAGCTCTCCAGGTGTGGTTGGACTGCACATCCCAGCAGCCTTAGCCAACAGAGTCAGTGGTGAGGAATGCTGGAAGCTACAGTCTAACCATGTCTGCAGGGCGACATGATTCCCATCTTTGCTTATGTCATTTTCTGAAAAGGAGGCTCATGAGAAGGAGGCTGGGATACACCATTTGAGCAATTGCTTCCCAATGGCTTTTCTTCTCAATTTGCTTCAGTTGGTGGGATATGCTATTAAGGCATTTTCACATGACCTTAATAGTATCTTTGAGCTTTTTGTGCTACTTGGATGCATGCGTGGGTGTGGATGCTGAATACAACAAGGCGATTGCTGTTTCTAAGTCAGAAATACATTTTAGGAAAGGTAGGTTCCACACTGCCATTAGAATAGCTGGTATAGCAAATGGCAATTTTAGTATCATGTAATAAATACCATTCCATATCTAGGGATGTCAGGCACAAAGCCAGCTTGTGACAGGCTATCACTCATGTGAGTAAGGGGATGGACTAGAGCAGGGTTGGACAACATGTAGCCTTCCAGGGATCAGTGGACTGCAGGTCCCGTAATATTTCACCACTGACTATTCTGAGCAAGGCTAATAGAAGCTGTAACTCAACACCATCTGGAGGGTCACAGATGTTACACCCTTGAGGCTAGAGGTAGAAAGCAGGGCAGTATAAATGGGGAGTGCATGGAGTACCAAATTAGACAAGGGCTCAAGATCCTGCATTACACTCGTGGGTTGTAAAGTTCTTCCAGGTGGAGTTCCCTCGCTCCCTGCACACTTGACCTACCTATTTTCTTGGTATGTGCCTCCCTATAGCCGGTCAGTAGCCAAAGAGGGATGGGGGGAAGATGAAGGACAGACAGACAGACAAACAGCTCCATGCCTGGAACTGGCAGTAGGAAGGAGATGTCATCCTCCTGAACTTTTGTAGGACCCACAGCTGGTCCACGAGAATGCTTTGTTTTTTCTGTGAGCAGCTACAAGAATGGATCTGGCTTGCCATCTGGCTACCCCTTCATCTCTCCAGCACACCCTCTGTCACGCAGCTAGAAAACAAGTAGGTGGCTTGGGCAGAGAGTCCTAGCAGAAGGAGGTGCTAAATTGCTTTCAGGCAGTCAAAGCACAACTCTGGTATGCAGAAGCAAGTCACAGAAATACAGCAGAATGTGATGTAGAGGGAAGCAAATTTTAATAAGCCTCTGATCACCATATCTCCTTCCTCTTTTTTAAACTTTTTCAAAATTTATTTTAAATTATTTTAATATACACATAATAGCAAAAAAACAATATGAAGATAGAAAATGAGACAGAAGATAAAATCTACAGTAACAAAAGCAAAACTTATTTCATAGTCAGTGTAGTGCTACACTCTCTATCAATTTAAAAGGAACAAAATTAGAATTAAGTGTCATTAAATAGCAGGTCTTAAGGGTTACATATATTACATTTATTTCTTCCTTCTCTCTTTTTGGCTTTAGAGGCAGCTAAGACACCTTTTCCAAATTTTAAGTGATGTTTTGGTGGATGACACATAGAATGTTCTTTATTTACAGATGATATAAAGGGAAACCAAATTTCATCAAAAGTGCCCATACGTTTCTCTCCCTTTATATATCTTATTTTACTTGACAACTTTTGTAATAGGGCTGTTGTCCAAATTCTATTTAGCCAATTACACTGAAGAAGTCCATTTAAAGTTCTCCATCTCTGGACAATTTTGGCTGTAGCAACACCTCATTCTTCCATGACTGGTTTAAATTACCCTGTTCATTAAATATTGAAATAGTAAATGTTTACAGTTTGATTGCTTTTAAATCGCTCTTATCTCTTATAGCTGATTGGAGATAAGAACAGGGGTTCCTTGCTTAGTGCTAAATGCTCCTGAATCTGAATCACTTGGTGCAGTCTTTTCCCACAACACACTGGGTTATAGGGGAAAGTTGTAGGAGACCTTACATGCTTCAGGTCACAGTTGTGCATCTCCACACTAACATTTCTTCCTGTCGATGGATTACTATCACTGCCAAGCAAGTGAACAAATCCAACATAATATTCTACAATTTCAAAGACTGATATATACAAGGAAAGGAAAAAAAAACAACCCATGATGCATGGAATGGAATCTTGAAAGATTTATAGGCATCTTTGAGATATTATGGGGAATACTTGAAGGTAAAGATGTTGCAAAGATATATGTTGCATAAAATAAGGAAAGTAACCTGAGTGTGCATTGTTATTGTGGTTGTGTACCTTCTAGTTGCTTCTGACTTATGGTGATTCTAAGGAAATCTATCACAGGGTTTTTGGGGGGCAGCGTGTGTGACGAACCCACGGTCACCTAGTAGATTTCCATGGCCTAGCAGAAATCAAACCCTGGTCTCAAGTGTCGCTAAGCTGTAGTCCAGTGCTGAAATCATTACACCATATTGGTTCATGCTAGACTCATATCGGGACGTGACTCACACCCACTCATAAGTATGTATTAAAAAAAGAAAAACAAAACAAGGAAAAGGGAAAACCAGTCCTACCACTAGACAATGTGAGATGAGATGAAATGAAAAGACAACAAATTGTTGGTTATTTCACTTATGATTACTGTATTTCTACTGTCAACAAGGTAGAGAGGCAGTTGTGGGGTCTGCTGCTTGACTAGCTTTTGAGAACTGTGCATCTTGACCTGGCTCTGTGGTGCAATTTCAAGCAGAAAAATGCCTCAGGCAAGTCCTGAAAGCCCTGAGTCACCAGCATTATTTTCTCCTGCAACGTGATGCTTTTAAAGCAGTATTTTGAAAGGTATCATTTGAGAGCTGTATCCTCGGTCTAACTTATGATGATACCACTTGTATGGACATGTAGCCTCATTCTGTAGCTTTCCAATAACTTGATACATTACCATGCAAACAGGTACATGCAGAGGAGCAGTAATATTTCAGTGATCTTTTCCACTACATTAATGTATCTGCCTTTCTCTGGCTTTTCATAGAAGCCACTGGCATTGAACCAGGAGAGCTTAGTCCTGATGGATCAGGAAGTGAAGCTGGAGACCAGGATCAGTTTTGAGTGAGTATGACCTCTAAATTACCCTTTTCTATTCTGTCTTGGCCACATCTGTAACCAGCAGACTGTGGTTCATCCATCTCAACATATGGCCAGGTTTCCTGCCCTTGTACATCTCCAAAAAAATTTCTTAAAAATGTAAACAGAGCTTCTCTATGTCTCCTTGACTCTCTCAGGAACATGCATGGTACAGTAAATTATCTCCCATGTTCCAGTTTTGTACTGGTGGCTGAATGAGCATATTTTCAGGATTGCTAGCAGGCAGTATGTGAGACCACTGTCTATGCTGCTCTTGGAGGTATTATTCCTGTTCCTACTCTGAACCTTTGTGCACTACACTGTTATGGTGCTATTATTCCACTTTCAACATCCTGTGGCATTCTGGGGTTTGTAGTTTACTGAGGCCAAACAGCTCTCTGGCTGAGATTTCTCAATGACCCCAGCTAAACTGCAAGCCCCAGGATTCCATAGGATGTTGAAAGTGGAATAGTAGCACTATAACATGTAGGGCAGAAGGCCCTCTGTCTTGGTGGATTTTGTAGTGTCACTGTGAGCTCCTCCAGAGAGGAGAAATATGTCAGGAAGTTGTGGTATTTCTTGCTGTAGTTCTTGGGTGTAATTTAAACATCCAAACAATATTTCTGTTGCCCTGGGGTATTTTCTGGAATTTCCCAGCACTAGCTGCAATATAATTTCACCCTTAATGAACTTGTTTTTAAAAAGAGTAGAATGAGTAAAGGCAGAGGAGACAACAACCTGCAAAACTCAAGAAACTACATTGGAAGAACTCAGGCTTCTTTAGGCCAATCTGGAAGAGCCTTGTTTAAGGCAGTAGGAACACAGCTCAGAGCTTACAATCACCAAAGAGATCCTATCTCTTGGCACACCAATCAATTGAACAAGTAAAGTTCCCATCGCTTAATTGTGCCACATGGGACTGAACATTAGATGTCACTCCAGGTGACCTGGGTGAATATTCCTTTCCTTGATTCACTTTGCCAACCAGGAGCTTATCACATGAGGCAAATAAATCGCACTTGTTGCTATTATTGTTATTGTTGTGTGCCTTCAAGGTGTTTCTGTCTTATTGTGACCCTCAGGTGAACCTGTCATGGGGTTTTCTGGGGCTGAGAGTATGTGATGCACCCAAGGCCACCCAGTAGGTTTCCATGGCTGAGCAAGGTATTGAACCCTGGTCTCCAGCGTCATAGTCCAATGCTCAAACCATTACACCACACTGGCTCTCAGATCACACTTACAGCAGGATAATAGCATCTTTGGCTGGAACTTGTCACATGACATTGCTCCTCTTTTTTTGTTCTCTTGATGAGAGTCTGTTTGGAAAGCATTTCTTTTAATGGATTTTTTTATGTATGTAAAAGAAACTAATTGCAATTTATTTGCCCCGTGTGATAAACCCCCCTGTTTGCTGTGATACATATTGCTGCCCAGTAATGGGGACTGCTAGCCTGAACTCTTTCTTAGGCTTTCAGTTTTGGTGATGTCACCTACGAGTTGTGACAGTGGGCTCATCATTTGGTTTGGAAGCATAAGGCTTTACAAAGGAATGGAGTATTCTGTTATCCTTCATCTGGGGGTCGATCAATGTAGAGCATGCCTTCTGTATGGTAATAAATGCCATATTTTGTGTGGAGATGAATGCTACCAGCAAGGACTGACATCTGCTGGATACGTTTATTGTGCTCTTCTTACAGGCTGGAACTTACTCCTGTCAATAAGAAAGTGCGCATTCTGGCAAAATCTACTAAGAGCCTTCAGGAGGCATTACAGCCCATCCTGGAGAAATACGGCCTGGATATTACACGGGTGCTGCTCCGGAGGGTGAGAGTGGTCTTGAAAGAAATGGAATTGAAAGTGTAAATGAAGTCTGAGTGATTCTGATCCCTGCTGAATTCAGAGATCTGTAGAATTGCCATTATTAGTTAAGTTTGACTCATAAACACTGCTCCTAACTGCACTCAGCATCTGTTGCTCAGTTTTAGGGATGTGATTTTGCCTTCTAGTTAATCAAGAGTGAGTGTTGAGAGACAGCCTAGGAGAAATCACTGTCTACAGTTAATGATAACTTCCTGCACTGAACATAGATATACAAGTTTCCTGGGCAAAAAGGAGATTTCCAAGATCTCAGATCCCATTAATTCTTGGTATGACAGTCACAGGATGTACAAAATATGAATATTTCAATTCACTGTCTTGCTTAGGAGCTGCCTACTGTAGGACTTTGTGTGCACAGCTATCCCAGCTTAATCATTCTTAAACTGAGACTTTTCATTGTGGTTTTTCTTTAACTCTGCTTTCCTTCTGCAGTCTGGTGAACTCCATGCTCTGAATATGGAAGAGAAGGTGAGCACTGTGGCTGATCAGCAGCTTGTGCTGGAGTCTGATGAAGGTATGTGGAGCTCAAATACAGGCTTAGTTGTCTGTGTAGGATGATGGGCTCTTGGGCTTGTTAATTCCCCTTTGGGCATCTGTGGCTTACACGGCTCTGTATAGACAGGGAGGCAATGTATATGGCTTTCCTGCTTTTTAAAACTGCTTCTCCTGCTTCAGGCCAATCAGTTGTTGAATAAATGCTGAAGGTTGCTGTTGATATTTACTGTCAATCTGACTTCAGCTTATGTTGGCCCTTTGAATGAGAGAGCTCTGAGAACCCCCATCATCAACTGTCCTGCTCAAGTCTTGGAACCACAGAGCATGGCTTTGTTTCTTGAGTCCATCCACCTGTAACACAGTATTCCTCTTTTCGTATAGTTTTACCAAACATTATCATCTTTGCCACTGACTCTCACTATCTCATGATATATCCAAAATATAATAGCCTCTGTAGTCATTTTGGCTTCTAGGATAGCTCAGTGTTGATTTGCCCTTGGACTCTTTTTGGAAGTGCATGGAATCTATAGAACTCTCCTCCAGCTACTTATTTCATGTGAGCTGATTTTCATCTGTCAGCTTTCTTCACTCTCCAAAATTTATACCCATACATAGAAATGGTGAATGTATTGTCTTATTGTTTCACTCTGACTGGTAGTGGTTGAAATGCTGACATGCTCCTGCCCTATAAACCTGTTCAGATGCAGCAGAAGGATGTGCAAGAGCATATTAGATGAAGGCTGCTCACAGTGAACATGTTAGATTAAGACGAGTCATTTGCCATAAGTAGGACATCTGCACAGGCTCACAAAGGAAGAGTCCTCCTTATCCAGGGCATTTATGTGCTTAGGCACTATGATGTTTCCCACAATAGAAAACGATCCTGTAGACTAGAGTATAGTCTCACTAGATATGGAGAACTGCATGTTCGCCCTCCTGAACAACTGTTCGGTTCCATATTCCCAGAGGCACTCAACACTAAAACTGTTTGGTGGCAGGGTTCATATGCCTTTAATACTTGTTTGGAAAACTGACCCTAAACAGGGAAAGAATTCAAAGGAGGAAGGTAGGGGGAGAGAAAAAAGGAAATCATAGAATCATAGAATCATAGAAATGTAGAGATGGAAGAGACCACAAGGGCCATCCAGTCCAACCCCCTGCCATGCAGGAAAACCCTCTAAGCCAGTGGTTCTCAACCTGTGGGTCCCCAGATGTTCGTGGACTTCAGCTCCCAGAAGCCCCAGCCACTATGGTCAATGCTCAGGGCTTCTGGGAGCTGAAGTCCACGAACATCTGGGGACCCACAGGTTGAGAACCTCTGCTCTAAGCACTCCCGAAATGTGGCAACACTTTTAATACTAACTGGTTTTTTATTTTAGCATGAGCTTTCATGGATGTAAACCCATTTCTTCAGATGCAGTACTAAGTGGTAACAAGGGAAAGATGGGCATCCTCAGGAAGCTGCTGTGGCAGAATAAGATTTACCTGTTGAGTGTGCTCATTTCATACAACTGTTAAAACCATGGAGCCTAATCAGGAAAAAAATGGTGGTAACTCTGCTTCTCCTCCTAGAACTCTTTCTGATCCACAGTTTGCCTTATCCCAAATGGGACACACTGTTTCCTTCTGTTTCCTGGCACTGTCCCTTGGGATCAATGCTCGCCTATTAAATCACTTCAGCAAGGGTCAGTCTGTGTCCCCCTGGCTCCAGTTTGACAGTTTCCAACTATCTCTTATCCTGGGTATTCTAATAAATAACCCACCAACCTATTCTCCACCCATAATTGCATCCATGATCTCAGCCCTTAGTTCCAGTCTGCCCTCCCCACAGTGTTGCCAGAGTGTTAGGTCTGCTTCTTTGCTCTTCTAGAATCTAAAATGTATGTTTTTTGTTTTTTTTTTATTGCAGAGGTGAAACCTGTTGGTGCTGAAAATCCTGCAGCAAACATTTTTTGTGAGCAGAATGAGGTGAGCTTTGGGCATGGAGATGTCAATGTTATTTCTATATAGTACTTATTTCTCACTTCAGCTGAGGGATCACATAAGGTAATACTTCTCCATCACTGAAAAAAAAACCTACGTTGTGACAAGGAGAATTGTATCCCAGCATTCTGACTGATAATACTAGTTCTGTATGTGCAGATCCATGCAGTTCTCACATATTTGCTTTGAATTTACATAGTTTAAGACATTTTTTCCAACTCATTTGTGTGCACTAGGCTATACAGGCATACCTAATTAACTAAGCTTCTGAGAAAGAAGCGTCTTTTTACAAAGTCTTTTTATGCCTGCCAAGACCCTCCTTTCCTCTGTCCAGTTAGAAGAGTTTTTTTAAGCAGCTTTGGTATTGCAAGGATGGTGGAAGAGGGCTGGAGAAACACAGACTTTTGGTGTTGAGTTACAAGAGCACATTGGTAATAAACAATGCAATAATGCTTGAGGAGGGAAAGAGCAGGATTCTATTCTAGCTGATCCAGCTGCA
This sequence comes from Iguana delicatissima, assembly GCA_948472985.1. Classification (NCBI taxonomy): domain Eukaryota; kingdom Metazoa; phylum Chordata; class Lepidosauria; order Squamata; family Iguanidae; genus Iguana; species Iguana delicatissima. The sequence goes on from CAOKZL010000244.1 coordinate 1,290,346, forward strand.
GCCGTGTGTGCCTCCTTAACAAGGTAAACAGCAGCTGTCTTTGAAATTCCTTAGAGAGCATGCATGAAAAGCAAAACAGAGAGACAAGCCTCACCAATTCCCTCTACTATGTTAAAAAAGTATAGATCTGTAAGTCTGACCACCAGAATTGAAATGATTGGATAAGTAGAGGCAGAGGAAAGAAAAAAAAGACATTCTTGGATGCATTTTGGAAGAAGCTTTGAAATGGTCTCTAGAAGATCCCAAACATTTACCTCACTTTGTTGTTTCATTTCACATGTGCATATCTTTAGTTTTGAATAAAAGAGTCTGCTGCTTTTGTCTTTTATGTTGTAGGAACCTATCAATATTCTTTCCATGTTATTTCTGCTTCTGGTACCAGTGTTTCTGTTAAAGAAGTAATGCCCCCAAACACTTTGTTAACTGGGGTATACTTGTATCATGCTGTTCAGCTAGGTATGCAGTAGGCCATTTTCTGGATCTGGTTCAAATCATGCTTTCTCTCACAATGGTTGCAGGATGATAGCTGTGCAGAGATAGAATCTGAGGCTGAGTCACTCCTAGAGATGTCCTCTTCCTTTGCCAGACCTGCCAAGAGTAACCAGAACCGGTGCACATACGACTTAGAGGGTAAGTAGTATTGACATTACTTGGAGCCCATTCATACTGGAGGACCAGGGAACACTGATTACCTGCTAGGAAGTGAGCAGTGTGCTCCTTGGGAACAAAGTAAAACCATGTTAATTTTCATCTTGAAAGAAGGTGTGTTTATATATTTTTACATGCTAATTCCTGTAATTGTAAATACTCACAGTGCTTAGAATTATTGGGCATGACTGTGAAGTGCTTTTGAGTCCCCTCACATGAAAGCTTGTGTGCCCCACCTTTTGATTACTAGCATGAGCATTACTAGAGTCATGGTGGTTGGGTGTACTTTTTTATGGAGCAAATAGTAGTAGCATGACTTATCTCCATACCAAAAATTATCTATGACCTGACTCCTTTCTATCGTATATGGTTGCAGCTGCTGTAGGGCCATCTGCAGTTAGCCTAGATAAGTCAAAGCTTTTGCAAGGCTGAAGCACTTAATATATATTGAAGTGCCTCCTCATGTCACTACACATTCCACAAGATCTGGTCAAAGTGAAAACTTATTTGTGGGTACATTCAGTGGTCTGAGCTACCTCTACTTACATTATTCACAATCCATATTAATTTGATAAGAGAGGAATATGGGTAAAGGCCAGGTTGGTTCTCACAAATAAATAGTGGGGATAGACCAGGGGTATCTTAAAACAAAAGTAGAGTAATTCAAAGTGTGGTGGAACAAATGAGTCTTCAGCAGTGCTGGGATCCCCCCGCCCTTCACATCAAAGTATGAAGTTAGAACTCAAGATATAATTCATTGTCCTGAGAAATTCAATTTCCCTTTAATTTTTTTGTAATCCTTATGAGTACAAAGAGAGTCTTCGGAATACATGAACATTGCACTGTGAAGCCTCAGAAGCCAGAAATGAGGCTGTGCAAAATTTCCAGTATGACAAAGCAAACATTTCTTAAACTCTTTGCCCACCTTTCCCCATATTATCTTTGAGAAGGTTGGGGGATGAGATTCAGAGATGAAGTGATCTTTTGCTAAAGAAAGCAAGTTCTTGGGAGAGGAAGATATAAATCTATGACATTTTCCAGATTCTTAGCTCCTCTGTGTGCCTTATCCTGGACACCAGAGCTCTGTATTTGGAGGACTTTAAGCTTGAGAATGGGAGGATGAAGAGGTCTAGGATTATTTATTCATTTATTTATATTTATGTCCTTTCCTCCAAAAATCTCAGAGTGTTGTACAGAGAACTTCCCCCACATTCTTATCCCATCATTATCTGCAAAACAATACCAAGATACAGTGACTGGAGTGGACCAAGATCAGTGATGGGACCATGAGCAGTTAAGTTCATGGCTGAGTAGGGAGCTGAACCTGGATTTCCGCAGTCTTAACCTGACACTCAAATCAAGGGACAAGCAATGCAGAGTCTTTCAGGTGTTTATGGACTACAGTTCCTGTAAGACCCTTACAAAATGGCCAATGGTCAGGGGGACTGTGGAAATTCAAGTCCAAACCACCTGGAAGACGCTATGTCAGCTTCTCCTGCTCTAAGCACTATAATACAATGGCTTTTTGGATGGAGAATGACAAAAGGTATAGAACTAAGAATAGAAATAGAAAAAAATGAGTAGGCAGATTATCTCCCACTTCATGCAGCAAAGAAAATAATAAACTATATGAAGAGGCAATAAAAGATAGATGAAGCATAGCTATACAAAAGTCATACTAACACAATCCTGTCTATTCAGAAGTAAGTTCATTGGGTTTAGTGAGACTTACTTGCAGGTAAGTATGTATAGAATTGTTGTGGTTGTGTGTCTTCAATTCATTTCCAACTTATGGTGACCTTAAGGCGAACCTGTCACAGGGTTTTCTGGGGCTGAGAGTTAGTGATGCATCCAGGGTCACCCAGCAGCTTCCCATGGCTGAGCAGGGAACTGAACCCTGCTATGCAGTGTTGTAGTCCAGCACTCAAGTCACTACACCCTGGTGGCACAGTGGTTGAATGCCAGTACTGCAGCCACAATGTTGTAAGTTCGATCCTGCAGGGCTCCAGGTTGACTTAGCCTTCCATCCTTCCGTAGCTCAGTAAAATGAGTACACAGCTTGTTGGGGGCAATTAGCTAAACACATTGTAAACCGTTTAGGGAGTGCTTAGCACTGATAAGTGGTATAAAAATGTAACTGCTATTGCTATATAACTGCTACACCACTCTGGCTCTCATGTATAGAATTGTATCCTTAAACATATCTTAATAGCAGTGCCCTCTCCCCAGGGAACTGTGGGAATTATAGTTTCTTCTCTGAGGAGACCCAAGGAGCTCTAAAGGAAATAGGCACCACCACCAAGACCCATTCGTGCATGCCACGATAATTAAACAGGTATCAAATTGGCAGAAGTTTTGCTGTGGAGATAAGTCACAGTGGTAGGTATAGAAAAACAGGAGAGCACAGGATGGTGAAGTTTGTTTGAAGAGATTTCCAGATTAGGTTGCTGAATCAGTGGCAAATGATTTTTTGTCCTACCTCCCAGGACTAGTAGAGCTGCTGAACCGGGTCCAGAACACCAGAGTCAATGACCAACGTGGGCTACTGTCCAAAGAGGATCTAGTACTGCCAGACTTTCTACAGATGCCTGAACAAGATGGTGTCTCCTGTCGTTCTTCACCCAGCCCTGCTCCTGACAAGAAATGCACACCCAAGGCCACAGATGAAGGTTCTGCCAACACCTCTCAGCCCCAGGAGCAGTCATCACAACCCCAGGCTGCTGCTCCTCCACCAAAGCTGCAAACACGAAGTCTGTCAACTTCGAGTGCTTGTGGGAAGTCTTCAGCTATATGATCTACTCTGTGAACACCACCCCATCCTCGCCTCCTTCAAGGGCAGAGCCTGGAAAAGATACTTGGTTGACTACAACCTCCCCCAACAAAGGGGAAATTCTGGGACTTGTAGTCAAAGAAGTAACATTTCCAACTTTTGTCCAACAGGTCTGCCTAATGAATCCCATGTTCCTTGCAAGAAGGCTGGGATCTTCCTGTTCAGTATGTGTTGTGGTATAATGGTCTGCCTCATACACACCCCGATTCTGGTGTAGGAATATGGTTGAGGCTCAGCAAGGGCCTATGTCCAGCTCTAAGGACATCTGCTAGTCTACCCAAGCCTGTCTTCCAGGAGTGGACATTTGTACTCCTAAGTGTTCTGGTGTACTCTCTCAAGCCCCTTGGAATTGCCCGTGCTGGCTGGGCAGGGAACCGCCAGTGTTGCACACTTGCTGTACCACACTACTCTCTATGGTGTTGTTCTGTGTTGTAAAACAACTGCCTTTGGCTGCTCCTAACGGTCAACCATATCTCTGTGGTTGTCATGATTATGCCAATGCCTGTATATAGTTTGTAATTTTCAGTCTTTGTAATATGTAAAATACACTGCGGATTAAGTCTAGACCCTTTGTGTATTTGTGGGTGTATGTTTCCAGCTGGCTATGTACACAGGGGTGGGACGGGACATTTTTGTCGGCTCAGGCAATGATGTTCAGAAACTGGGGTGGGGGGAATAAAACAGTTTTGGGGAACCACACTTCTTCATACAAGGTCTCCATCATCCAGGACCACTCCCTGTCACTAGGGAGAGTGGAACAGTCACCTTAAGCAACAGATTTTGGATGTCATGGAAGGACAGCCAGTTGCTCTTGCTGTAGTGTTTTCAACTGCCAAGTAGAAGAAGGGATGCTGGAGATATTTTCTGCTTTAGGAGTCAAAAAAACTTGACAGGCTTTGGACACTTTAGGAACACTAGTTGTTTGTTCTGCCTCAGGCAGCAAAATGGTTTGGATTAGCTCATCCTTCCACATCTAGTCCTTTGTCTATGGTGTGACTCACTGGTTACCTTTGAGAGAGACTGAGGGGAATTACTGGGGATAAAGGGCAATAGAGACTCTTATTGCTTTATCTTTAGGAGCCTAATCTATTTTCAGTGGTCCCAGATGGACACGTGTGTTCCTGTGCAGATTAGTAGGTATGCATGCCCCATCCGTCCATCCATCCAGCTCAGTGAAGCCCAGAGGATGTAAGCTTCCCCCCCACACACACACTGCTCCAATAAATAAAGTGGAAGCATGTGTCAATGTGTATACCATTAAATGCCATTGTCAGGATCTTCCGTGTCATCCTCTAGCTATTGCTGTGAAAGCTGGACTTTTGAAGACAGCTGACAGGAGGAGAATCTGCTCATTTGAAATGGGGTGCGAAGAGAGTTCTGGGGATTATATGGACTGTCTAAATGATCAATAAACGGGTCCAAGAGCAAATCAAACCTGAACTCTCACTAGAAGCAGATATGGGCTGCCATACATTGAATGTGTCATGAAAAGCCATGACTATTGGAAAAGACGATCGTGCTTGCTAAAGTGGGAAGCAGCAGGAAAAGAGGAAGACCCCATCACAAGTGGATAGACTGGAACGAGGAACGCACAGACTCGGTTTGCTGGACCTGATCAGTGCTACTAACGGGTGTCTTAGAGATCTCCCATTCACGGGGTCGTCGTACGTCGAAGTCGACTTAACAGCAATTAACAACGTATCCTGTGGATCTCCCTTCCAGATAAATAAAGTGGATGTACTGCATTAAGGATAGATTTTTGGAGACCTCAGCGTTGCTTGAGTTTAGCGCTGTTTGGACCCTCAAATCCAGAGACTTCTGAAATCTTTTGCCTCGCCAAGATCCCCTGTCGTGACGGTTCGCGATTTGCCGGGAAAAGGATGAAGAGGAAAGCGGGACGAGTGGGTTCGCCGCCCGCCGCCGCCGCCGCCGCCCCCCCGCCCCTTCCCCAGCTCCCACCGAGGCGCCCCGCCGCTGCCCGCGGAGCAGCCGTCGCCTCTCATGCAAAGCACGGCGGAGGAGGCAGCGGCTGCTTCCTCATTGGCTGCCCCCGACCGCATGTGCCGGCCCCTCACCGTCTGAATGGGAGTGGGGAGGGGGGAGGGAGGCAGGGAGAGAAGCCAGTGCGAGCTGCGATCCTGGACGGCAGGAGCCACCGGGAGCCTGGGCGAGCGACAGACGGGTAAGCAAGGGCGAGCCCGCCGCTCTGAGGACAGAGAGAGCGAGAGAGCGAGAGAGCGCGCGCATCGCGGCCGCGCGGGTTGCCTTCCAAGGGGGAGCGTCATTCATTCGCTGAATACGTAGCGGGGGATCTCTCTCCTTGCGGAGTTCGCGCCCGCCCTGGGGCGAGGGGGCGCCCTGCTTGTCAGGAGCAGGGGCTTCTTCCTCAGTTGGGTCGGGACGACCTCCGCTTCCCCACTGAGCGCTAGGGGGCGCTGTGGTACAGAGATGGGTTGGGGAGTGGGCGTGTTGTGCTACCCACAGGACAATTTGGAGGTTGGAGGGGACGGGGAATCCAGTGCCTTAGCCATCCTGCTTTCACTGGCGTATAACTGCCCTGGTTGGCTGGCTGGTTGGGTCCAATCCCTCAGTCCCTGTCTGTGTGGGATATCCTGCCTATGCCGAAGCCATACACTCGACGTCCTAATTTCTAGGATACTTTGGGCGAGTTACACATTTAACAGCCCCAGTGTCTTGGTACAATTCCACTTTCTGATTGAGGTGTTACTCGCTGTTTTTCCTGCTTGTGCTTACATTCTCACGAACATAACTCGTGACACGACTCCTGTGCCCTGCTGATTCTGTGGAAACTGCAAGTAATAGAAGGAAGAATGAGATAAACTCTTAATTGACTGCAGTTAGGATATTAGTAGGAAAGAGATAAGTGGCATTCCCGTTGTCTCCAGTTGGGCCGGCCAAGGGGAAACTTGGATAACCACCTGCAGAGAAATACAACAAAATCCATAAAAGAGTGGTACCTTTATTAGCCAACTAAAATACAGAAAATATATCACATAAACTTTCAGTGCTTCACATGGTTCTTCATCAGGCAAAGATGTTAAAAATCATAGAAGAGACATGTCGATGCCAGAGACGCAGGCCTACATTTTGTCTCAGGACAAAGACCAATGAAACGTAATGAAATTTCAGCTTCATTACCAACAGCAAGGGAACTTCCATTGAGATCCAGGCTGCCCCTGTCTCTTTTCTGTCGCTTTCTTAGGCAGACAACACTGGATTTTTCAAGAAGTCTCTACTGTTACAACTGTTTTTGTTGTATTCTGCTGCATGGCCAACACAGCTACCCCGAATATGTTTTCTGGATTTGAAGATACTGAGTTTTGCAGCAACAGGGGAAGCTTTACCAAGAGGGAGCTAATGGAGAATTTTACCTCCAAGAAAGGTTAAACTCGTTCATTCAGACTACAGTTGGCAAGTTTTATCTCTACAGCATCTAACTCCCCCCCCCAGATATAACAGTACAGAAACTTCTTGAGAAATACAATATTCTCTGCCCAAGAAATAGGCAGTTAGCTTTGCACAGGACAGAGCCAGCCTGAATCTCAAGAGAAGTTACTTCTCTGTTGCTAAAGGAGTTAAAATGTTATTGCTGTTGTTTTTGTGTGCCTTTAAGTCCTTTGTGACTTATAGCAACCCTAAAGTGAACCTGTCATGAGGGTTTTCTAGAGCAGAATGTGTGTGACACACCCAAAGTCACCCAGTGGGTTTCTACGGCCAAGCAGGGAATCTAACCCTGATCTTCAGAGTCATAGTCAAATGCTCAGGCCACTATACCATGCTTGGTGTCTTTCATTGCCCTTTGTCCTCAGTTCTCACATGGCCAAGAAGGGGAGTGGCCTCTTCCTGCGTTGATATCCCTCTCTAGACCATCTTAACTGGCAACAGAAATAATATTTGAGACAAAAAGAAGGCCGGTGACTCTAACATCAACGTTCTTTACCTGTATCATTTTTAACATCTTTGCCTGATGAAGAAACCAATGAAGCTTCAAAAACCTTGCATGATGTATTTTCTTCATTTTGGTTGGCCAATAAAGGTATTGTTCTTTTGTGAATTTTGTATTTTGTTGCATTTTGCTGAATGGCCAATGTGGCTTTCCCTGAATATGTTACGTGTAGAGAAGGAGAGGGCATGTGTGGCAGAATGGGCTCCCCATGCTGGCACCAGAAAGACAGTTCCCCTTCAAGGATGTTGTTTTTGAAGGGAAAAGTGAGGGGGCAGGGGAAGGGAAGCACAAACTGCTTTTTTTTCATAAAGCAGCACTTTTGTTGTGAAGAACTTGCATTTTGTAGCATACAATCTGCCACATGCTGTTGCAGGAATAACAGGGCATTGATGTTAACATTGCTATTAGCCCCAACATTACCCTTTCACATGTACTGAGTTTCAAGAGAAGGGGTGGACAGGACTGGTGGTTTCTCAGATATGAATCTTCTTGCAGAATCTTCTACCTTGGCAGAATCAGATCTCAGAGTTAATCAAAAGGAAGGAGCCATGGAGCTGAACTCAAAGGTACGTCAGGAAAGATTCCCCACTGGGGAGACTCAGATTCTAGTTTCAGAGGTGCTCTTCCCAGGGCTGCAGTTGTCATTCCCACATGACAAATGATGCTATGGAGCTCATCAGTAGTAGGTAATTTGTGTCCTTCCAGAGCTTGTTGGACTGGAGCACTCTTGTGATCTCTTACCTTTGGCCATGCATGCTAAGGCTGCTGGAAGTTTCAATCCAAAAACATCCCGAGGGCCACTCACCACCCCTAGTGTTTATGCACCCCAAGTATATTTACTTAGAATGTCAGAGGAGTCGTCACACAATAGCATCAAAAAATAGCAGAAGCACTGAGAACCCCAACTTTTTCCAAAGGTGAAGATGGTTTACTGGCAACCAAGTACAGCTTGGAAACATTACATTTTGAAATGCAGTTCCTGTAATCTGGGGTTTCTAGTGCAAAATGGAACTTCTTCAAGCTTTACCACTACGTGTGGCACAGATTTCTACCCAGTATAATTGGGTAGAAATCTACCAAGCTGCATGGAACATTATAACTGTATTATGCTAGACTTCATGTGACAGTACATTGGGAATGGTATCTATCTCACTGAAGGAACGCATGAATCATTTACAAAAGGCTGCACGTTAAATCTCTTGTGTCTGCAGTAAATTATAATCTCAGATCCCAAGGATGGAAAGACCACTGCTTGAGACCTTACAGAGTCACAAAATGGGTTGGACAGACCAATAAGGCAGCTTTCTGTGTTCTATATAAATATGGGCAATTTATCAGTGCATTTCTGATATTTGGAAGTTAGAATGGCAATTGAGTTTCATGGATAAGCTCTTGCATTGCTAAATCTTGCTCAGCATGGTATGGGACCATGGACATTGGCTGTTATGTCCAATGAGGGGCTTACCTGCATGTGCTAGACTTCTTATGAAGGCATCTATATTTCTGTACACCACAGTTCCTGGCTGCTGTCTCTGCAGAGCCACCCTCAGAGAGCTGAAGAACTGAACCCAGCAGGTGCACTTCAGCTAGTGGAGTGGGGAATTTTCTAGGCCATCTGGATATGGGGAGCTGCATCAGCTCCATCCCAAAGCTCACAGAGAACTTCACCATCCCAGTGCTGTCACCAGAAAGTCTGTCAGGAAAGAAGATGCATGCTCCCTAGACATCATGTTTCCCAGCCAAATCACAGAGTTTTGATAGTGATTGGACCCTTAGTGGCTATGTTAGGAGAAATGAAACTGATGGGGGGGGGTACCAGTGGGAGAGCATTCAAGCTGAGAGTCCCACTTCAGCATGCTCTGTAATGTCAGATGTGATCACTGTTGTTCTTGTGATATGCCTTCTAGTTAGCTCCAGATTATGCTGATTCTATCATAGGGTTTTATTTTTCCAATGCTTTGCTGGTTTCCATTGTTGGGTGGGGATCTGAACCCTGGTCTCCCATAATCTTACTCCATCACTCAAACAGCTACATCCTCCTGACTCACCCACTTGTGATCTTTACAGCATGGGCAGGAATCATCTGGCCCTCCAGCGGTTGTTGGATTGCAACTTCCATCAGCCCAATTAGCATAGTCGCTGGTGAAAGAATGCTGGGAATTGCAGCCCAACAGTATCTTGAGGGTTATATGATTCCTGCCATTGCCATACTCATTAAATATCAGTATCTGCGTCCTGCTTCCTAGGTACCTAAAAAGAAGTGCCAGGTGTCACCTGGTGGTAGGTGGCACCTATTCATTGAAGCAGCTCCCCTGACTACTCTAGAAATGCCAAAACACCTGGACCAGTCCTGCAGGTCCAATTCCTATGTGCAAGGTGGTGGTGTAGGAGATGCTTCCATGCAGTGACATCATGCTATTATTATTGTTATTATTATCCTTATATATACCCTGCTTTTTCCCCAGGTTGGGACTCAAAGCAGCTTACAAAATTAAAAAGACATAGTTAAAGCCCATAGAATACAAAAATGAACCTTAAATATGTTAAAACACATAATTAAAAATGCAAACATTCATGAACAACACCATATCCCTCACGTTTTTATCAGACAGGCCACATATAATCACACATTGAACACCTCTCTGAATAAGAATACCTTTACCTGATTGCGGAAGGAGGGTGCCAGTCTGAATTCTTTGGGAAGGGAGTTCCAGAGTCTGGGAGCAGCCACTGAGAAGGACCTCTCCCATGTTCCCACCAGCTGCACCTGTGAAAGTGGCAGGATGGGGAGAAGGCCTCTCCAGCCAATCTCACAGCCCAAGTTGGTTCATAAGGGAGAATACAGTCCTTCAAATATCCTGGACCTGTGCTGTGTAGGGCTTTAACAGTCATCACCAGCATTTTGAATTGTGCCCAGAAACGGACCTGTAGTCAGTGGAGCTGTTGCAACAGGGGAGTTGTGTGATCCCTGTAGCCAGCCCCGGTTAAGTATCTGGCTACGGATCTTTGGACCAGTTGAAGTTATATGAGCATGGCCTGTTGCTTGGATCCTTCCGCCCTTCCATCTCAGTGGATAAAGGGACCATATAGCCCCATCTGATACAGATATAGTGGGATGGAACCCTGCTTTACAGAAGTGTCTGCTACATTGCTAGCCAGGTATGTGAATGGGTTACTTTTATGATTCTCCACATCTCTGAAGTGGTTGCACCAACGTAGGGATTGCAAAAACATCCAAGAGTGAAGAAGGGCTCTATTAGAGGCACATTTTCCATTTCTGATACATTCTTCCTATGCCACAGGAACAGTCCAGCTCCCCTCAGAAGCAAGTAGTGAAAGCTCGGTCCAAATCCACGGAGGAGATCCAGCCTGCCAAGAAGGTAATAAGCTAACCCAGCCACACTGGGGCAAAAAGCCCACATTGCTGGTGAGATGCACAGATGCTCTTGGATGGCTGTGAACTTGCAAGTCTCAGTATGGAAACCTAGCTGGCCAAGGATGAAGCAGAGCTTCAAGGAAGCAGATTTGCATCAAGGTTTGGACACAGTCCAATGATCCAATCCATTAAAAGAACCAGCCATTTAGATTTGGTACAGCTACTGCTTCCTTCATGCTGGCTCACCTATAGGGCTGTAGTACAGCTGTACCAGAGCCTAGGAAAATTATTTCTTTGAACAACAGCCTCTAGAACAGTGGTTCTCAACCTGTGGGTCCCCAGATGTTCGTGGACTTCAGCTCCCAGAAGCCCCAGCCACTATGGTCAATGCTCAGGGCTTCTGGGAGCTGAAGTCCACGAACATCTGGGGACCCACAGGTTGAGAACCACTGCTCTAGAATCCCCCAGCCTTCATGGCCATGCAGATTTGGGGAACTGTAGTCCAAAAAGAAGAACGTTTTCATGCTCTATGCAGACAGTATTAAATCTCTTTTCTGCGCTGTTACTCTCTGACTCATGAGAGCAGCCATGATCCTCTACTTCTTTGTTCTTGATTTATCCTTGCCATTTAGCTAGGAGAGGTCTTTGCTTCATTTGTGCTACCTGTTCATTTTAAACAGAGGTGGGCAAGCAGGTGCTCTTCCCCAGGTTCTAACAATCTTCTCTTGGGGGCTATCTGTAGAACTGGTAGAATTTAGTCTATAGCATGGAGGGTGTTGGTGGTAAAATGCTCTCCTGCAGATTTTGGTGGACTAAAACACTCAACATTCTTCACCATAGGCTATGCTGCCTAAGGTCATAGGAATACCAGTCCAGCAACATCTAAAGAGTTATATTTTACTCAGCCCAGTGTGGAATGCTTCACAACTCTGCTGTGGCTGCAGAGGCTCAGGTGAAGAATCCTGTGGTATATCCCTCTTACCTGAAGACCTGACCCTCCTTTCCTGTAGGAATCAGAGAAAGAGAGAGAGGACTTCAGCTCAGTGGTAGAACTCCTGTTTTGAGTGTACAAGGTCCCAGATGCAATCTGTGGCATCTCTAGTTAGTAGGGTAAGATAAAATCCTGAAGAGGTGCTTCCCATCAGAGTTTATAACCACAGGTTAGATTAGATTGTCTGACCTGGTATGGACCAGCTTCTTATGACTCCAGTATCTGCCCTTTAATAGAACAGTGATCTCTTGGGAGATGGGAGCATTCCCGAAGTTCTTTCTCAGTGTTAGAGGGCGCATCTCAGTTTTGGATTGGCCCATTAAAGTAATCCAGCGATTGTGCATGCTTAATAGGGTCATCTCATAGGATGCAGTTAAGGATGGGAACATAAGAGCTTGGAACAGATTCAATTTCCAGATCTCCCTCCCTCTAGCCCTGCTAGAGGGGAGACTTTGAGAGCTGTCACTTAAAAAGTAACTTCTCCAAGTTCTGAGGGGAAACGCAATTGGATTTTCAGTAGTGCAGTTCCACACTCCATGTTCTAGAGTCAAACTGTGTGGAGAAATCCTTTATCTATAATTTTAATGAGAAAGAGTTGCCCATGTTTCATGATGTGCCACTGGGTTGCAGCCTACAGTCTGGAATGGAGTGCTCCAGACCACTTGATCAAGCTCAGTTCTGGTTCTCATTACAGGCATTCCAAACTCCCCAGAAGTCATTACCGAACCAGATGGATGGAGATGAGTCCAAGGTACGATCATTGACTCATCAGAAAAATCAGCCAATTTCCATAGACAAGAAAGACTTAGGGCTCCTTCAAACAGGGCAAATGTGTCAGGAGGTTACTGGAGGGTACTGCATTTGTTGCTGTAGTTCACAAGATTTTTTTTTTAGTATATCAAAACAATGTTTGGACTGCTTTCTGAAATTCTTGGCACTAGCTGCAAGATTATATTCTCAGCTCTTAAGCATTTTTTTGAATCACTAAGACAGCCATGCTCAACCTTTGGTCTTCTAGCGGTTTGGGACTTCAGCTCCCAGAATCCATCATCATTGGCCAGGCCACTGGAGGCTTCTGGGAACTGAAGTCCAAAATAGCCATTCTCAAACAAAGGTTGACAATGACTGTTTCTTTTTTCCCTTCCTTATAATGTCTTAGAAGGAAGGAAAAAAAAGTTCTGAGGGGCACATTGGTTGGTGCATCCAGACTTAAAATGCACAGAAGATGCTGTGCTCAAGATATCCAGCAAATAAGTGCTCTTTCAGACTGGTCTAAAGCAGTGTGAGTTCTTGCACTATAGCTCCTTGGGTTTTGCCAGTTGTGTCCTGTCTGCACCTGCTCATTCTGCATCAGTGAGCCCTTTTCCATTCCTTTTGGGGGCTGTTTGTCATTGGCTGCAGCCATTCTTGGATCTACATTAGGCCGCTTCCAAAGGTGTTTTGAAAAATGATGCCTGATTTGTTGAGGTCCTATGTTTTGAAGGGCAAATATTCTCCTCTCTGATTTTTTTTTTCTAAAGGAAATACGGTGTTATAGTGCAAAAGGGTCACTTCACTGCTTTGGTGCACTGTAATAGTACAACTCTATCATAAATGAATAAATGAATGAATGAATGAATGAATGATAGGAAGGAGGCGCTGGATAGAATTAAAGAATCGCTTTCCCACCTTTCATCACCTTATCTTTATCGTCACAGTTCAGTTTCAGGTGCCACCACAAAACCTGGTATGAACACAATTATTGATACAGGGCATTATTCAGACTGACTGAAAAGCCCCAGATTTTGTTCCTGTTCTTTCCAGTTTTATAATGGGTTAAAATAACATGGCCTTGGGAACTGGTATGAAAAAAAATCTCTGATTGTATCTAGAGCTGACAGAAAATATTCTGGGATAAACAAAACATGTAGGGATTTCCAAAACAAAATCAGAAAGAACAGAAACAAAATCTGGGACTTTCTGGAGATTTTAATGTGTGGCCCTGAGGGTGTGTATTTTCTCCTTGGTTTCCAAGGGAGACTTTCAACCTCTAGATGAGAATCTTATGTGTGCTTGAGATGTTCTTTAAAAAGACAGTGGCCATTTCTGCACTAGATTGTTATAGTGCTATTATTCCACTTTCAACATCCTATGGGATCCTGGAGTTTACAGTTTAGGGAGGGGCCTCAGGCTATAACAGTCTAGTGTGGAAAAGGCCAGTGTGGGACTCCAAGTACTATGAGTACTATGAGAATGGTGATAGTGGTGTAGGAGTGGGGAATATCCGGGTCCAGGCCCCCTGTGAGGCAGAGTGAGGCAACTGCCTCAGGGAGCAGGTGCTAGCTGGTATGGAGGAGGCAATGTTAAGAGCCCTTGGCCCTTCGGTTTTGTTGGAGGACAGAGCTGTATTTTGCAAGCAACCTGGCCTCCTCCTTCCCTGACCAGCCTGCCTCCCTTAAGTATAATGGTGGGTGCAGCACTAACCCACTAACCCGTAAAGCAAGATTTGGCTACCAGATCAGATGACTTCTTAAGTGCAATTGGGTGGGCCGCCATCTTTTCCTGGGGTGTGTATGCTACACTTTTATCCTTATTGTTACTTTTAAAATGCTTTTTTATTATTTTAAATTACTGATGTGTTAATATGATGGCTAATTTGTTTTTAACTTTTAAAAAAACAGTCTGGTTTTTAGTTGCATTTTGTTTTAACCTTGTTGTAAGCCACCTTGGGCCCCATGCTGGGAGAAAGGGGCATAAATTACACCAATGAGTAAATCTCTTCATCTGAGGCAGCCAAGTGTCTTGGGCTGTCCCTGGAGATGGCTAGGCGATTGTGGTGTTGTGGGTTTCCATGCCAGCTAGGGTTCCATTGCCATGCAGGAATTCTTAGAGCTAAAAAAGAATGAATTTGCCCCACTGGGCACCCTTCAAAGGACGATGGTGAAGACTCCTGGTTTTCTCTCCCTGTCTCTGATGATTCCCCATTCTCCCCTGCTCTCCAGGGTTCTTGTCCTGTCTCATCACCCAGCTCTGCTCAGCAAGAACAGCAGGAGACCTGAGGAACAGGAGCTGACTGAATGTTGACTACCAAGGAGTGGAATCATGACCACCTCTTGCGCTCCTTCTTGGCTTGGCCTTGTTGCTCCGTCTTTACGCCCTTGTGGATGTCACTGTGGTTCCGTCTGTCTGTCTGTTGCTGTCTGACCGTCTGTCTTCTCTGTGGAATGAAATCTAGGTAAATAAAGTTGGTTGGAACATCTTTTGTTCTCATCTCTTAAATATATGGAGCTGCCATTTTTACCACCAGGCCCTGAAGGACAAAGCAGTGTGAGGGGAACTGGAGGTCAGATTTTCTGAAGGGTCTTGACTCCCACACATCGCGTGTAGATGGATATCATGGTATTGTCTCTGCAGAGGAACCCAAGAGGTGACTTACAAAGCCTCAGTGCTGTTGGGTTGTGTCTGGGCAGAGAGAGCTTTCCACATCTAACAGTTAAAGCTTTACCAACATACCAGACATCTGTCTTGTGGTGGTGGTGGTGGTGGTGGTAGTTGTGGTGGTAGTGGTTTAAGTGGCTCTTGTTCCTGCCAAAGAACTTTCCTCCCCACCAAAACAAACCATGATTTATCTTTCTATTGATTTATTTATTGGTAACTCCATTGTGGGAGGAGGAAGATCCCTCATTCCAGGTCTCTGTTAGCTGCTAAAACTGATGAAAAATTCAGACGTCTAATTCCCTTTTTCCATCCCTTGTCAGAGCCAAGGAAATGTAATCATGTACCTATACAACCATAGCGGGAGCCAGACATGTACCTGAGAGTACATGTGAGGCACCTCAATTTCAACGTGTGTGTACATCTATGTGTAAAGTTATCATTCTGAAAGAAAACTTCAGTACATGACTACTTCAGTCAAGGAAACCTTCCATCTGCATCCAGTGGTGCTGTTGTGTACCACACAGCTTCCCTGTACATATCAGTCAGCTCTAAAACATCCATGCCAAAGACAACACAAAAAGAGAAGCTTTCCCTGAGGTTTGGGTGTCAGATGTCTCTGGGACAAAAAGCTCTGAATGGGAAGAAAATGCCAGATATTGTGTCCTAGTTGAAAGTCACAGGCCACAAAATAAGGATGATTCATTGTGTGCACACAGAGGAGGGGGAGAGAGAGAGATTGTGTGTGTGTGTGTGTGTGTGTGATAGAGAGAGAGAGAGAGAGAGAGAGTATATGAGTGAGTGAATTCTTCCTCTTTATGCAGCAAACACCGGTGCACTCACCCACCCACTTTCTTAGAAACTCTTGACTTGGCAAGCTAGAGGGGGCAGGAGGCAGAAGAGATGCAGCGTCAGTAGGATGTCACATTATGTTCTGCGTGAGGACTTTGGCCTGGCAAAGTCAATGAGTGATAGGCCAGGGCCAGTTGAATAGTTTAATGATTGTGAGTGGTCTTGAAGAGCACTCTTCAATGTGCTGGGCCCATTGCTAGCACAGCCACAGCTCTTTTGGCCATGCTCTCTTCACTATTCTATAAAGAACTCCAAGGGTTATCACAAGGCAGAGTCTCGATAGATCTACACAAAAAAGCCCTTCTTCTTTCCGATTATTATTCAGATGGTTGCAGCAAATGATAGAATCTTTGTACCCTTGGGAAAGATCTTATTAATATCAGGCACAGAATACGTGACTTGGATTCATAGTTATTCCATGGATAGGCCGTTTACATTGTTCAAAATTGGTAACATGACATGACCCATGTTTCAGGACACTGCAGCCTAATGAATATTTGCCTAAAGAGCCAGTTGTTTCTATTAGCCATGGTTCCCTTTTGAGTTGATGGTGCCCAGAGCAACATCTGTTAGAAAAAAATAAGGACGTTGTGGGCCATATCAATCTGTCTGCATGAACTTTCCAATTTTCTTCTAATTTTTTACTTTTTCTGTCTGATTCCTACCATTAAGCTCTCTCCAAAACTACCTTTTTTTGCTTTTCTAGACAGCCACCAATTTTGCAGAACATGACAACAATGCCTTTTAAAGTTCTTTTCCCACTCTATTTCAGATGATACAGTGAAAGCAGTGAATAAACAGGCATAGGTCTAGCACATGTCTGGGAAAAACCAGGAACAAATGTATTGTATTTAAAAACAAAACAAACCCCAGAACTTGGAAGTTTGCCCTTTGGATTACAAATCCCAGAATCCCCGCACCAGCATGGCCACTTTCAGAGTAGGAGCTGTACTCTGTAAAAGTAATTTTGCAAACTCTGAAAAACTGCTTTTGGAATGCAAAGAACAAAGAACTCAGTTATCATGGAAGTACAAAGCACATGGGATATAGATATAATTATGAAGCGCATGACATACAGTGACAAAGCTCATGAAGCCAAATTGCATATAAATAACAAGAAGCGTATTATTTTTAAAAAATTAAAGGATTTTAACAGATGTGCAAATGTGGACTTTCATTATATAGGTATATCGAGTCGTCATGTGTTGATCGATTTATAGTTGGCTGCTCTCAAAAGGGTTTGCAATAAAATCGTAATAAAACACACTAAAACACTTGTTGCAAGAGACAATAAAAAATGAGATAAAATATGTCCATGTGATCAATTTCTTTTTCCTACTTTGCTTTGACAGAAAAGATAATCACCTGCCCTTCATCTTTGTCTTAATTGTACTGGAAAGATCAGCAAAATGTCATCCAACAGTCCCTGATCTCTACCCCATAAGAGATACATTTAGAAGTACGAGTTCTTTTTCGTATGTCTGTGTATGAAACATGCCTGGAAACAAGTGAGAGAACTCCATACATGTATTAGGAGTACTCAAGTCAGGTCTGGACTTTAGCAGAAGTTGATACAAACTTCATTCCTTTTCTGTACCCTTTGTCTAGTTCAGAGCCTCTTGGATAGATGAAAAATTGGCTGCAACAGCATGGTTAGCTATTTAGTTTAGTTTAGTTTAGTTTAATTTTAAGTGTTTCTGTATCATCTCCCAGCCCACAAAGGCCCCTGAGATGATGAACAAACAAACCAATTAAAACAATACAAAGATAAAAACATTTTAAAAAAACAATTAAAATGTTCTTCAAAAACTCCTAAAAGCTTTCTAAAAACAATCTTAGGTTCAAGCTTATAAACAGTTTAAAAAACAGGTTCAAATACTGAATGCCATGTAGAACCACGCTGTTTTGGTTGCCCACTGAAAGCTTAAAAGATATGAGGCCAGCCTTCCTTAGACAGAGAGTTCCACAGTCAAGCTGCTGCTACAGAGAAAGCCCTGTTAACAGCAAATGAAGATAAATCACAGGGAGAATGGTTCTGAGACACAAAGATTGAGGCTGAGGTCACTTGGGTGTTAAACTGGAGCTATTTGTTGTTGTGTGCAATCAGGTTGTTTCCAACTTATGACAGCCTTAAGGCAAACTTATTACAGGGATTTCTTGAAAAGATTTCTTCAGAGGAGAAGACATTGCCTTCCTCTGAGGCTGAGAGAGTGTGATTCGCTCTAGGTCACCCATGACCAAGTGGGGATTTGAACCCTGGTCTTAGAGTCATACTTCACCACACAAACCACTACATCACTCCGGCTCCGGAGCTATACTGAAAATGTATTGTGCAGTGAGGCCATGAAGATTCCCAACGAAGGGGAGAATGGAGAACAACATACACACAACTTGGCTAGTTTGAGGGAAGAGGTGTTTAGGAAACAACCAAGAAAATTAAGAGATGAGGCTGTTTTCTTCCACCTTCAGTTTCTTTGAAAACAAAATGTTATGCCAACCTTTTCTCAACTGGTGTCCTCTAAATATTTTGGACTACAGTCCCCATCACCCCAATCATTGGTCATACTGGCTGGAACTCATGGGAGTTGTACTCCAACACACCTAGAGGGCACCCCTAGATTAACAGACAGGATTTGTGCCACCCTCTTATTGTTCCTACCCAAACCCAGTGACCTCTTCCCTCAGTGCTGGCAAGTACTGTGCTCTTTCCACAAGCCTCCAAAAATGATGAACTCTGCCCTGGCCCTACACACATATACACATAGCACACAAATACGTGCATCTGTGAAACTACATAAGCAACAACAGATAGGTGGAGAGTGTAATGGGAAAGAGACAGGGGAATGCAAGAAAAGACAAGCTGGATCAGACTGATCAGATCTCTTTTCCAGCATCCTCTTTCCCACAGCAGCCAACCAGATGCCTATAGAAGGCCCACAAGCAGCATGTGAAATCTACAGCCCTACCTTCTTGTTCGTTCCTAATATGTGGCATTCAAACGTATAGAATTTCTGAACATGGAGGTTTCAATAATACAGGACTTTGAAACCCCTTTCCAGAACTCAGTCACACATTTCCCCTTACCTGTTGTCCCTGGTCACTAATCCTAGATGTCTGTTGACTGGATGAAGACTCCCATGGGACAAAGGAAGCTGGTGGCTCTGACATCAGTGGTGTGATGAACCTGCTCTGGTTTTAATTCGAACTTTAAAGGAGCTGTCCAAGGTGCCAAACTGATTGTACCTCGAGTAGCTCATTTAACATTCAGACTAAAACCTGGAGAGGATCTGCTGCCCTACTGACTCTTTGGAGACAGCAGCTTCTACTGCCAGTTGGCCAAATCCAGCCCACAGGCCAGAGGTTCTCCATCACTGCAGTATGCCAGTATAAGAAACTTTGTGGTGTTGTTTTGTGCCTTCTTGCGATCACAGGGTTTTCTTGGCAAGATTTGTTTAGGGGTGGGGTTTGCCATCACCTTACTCTGAAGCTGAGAAAATGTACACCTAAACTAAGACATCCTGTGTGTATACATTCTGTACTTGGCCCATTAAAACCACCTGTGTGGGAAAACTGAGGCCGTTGTACTTTGGCCCTATCAAGAACAACATGACTCATTGAAAAGATGGGGAATGCCGGGAAAAGTGGAAAGTGACAGGAAAAGAGGAGCACCACATTACAAATGGATTGACCCAATCAAGGAGGTAACAGCCCTGAGTTTGCAAGACCTGAGCAGGGCGGCTGTTGACTGGTACTCCTGGAGGTCTCAAGCATAGGGGCGCCATCAGTTGAAGCTGACTTGATGGCAAATCACAATAACAAGGTCTGTGGCCATCACCATAATGAATTATGAATTGTGCAAGCAGGTACTATTTTTGTCTGTTCTAAAACTATTAAAGAAGTAAACGAAGGACAGGCATCAGTGCAAAGAGGGGAAAAAATGTCAGTGTCAGTCAGGGTAAATGGCTCACTCCAGTTTCTAATCTCTAATTTTAACCTGGGTGAGAGAAGATAAATTGTCTCTGTCCACTTTCTCCATGCCATACTCAATTTTATAAACCATTCTAATATGCCCCATCATTTGCACATGTGTATCTAAACATTGTTTTCAAGGCAGGAAATACACTCTGTTATCATTCTAGATGTGCTTCTTGTGTCTCTCCCAGCTCTGTGATACCCATTTTATGATGGAATGGCCAGAATAGTACACGCAATAATTAATAACACTGCATCAATGTCAAATTTATTTTAAATCTATTTTCTGATCTTTTATTTATATACAATTTCATACCTCACTTTCCAGCCCCAAATGGGATAATTCCTAGCATGGATTCTGATAGGAATTCTACCAGAAATCCCTGAGGGAGTGTGTCTTATGTTGAGCTCCAGTTAATGTTTCCACAAAACTTTCCACCACAGACTGGAGTTTTTTTTCCTATCCAATTATTGTGAGTTCAGACCTTAACAGGTTATTTCATAATGGGGCTCACACTTGCTGCCTCAGTTCATGTGACAGTGACAGATTATTTACAGCAGGGTGGGAAAGGTACAGTCTGCTATCAAAAACCTTCTGCAAGTGATCAGACCTCTGCTGAGAGCAACCTGTCACTCTCCCAGCAACATGTTGGGTAGGAGAGAAAAAAGAGAGGGTATACATGGAAAGAGGGTGGCCAGATAATCTTGGCAGAGTTGGCCCTTCCATTAGACAAAGTGAGACAACTAACTCAGGCATCAGATACTGTGAAGCAATGGTGGCAGGTCCTGGGCCTTGTTGCCTGAGCATTCTGCAAGTTCCCCTGTGTTGGAGGACACAGCAGTGCATGCCACAGGGATTGTCCTACGCCCTACAAAGTAGCTTACTGGCCCAGGTGCAGTAGAGAACATCATGCCACCCTGTCAGTGGCCAGTCCACTCAGCTTCTGTGTGCAGTGGTGTAGTCATAAAGTCTAAAGTACAGATCCTCATCATAAACATTCCTATAGCATCATTCCCTTTGAGAGCCCAAAAATGCAGATGGCCATCTTGATAGATCTGTCTGTCTACCTACCTACCTACCTACCCACCCACCCACCTACTTGGAGCAGGTCTTTTGCAAAGCAGTAGCTGTTACTCACTCAAAACCAGGCAACCTCAAAATACTTTGAATTACAACAGTGATAGCACAGAAAAATACATTCCTGGTAGAAAAAGCCATTTGCATTCTAGCTGCTATGGGGATTGCAGCTAAACTGAGAAAGGACAAGGAATCCCTGACTAGCAGGGACTGGTTGCATAGTCCCTGCTAGTCAAAATGTCCTGGGGCTTTGATCCTTTAAACTCTGACTTCACTACACCTCTGCCTACACGTGGAGTGAAGTAGCAGGATAATGTAGTCCTTTCCCTGAGGCAGCAAAACACCTTGTGACAGGTATTCTGCCAAAAAATTCTGAGGAAATATGATCCTTGTTAGAAAAAGTGGTGATCCATGCCTGCTGTGTAAGTAAAGATACCCTTATTTATACCTGAAAACTCTTACAAATGTGTGTGTGTATGTCTGTCTGTGTAGCAAGAAAACCCCTGCCCTGGAAAGTGAGGAAGTGGTTTATTGTTGCCTTTGCCTTACAGATGTCCTCCGTCTTTCCTCTTCTTGGCCACTAAAGTGGAATTGATGCTGCTTCCTTGGCATTTGCTCTTCATGAAAGCTTGTACTACGAAGGAGGGCAGGTGTACTTCCTATCAGCAAAAACTCATTAGGTGTGTGGCCCTGAGATTAAAAGATGATATCGTTCCCTTCCCAATATTGGTTTAAGCTTTCAGGGGCCTCAAGCTGGCAGCTGTTACCTGTCACCTTGATGCAGTGGCTACCTGGAGATTTGCCCAGCCAGGATTAAGCCTGGAATGTGCTGTTTTATTCTTTCCTCTGCTGTGGGCAAGGACTTAGTATAAATTTGATTCTGCTTTTACTATAATAGTCCATCTACTCTAGTTCTTGACATTCTGTTCTTTTGTAAAGAGAAAGGAGATTTATTGTGTCTTAGGAATTTGGTAGCTGTTCCCATGGCTATACATATTTGACACATACATACTTGTAATACCTCATGAAACTTGTATGACTCTTCATGGAGACATCCGCTCTCTCCTTCCCTCCCTTCACACTCTTTCATTGTAACGCCCACAAGCATATTCCATCCTCAGACAATGATTCTTTCCTTGACACCATTGCTTTAAGCAGTAAACGAGAATTTCACATCTTCAGGGGTAATTATATTATCTTTTGAGGATTAGGCAGTCATTGAGTAGAAGGGATATTTGTGTCCATTTAGGTGGCAGCCTTAAACTGTTGCCCAGCAAACTGTTAAGCTGTATGACTGCCACCTTTTCTGTCGTAGCTTGACCTGCCATTTACTGACGGCCAGACAGACTAAAGCAGCTGCAGTTGCTATCCTAAGGCCATGAAATCAGTAATCTGAAGCAGTGCTTATAGAGGAAGCCAGCAGTAGTAGCATGGTAGGAAAGAGGAAGGAGTTAGTTCAGCAGACCTAAGAGAGAGCACAGCCATGGGAGAGCAGGACCAGAGCTGCAGAGCTGCTAACGAAAGAAGCAGGCCCTATATGAGCCCTAACATATATGGGAGGCTCCACCAGGATGGCATCCTGGAGATGTTTTGGACTACAAAGAAGCTCCTTTTCATAAAATCTCTTTATGCCCATGCAGTCCCCCTTTCCTCCTTATCCTCTGTCTATCCTGATGTTGTTGTTTTTTTAAAGCAGCATATATATTAGAAGGATACTGAAGGAAGGCTGGAGACAGACAGACTTTTGGTTTCAGGTTGCAGTAACATACTTGCAGTAAACAATGCCTTGAAGCTTGAGCTGGGAGGAAATGGGATTCTACTCTAGCCAATTCTAGACACAAGTAGCTATTCTAACTACTTGTGCCTGCCTTCAAGAAGCAAGATAAACAGCAGCTGCCACCAGAATCCCTTAAGGAGCATGTGTAAACAGCAAAAGAGAGAGAGAGAAAGAAAAAGGGGAAAGCAAATAAGCCTGACTCCCCATCTACTCCAGCATATTGAAAAAAACATGGATCTAAAAGTTTTGTCTACCAAAACGAAAATCATAAGTAAAGTGGAGGCTGGTGAAAGAAAATGTCATTCCTGGATGAATTTTTGAAGGAAGCTTTCAAGTGGTGTCTAGAAGATTCAAAGCGTTTTTGTGTACTTACATAAAGCTTACTTGACCTGGTTGTTTCATTACACATGTGCGTATTGTTAGTTATGCATAAAAAGTTTGCAGCAATGTGTAGAACTCTTCATCTTTTTTTGTGGTGTGTGAACCTACCCCTATTCTTTCCATGTTATTTCTGCTCTGGTGCCAAAACTTCTGTTAAAGAAATAATGCCCAAGAACACATCTACTTTGTTAACTGAGGTACAGTGGGCTCTCCTTACCCATGGTCTGCAAATACACAATTTTAAGTGACTGTCACATCCTATACATAAAATGATGGTGACATGACTACATCCCTGGCTAGAGCACTAATTGGCCATGCCAGCTGGGCAGGGCTTTAGTGGGAATGGCCATCCAACATATCTGCAGGCCACTGTTATGGCCCCACGCACCCCCCATGTTTGGCATGGTTTAATTGGCAATATTATTTAATTGGCACTATATTAATTGGCATTGATATAAATAATACCTGAGGTGACTGGAAGGTCAAGCTGGAAAGAGGCAGATTACAGATTGTAAACGTAAGATAGCAAGGCAGGTCAGCCACACCCACCTTGTAGGCAAATGCCAAAGTCATTGTCAAGCTAATAGCCTGGCCACTCTCAAGACAACAGGCTTACAATAAAGTGCCAGACATCTCAGAGCAGAAATCCCCACCAAATTGTGATTGTCTTACGCCTGATCCCATGCACCTCAGCATTTCTCTGTTGTCTTCCCGATCTCTCCACAATGCTAGTCTATTACGACAGCCATTATCTTTTTGTCACCTAAACACTTAAACCATTAACTCTGTCCGGACTTCATTGTTTGTGTTGCAACTCCCATTGTCCACTTGGTTGAGAGAGCAATTCACACTCATACCTGCAGGATATTTTTTGGGTATAAGACCCCCAATTTTGAACAGTTGTCCCGACTTCCTGAACAACACGCTGTCCATTTGATTCCCAAACAAGAACTCTCCTTAGGTGCCTACCTAAGCCATGTTGCTGTTCTCTGGACCAGTAAATATAGCCTCAACCCTCAAAGTCCTCTATCCACACTTTCCTCCCTTTATTTTTGGTTAGCTCTTGTGTGAGTGTGTGTTTGGATCTTTTGCAAGTTTGTGTGAATTTCTTTCAATAAAAGCACATTTTTAATTTTACATTTGGAATCTCTGACTGGTTCTTTCCTGCAAGGACCCTGTAAACATAGGTGGTAGATCTCGTAAAGTTATCCCCTTCTCACAAGTCTATTTTTGAGCTAATTAATTCTCCTCTGTCATGTGGAGGTACTGGCATCACAAGTGGACCCCTGAGTCACCCACATTTTGGGGTAATAACATCAGCTTGGGCAAAGCTGACGTAGGGCCAATTCTCCTATTCATTCTTTTCTGCTTTATGCTTTGCCCCTTCTCCAGTAGAGGCAGCATGACTGGACTGTTTGATTTTGCCACACAACTTCATTCTCGCAATGAATCTAGGTAGAAAAGCTGTCAAATTGAACTATTTTTACCTTACAGCCCACTTTTTGTGATCCTGAAGGTAAGCCCTGCATCATGTTTTGGTTTTATGGGAAGCATTTAGTTTTTAATAGGCAACCTAAATAATACACTGCCTTACTGAGGATGAGCTGGGTAATTCCCAGGGTAACTAGGAGCCTAGAATGACCAAATAATAGTTGTCTATGTGTGTATGATTACACAATATGTGCTACCTTTTACATGCATTCATTGTTTCCCTGATCCTGATGATTTTATTTGTATGCACAGCCACAGGAGTCCATGGGACTGGTAGGAATACAGCCAAAGTCAACACATAGGTTGGGGTGAGAATCATGTGAGGCACCAGCTGTTGTTGGTGTGATGGGAGATGCTCCATCTCTCAACACCTCACACCATAGCCCAATGCTGGCTAGGGCTGTTGGGACTTGCAGTCTAATAAGAACCAGAAGGTTGTATGATTCCCCTTCCTAGTATAGTGCATTGCTGTCTAATGAGATGGGTGTAGGATAATTGGATTGCCAATTCCTGGTCCAAATGGGACTCCTGTGATTTTAACAGGTATCACACCCTTTCCTGTCTTCTCAAGGCTGTGGTGGGGCAAAGATAAGTACGGTGAATGAGGTAACTTAACTCCATACCCTCCAAATGTTCTGATTTTGCAGGGACAGTCCTGATTAATTCTCCATCATCCTATTTTTCAGATGCTTTTAAAACATATCTCCCCCTCCCACTGCCCCCTTTACTTTCAGCTTACTTCAGTTGCTGCCACATGAGTTCAATGTGTAAATGTAGTTTGAGCCCACTTAATCCAGTAGGAGGGAGAGGAGGGGACAAAATCTTGCTCTTCACAGTAGGCTCAGGGAAAAACAAACTGCTGCAGCCTCTTGTAGCTTGTGTGTTTTTCCTCATTAAAAACTCTTCCCATCTTGACCACACTCTGATATTGCTTGGCCATACATGTCCTAGTTTTCATCCGTGAAATGTTGGAGGGTATGGAATTTTCTTTATCACCCTGCCATGACTAAAAGTGCTCCAGTTTCCTTTCACGTAGCTTAGGAAGGCAGAGAGAATCATTATTTGAATTAGAAATTGGATACCACAGGTTCAAATTAGATGAAGGAAGAAACAAATTATAAAATATAACGAGGGAAATATGCTTTATATGCACTAATCTCCTAGCTAACACTGTTTCAGCCTTGGCTGAAAGTTGCCAAGGCCTGCTTGATTTGCCTTAGGATGCTACATTATCAAATTCTACACTGTCTATGGTGTTTATCTATTACATGTGTTTGCACAGGGTTCATAGCTACAGCATTTGTTTCCTACTGCTAGGACAGAACCCTGGTCTTCCTACTCATCAGGACACATCTCTGAAGTCCTTTTAGTTAATTTGAAATAAAATCTGAATGGCTTCCAAAGCCAACTGATAGCAAGGCTGCTAGGGCTACTGATACAGAGAGGTTTCTCTAAGAAACAGATGGGCTGTCACTTTTGAGACTCTTCTATGCCCATCTTCAGTGTGCAGCATGAGTCTAGATTAGTCCTGCAGGCAAATCAGGCCTGCTTTGTATCAGGTGTCTTGGCAACATTGCTACTCTGCTTCACAAGACAGGGTGATGAAGAAGTTAGCAATTAACTAAAGGAATTTCTGGGGAAGAGGGAAGTGTGAAATAGATGGTAGAAGCAGCACAAACCTCTTTAGACTTTGTTCCTGTTCTGTGTATAAAGGACACATAGCGTGTTTTCCAGATAGTTTGCCTGCAAAAGAGTTGTGGATGTAATATGTGATCTTGAGATGTGTTTCTGAATGACTCACCTGCAACAGGTAAGAGGACAAGTAGAGATAAGAATCCAGGGGACCAAGCCTAAGATTGCCATATTCCAGGTTTTCAAATCTGGGCATCTAATTTGCATACTACTCTAATTGTGCAAATCACTCTGATTTTTGTTTTAGTTATACAAACTCATTTTTTTCTTGTTTCAATGTTTGTGACATGTTTATAGTAGCAACTAATCTGACAGAACCAGCACAGAATAATACTTAATGTGCTGAACTTGGAATAGAGAGACCCAAATTTGAATCGAGCCATTCCTACATTTCATCAGACTTACTTTATGGGGGTTTTGTGGAGATTAATAATTAGGGAGAGAGGAACATGTAAATTAGGCATGTACATTTCCAATGCAGTATAAATAAAAGAACAATAGCAATAAAGTCAACATTTTGTCAAGTACAGATATTTCCAGTGGTATTCTCACTGGATCACTAACCATTTTTGTCATCAGTGTTTTTGCTAATGGCAAAAAACAACAGACACATGACAATACCACAGAAAGCTCCTGAGAGTGACTGCCATTTGATTCACAGAACAAAATACAGAGGAAAATAAGGACAAGCAGCAGTAACTGAAAGGAAAATCTGTGATTTCCTTTAGAGACATAGTTTAAATATTTTATTACAACTAGAAAACAGTTTAACTTTCTTTCAGTTGTTTTGAAATTTTCATTACAATGTACATGCTAATCCACTCATCTACGCTAGGTTGTCTGTGCTCTTAATTATTATTTGTTGATGTCAATTCAGGTAATGAACAATGTTTATAGTTTTTACTCTTCTGTTCCCTTTCACCTCCCTAATTATGTCCTCTTACCTTAACCATGAGTACAAACGGAGTGTTTGATGCCTGTGATGAAGTGGACTATAGTCCACAAAAGCTTATGACAAATTCAATTTCTTAGTCAATAAGGGTGGATAAGGGTGGATAACAGATACTGATATTTTTGCTGCAAAAGACTAACACAGCTGCTCCCTTTAAAACTTTGAAAGATATTATTTTGTGTGAGAAAAAAATTACAAAACAAGTCCCAATCTGAAGTGATACACGTTTTTCCTCCATCCCACTCTTCCTCCCTCTCTCCATCCCTTCATCTAGCAAGACTGTAATGCCCCTTTTCTTTTTAAATGCATTCCAGCACTTACGCCATCCACTCTCCTTTTCCCCCTCACACGTCACCACATTCCCTCATTACGCATCCCTCCCTGGCGCTCTGCTGCTTGCACTGCTCATGCTGCTTACCCTCCTATGCTCTCACTTCATCTCATGTCCTTGCCATGCCTCTCTCCCTTGTTTCTTCCCCTTCTGATGCTCCCTTCCCTCCTACTCCCTCTCTCTCCTCCTACCTGAAAGGCAGGCCAACTTCTTTCTTGCAAAACAATTGAAGAATGATTACACATTTTGCCTCATCTCTCAGCTCCTGCAAGAACTAGAAACTTACTTTTGCTGACTTATTTTTTTCTTGGAATCCAGGGCAGATGGTGGTCCAAATGGGCACCAGGTGACATACCTAAAATCCAGATAAAACCTAGCCAAATGGACAGTATGGCAACCTTAAGCAACCCTAAAACCTAGAACAAGCATGGGAATCACGTGAGACTCTTGATGGTAACAGGCTACAACTGCCAGCATGTCTCACCATAACTTATGCTGCCTAAGGCTGCTAGGGGTTGCAGTCCCATAGCAATGGGTATAGAATTCCCACCCTTGGCTTAGCATAACAGCAGCAACAACCAAAATGGGCAGTCTTCCTCAGAAGGCATGGATTTGACAGCTGGTTCCAGACCATTCTAAGACAGGTTCTTGGCCCTCAGATGTAATGAAGTCCAGAATTTCTCATAGGACAAGGTGTGGGGCATGTGTGACTCTCCAGATGTGGAACTGTAGTTCCTGTTATCCCTCATGAGTGGTTTTGATGGCTCCCATGGCTGATAGAAGTTGGGGATCCATCGAAGGGCACAAACACCCCACTCCTGTCATAGGCAGGCCGAAAGACGTCCAGCAGTTTACTATGCCAATAGTAACTATTTCAGGCCAAAGTCATTTGGCCTTTTGGATCATGCAACACCAGAGGAGACCCTCTTTGGCCTGTCTCTTGAACCACCTATCTTTCTAGTGCATATCTCCCTCAGCTACTGACACACAGCATAAGGACAATTTGGAGCCACTGACATACAGTGCTGAAGGCAATATGGAGCAAGCCTGAAGACTGCAGCAATCTGAACCAGGTGGTGGTGATATTTGACTGAGAACCACAGTTTCTTGCAAGCAGAAAAGTGGTGCAAGTCTCATGTTTATAACCTGAGTCTGTTCAATTGGCAGGCAACAATGCTACCCTATGAGGGAGAGAGATCAGTCCAATGCCATCAACCTTGAGGAGAAGGAGGAAAGATCTTGCAAGCATCACCTTACTCCCTCTCTCCTACTCTCCAAGGTACTCAGCACAAGTGTCTGCTCCTGTACCTGGGCATTCCACCATACAGTAGAATCAATGAATCTGCATTGATGTTTTTATTTTGTTTTTTGTCTTTCCCCTGTTGTTTAGAAAATTCGGGTATTATTTTGTTTTCTGCACATTGAAGACATCCTGATTTCTTGCTACTCTTGAAAGATGGGTATAGGGAGCTTTTGTTCCTATCATTCTAGTCTATGTTCCTGTGGTGTGTCTGCTGTCTACTGAGCAGCTGTCTCTTTAGTCTGCTCTTGTACATCACTAAGACACCAGGGCTCCAGGCACAGAACAAAAGCTAGTAGAACAGGAGTGAGATTACGGCAGGAAGGGAAAAAAATATATGGTGCTAGATAGTTTGTTTCTGGGACATCATGTTTCTGGGCAACATGTTTTCCACAGATGGTGTTGGGATCATCTATATTCTGTAAGATGGCAGAGAGGATGGGTTTGCCTTTCATTGCATAGTACAGTATGCTTTTCTTTCCACTGATGCTTTATACTTTGATCAAGGCTAAGGATAATGTTATGAGAAACTAGTGTCTCTGTACAACTACTTTATTCACAATAGGATGTCCTAAAGCTCAGGGACAAGGGTGAGTAATCAGTACCTCTTTCTCCCCAGCTCCACAGAGCCTCCTTGAGTCCTTTGCATATCTGTTCTCTACTGCCATTACTATGAATCATCTTGACCTTGACTGCATCTGCCCAGGTTCTTCTGGGAGACTGACTGAAAATCCGGAAAACTATGAAAAGGAGACTCATTCTTCTACAACATGGCCAGACTCCCACATGAGCTTGGATGAAGAGGAGACACCAGGTGAGAGAAACATAATAGGATATTGCTACATGTAAGTCATTGCACAGGAGCACTGTTCACCACCTAGTTAATATCGATTTTTTATTTGTTTTTGTTATTTAGTGCCAAGATGACTTTGACTTATGGTGACTCCATGTCTTCCAAAGTAGTTTATAACAACAGCAACAACAACAATAAATAAAAAATGATATCCCTACAGATTAACACACCACAGATTAAGCCTAGTCAAATAAAACAAATGCAAAAGACAGCAGCACTAAAATCAAACACAGCAGACACCAAGAGGAAACATGGTAGGCTTTCCTGGAGAATGTATTCCTATTGTGCCACCACTGAGCTGGCCCTGTTTCTGATATCCACCAGTCAGTTTTATTAAGGCCCTTTCCACACGGGGAAAAAATACTGTGTAGGACAACCTCAACCGGAAGTCGTCCACACCGTGGCGTGCACGAGGACGGTCATTGAGTTTCCACATCTCAAACCGCCCTCACACGGCCGCAAGGGGTGGCGTGGCGTGTTTTTTAAAAACTACATTACATGTGGTTTTTAAAAAACGCGAGCGCGCCAAACCGTCGCAGTGCCTTGTGTAGAATTGCAGGCGCGCACAAGCGCGTGCCTGCAGAGCTGCTGGGGGGCGGGCTTCTGGCTGGCGCGCTTCTCCGATTGGCAGAGAGCCGCTGGAAGCCACCAGCCACCATTTTGGGTGCCGCTGGACACTGCCGGACGCCGCTGCCGTGTGGAGCGGCGAACACGCGCTGTTCCCTGCTCCCGGATCCAGGTAAGCTCCGTTTCCATGCGCGCTGCCCCGTTTCCCCCCATTTCCAGCCCCCGTGTGTGGAAAGGGCCTAAGAGAGGCCAGAGAGCAAAGTCCCTGATACTGAGGACCTCAAGGGATGGGCAGGTTTATAACGTCAAAGACAATTCATAAGAAAATGTGCCCTAGTTTCCATGCTGTACTCAGAGGACACTCTTCAGCTCCAAAGAAGTGGCATTCAGTTGTTCCTGCCAGCTTTGTGAAATGGCTAGCCGGATTCACCTTTCCTCTCCAGAGTTGTGACTGCTGGGGAATAATAGAGCCTTGTGCTTCAAGGACTCTCTGAGGTAGGAAATTAGGCCTGTGATATATATGGATTTCACCAGCTTCCTCTAGGAGAATGCAACAAGACCAGAAGTTCCTAAACAGTACCACTCAGATTCTCAGAAGTTGCTAGTGGGGGCAGGGAGATTTGTTGACCTTTCCAGGCATAAAAAGGCTTTTCTGAAGATGTTCTTGTTCCACAAATGTATACTAATTGTGTTGTTCCTCATTTGTCAGATGAGATCCTGGCTTCTTCTTGCAAAACATCATTTCTGCCACATGGCATTATGTTATCTCAGGACTGAATATATTGGCAATGGGGGGGGAATGCTGCACAAATTTGCAGTTGTTGTACAAACATTGTAGGTTATCATCCATCTAAGCTGCTAAACCTATTTTGAGAATAGGGTTCAACCCTTTGAATAGCTCCTTCCAAAGTCTGGGCTAAAGCTTAGAGTGGATTCACTATCCACTAACATGGAAGCTACCAGCCACCACTGATTCCAGTTGTTATCATTAATGACAGTATAATGATAAGCAACCGTTTCTCTCCCCCATGTCTATGTCATTCTATGACTTTTAAAAATGTGTTAAAGTCTATGTACTTTTCCACTGTACAAAGCTAGCATGACTGTACAAACCCCAGCAGGGCTTCCCAACCAAAATTCCTTGCCATTTTGTCAACAACTGGAGTTTAATTACTCCTTTGCAACAAGTGCTCAAAGGCATTCTTTTTGCTGCATATACAGAGTATTAGCAAACTGAGCTTGCAAGCACAGATAATCGCTCAGCTACCTTTGCCAAGACCCCCACTGCCCATGCCACACATGACAAAGACATCTGTGAAAAGAGAACAAAACAAGGATGTTGTGAGGATAGAGACAGGGATGCTGGCAAATGTCCTGCTTGAATGCTAGAACTGAGGCAAGAAAGACCCTGTTTACTTTTAACCCCATAAGCCACTGCCACCATTTGCCTCCTGCTTTCCCTGGCCAGGGGACCAGAAACATAACTGGCACAAGGAAGGAAGAGGCAATGGAGTGCTTCCTAGGGCCCTGGCAGAGCGTCTTCTTCCACTAGAGACTGGGATTATGGACCCATAGCCTCCAACATTTCACAGATGAAAACTTGGACATTTGTAGCCAAGTAACATCAGAGGGTGATCAACATAGTAAAATGTATTAATGAGGAAGAAGACACAATCTAGCTGGTCATTTGCTCTTGCCAGAGCCTAATGGGAAGGGTAAGGTCCCCCTCTCCTCTCCTCTCCTTACTGAGTTGAGTACAGACTACTTTTATACTTTGAACTCAGTTTGCAGCTATTGAATTGACCCAGAAAGAAGGGGAAAATGGGAAGAGGAGAGAGAAACTGGGACATTTGAAAAGCAACTGAAAAAGTAGGACAAAAAGGATTAATTAGGACTGTTGCTACCAAACTGAGACAGTTGCAGTAGATGCAGTCCCAGAATCTTTGCTGTGGCAAACTACTTTCTGCAGGCAGGAAAGAAGGATCTTCAAAATTTTTGCAAGAATTCGCACTGAAAGCTCACAAAAAGTAGCCCTTTGTAACTGTTTGCTTTTTGAGAGAGCAGCACGAGGGCACCTGGGTATCCACAGAGGAACTTCCATACTTCTCCAAAGAAACCACTGACGTATCCTAATTGGCACC
Source organism: Iguana delicatissima (assembly GCA_948472985.1). NCBI lineage: Eukaryota > Metazoa > Chordata > Lepidosauria > Squamata > Iguanidae > Iguana > Iguana delicatissima. The sequence goes on from CAOKZL010000244.1 coordinate 1,322,959, forward strand.
TCTCATATGCTGTGATGAACCACAGAACTGTGAAAACATAGGAATCTGTCTTCTACAAAGCCCAATTATGTCCCCATCTAGGCCAGAGGTGGGAAACATTTGACCCTGCAGCTGTTGATGGAACAACCTGCATCCCATCATTCCTTATCTTTAGCTATGCTAACCAGGACTGCTGATAGGTACAGTCCAACTATACCTGGAGGGCCATGGGTGCTTCACCCCAAACTAACCCAATATTGCAGGTACACATCTTCAATAGTTCTGTATAGGAAATGGTTAACTTTAGTAGCTTCTTTGCTGGTTCTTTCTACAGAAATTTCAGTACTTCCATTCACTAGCTTTTTATGGGTATTCAGATGATGACAGGGTCAGCCTGTTGACTCAGTGTGTTTTCCTTTTCCAGACCTTGTGTGTGGTGTTTTGTTTTGTTTTGTTTTGTTTTGTTTAACAATGAAACACAGTTACAGAGTCTGCCTGCCTATTATGGACAGCGAAGGAGTTACTGAGCTTTTCAGTGTTGCCTTTAACTACACATTTCCTGTCTGCAGGCTGAGGAGCGTTCATGGACTCCTAAGCCTGTTCATGATTAATAGGTCATTAATTGTCCTCTGGACAACTTCTCTCAAATGACCCTATACCCATGCTATTCCTGGGATGGACGGAAGCCAGGAGGCTTAAATTACTTATTTTCTCATCTTCTTTTTCCCCTTTTCTTTTTAAAAAGCATAGTGCTACTTCTCTCTGAAAACTTAAAATACAATACTGAAAAATCAATAATTAGCTTCCTGGTCACCACGAGAACAGAAACAGATAGCAGGCTGTTTATTTATTATTTATTACATAAATCTCTTTGTTAAAACCGGTGTTGTGTGTCTTCCAAGTTATATCTGATTTATGGCAGCCCTAACTCAAACCTATCATGGGGTTTTCTTGGCAAAATTTTACTAGAAGAGGTTTGCCTTTGCCTTCCTCTGAGGCTGAGAAGGTGTAACTTGCCCAAGGTCACCCCATGGGTTTCCATGGCTGACCAAGAATTTGAACCCAGATCTCCAGAGTCATCTGCCATTTCTGCACTAGACTGTTATAGCGCTATGACTCTACTTGCAACATCCAGACGATGTTGCAAGTGGAATCATAGCGCTATAACAGTCTAGTGTGGAAATGCAGAAAGTCCAGCGCTCAAACCACTACACCATACTGACTCAGTCTTTGTTAAAGTTATCCACCAACAGTCCATACCAGCATTCACTCAGAAGCAATAAAATAGGCTAAACTCACGTGAAAGGAACTTAATAATGACAGAAATCCTTGCTAGATGAAATTTACTAGCAAGCAAAGCTGTAAAAATAATGTTTGATTTACAAATCCCAGAATCCCCCATTCTGTTGTCTAGGGGATTCTGGGAGCTGTAGTTTAAAAAATAGTTTTCCCAAGGTTTCTATATTAAATAGTACAAGAAGTTGTTGGCAATCAGGGCATTGTTGAATAAAGTATTAAGTGTTTGTATGGCAACTCCATTCTAGTTCTGCTTTCTGCAAATTGCTGAAAAGCAATGTCAGTAACACTAAAGAGCTTTATTGTAGAAGCCATGTTCATGGCTGGAATTTTAACTGAAGCCATTTCCGCACTAGACTGTTATAGTGCTATTATTCCACTTTCAACATCCTATGGAATCCTGGCCCCTCCTGAAACTGAAAACCCCAGGATTCCATAGGATGTTGAAAGTGGAATAATAGTGCTCTAACAGTCTAGTGTGGAAACGGCCTGAGAGATAATAAATGAATAAATTAAAACTTGTTTGTAGACCTTTCCAATTAACGAGTGGGCCTTGAGTTATATGTGTACAAAATTACACCCATCTATCCATTGCAGAAGTACTGTACTCTTAACAATTTTGATACTGTTGCTTAGTAACAATGCCAGTAAAGAACCTGCCAGTCAAGTCTCACTCTCCATAAGCTTCTGTTTGCCATCCAAATGATTATGCTTACTTACATCTAAGTAGGAAAAGCTTTGCATGCCAGCTCCTTCACATTTGGCTACTTTTAAACCCACAGGAGAAGGCTGGGCCACTGTTTAGTTCAGCAGCAATGTGCTCCTCTTCTCCGTAAAAATGAAAGATGAATTATAATGTGTGCTGTACACACAGAGAACAAAGAAGCTGTTATTTTCTGCAAAGGATTGCGCCGTTAAGAGAATACGAAGAGCCCTGCTGGGTCAGGCTAAAGGCCTCTTTCGCCCAGCATTCTATTCATACAGTGGCCAACCGAGAGCCTTATGGGAAATCCAGAAGCTTGAGGAGATGGCAATAGCACCCTCCTCCTCCCAAGCAATGACATGCAGAGGCAAACTAGCTAAGGCACAGAGCTAATGCCAAGTGACTAAACTAATCAAAGCAAGTGTAAGGTTTAAATATGCAGGAGTTGATTGGGGCCCATACAAGGCCCTGCCTAAAAAAGAGGAAGTGGAACACCAGAGGAACCAAACTAATGGCAGCCATTGCCTCAGGATCTCAGTGATCCTGATGAGTGCTGGTAAGAGAGAGCTGAAAAGCACTTCCTGGTGGCTTCTCAAACAGCAAGCGGGAAAGAGACCAGTCAGGAGGAAGAGGAGAGTGTTGTAAGTAAGGCCCATCAGTTCAGCTGCTGAGGCCATGGGCGAGGGGAGAGCTTTTCTTATGGAGAGTGGTATAAAGAGTGAAGGTTGGAAAAGGCTGCCATGTGAACCACACTCTACAACTCAGGAAAATAATCCAGAGCCTTCTCATACCAACCAGCTGAGCAGGGACGAGGGCTGCCACGTGTCTCTTATTACAAAGGATGTCCCTTGTTTGAGGGCCAAGAAGCTTGTCCCTTATAGAGCTGGTTTGTGTTCTTATTTGAAGGAATGTCCTTTATTTGAAGGCTGGAAAGCTTTTGCCTTTATTTAGACTAAATGGGATGCCAAAATAAAACAAAATAAAATACTGTAGTTTCAGATGTGGGCCCTTGACAAACACAGAAATGTGTGCATCGTGTAATTTATGAAAGTGGACAATATGTTAATTTTGTATAGAAATATATGACTAGATTAAATGAAATCAACACTGTACTTTCACTTGGTATTTAGGAAGAACACAAACTTATTAATAACGACTTCCTGAAGGTCAGCCCTGCATATAATTACTTTCAACTCTCCTTTATTGCTGTTTTGAAAACCTGGCAACACTCCACTTTAACTACTTCGGTTGCATCCTATGGAAACATGGGGTTCATAGTTCGGTGAGAGGCCACAGCTTTCTGGCAGAGAATTCTAAGCACCACCCCCTAAAGTGCAAATCGCAGGATCCTACAAGATGCTGCCATAGCATTTACAAACGGAATCACAGAGCTTGAGTAGCATGAAATGTCCTCTGTTTTAGATCAGGGTTTTATTGACTTGTGGAGTGTTTTGCTCAGAAAGGTGGCATATAAATCTTTCAATAATAATACTACCATACAAGAACATTTTTGGTTGAAGATTTGTTCTTTAGCACTATCAAAATAAAAGAGGCAGAACTGTGTTGTGCAAGGAGAAAAAAAACATTAAGTCCCCTGATGCACAAACATGGTGGAAGAAATACTCACATGCAGCTTTTTCAATTACCTTAAGTCCAAACCTACCACCAGACAGAATGACCATTGTGACCGTCGCTGACGTGCAGAAACTTTTGTTTAAAATTCTTGTAATAGCCATAGGTCATTTTGACCTCCTTTGCAATTCAGTGTGTAAAGTGACTCAGCCTTTTAATAGTAACTGTTTCTTCTTTTAGAGAAGCAGTCCTATGCGCATTTACTTAGAAGTGGGTCCCATTTTAACTTAGTAAATCAATTCTGAATGAAAAGCCAGAGCATCAAGCTGCATAGCATGGGCAGAGGCTGGAAAAGTTACTTTTATGGACTGTAGTTTCCAGAATCTTCTAGCTAGAATGGCCAATGAGGAGTTATTGTTGTGTGCCTTCAAATAGTTTCTGACTTACAGTAACCCTAAGGCAGTTTATTATAACTCTAAGGTGATCCTATCACAGGGTTTTCTGGGGGCTGAGAGTGTGTCACATGCCCAAGGTCACTCAGTGGGTTTCCATGGCTGAGCATGGAATTGAATCCTGGTTTCCAAGGCCATAGTCCAGCACTCAAACTACTAGACCATGGTGGGTCTTAAGTGAGATGTAGCCTTCAGAATTAGCTTCTCTAAGCTTGGAGAAGGAGTTGTAGTGAAACCAACAAATGAACAATTCTATTAGGACTTCCATTATCCCTGTAAATCAGGGATGGGAATCGTGAGTCCCTTAGTTTAGATGTTGTTGGACTACCATTCCCAGCATTCTTTGGCCATACTGCTGAAGGCTGCTAGAAGCTGCAGTCCAACAAGATCTAAAGGGCCATGTGATTCCCACCCTGCCATAAATAATGCCCCAGTGTATATCCTAGCATTCACCATCAAACCTGAAATAAACCAACTAAGCATTTGTAAAAATAAAATAAAATAAAATAAAATAAAATAAAATAAAATAAAAATAGTCAGTGGTCAGAGTACCAGAACAGTACCGTGTGCAAAAAATAAGCTCTGCATGGAACTTTATCATGAATCAGTAGTGTTTCCCTGCTTGTAAGAATTAAAACATCAAGGCTGTGTAACAGCAACAAGTATACACAATCTGTTTCCAGCTGATAAATATTGAAAGGGAACACTTCCCACAGGGAAGGTCTCCCTTAAGACAAACTGCTGAGTCATGGGATCGTGCACATGGGCTCAGAACAATGCCCTCATTCTTGTACTGTCCATAAGCCAGAGTTAAGGTGCTCGTGCTGTGTCAGAATGCACTTTCTTTACTTCGTTCTCCTTTGCCCATCCTGATTGTGTGGGTGGCTTCTGCTGAAGGATAGCAGTTCCCACTTCTGTCCATTTCCCTGCTGAGAGGCATTAGGCATTTATAGAATTGTGACTGGCAGGTTCTTATACTGTTACTAAGCAACCCAAGCCTGTGTTGAAATGAAGTGGGTTTGTTTTCAGAACTGGAATGTTTGTCTGATGGATGACTGCCTCCTTGCCACCTTGCTTGTGCTGCAGAAAGGTTTCTGTGGAGGTACAAGCTGAACTGGTGATCATGTCATTCTCCACCTTTGCTCTTCTGTACTGTGATGTGTCCTCTACTCCTATATTTATGCCACAGGGACAGCTCCCCCTGAGCTTCAATTGGAGCATTAAAAACCCTGTGTAGTCAGAGAGATTCAGTGGGAAACTTAATATAGAGAAAGAAGGGAACAGAGAGGACGACAATGCTGAGTGATCAACTGCATGGTCTTGAGAGCAATAATTCGAACTGGCCATGAATATCTAATGTCCAACTGTGTTTACTGTCTCTTGTTCTATTGCAGAACCTGGTGGGTGCGCAAGAGCCAAATCCATCCTCACTACACTTCTCAAAGTGCCCCTGATGCTTGTCTTTTTGTACTTTTTCGTGTGCTCCCTTGATGTATTGAGCTCTGCCTTTCAGCTGGCAGGAGGTGAGAGTCATTTTGGAAGCTTGCCTGACTATCTAACTGCTTACCTTTAATTTTTTTTCTATGCAGAGGAAGAAAACTAAGGATAAAACTACAGGGTATGCTCTCCAGTAGTACATTTTCCTGTAACTAGAGTGGATCCTGCTGGTCCATATTGTCATGAAAGAATGCAAGATCAAACAGAAGGAACATTTGCTTGCACCAGGGCTGATCGCTCTCTTCCAGATGTGCATTGCGTGCCTGATGGGGAGTCCAAAACACTCAAAATCTCTTTTCAAAACAAAGCCATTTTATTTATTATATCACTATGGAGCAGCGATACCACCACATTTTAACAAAAACAACAGTAACATTTTATCCTACCTTTTTCAAGTTTAGGACTCAAGGCAGCTTGCAAGAGTTTAAACAAACATTGCTTTTTTTTATAAAGAAATTCAGCATACAAAAATTAGGAAGTAATTAAACTATCCAAAAATTATTCAAATATCCAGCACTTTCTCAAAGGCCTGTTCATTGTAAACTAGAGGGACAAGGAAAATTCTGTCTTGCTCAATGGAATCTACCTGTCAGTCCCATACTCCAGAGAAGAAATAGGATGCCATATCTTTCTGTGCTCTTAATCTAACAGATCATTCTGTTTCCAGCAAACCTTTAGATTTATTCTGTTTTGACAAATAATTCCTGATCAAGTTTTTTTTTCTTCTTTATTTCTGGCTGGCTGCCGCCGCCACCATCACCTCCTCCTCTTCCTCTTCCTCCTCCTTGGCTTCTAAGTAAGTGGAAGAAATTTCACTTATAAGTTAACTTAGTAAATAATTTATTTTCCCCTTCTTAGCAGATTTCTGCCCTTCATGGTTATGAAATGATATTTGAAAATGGGCTGAATGTGCATGTTATAGTCCCGGAAACCAAAAAGTGTCTTGCAGGAGATCGCCCATGTTCAAGTAGAGATTTGTACTCTGCACAACTCCCTTGTTTCTGTCTTTCATATATACTACCCCTTGAGTTAAAACCTTATTTCACTCTTTCTCTTTGCCAGCTTTGTCTTTACCAAGATAGCCTCTGTCTACCTTGAGATGAAAAACCATTAGTTTTCTAATAAAGTTTCATACAGTTCCTCAAATGGTGTCAGGCACTAACTTATAGACTCTACTAGACAGCACCCTCTATACTTTCTTCTGCTATTCCATTTTAATACTCCTCTGAAGAACAAATCCCTCTATAGATATTCCCTTATGACTCTTTTCTCATTCATTCTCTTAGCCGGGCTGGGCATGTGAAAATCAGCTCAAGAATCTGGGTTTGGAAACAGTCTTAATGTATTTGTTTCTCCAAGGGCTCCAGCACAACCCTCTTGGGAATATTAGAACAAAAGATAATGATCTCCTCAAAGCTGTCCAACAAGCTTGAGAAATTCTGAAATCTGCTGTTGTCACATATATCCTCTGCCTTTTATTCCTGTATCACGGGTGTTTTAGATAAGCATTCTTCTCAGATCTGAGTGTCTGCTCTTACTGTCAAAACAGTCTCACTGTGCAACCCTCTTCATTCCTCCTGCTGCCTATGAATTACTATTCTCCCCCGTAACTGCTTGGACCACTATTGCTGCTTTACCACCATTGTGTTAATCTTTTATGTGCATTCATTGCTTATAATTATTAAGTTAATACAGCTGTCAGAAGTTCACAAGCATGAGGGAAGCTTAGGAAGCCTGGATTAAGTGTTACAGCACTTGCTTGTCTCGCAGAAGATTTCTCATTCAATCTGTGGCATATCAAGTTTAACAAGATTTAGTTACTGCGTGGATAGTGTCCTTACACAGTTTAGTCACTAAATAGCACTGAACAGTTGTTTTTGGGTGGAGTCAGATGTTTCCTATGTCTATTCTGTTCTTTAGAGAGAATGAGACAATAGCATTCTTGTCTTGCTTCTTGACTAATAGATCTTCTAAGCCATCCACAACAATGTTGTTGGAAGACAGTGCAGTTTTGGGTACAATAGAGGTTGGCAAATTTGGACTGCAGGTTGTGTGCAGCACCTCAGGGCCCTCCTGGAGTCGGGGGAGACTTTTTCCCCCTCCAGAATGCCCCAAAAGCTCTCTGTGCAGGGCATTTTCACCATATTTAGAGGCTCCCATAGGGGTCAAATAAAATTACTAATTTTTTAAGCATCAAAATGCCCTCAGAGAGGTTTGGAGGGCATTCCCACTACTCTTTGGCCTCATCCTGGGCCAATTTAGGCCCAAGAGAGGCCTTTAAAAAAAAAAAAGGAAATGAAATTAAAGGGAAATAACTTCTGCTCACTTCCTCTTGTTAAATAAAAGACCTCTCCTGGATTAAAAATCACCCAGGAAGGCCCAAAAACATGATGAAAATGCACCCCTTGTCCCCTAGTGGGCACTTGGAGGCAAACAAGGTTTTTTGTTTTTGTCAGGGGTAGGTATGGCAAGGTGGTACAGCCCTTCAAGGCTAATGTGGCCCCCTACCCTTCATCCCTGCTATACGGTATGGTTCCCTCATTCATCATCCTGCAACATGGCCAGAATGGAAGGAAAAATATATATGGCCACTTCTTATTCCATGCGCTTGCATGTAAAGTACAAGGATGGCTATGGGGAGTCATGAAAGATAGCAGGAGGTAGAATCGGGGAGGGCACATGTGCAATGCTAGGAGACAGCAGAGGACAGCAGTGGGCAGGAAAGACAGCTTCACACCATTGAATAGGAAAGTGCCTTAGATTTTAGAGCAGGGGTGGACAAAAAGCAGCCCTCCAGGTGTTGTTGGACTGCATCTCCCATTTATCTTAGTTAACATTGCCAAGGATGAGGAATGCTGAGAGTTGCAATTCGGACAGTATCTGGAGGGCCATGCTTTGTTCACCCTTCGATTAGTGCTAATGGTCAAACTAGATGATAAATAGAATAGAATATGCTTGAACAATTTCTCTCCTTCCTTTCTGGAAAAGCAGTGTTAGAAGCGGCACCTGGGAATAAAAGAACAGCCTAGGAACTTTCGGCCATAGTCTTCTATCCACTGCCTTTTTTGTATATACCTTCCTCCTCTTCACTGCTATTCCTCCCGCAAGAAAAAGAGCTGAAATCCCCATGCCTCTCTCTTCCCCTCAGGGTGGCCAAACAGTGTGGAGAAGATGAGTCTCATTGGGGGAGGAAGGAGAAAAGTTAGGCTATCAATCTGCTCGCTTGCTTATTTCTTTATATTTATTTAAATATTTTTATCTTGCCCTCTATCTGAGAGTCGCAGGGTGCCATACAGTAAAATCAATTTGAAATGGCTGAAGCAATTTAAACCAATAAAAGCAGTTGATAGGCTAAAAGCATCATAAACCATTTAACGCTTCAGACAGGACAGTTTACAAGCTGTTAAAACCATGTAATTTTTCCAGGTAAAGTAGCAGGGGACATTTTCCAGGAAAACGCCATCCTCAACAACCCCGTAGCGGGACTCATGGTGGGAATCCTCGCCACTGTCCTGGTCCAGAGTTCCAGTACCTCCAGCTCCATTGTTGTCAGCATGGTCTCCTCAGGGTGTGAGTATCGTGGCTGGAAAGGAATGAACATCCATGAGAAGGGATGGAATGGGATGTTGTGGAGAATAGCTGCATGGGGGTGAAGCAGAAATGGGGGGATCCTCCAGATAGGATAAATTTTGATTGTATTTTATTTGAATAACAAGAGGACATTTCCCTTGTGCCTGACTATTCAGTTGCAATTTCTAGCATAAACAGCCGCATTTTATTCCCTTGCAGAGGATGGGCTCCCCCACAATTCTGTGATATTTTGGAACAAAAAAGTCTCCACAGATTTGTGTGGTTCAGTATTTCACACTGGGTTCAAAGCAGGTTCCTTGGCCACTCCTCTTCCAAGAATATTCTGTCCTTACTTCACCTCACTGCTCTGATTGATTCCTTGCAGAGTTGCCAGGTATCCTGTCCTGTTGACTCATAGCAACTCCATGAATTTCATAGAGTTTTCTTAGGCCAGGACTACTCAGAGTGGTTTTGTCAGTTCCTTCCTCTGAAATATAGCATACAGCACCTGGTATTCATTGGTGGTCGCCCATCCAAGTACTAACCAGGGCTGACCTACTTAGCTTCCATAAGCAGACAGAATCTGGTGCCTTTAGGGTATTTAGGCATTTCAAGTGTCCTTTATTATAAGTGATGTCCTTTATTTGAGCGCTGGAAAGTTTGTCCATTATTGGATTGACAGGTGTCCTTTATTACAAGGGATGTCCTCTATTTGAAGGCTGGAAATTTTCTCTGTTTATATAGAGTGAACAAGATGTCAAAAATTCCAAATTTTGTGGGGTGTGGGCCCTTCATAGAGACAGAAATATGGCCAACATGTAATTTAGGAATATGGACAGCATGTTAATATTATAAGAAATACATGGCTAAGTTAACTGAAATCAATGCTTCCATCTGGTATTCAGGGGAAAAACAAATTTGTTAACAACTACTTCCGAATTGTCAACCCTTTGTGTCATTAATTTTGACTGCCCCTTATTACTTTTTTGAAAACACTGTTCTGCATAGGTATTGACATCATTATATGTTGAGGTAGAGAATCTGGCCTCCCAGATGTTTTGGCCTACAATGCCTGTCTAGCTAGTAACAAACTGTGGAAAATGTAGTTCAAAACATCAAGAGAGAAAATGTCTCCCCACTCTACCATATAACTATAATATTTGGCCTTCTCTTTTAATATAAGACTTATATAAAATATAAGGCTTATACCTTGACAACATTTGTATACTTTACTGTCGTAATGCTGACTAGTACCGAGTACTTCCTGGGGACAGGACAGAAGAGAGAAAACAACAAAATTGGGGACAGCTTGAATAACCAGTTTGTCTCAACTTTCACTGTGTTCCCAGTGCTCCAGATTATACAAATAGCTGGAGAACGTATCCATGCATGCATGCATGTTTTCTCTGATCAAAATGTATTTTTTAAAAAAGCTCCCCATGCCTAACACTCAGCAGTCACTTCTTGCCCTTTACTTTTTAGTGCTGGATGTAGCTTCTGCAATCCCCATAATCATGGGTTCCAACATCGGTACCTCCGTCACCAACACCATTGTGGCACTCATGCAGGCCGGTGACAGAAATGAATTTAGGAGGCAAGTATTATGGTGGTGGGTAGTGGGCACAGTCAATGGGGACTGAGAACTAGAAGGTGAGGGGGTAGTGGGATAGCCTACACTCATGCACTTGCTTAGAGGGGCCATTGTGCATTCCTGGGTCCTACAGGAACTGAGGAAAACAAGTCCATCTCAACAGGAAAGTAATTTGCACCTTGAGATAGACAATGCAAATGGTCAAAAGCTGGGAGGTGGGAGAGAAATTTGGTAAGTGCAGAAGGAAATTATGTGGTAGCGTATAGGATGGCTGATATTTGGATGGTTGCCCCTCTGAAGCTCACTCCTTACTATATCCACATAACCACTCTTACATCTCACGTCTCACGGTTTCTCTACTGTCTGGCAGAGCCTTTGCAGGGGCCACCGTCCACGACTGCTTCAACTGGTTGTCAGTGCTGGTCTTGCTGCCACTTGAGATGGCCAGCAGTTACTTGTACCAAATCAGCAAGTTTGTTGTGGCAACCCTTAAGTTCCGCAGTGGACAGGATGCTCCAGAGCTCCTGAAAGTAATCACAGAGCCCTTCACTAGTCTTATTATCCAGGTATGTGTTACTAGGTGATCAAATGTGACCTCTTTAATCCTGCTTGTTAGTGGAAAATCTTGGTAGTATCTCCCTGTGTTGACAGCCTGATGAAAGGCTCATCTTCCATTCCACTGTCTAGTCCTTTCTAGTTGGTGAAACCCAGAGCCAAGCTTCCATGTTTAAAAACTGATCATCTTTGGGGGATCAATGGAGCCTAGACCTTCTGAGTCTAATTCTTGGTCAGGTGGAGAAAATTTAATGTCTAGGATGCAATAAAAAGAATTTGGGAACAGAATTTGGATGCCAACATCTGGGGTAAGGAATGGTGAGATAAAGTCCTGTTTTTCTTGGTTCAGGTCTTTCCTCTGCTATTCTTTTACTCCCAGACACAGCTTCTAAGGCTGCTGTTTAAGAAGAGACACCATGAAACAATCCTGGTTTGGCCGCTGTTACTGCTCTGCCTGCCCAGTTTCTCAACTGGTGTAAAATGTTCTGGTTTCTTCTGCTGTCCTCATCTTGCTTCAAGGATGCTGTGACACTGTAGGTTTATTTCCAGTCTCTTAAGTGGACTTCCACCTTTGCAAAACTGGAAATTCCCTCCTAGTGTTTTACTAGGGTTCTTGCCAGCCTCCCAAAGCTGATTCCCCACGCTTGGAACGACTGGCAATCTCCCAACTCTATCGGTATGCTGCCACCCCCCCCCCGAATTATGAATTACTTAGACAGAACAGGAGGGACTGTGCCTAATCTCTAAGTGTAAGGATCTTCCCCCTCCTCTTTCCCCTGAGTGAGAGAGGTCCTATGTAGCGTGTCCCAACCCTGGCGTGGAAATGGAGAGAAACAGAGGTTTATAGAAGTGTTTTAATCAAGACATGCAAATGAACAATATATACTTGGGAGACTCCCCTCTCCCAGGTGCACTTAGTTACAAGAATTTACAAAACAGATATAACAGCACAGATACATTCTTAAGATCAGCCAATTCCCAAAATAACGACATCCCTAACGCGACTAACTACTTATTTCTAGTTACTCACAATTAGGTTACAGGCGTAGATGGTCTAAAGGAGAAGAGAGAGGGTCCAGGAGCCACGGCATGCCTGCCAGCTCTCCTCTCTCTCTCTGTCTCTGTCTCTCTCTTTCTCTCTGGCCACATGGCCTCTCAGAAGTTTTATATTTTCCTCCTTGGAAGGATCTGGAAGCATCTCCAAGATGCCCGCCTCTTTCCTTTTGGTTGGTCAATTCTCACCTTGTGACCTGTGATGCTGACCCTTTCCTTTTGGTTGGTCAACTCTCACCCTGTGACCCTTGATGTAATCCTAACATCTCATTAACCCTTGGTTTACCTGAAGAGAGAAGTATCTCCCTTTGATAAGCCTAGATAATGGGAAGCCCCATTATCACACGCCCCCAAATCTCAGACGGTCTGGGAACAGCTGAAGGCTGGAACCACACTGGCTGGGATTTCATCCTGGGACCTAAGAAAGGAAAAGTCAAAGAATAAATGCAAACACACACAACAGTACAGTATAGCCATATTATCAATGCTGACATGTAAAACTCAGTCCTCTTAACCTCCCTCCAGTTCTCTGCATGACAAGGAATCTGGAACCACATTAGAACTTCCAGCCACGTGCTGAATGTCGAAGTCAAAGTCTTGTAGGGACAGGCTCCATCGTAGTAACTTCTTGTTAGTTCTCCGGACTGTATGTAGCCATCGGAGGGCAGCATGATCAGTCTGGAGGGTGAAGCGACGTCCCCAGACATATGGTCTCAGCTTCTCTAACGCATATACAATAGCATAGCATTCCTTCTCTGGTATGGACCAATTGGACTCCCTTGCAGAAAGCTTCTTGCTGAGGAACAAGATGGGATGCAAGGTGCCATCCGAACGCTCTTGTAGTAAGACTGCTCCAATGCCTCTGTCAGAAGCATCTGTAGCCACTACAAACGGCTTGTCAAAGTCTGGTGCCCTGAGCACAGGATCTGCCATCAAGGCCTGTTTCAAGGCTGCAAAGGCTTCTTGACACTCTGCTGCCCATTTCACTACTTTAGGCTTCTTGGAACCTGTCAGGTCTGTTAGAGGTGCTGCCATTTGGCTATAGTTGGGCACGAATCTCCGGTAGTACCCAGCCAGGCCAAGGAAGGACTGCACCTGCTTCCTGGAACGAGGAATTGGCCAGCTATTAATAGCTTCCACTTTGACTTGCAGTAGAGTGATAGTCCCCTGTCCCACTTCATGGCCAAGGTAGGTCACTCTGTCCAGTGCAAACTGGCACTTCTTTGCTTTGACTGTCAGTCCAGCATCACTAATGCATTGGAAGACAATCTCCAAGTGTTTCAAGTGGTCTTCCCCGGAGTCTGAGAAGATTGCAATGTCATCTAAATAAGCAACAGCAAAGTCCCCGCACCCTCTTAGCAAACAGTCCACCAGCCTCTGGAAAGTTGCAGGTACGTTCCATAGCCCAAAGGGAAGGACACTGAACTCAAACAGGTCCATGTGAGTGATGAATGCTGTTCGATGCTTAGATTCTTCTGCTAGGGCGATTTGCCAATAGCCCTTAGTCAAATAGAGGCTGGATAGGTACTTAGCATGCCCCAATTTCTCCAACAGTTCATCTACTCTGGGCATTGGATAATGTTCAGGGCGTGTCACTGAGTTCAGTTTTCTATAATCCACACAAAAACGAATGTCCGTCCCCCACTTTTTGGGCACTAGGACAACTGGGGATGCCCATGGACTGTGTGATGGGTGAATGATCCCCATGTCCAACATCTCTTTCACCTCCCTCTCTATCGTCTCTTTCCCTTTTGGTGACACCCGTCGTGGCTGTTCTGCTGATGGCCTGCTGTCATCTGCGGCTACCACATGTTGAGGATCTATGGTGCGACCTGGGATAGGTGAAAACAGGGTGGTGAACTTACCCGTCAAGTGAAAGAACTGCTTGCGTTGTTTCGCATTGAGTCTCGGGGAGGGTTTCACATCTTCCAAGCCACCACCCTCCCGATCATAGAAAGCACCTTCAGGCCACTCTTCCTCCTCCTCATCTTCCTGGACTGAAAGTGTGAGAAGGTGACTGGGCCTCTTGTAGAAGGGTTTCAGTGAATTCACATGATACACTTTTGGCTTAACCCTAGAGTCTGAAAACTGTATGAGATAGTTCACTGTCCCAATGCATTCTTGCACTGTGGCAGGACCTTCCCAAGAAGTTTCCATCTTGTTAGACTGGAGAGCCTTCAGAACCATCACTTGGTCTCCTTTCTAAAGCAACGTTCTCTGGCATACTGATCATACCAGGTCTTCTGCTTCTCTTGTGCCTGTTGCAGATTCTCATGAGCATCTGCCCCGCTTCCCTGAGAGTATTCTGCAAGTTATCAAAAAATAACCACATTAGTCTCTGAAGAAGGGATGCTCCCCCCCCACTGACTTTGAACCAGCTGTAAGGGCCCCTTTTCACATCATGGCCATAGACCAGCTCAAAGGGTGTCGGCTTGGGTGTGGAACAGATCTGTAAGCAAACAAGAACTGCTGTGCCCCAATCCCAGTCATTGGAATGTTCATTCACAAACTTAGGGTCATCCCCCCAAAGTTGCATTAAAACGCCACCAACCCATTAGTTTGGTGATGGTAAGGCACTGATGTCAGATGGCGTACTCCATGTGCCTCTAAAAGGCGCTGCATGACTTTGGAGTTGAAATTGGAAGCTGCATCTGTTAAAATCTCTGCAGGCCAACCTAATCTAGCAAAGATGTCTGTCAAAGCTTGGGCAGCTGCCTTAGCTGAGATCCCACCCAGTGGTATGGCTTCTGGCCAACGGTGCAAAAGTCCACAAAGGTGAGCACATATCGCTTTCCCCTAGCAGTCTTCCTAGGGAAAGGTCCCATGATGTCCACAGCCACTCTCTGGAATGGAACATCAATGATAGGAAGTGGTTGGAGAGGGGCCTTGGTTTGATCCTGGGATTTCCCTACTCTCTGGCAAACTTCACAGGATCGGACATAATAGTCACATCCTTGCCCATCCCCCCCCAGTAGAAGGATTTTCCCAATCTGTCCTTGGTTCGGTTCACCCCAGCATGTCCGCTAGGATATCATGAGCCAGCCAAGAGTTTGGCTCTTCTTGAAGGCCCAGCAACTGCTTGAGTGCGTACCCCCCCCTTTTTACCTCTGGGGCCAGACTCACGATATAAAGGCCCTCAACGATTACAAATCTGGGCCCCTTCATCGCTGGGGAGACTTCACCTTTTCCTTCGCTTGGTAAGCAGCTTGAAGGCTCTGGCTGCTTCCTGGTTTTCCTCGAACTGCTGTCGCTAAAAACCAGCTGTTCCACCTGGAGTGGCAGACCCCCTCAGATTCTCGTTGCATTGCAGCCTCCGGGTTTCTGCCCCCTTGGCTGGAGTTTCTCTGGAGTTTCCACTGCTGTTGAATCCTTTGCTGGCTTTGGAGTCAGCGTTGTTGGATTCTCCTCCTCTGCACCAGCCTTGTGATTAGAAAATTGCCAGCACCTGACTCTGCTCGGTGCCCACCGGAGACTTTTCCCCCCCAGGCAGCGCTGAGTCAGGAGTGACCACAGGGACCAACTTGAGACCATGCTGACTAGCCTCTTGACATGGAGAAGCTCTTCCGGGACTTCCGCCAGCATCTGCTCCGACATCCACGATATGCAAGGATGGTCCCGACCTCTGGGCTACATGCTGTGGTGGGAGTCTCCCCTGGTTCCACCACCTCTTCAGACAGGACCCCTTTCTGGTGTAGCAGGAGACAGTGACTGCAGTCAAAGTTCAGGCTGGTCCTCAAGTTGCACTGAAGACTACCTCTGCTCAGGCTGCTTGCCGTCTTTGCACGCTGTCCGGACTCTTTTCCCGGCCCGACTAGCATGGAAGACAAGATCATCACCCAACAGAGCAGGACATTCGTAGTCATCATAAACAGCAAAAGTCCAAACTCCCTTTCCCCGCCTTTGTACTGAACAGGAACGCGTGCTGTTGACAGTTGAGCCGGAGGAGCTTAAAGCCTCTGATGGTGATCTTGATGTGGTCATCAACAAGACCAGGATCCAGATATAACGATGAATAGCAGAAAAATTGTGCTCCAGTGTCTCTGTAAGCAACAACTTTCCTGCCTCCTACCCACAGTGTGTGAGTAGGGATCATGTCCGGATCAGGAGCAACTAATATAGCGGGAGTGTCCCTGGAAGCCGAAGCAACAACTAACTGGGCCAAATTAGGCTTCTGCTTAAATTGGCTTTAATATGTCCCAGCTCTCCACAGAGAAAGCATTTAGGGCTAGCCTTTTTTCCCCGGCTACCCTAGCACCTGCCACAGACTGCTGCCCGGAGCGAGGCTGTGACGGTGTGGTGGAGCTGTGCAGCTGAGGCTTCGAGGTGTGTATTTGGATGACCTAGGAGTAGAAGTGTTGTGCTTCTGGAGATCTTTGCGCGTTGTTGGTATTTTTGCTTGTCTGTAGGAGGCATTACCACGTGGCTGGAATGCCTCTTCCCCCTGGAGGGAAGAAGCAATCTGCTGCCTTGGCAGCCTCCTAAGGTCTTTTGGGTCGCGTTGCAACACGAAGGATGCAGTCTGTGGAGGTATGTGCTCCAAGAATTTCCAATAAAAACTAAATAAAACCCTTTTCTAGGGATTTAGCTGCTTGCATCCAAGAGTCCAGTGCCCGCTCAAATGAACAAGCCATTTGTTGCAAGTCTCACCCGGTTTTTTCCTAATGGCATGAAACGGGGTTAATTTTTCTGGTGTGAGTCCAAACCTCTTCCGGGCTAGGGCCACAAACTTGGTGAAATCATTTCGGTCCCAGTGGCAATGCTTGCCACTTTCAGTAATGTCCCTGAGAGATTAAGCCGAAGTTCGCTCATATAATTCTCCTCAGGGATCCCAAAAACTGCTGCGTTTTGAAGAGATGAGAAAAGCCTAAAAACATCTGAATCTCTGTAAGTTCACGTCTGATGCGGTTAAAAAAGTCGCGGCTCTGGGTTCCCCTGACAGGGCTGGTTTGCAGTGGAAGCTTGCATCATGTCCATCGATTTATCTAGGAATCTTGCAATTTGCTCAGGGGGCAACTGTATGTAGGAGCCTTATTGATTCATGCAGAAACTTTATTATTCCCCGAAAGCAGCAGGAGAATCCATATTTACCAAAGGGGTGTTTCTGGCATAGCAGCCCCTTGCTGAGCTAGATTACTACCACTAGGGGTAGCTGGTTGAGCAGATGGATTCTTCTGTAGCATCCTGCTGTGTGACATTGGTACCCCGGGGTGCCACAGGATCCATAGTGTATTAGGATTTTTGGATTAAAATTCATAAAACCCCTGACTCCCTTTCACCAAAACTACAACACAGAAAAGATCTGATTGGCTGATCAAAGAATATTTAGTCTAGAAGCCCCAAAAACCCCAGAAAAGAGGGAGAAATTTAAAAAAAAAAGTGAAAAAAAATCCCCAAAACCTTCTCTCCTTTCCCTGGTCTTCACCCCCCTCCTCCCCCCAGGGGAAAAAAAAGCCAACTCTGCCTGAGTTAAGTACCTGCAATTAGTATAATTTTCTAACTTGGCTGCTGAAGCAGACTAAAAAAAAAAAAAAATTCCAGCTGCTGACTCAGAACACAATGCCAGAGTTTAGAGCTTTAAAAAAAAAAAAACCCCAAAAAATTTTTCTCCCCCAACAGAAGCTTTGAATGACAGAGCCAGCAGCTCTTCACTGCAAGCTTTGGAGAGAAAAAAAAAGAAAAAAAAATCCGGAGCTCACCCGTTTGCAAGAGTGCTCTCAATGAGGAAACGACTCTGCCCCCCCCCCTCCAACTCCCCCCCCCTTTTTAAGCCTAAGAGAGGACAAGAAGGAGAGAAAAAAACGTCCCTTTTAAACCACAGGTTGTTTAAGAAGGGCTCCCTCGCTCACAGATCCTCCCCCTTCTTCTGAGCTTAATTCCTCGCCACAGACACAGGGGAACCTGCACTTTACAAACCCCCACTCTCCGTTCGAAAACCACTGCCACCATGTGACACTGTAGGTTTATTTCCAGTCTCTTAAGTGGACTTCCACCTTTGCAAAACTGGAAATTCCCTCCCAGTGTTTTACTAGGGTTCTTGCCAGCCTCCCAAAGCTGATTCCCACACTTGGAACGACTGGCAATCTCCCCAACTCTATCGGTATGCTGCCACCACCCCCCTGAATTATGAATTACTTAGACAGAACAGGAGGGACTCTGCCTAATCTCTGAGCGTAAGGATCTTCCCCCTCCTCTTTCCCCTGAGTGTGAGAGGTCCTATGCCAACCCTGGCGTGGAAATGGAGAGAAACGGAGGTTTATAGAAGTGTTTTAATCAAGACATGCAAATAAACAATATATCCTTGGGAGACTCCCCTCTCCCAGGTGCACTTAGTTACAAGAATTTACAAAACAGATATAACAGCACAGATACATTCTTAAGATCAGCCAATTCCCAAAATAACAACATCCCTAACGCGACTAACTACTTATTTCTAGTTACTCACAATTAGGTTACAGGCGTAGATGGTCTAAAGGAGAAGAGAGAGGGGTCCAGGAGCCACGGCATGCCTGCCAGCTCTCCTCTCTGTCTCTGTCTCTGTCTCTCTCTTTCTCTCTGGCCACATGGCCTTTCAGAAGTTTTATATTTTCCTCCTTGGAAGGATCTGGAAGCATCTCCAAGATGCCCGCCTCTTTCCTTTTGGTTGGTCAATTCTCACCTTGTGACCTGTGATGCTGACCCTTTCCTTTTGGTTGGTCAACTCTCACCCTGTGACCCTTGATGTAATCCTAACATCTCATTAACCCTTGGTTTACCTGAAGAGAGAAGTATCTCCCTTTGATAAGCCTAGATCAGTGGTTCTCAACCTGTGGGTCCCCAGATGTTTGTGGACTTCAGCTCCCAGAAGGCCTGAGCATTGACCATAGTGGCTGGGGCTTCTGGGAACTGAAGTCCACAAACATCTGGGGACCCACAGGTTGAGAACCACTGGCCTAGATAATGGGAAGCCCCATTATCACAGATGCATACCAGGCTGAAGACCTAGAACAGTTAGCAGAGCGCTCCCAATGAGGAGGCCAGAATGTGAGCCAAACATGGCCTAAGAGATCCTAGCAAAAGGGAAGTTTTTAGACATTCAGTCTATTTAATACCTTTGTTTCCAGATTCAGTTTGGTTCCAAAAGGGGCATCATGTAGCAGAGATATCTAGAGACTGAGATGCCTTTCTGGATGCTACATGTTACCAAATTCTTCCCTGTAGAAGGAATGTAATGTTTCCAAAACTCTGACATATTGGGAATTCCTTTTTGGTATGAGATGGAGACAAGTGCTTCAACTGCCGATACCTTAGAATCTGACCTGTGCTTCAGGGTAATATCTAATATCACTGATCTAGGATTTGTTTAGAGGTGAATCCCCTGATACTCTAGGCCAAGGGTTTGTTTCTCCCCCAACTCTTGTGAAAGCCTTTGTGGGTCTCTGTTTTCCATCCCTGACAGGGTTTCCCCCTTTCCTTGTTTCCTGTAGCTGGACAAGTCGGTGATCACAGGCATTGCCATAGGGAATGAGAGCTTGTACAACCAGAGTCTGATCCAGGTGTGGTGTGAAGCACCATCCAGAGAGGTGAGAATTTTGCCAGAGGAGACAGCTTGGGGCAGGGAGAGGGAGGGAGGATGCTGAGTGGACTGTGCCATTCAGTTGATGGACAGGATGAATCAACAATCTCTGTCTCATGGGTGGCCAACTGTATCAGAGTTGGGGATCACATTTCCTCTGCATACACACCCCAGCAAGCCACACTAACATGAAAAAAAGGCAAAGCAAAATTCACTTTCAGTTTGGTTTTGCTTTTATTTTCAGCTGAATTTTTGGCTGGGATTTCCCCCATTTTGTGGGGTTGTGGGAGAGAAAGTCCAACTGCTGCATTCTGGTGTATTTTTACAGTGATTTGGGTCTTTTCCCTCCTGATTCTAGTTAATTTTGGAGTCCAAGGACTTTGGGGGTGGCATGGGGGCTTGGAGGCCTGCAAAAACAGGCTGGGGGCTGCATGTACTCCATAGACCAAAATGTTCTTACCAATACTCTGTCTGTGTGTGTAGAGCTGGAAAAATAAAAGTGCACAGAGAGTTCAATGAGTACACATTCACCTTTACATAGACAACTGTGCAGTGCTATCAGGGCGTGAAAGATGACAGCATATGTGTCATGGCCCCAAGAGGTTTAGTCCTTCACTTGATATCACACGGGTTTTCATGAACTAGAATCAGATTAGGTCTAACACTGGTACTTTTATTTACATGTCTTCTGCCCTCCAAATTAAAAGAAAAAAAATCAGAGCAGATTACACAATATGTTATTAAACTAATACCATGAACATGAAGAGAAAAATATAAAAAATAAATAAAACATCAGATAATACAGCACATAACCAGTGCAAAATCAGTGCTATGTTTTATTTTAAAGAAGAACTATGGAACCCTCTGGCACCAGAAAGCTGATAAAATGGATCAGATTTTGGTGAGTCTTTCTGGGGATGTAGTGTATAGGAGGGAAGTAGAAGCCACTCTCTCTGGTTGCCACCCCAATCAACAGAGCCCCTGATGATATGATAGCCAGGGCTGCCAGGTGACAAACAAGACAGGCCTCCTGTACTTTTAATGGTTGTACAGAAGAGAGAATTTCAGCAGGTGTACCTTGCATGATGAGCAATTCCCTTTTCTATACAACTGTTAAAAGTACAGAAGCCATCTCCTGTATTTCACCTGGCAACCCTGGCCGCAGTGTATGGAAATACATTAAGTTTTGAAGTACCTGGTCACATCCTTGGTACAGCCTAGGAGGCAGGATTCTCAATTCTTGGAGCCAAATCCTCCTGGGATACTATTCTAGCCTTTTTGGGTTCCTGAGAGGGCTGTGAGGTCTTCCTCATGATACAAGTGTTTGGTGGCTTCCCAACTTTTGTGAGGAGCTTTCACCATTCCAAAAGGGGAATACCTCTCCTAAAGCTAAATTGCTACCAGAAAAACTTTAAGCAAAAAGATGCTGCCAGTTTTGGTCTTGCCCTTTTGCCCTTGGCTCCACCTATCACTGGAATGTGACCCCTGAGAATCACCCAGAAATTGAGTTTTGCCCTTGAACTGAAAGGCATGCATACAGCATCATTCTGGATGATCAACAAACCCTTGGATCAGACCCAAGTTTTTTAGATACCTGCGTAGCCCACACATAGGACATAGTGTCACTAGCCCTGCCCTCTGTTTACCCAGCAATTAGTATTCAGAGGCATGGCGGGAGCCAGTTATTCAAGAGATACAAGTAGCTGTTCCAATAGGTAGCCATTAATAGTCTTATCTTCCATGTCTAATTCTCTTTTAAATCTGTCTAAATTGATATCTATAACCACAACTTATGGAATCAAACCCCACTGTTCACTTTGTGTACAAGATGAGGCATTTGCTTTTCACTGTCCTGACCCTTTTCTCATTCAAATTCATTGCTATAATACCTCCCAAATAATTTTGGACTACCTTTTTGTGCACTTTCTTCAGCTTTGCAATATGTTAATGGCAAAAGTGAGCAGTTTTCCACTTCATATGCTGTTCTGCCAATCTTAGGAATTCCTTCTCATGACCATTGGGTAGATATTTAAAGTTAAGTCTTGAGATCTTCTACAAGGCCGGTGGCTTCTAGACATTTTGGTCTGATTCTACTTCTCCCTCCTTAACCTACTTGTGTGTGTGTGTAGGAGAAACGGAAGCAGCAGGGGTAAAAGATGAGAGGATGGCAAATGGAAGATAACAGTATCTGCAGAGCTTGGAAATTTTACTTTTGGACTACAATGCTTAGAATTCCACAGAATTCTGCGAGTTACAGTCCAAAAAAGTAACACTTCCAAACTCTGATGATCTGGATCCTTCCTATAAATGCTGTGAATGAGATGGAGTGATTACACAGTAAAAGCTTTGTCCAAAAACAGCTCGAACAATAAGACAACAACAGATGACACTGGGTATTACCAACTGCTTTGTGGAGGAGATTGTCAGGAATGAGGAACCTGCAAGTGACAGTTCAATGCATTCTCTGGGACACATTAGAGCAAAGAAAATCACACTTAGAAAGTTTGCCAACATCTTATCTGGAGCACTTTTGAAATAAACACAGTAGTGTTGTGAAAAAAGAAAAGAAAAAGCTATAATTGGAATTGGCATGTTGGCATTGTTTTGCCTGCAAGGAATGCATCTGAATAAACAAAGGGAGTACCTCAAGAAATTCAAGAACAAAAATGGCTAAACAGAGATGCCAAGTATTCACAGTATCATGGTGATGAAACTGTTCTTGCTATAGCATTGCATGACTGACTGTTCACCCATGGCCTCAAATATCTTTCTCACCCAGGAAACGTATTCAGAGGAACAGAAGAAACAGTGTTGGCCATGCAGCAAAATACAACAAAACCCAAAATCCACAAAAGAGTGATACCTTTATTGGCCAACTCAATTACACACACACACACACACACACACACGGCTCTCCCCATTCACTAGAATTAAGGGCACAGGAGTGGGAAAATTGCAAGTATTGCAAACATGTGTCTGTGGGAAGGGGGCCGAGGCATGGTGGGGAAAGTGGGCACCCAGGGTCCAAACCAGGTCAGGGAAAGCATAGGGAAAGTGGGTGGGGGTAGTATTCCTGTACTTCCTCTCTTGACATCTCATTCCTTAGGTGTCAGGGAGCTTTGGGAGAGGATTTGTGGTGCTGAGAAATCAAGCTGCAAGCTGTCCTTAGCTGGCCAGGCAGCGGCTGGAGGAGGAGGAAGACCAGAGGTGGATCTTTAAAGGGCTGTGTGGCCTGATCAGAGCTGCCAAGAAGAAGGTTCTCCTGGAAAAGAAATGCCTGAGGTGTAGGGGAGAGCATGGGGTTGGAGAAACTTGCAAATAACGAATCCATGGAAGTCAAACCTGCAAATGTGGATGGCCAACTGCAATATATGATGCAAGCTTTTGAGATTCTGCTGGCTTCTTCATCAGACAAATGATGCTAAAAATCAAACAGGAGAAGAAGAGAAACAATGGTGGAATTCAGGAGTCCTACATTTTGTATCAAATATTGCCTCTGTTGTAGTCTTTTGCCTTTTGTCCCTGGTCCTCACACAGCCAAGAAGAGGAGTGGCCTTTGCCTGCATTGAGATCCCTCCAAAACAACTGAACTACAATAGAAAAAACATCTGATACAAAATATGGGCCTGTGTCTTTACCATCATCACTTTTCTTCTCTTGTATGATTTCTAAACATTTTTTGCCTGATGAGGAAGCCAGTGGAGCTTCAAAAGCTTGCGCAGTGTATTTTGCGCACTTCAGTTGGGCAATAAAGGTATCACTCTTTTCTGGATTTTGTTGTAAAGGTCTTTCTGGTGGCTTAACAGACCCTCTTCCCATCACACCCTCCTTCTTCTCTATAGATTTCTTCCAGCAGCACTAGAGGAGGACTCCTGAATTGCAGCTCACTTGCTCCATGCCACCTGGGAAGTTCTGGCAACTTCAGCAGTGCTGTGAGACAGAAATGTAAGACTTGTCCATCTTTAGGCAGCGGGGCTCTGTAAGAAGTGGCAGCTAGAAATGGGCTGCTTCTCTAAGTGTAATGTGGGAGATTCAGAAATTAGGATAAAAAGGAACCAAGGGAATGAAGTAGGTGCCAATGCATTCTCCACACCTTGTGTTTCCTGCCTGTTCTTTCAACCAGGCAAACACTTGTTTGTGGACTCCTCTCTGCCTGATGTGGCTGTTGGGTTCCTGCTGCTGGCTGGGTCGCTGATCATGCTGTGCACCTGTCTCATCATGCTGGTGAAGCTACTCCATTCTGTTCTCAAAGGCCATGTAGCCAGAGCTATCCATAAGGTCATCAACACAGGTAGGTTTATTGAAGCCAGAGCAAAAGAGGGCTCCAGGTCTCTCCCCCTGCACCTGCCATCATCCTAAAAGGGTGCCTCTGCTCTAGGGAGACCTCTGTGGGTTTCTCTTATGGCAGAATCTATGTGTGGAAATCCATCTTGTCTCCCTGACCAGATCTGCCATTCCCATTTGGCTGGGTCACTGGTTACTTCGCCATACTTGTCGGTGCTGGAATGACCTTTGTGGTACAGAGCAGCTCTGTCTTCACATCAGCAATCACACCACTCATTGGTGAGCCAGCCATTTCCTTCCCTTTCTTAGGGACACAAATACCCAGACGCAAGGTCAGGTAGAAGGAGTGTGTGGAAGGAAGTAACAAGTAGTTACTTGTAAAGATTTATTTTTTCTACTTATCCCCCAACAAGTGCATAAGAAGGCCACCTTTTTAAAGCAGGTGTAAAGAGTGCGAACAAGTTTACTTTGTTAGTGTAATGCATAAACTACTTTCTTTTTAAGATTGCTTTTCAAAGGGCACTTTTAGGCATTTTGGAGATGTTATCACAGGATTTTTCTAAGTCTTATATCAATCCTGTGCTGTCCCCCTGCAAACAGTAATGGTAATCAATTATTTTTTCAATCATTATTGTTATTGTTTATTATTTTTAATTGTTCCCTCAACTCTGGCACCCAAGGTGGCCAACAAAAATGAAAAGAGATACAGATAGAAGTTCACATCACTAATACATACAGAATTTAAAATATAAGTAAACTATCAATAAAACTAACTGAAAGCATATCCATTTAGGAAAGCAACAAATACAGACAATACAGCAGTCAGCATTCAAAGGCCTGTTGAAAACAAAAAAATGTATGGCTGATTCCAGAAGGACACAATGGAGGGGGCCAGTATCAGAGCCTATAACAAGTATCAGGGAGAAATTATTTTTTAAAAGTAACTTTCCAAGCTTTAAGTGCAAGTGCATGTGTGGTTGTGTCTGCCTGTACAAAAAGAAATGAAAATGACCAAATGCACATTCTTTACTCACTACAGAAAGAGGAACCAAATCTAACAAGAACTTTCAGTTCTACCCCTCCCATTCAGCCAGATATGAAGGGGGAAGCGGATCTTGGGATTCTTGGTTGTAGCCACTAACCCAGAATAAGGAATGAAAGGCCAAAGTGTTCCTGTCCCCTTTGGTTTAAACAGTAAAAGTTGATAGAAGTGTGAGGTGAAAAACAGGTCTTCCTGAGAGCTCCGAGGTAGAGGATTCATGAGTAACAGTACCACTTACCTCAAAAAACCATATCCAGGATAGCTGTATTGGCCATACAGCAAAATACAATATCCAAAATCTATATAACAGTGAGGTCTTTATTAGGCCAACCAAATATGCACAAAAAACATCATGCAAGCTTTGGAAGCTCCACTGGCTTCTTCAACCAGACAAAAATCAGACAGGAAAAGAAAGAAAAAATAACGATGTTGGAGTCACAGGACTACATTCTGTTAAGATGTTGTTTCTGCTGTTGCCAGTTAACATGATCTGGAGAGATACCAATGCAGGCAGAGGCCACTCTTCTCAAGAAGCTCTGGTTGGGTGCAGGGCTTGGAGAAGTTACTTGTTTGGACAACAACCCACAGAATCTCCAGATAGCACAGCTGCAATGTGCTTCAGGTTTTTAAGAAGGAACGCTTCCCAGTATGGTGGGGTGTGTATGTGTGTTGTGGAGAAGCAATATGCTTTTTTTTCCTTACTGTTTTCTACCATTCTCTGTGGGACAGGCCTTGGTGTGATTAGCTTGGAACGTGCTTATCCACTAACCCTGGGTTCCAACATTGGAACTACAACCACTGCTATCCTAGCTGCTCTGACCAGTCCAGGGGGGAAACTGGCCAGTGCTTTCCAGGTAAGCAGATAAATGCCTTCCTCTTATTCTGCTGAAGTGGGCTTAGCTTGTGAAAATAACCATTCCAGGCTAAAGATATACAGATAAATGTACATAATGCATGCCACCAAACACAGGGTTAAATACACTGGGAGGTCCAGGCTATTACAACAACAAGTTATGGGACACAGGGCAGAAGTGCTGAAAAGAACCAGGGGAAAGGGAAATCAGGCCCTTTGACATGCCTTGCCCCAGGTGTGACTTGGGCAGCATTCCAGGTGTTTTGGATTTCAACATCCATGATCCTTCACCATTGTCTTTGCTGGTTGGTGTTGACAGGAGTTGCAGTCCTACAATATCTGGAGGGGTGGGGAAGTTTCTGCCCCTAACCCTCTCAGCCTGGTGAGCAATTACATCCCAAAGCTGCTTCTGAGACAGTTGCTCTGCCTCTGGTTTCCCTCTCAGGTTGCTTTCTGCCATTTCTTCTTCAACCTCTCTGGGATCTTGCTGTGGTATCCTCTGCCTTGCATGCGCCTCCCCATCCGAATGGCCAGAGGTCTTGGGGAGCGGACAGCCAAATACCGCTGGTTTGCAGTCTTCTACCTGATCGTCTGTTTCCTGCTGTTGCCATTGCTGGTGTTTGGACTCTCGCTGGCAGGATGGCGAGTCCTGGTGGGTGTGGCAGCCCCTTTCCTGAGCCTTCTGGCTTGTGTGGCCTTTGTCAACTTAATGCAGTTGCGAAGCCCCAGCCGACTGCCTCAGTGGCTTCGGACCTGGGATTTCCTGCCTTTCTGGCTACGCTCCTTGCAACCCATGGATGGGCTGATTACCAGGATCATGCGTTGTTGCACTGACTGTTGCTCAGGCAGCCAAGACGAACACAGCGATATGTCTTCCCAGAGGAAATCCAAAGCAGACCTGTGTAGTCCTTCACTCAGCTTCCTGGAGGAATTGTCTCTCCCACCAAAGCCCTCATCCCATTTGAATTCGCTGCCAGGACAGAGTGCTACCCACCTGTAACTTGGGCAGGAATACGGTTCCTATTGTTGCCTGCGAAAGGAGGACGCTTAGCAGAAAAGGAATGGTAGAGCTGGCTTTTGAAGGCAAGAAGGTACCTCTGCCACTGTGTATGGGGTGCGTATGCGATGACTCTGAGTGTTTGGTGCTGCACAGATCACTGCATTTCTGTACCAGCTGTTGTGGGTTCATCTGTTGTTCTGCATGAGTTTGCTTGAGATGCATGGTTGTGCCCATAACAGCAAACAACTGTCGCTGTGCACCAATGAACATGTGTAAAATCATGTCTCAAAGTAAGCCGTGTTTGTGTGCAATGTACTGGATACTTGCCCTGAGCTGGTGCTGCAATCTGAGTAATATCTGAGCTCCCATGGAGGCAGCAGGGAAGTTACTTCTGCAGAGGTACTAGAGATTCTCCTGCCTAGTATTTTACAAGATATGTAACAGCTTTGCTATATTAAGCCTAATTAAATAGTGGTGCTTGAAGAGTATTCTCTGCTGTTACGTTATGACAAAAGGACAGAGTTGAAGTCCTATGGTCTTCTAGAAGTTCCCATTCCCTTTGACCATTAGCCATGCTCCCTGGTGCTAACTGGAGTTGGAGTAGGACTACATATGGGAGCTTACAGATTTCCACCTTTACAAAAATAGCCTTTTACCACAAAGGTTCAGAATTCTTTAGGGGGCAGAATGACACAGCACCCAGGAACCCAGTATTCTAGGAACTCCTTTGCAGTAAATATATTTACTAAAATATTTTTAGAATGTTGTCGTTTTTGTTCTGTGCCTTCAAGTGGTTTCTGATTTATGACAACTCACAGGGTTTTCTTGGCACAATTTGTTCAGAGGGGATTTGCCTTTGCCTTCCACCGAGGCTGAGAGAGTATGACTTGCCCAAGATCACCCAGTGGGTTTCCATGGCTGAGCAGGGATTTGAACCTTGGCCTCCAGAGTTATAGTCCAGTGTTCAAACCACTACACCTTTACATTCACAGTGCTTTTATTTCCACAGGATAGAGGTAGGGAGCACTTTCAAGGTGAAGCTATAAGGGTTCAGTAGGATATGAACAGGATCTGACAAGTGGATAAGAGGTGTTTGTTTCTACGAATCTCTTGTTACAAGACTTTTCTCATTAATGCCAACTGAAAAGCAGACTGTCATGTAGAAATGAAAATTCAAATTGTGAAGTACCTGATATTTATAAAGTTTAGCATAGTATTATCTCTGTTTTCTACCCCCATCTGTGACAAAGTAAAGCAGAGCATTAGAATGCTGATTAACAGCTAGCAGCCACTGCTAGCTATTTAAAACTTCTGCTCATAGAAAAGGAGATAGTTCCTGTGTGTTTTTGGAACACAGGAATACCTGTATTATTAAAGAGCAAGCACTTCAGCAAACGCTCTTTTGGGGAAGAACTTGCTGTATTGGCAGGTTCTGGATAGGAGGCTGCCATTTAAGAGCATCATCAAGGGGTTTTGTGGGGGGGGGGTTGAGCTCAGATGCCTGTGTTATCTCTGGGGAATGTATGCTTATTGCTATATTTTCAAAATGCTTACAATTATTCTGTACCACACTTAATAAATACATTTTCACGGAAGAGCCAGAAGTGGTTATGGGATCAGGTATCTGAGCTATGTAGTACAACATGCACACACATAATGTTTTGAATTTCCTTTAACGTATACACTGGGGGCAGGTATCAGTGAAACCCGGCCATTTCCGCACTAGACTGTTATAGCGCTATAATTCCACAACATCCTATGAAATCTTGGGTTTTGCAGTTTAGGGAGGGGCCAGGATGTTGAAAGTGGAATAATAGTGCGGTAACAGTCTAGGTGCAGAAATGGCCTCTGAAAGGTCCCCTTGTCTCTTCAAAATATATTATCCTCAGCTGAATTAATGCAAGCCACTTACCCTCCTCATCACACATCTGTATACAAGCACAGCATTGCCGGGATCCTGTCTGCCTCAGGCCTCCAGTGGCCCCTATCCTGGACTTGCCATGTTGGCTACCAGAGCACTCCCTGCTCCACAAAAATCCTCTGGGTGATCCTTGGTATGAATAAATATAGGTTTACAGATCCTAGCATGCGCATTTGTCATCTTAGGTGCCAAAGATAAATCAGGCATACAGATTGTGCATGGAAGTGGTGAAATAGGCCACAAATAGGGTGACCAGGAATGTCTCTGAGATTTCAGTGCCAAAACCTGAGATCTGGGGTGAGGTCACAGAAGGCAGCCCCGAGGATGTTAGGAGGGCAGACCCTGGTGATCTTGTTCGGCATGGTACCTTAAGCATCAACTACAGTGGCACAGAGTATGCCATTTAAACAAACAAAAAAAAGACAAAAGGAAAAAAAACACCAACTCAAATAAACACATATCACAGCTTTCATGGCAGCATCTTACCATGAGATTCTTTCTTCTTGCCTGGGCTGCAGAACAAGGCCCAGGCCTTGAAATCTAGGAACCCTAAATACAAATGCAAGATATGAATAAGGTAATCAAAAGCTGCATAGTGGCTTTGCTGGTCCTTCCGTACAAGTGGAAGGGGCACGTGTGAAAAACACTCGACATCCCAGTGGGGTGTCATAACTGTAGCTGCTTGCAAAAAAGTCCACATGAACTGGAAATGAAGATTCTGTGAGAAGCAGATCTATGTCAGTGGTGATTATTCTAGGGGGTGTCCTAAAAATTCAACACCAGTTGTTTCATTATGCAGATTATACAGGTTCAGCAAAGGCGCCATACATTAAAGCACCAATACCCCAAACGGGCATACTCAGATCTGTTTACTCAAATACCCATGGCTAACTTCTCATTAGAGCACAGGATTGTTACATTTGGCTGAACTGCAGCTCACATCAGCCCAGCTACCGTAACAAATGATGAGGGATCATGGGATCTGCAGTCTAGCAAGATCTGGAGCACATTCTCCACTCCTGTATTTGACAATGCAGTTGTTCAGTATTTTGTGTTTTCTCCCTCATTTGTCTGTAGACTTGTGATATCTAGACTTGCACCAAATACAGGCTTATTAATTGCTTGTGGCACTGTTCTGGCCAAATCAATATTTCATGGAAAATATAAATAATTCTGTGAGATCTTACACCTTTGCATTGCTAATACAGCCTCTTTAGATGTAAATATGGAATGATGGCTCTAAATTGCACATGCAGGCCTTTGGCTAACAGCTCCTCCACCTCGCCCTTTTAAAAAACCGAACCACCTACTCTTCCAAAACGCAGGCAGCCTGGTGTGTTGCACTGTGTCAACCCAATTCCTGCTTTGGGGCTGGTTTAACAGCTGGACACAGCGCCAGCGCCTTTCAAAAGCCGGTACAGAAATTGGCTCGGTCATGGACACGGCTCGCCACTAGATGGCAACACCGAGCCGAACGACGCGAAGAACGGGCGGAGAGGGCTTGGGGGGCGTGGCTCCCAGGAGAGGGCGGGGGGCCTCTTTGGAACAGCCAGTGGGGAAGGAGAAGGACGGACCGAGCCCGCTTCAGAGTCCTGCCTCGCCCGGTTAAGGAGGGAGGCAGAAGGCGCGGCTTAATTTGAGCCCGGAGATCATTCATCGAACCTACCTTTTAGTTAATTAATTAATAACCACCCGATTAACATACAGCGGAGGCTTCGGCTCAGGAACAAGTGAAGAACTAGTAAAGATAGAACTTGTTTGAGCACGCACACTTTCCTTATCTCCAGTACGACAGCCGCATAGCCTACACGACTGGGGCCATTTCCGCACTACACTCTTCCAGCGCTATTATTCCACTTTCAACATCCTGTGGAATTCCGGGGTTTGTAGTTTACTGTGGCCCAAGAGCTCTCTGGCTGAGAACTCTAAAGGCCCCCTCCCTAAGCTACAAGCCCCAGGATTCCATAGGAGGTTTAAAACGGAATACTAGCCCTAGAGCAGGGTAGGGCGGAAATGGCCCGGGTGGGGTGCGCGGGCCACGCGATTTCTGACTCCAAGAAAGCACGGATCTCGGAGAGGGTACAGCAAAGTCAAGTCTCTCTTGGCCTGTCTTTCCCCAAGCGGGCACATTGCAGGCGCGCTGAAGTGGGAGTCCCACGATCCCCACTCAGCGCTGCCTTTGGTGGGCTTGCATTTGAGGTGGGTCTCCAAGGAGCGGCCCCTGAAAGAAAGACAGCGCTATGGAAAAAGGACTGACTGGGAGATGGGCAGGCAGGGCTCTTTCTCCAACCATTTGAACCAGAAAGGAGCAACTGGGGGGGGGAGTGTCTTAACACATACCCCCCCCGGAACCGCAACCCAGAGTCTTTACTGGACCACGTTCGCCGCTAGGGGTGGGTGGGGTGGAACTATTATTAGGAATTAGGATCCTCGTCCCCTCCCTCCCGGCTGGACTGCAGCCATGCTGCGAGTATACTTACTTGGAAGTTAGTCCCGTTAGGCTCAGTGGGATGGAGACCCTCCTGAGGGGCAGGGTTCAGGCTCTCGCCGTCGCAGCTCGGACAGGCAGCCGGGCGCCGCCCTTCCCCACCGAGGCTGGGCGGGCGGGCGGCTGCGAGCGGGGCAGGTGCTCTGGGCAGGGGGAGCCGTGCCAGCTCGCTGGCTCTCCCGCCTGGGCTCCTTGACTCCGGGAGCGAGGGGACGGCCTCTCCCACCCCAGTCGGAGCTGGCGGGGCGCCTGCCTTCAGCGGCCAGTCAGCCGGCCCGCCGGCCCGGCGCTAGGCGAGCCCCTCCCTTCCCTCCGCCGAGGGATCTGGCGAAGAGCGGACGCGGAGAGGCTCAGAGGAGCGGCCGGACTTTACACCGGTTCAGGGAAAAGGGGAGCCGCAGCCAAGCAGAAGAAGGGAGTGCGCTTTCCACCCACCCCCTACCCATTTCGAAGGGTCTTGGGCGTTCTCAGCAAACCGACGCTCAGGGGTTTGGACAGCAGGAGGAGCCCCGGGGGATGCGCACACTTTCTTCTGGGGCAGAGGAGTCACTGGAGGACCGGCCTGGAAGTCAGTTTCAGGGGCTCGTCAGCTACTGGAATCTGTGTTCCCCGTCTAAAATCTGATGTGGCACGTCAGGATCTTTCTCAGAACAGTGCCATTGGGTCCCCCGGTCTAGGATGGCACCTGGAAAGAGGAAAGCTGCTTTTGGCATCACCCTGATCCAGAACCCCCTTGGTTGTGAAACTGGCCCAGCGTCTTAAGTGGGCCCGAATGGGACCTGGGAGCCTGTGAGCAACACACAGGCATCTTTCGGCCCCCCATGGCCTGGTCTGGGGATGAACGGGATGGAGCCGCAGCAAAATGGATCTGGCAATCAGAGTGAGCAGGTGTCCGTCAGCCTTCCCTACTCACCTCTGGCCACCGCTCTCATCCTGACAGCAGTGCTGACGGTGGCGATTGTGACGCTGATGGGGAATGTGTTGGTGGTGCTGGCTGTGTACACCAGCCGGGCCCTCCGAGCCCCACAGAACCTCTTCCTGGTGTCTCTAGCTGCGGCAGACATCCTGGTAGCCACCCTCATCATCCCCTTCTCCTTGGCTAATGAGATCATGGACTACTGGTGTTTTGGCCACCTTTGGTGCCGGCTGTACCTGTCGCTGGACGTGCTCTTCTGCACTGCCTCTATCATGCACCTCTGTGCCATCAGCCTGGATCGATACTGGGCAGTCACCCGAGCTGCCCGCTACAACCTCAAAAGGAGCCCCCGGAGGGTCAAGGCCATGATCGCAGCCGTCTGGGTCATTGCCACATTCGTATCCCTGCCACCTCTTTTCAAGTCGACACACCAGGACCAGGTGTGCTTGCTGCATGATGACACCTGGTATGTGCTGGCCTCTTGCACTGCCTCCTTTTATGCCCCCTGCCTCATCATGGTTGCTGTCTACTGCCGGATCTACCACGTGGCCAGGCACAGGAACTCTGTGGTCATCGCGGCAAGGCGTGCGTCCTATCCCAGTCTCATCCCTGTGGCAAGGTGTGATGCCAGCAGAGCGAGCACCCAGCAGCATTCTGGGGAAGTGCAGAGTGCAGGCTTGGAGCACAGCCAGCTTGCCCATGCCCAACTGGGCTTGCCTCGTCTGTCTCAGCAATGGAGGGTGGAAGAGATGGGCAGTAGTGGGGCCAGGCCACGCAGGACCCCACGACTCTCTTGGTCTATGCCCTCCAGCCAGCAACAGCGCAGAAGCCGGGATATGTCCATCTCCACCAACCGGCTGATGCAGGCACGGGAGCGCAGATTCACTTTTGTCCTGGCTTTCATCATTGGGGCATTTGTGCTCTGCTGGTTCCCGTTCTTCTTCACATACAGCCTTGAATCCATACTTGGGAAAGACTGCTGCATCTCCAAGCCTCTCTTCAAATTCTTCTTCTGGATTGGTTACTGCAATAGCAGTTTCAACCCCATCATCTACACGGTCTTCAACCGGGACTTCCGCCGAGCTTTCCAGCAACTTCTGTCCCGTGCTGACCTACTTACCTGTCGAAAATGAGGATCTCACCAGAGGGTTGGTGGAGTGTGTGTGTGAGAGAGAAGGACACCCAGTAGTGCCCGGGGTCTTGGGGGCCTGAGGTTTTAAAGCAGGTAACTGGTGGATGCTGGCTGATGAACTGGATATTTTTTTTTTGCTGTCAGTTATACCAACAAATGTCTGATAAAGCAGGAGTAACACACCAGTGGCATAAGTGTGCCAAGTGACGCATCTAGCTTATTTGGCCTACTGTAAGTGTGCCAAGTGATATGCCAGGTTTATTTGGCCTGGTAGTGGCCTAAAATCCAGTTTACACTCCTATCTGCCTCTCCAGAAAGAAACTGGCATGATGGCTGGGGTGATGGGGCACAAAACCCCTGCTTTTGACTTGTGGCAGATTCCCACAAGGTTTAGTCATTCCAGCAATAAAAGTAAGCAGATTTGTGCTCTGCTCTCTGCTACCTTGGCTTAAGAGTTTAAGTTACATTGTTCAGACATAGAAATCAGTGTACATCGATGTTCCTGAAATGTGTGGCCTGTTCTAAACACAAAACAGTTCTTGTGCTTGGAAGCTTCATGCCATTTCTTTGTCAGAGCTGCTGTATGCGCGGGGGGAATAGCATGAGGACTGTGAGAAATAGAAAGATTCAATGCAGTGACTTGCTTATGTGCTGTGGCTGAAGAACCCAATTGCTTCTCCTCCTTCAAGTCTGTTATTCCTTGTCAAAACAGTTACAGTGGCATTTTGTTTGGCTCTTCTGCTAAAACAGGAACTTTCCAAAATTCACGATTGTCTTCATAAACAAGACTTGAGATTTGAAAAGAAATTGAATGTAGGATGAAACAGAACTGAAAGATTGACTTTTGAGAGAACTGTGGGTGTCTGAAGAATATAAGAAGTGCTTTTCTAGGTCAGATGAGAGATCTGGGTGACAACCCACTATCATTAGCTCTGGGAAACTTGCAAATAGGACATGGTAGAGATTATTCCTGCATGGCAGGGGGTTGGTCTCGATGTCCCTTGTGGTCTCTTCTAGCACTGTAATTCTATGATAGTCATACCCTCCTGTTTGGCCTCAGAGCCTTATAACCAGAGGCACACTGCCTCTGAACATGGTTCTGTGTCACCTTTGGGCCTGAAGTGCTGGATTTGTGGCTCATGCCATCCTCAGGTTGAGCAGCAATAGAGGGAGACTTGGCAAAGTCATTCATCTTCCAGAAGCACTGGGTACAGGAGTATAAAACAAAAATGTGAACAAGAGGCTGCCCAGCCTGTCATTGTGATTTTGCTGAATAGAAGAAGGCTGGTGGAAAGATGTGTTTTCCTTGGGAGCAGATTTCCTGCAGGGACAAGGGTGATGCTGAGGGAAAGCCATTCTGTTTGATATTTGTTCAGCCTCTCCCTAGTTTCAGCAACGAAGTTCTTGGCTTTTGGGGTGTCTGCCTTGTGTCTCTGCCCAGCCTGTTTGTTTGCAGATCAGAGGGGAGCTGGGTGAAGCAAAAGGGAGACCAGATGCGGAATGAGTCAGTCAGCCATCTGGCTTCAGGTCTGGGAAACATTGCCCCAGATCCCACTGCTGGGCAGAAGCCAGTGAAGGGCATTGAAAAATGGTTTTCTGTCAGTCACACTGTGTCCATGGACTTGTTGACTGTTTTGGGTGAGGCAAAGGCTTAGCCTAGTGATAGGACTCTGGGATGTTTGGCTTTAAAGAAATGACTTTTCCCTACAGCCATGCCCTGGCGTGTTTCCAACTGGTGTTGCTGCTGCAGTTATATTTGTTCTCTAGTTTTTGGTCACAGTGGAGAGACAAGCTGGGCATTTCTGGTGTTGGGGGTGGTGACTGCAGGTGATAACTGCATCCAAGTACTTGGAGATGCCTGGCTTTTCCTGTTACTCTAGTTTGTTTGCAGCAATAAGTTCCACTGGTTGGAGTTTGGTCCCTTAGCACAGGTGCCTGCTCTCTCTGCTGTATCTGTCCCAAGAGTCTGTTCCTTATTCCTCCATGTACATTGCATGGTTCCACCCATAACCCTCTTAAATACTGTTGGGCAAGAGGTGGGCATGGCCTCAGATGCAAGTTTCAGCAGCTCCATACTTGGGCTTAGTATCTAGACAACCTGTCCCTTTTTCCTGTCCTTTAATCACTGTGTGTCAGGCATACAATCAACAGAGGTAGCTTTTCTACTTGTAATAAACAGGGGTGGAGAGCTGTTGCTATTTAATTTCTGTTCATTCTGTAGCTATTAAAGGTACAGAGCCTGTTTAAGGAAGAAACAAAGGGTGGCAACCGTGATGCTAAAAGCTGATTTGCAAATTGCTCTTAGTGGTCACAGGATGTCTCTTTTGTATGATTCCTCTTGAGCTAGACAACAGTACCTCTTGCAGAGCAAGAGGAGGAATAAGGCATGGAAGTATTACTGTTGTAAATTACTTTTCTGTAAAGCTGCTGTCTATTTGTTTTGTTGTGGGAGTGATCTTCCGGCTGGGTAATGCAACGGGAAAGTTTGGCCTTAAGTTCCTAGTTGGGATGACTGAGAACACCACTCCTCTGCAACACATCTATACCAGACCCACCAAAAGAGAGGGTGAATTCATTTTAAATACATCCAAGTATTTACAACATCACTGATGCTGTCATTACAGAGATCAGACAAAAACTTCAATAAGACAAACATTTTTAATAACTCATACAAATGCACTCAGTAGTTCACCTATCCCAGTTCAGAGGGGCTGTAACCATTGAACAGAATTGCATGGAGATAGGCCATTTTAATTCAACTCAGTTCCAGAAATTAATTTAACTCAGTTCCAGAAATTAAGACGGCAGCAGCTAGTACTTGTCTCTTGTCAGGACAGCACACTCCTTTCCTGGATGGACACTCTTGGTGGGTTCAAGCTTAGACTGCCCACTTGGGTAGAAGTAAGGAATAGCCCACAGGCAGAATGTCCATCTCTTTAAACATCCTGTGTACCCCCCACAACAGCTGAGCATCCCCATTACCAGAAATGTTTCAAACATCTTCCAGGTTACAGGCCAGAATACCCTTCCTGGTGGTTCTTGTCTGATGAGAGCAGACTGGAAATCTCTACCCACTTCTCATCTTTCATTTCTTCCTAGTTTTGTTTTGTTTGGTTTGGTTTGGTTTGAAAAGTTCCAATGTCCTATTTCCCTTTGAAAATGTATTGGATGGGTCATGGACCATACCTGGTTGCAGCGTCTGCCTCCTCTAATCCACTCCTGATTCCACATGGTTAAAAGTTTGCACACACTTTTGTGAATGTTTGGTTGGTCTTAATAAAGCTATTACCCAATGGTGAATTTTGGATTTTTCTACCTAACACACACACATACCAAACACACTGTTATGCTGTTTATTAGCATGGCTGGTGATCCTTTCAGGGCAGTTTGGGCATCCTCATGGACATATATTCTGGGCCTTTCTGTACTACAGTGCTATAGTGCTATTATTCCACTTTCAATGTCCTTTGAAATTCTGGGGTTTATAGTTTACTGAAGCCAAAAGCTCTTCTGCTGACAATTCTTAATGCCCCTTCCTAAACTGCAAACTCCAGAATTCCAAAGGATGTTGAAAGTGGAATGATAGCACTGTAACAGTGTAGTGCGGAAGGGCCCAAAAAGCAAGCCGCAACTCACAACACTGAACTGGTGTCAGAACAGCAGGGAGATAGACACAGTTGTGAGTCTGGCACTGAGACAGTCAGAGCTGATGTCCACTGGAATTGGTAGGACACAGGGTCAGATCACAAGGGATGAAAACAGCTACGTTTGGCTTATTATCCAACCTACTTCCTTGCAAGGTGGTACCTTGCAGACTTGCTTGGGAGGAGTATTGAGAGTTAGAGGAGGGCACTGCCCTATCTGCCTAAAAAGAGGATCATCCCTGCACCCAGATACTTGTTTGGATCCTTTACACCAGGAGTACGATATTTGTGGGGCATTCTAGATGATGTTGGACTCAATTCCCCTCATCCCCAGACAAAATAGCCAAATGATATGGGGAGATGGGCGT
Source organism: Iguana delicatissima (assembly GCA_948472985.1). Taxonomy (NCBI): domain Eukaryota; kingdom Metazoa; phylum Chordata; class Lepidosauria; order Squamata; family Iguanidae; genus Iguana; species Iguana delicatissima. The sequence continues at coordinate 1,360,427 of CAOKZL010000244.1, forward strand.
TGTAGTCTAGCAACATCTGGAGACAACAGGTTTCCCTCCCCTGACTTTACATTTATCTGAGGCTAGCTGCAGTTAAGTAGGAGGGGCATAACTTCGCCTTGACTGTTCATTCCCTGTCCTATTGCCCACTCCTCCTTCACTTTCATGGCAAGCAAATTCTGCACAAGAGATGTGTGTGCGTGTGTGTGTGCGCGCGTGAGTGTGTGTGCATATGTGTGTGTGTGTGTGAGGGAGAGAGAGAGAGAGAGGAATATGTCTGCAGGGGAGGGGGGAGGAATTGAAGGAGAGAGATAAAGACTGAAAAGGAAGAAATCACAGCTGCTATATCTTGTTTTATGTGGTAGTATCACATGCTCCCAGCCACAGAAAACCCCACGATAGGTCACCATAAGCTGGAAATGACTTGAAATCACACAGCAAAAAATTAAAGGGGGCACAATGAACCTCCAGATTGTAGCATGTCCGTGTGCTATCAAGTTGCCTGTCAACTTACGGCAAGTAATACACAGAGGTGGTTTTACCAGTTCCTTCCTACAGCACCTGGTATTCCTTGGTGGTCCCCCATCCAAGCACTAACCAGAGCTGACTCTACTTATCTTCCAAGAGCAGATAGGATCTGATGTCTTTAGGGTATTTAGGCCTGTTTGGCTAATGTGTACTAAAGAGTGACTTTTACACCATGTGAAGACCCCCAACATCTGTGTCATAAAACAATAATTAAATGTAGATATGTGAGGAATACATTGGTTTGAAGAAGGGGAATCAGAAAACCAAAGAAAGAAAAATTGGGAGAAGAAGAAGAAGAAGAAATAGAGGAAGAGGAAGAAGAAGAGGAAGAAGAAGAACAACAGGAGGAGGAAGAAGAGGAAGAGGAGGAGGAGAAAGCTAGCCATTTGTGTGGCCCAGGTACAACAAAGGATAAAGTTCTCGTTCATTTAATCATTGTGTTGAACAGGTACTTTCTCTTCTCTGTGACAACCACTGGTGAAATTCCCTCTTTGTTTCACCTGATAAAGATGCAGGAGTGCAGCCTTCTTTCATATTCATGGCCATCTTACTTGCAAGAGGTCATAATCTGAGGGAAAATCACATTTTTGGATTACAGCTGTCATAATTCCCAGGCTAAGGTGGCCAGAAGAACCCGGGAATTGCTATCCAAAATATAACTTTCCCAAGCTCCACAACAGTGATAGATCTTGATACAATTTTTCTGAGAAAATGGGGACTTTGGGGCAGGTGGCCTTTTCTGAAGCCATCTCACCTGGGCTTTCCTATCTGGCTGCCCCCATGATGGGTCCCCTTGCTGGGGCTGCTGGTTCTCAGGACTCTTCTGCAGATTGTGCTGTGCATACCCTCCAAGATTTCACAGATGAGACCTGAAACACATGTGGCCAAGCAACATCAGAGTGTGGCTGTTGCATGTCCCAACATTCTGTGAAGTTAAGTTGATGGGTACACGTAACAGGGCTTTCTCTGTAGCAGCCCCTTGTCTGTGAAACTCCCCACCCAAGGAAGTTAGGCTGGCCCAATCCCTTCTGGAGGACAGCCAAACCAGTGCTGCCCCACTTGGCACTTGGTGTTTGAAACTGCTATTTAAACTCTTTCAAAACTAGAGTCTAGAACTGTTTTTAGACTGCTTTTAGGAGTTTTAAAAGAGCATTTTAAGGTGTTTAAAATGTTTTTATCTTTGTATTGTTTTGGTTGGTGTATATTTGTCCATTGTCTTGGCAACCCTTGCGGGCTGGGAGGCAATACAGAAATACTTTAAATAAATAAATCAAAGTTATTAATGCAGGAGAACACACAAGCTAAGAGAGGCTACAGCAGCTTGCTTTTGCCTAAACCTATGAGGAAGGGCAGGACTATACCTCCTTAGTGTGTTCTTCTGTTACAATCCCAGCATTGTGATTCCCATGATAGCAGCAGGTTAGGAGCACCCTTCTACCTTAAGTGGATGAGTAGTGGTATTGCTACTGGTGTTCCTTCCTCACTACAGCATCCTTGGCCAATCACTTTCCTCACCTTTACCCTGCCCACTGTTCCTGATTGGTCAGGGTTTTTTTGTTTTGGGGGATGGAGGTAAGCTGTACTAGTGTACCCATGTTGTAACATCATGACGCGCCAGTATACTGTTACAGTTTTGCACTATAATGCTAAAAAATGTATTCAAATTTCTTTAAAAAAAATTAACCCAAAGGAGACAATTAAAATAAACATGGAGAGGTGGTAGATTCCAAACTTGCCATGCCATAAGAGTCACTGAGGGAGGGACAACCTGGGGACACCAACACCCCTCCCATTTCTGGATCTAGGATGACAGGAAGCACTATCAAGCGCTGTTACAGAACTGCACGGACATGGCTGATGGGATTGTAGCACTAAAGGAGGCTTTTAATGGATTTTTTTTCTGGAAATGATATAAGGCAGTTTTGCAATGTTTGGGGACAGGATAGCCACTGGATAGAACGATGTTGTATGGTAGCACAATTCATGGACTGGAAACAACCCATTGCTATCTCAGGATGGCGATGTCGTGCAGAAATGGCCCATGTCCCCTCCTGTCTTATTCTCTTCCCTGCTGAATTAATTGAGTGCAAACTACTTTTGTCCTTTGAACTAGTCACGTAGGAACGTAGGGTCGGGGGGGTGATTCGCCCTGGGCGACAATGGCCCTTTTCTCACGTGGGGGGCCGAAATGGGTCAGCGCACGCAGGGGCGGAGCTTACCTGCTTGCGTTTTGCTCTGTCCCTGCTCCGTACCTGAGGGGAACACGGTTCCGCCGCTTCACATGCTGCCGAATTTTGGCGGCGCCTGGCGGCATTCCGCAGCACCCAAAATGGTGGCCGGCGGCTTCCGGCGGCGCTCCGCCAATCAGGGCAGCGCGCCAGCCGGAAGCCCATCCCCGGGCAGATCTGCAGAGACGCGCTACCGCGTCTCTGCAGATTCTCACCGGGAGCTGCCATGGATTAGTGCGGGCGAGTTTGATAAAAACCACCTGGGAAGGTGGTTTTTAAAAAACTCACAGCACCACCCCTGCGGCTGGGCTAGAGCGGTTGGAGGTATGGTGCCTCACCTTTTCCAACCGTGCTAGCTCATCCCGCGATGTGAACGACCTCCGTCTCTGGTCGTCGCACTGCGGGGTTTTCCCCCCGTGTGAAAATGGCCAATGTTTCTGGGGTGTCCCAGCCCATAGTCATGCCCCCAGGTGCCCTGGCCACGCCCCCTGCACAGTGGCCATGCTCCCTCCTGCCCCCCCCCATACACTCCATGCCCTGCCACTGCTTTGAACTCAGTTTACAGCAACTGAAGTAAACTGAGAGGAGGAGATGAAACCTGGGACATTTTTTTAAAAAGCTGAAAAAGCCGGACAAAAGAGGATTAATCTGTCCCTGCAAAAGTGGGGCAGTTGGAGGATATGGTTGTGTTTTCAGTGAGCAATCCTTCATCCTTCCAAAACAATGTTTGCCTGCTGTATTTCTCCCTCCCAGAGACAGAGTGCTGCAAGAAGTTCTGTCACCAAAGAGCACGCCCTACATTTTTGGTGTGCCCCTCTGCAATGACCAGAATTTGGCAGAGCTCTGTTTGTTGTTTGAATCAGGAGGTCAAGTGGATTGGGAATAAATTACTCTCTCCATCCAAGGCAATGGGGCGGGGCAGGCAGTTGGGGTTGCATTTTAAGATTGGTGTGCCAATAACCCCTTCCCCCATCTCTGAGCTATAGCCAGCTGGCAGGGTGAGCGGGGGACAATAGGAGTAGACATTCGCTTTGATGTCTGAAGGGAAGGATGGACCCCAAGGGAGCTGTATAGTTAATGATTGTGCAAGGAGGTAGGAAGAGCAATATGTTCTCAGGATGTTTCTTGGCTACCCCTTGACCCTCTTGCTGTTCTCACTCCCCCTCCCATCTCTCTGCAATTTCCCTCTAGAGGTGTCACTTGGGGGAAGAGAGAGACAGTCTTTGTCTTGTCTGAGGGCTGGAGGCTGAAGACAGGAAATCTCACCCAGGAGAATCTGCTCACAGCAATAAATCCAACCATGCTGGGGTACAACTTGATCTCGATTTGCGGGCGGGGGGGTAACATCTCAGGCCCTACAATCTGGGCCCTCCAAATGACCACCCAGAAAGTGGCAGAGGATGGGGCCAATGACAGACCCAGCTTTGGCATACAGGCATAGCAAAGCCCTCTCAGGCTCATGCTGCTCACCACACAGTGTCCCTGCATCCTTATTTAAACACTTTCTCGTTCTCTCTCATGGGGCAGCTGGCCAGAAATGCACATTTTATTATTTTTATTTTAAAAATATAGCACTCAGTCACTTTGTTTATATCATGCCCTTTTCCCCAAGAAGATGGCTTCTAGAATAATACATGCACACAAACAGAGAGAGAGAGAGAGGGGGGGGAGAGAGAGAGAGAGACAAGAGAGAGACTCTTTTTCTATAATTCTGTTTACTGTCAGGGCAGAAGCAGCACACTCTGTCTTATTAATGCTGTAGTGATAGCAGTGTAAGCCACCTTGGTGTAGTGGCTTGAGCGCTGGACTACAGGGTTCGAATTTGTGCTTGGGCATGGAAACCCACGGGGTGATCCTGGGCAAGTCACATTCTTTCAGCCTCGGAGGAAGGCAAAGGCCAACACCCGCTGAACAAATCTTGCCAAGAAAACCCCATGATAGAGTTGCCCTAAGCTGGAAACAACTAGAAGGCACACAACAAGAACCACAACAACAAAATCAACAATGTGATAGCACTATATTTTAAATGAGTTTAAAATCTGAAACTGCTTCAAATATTTTTCGCCTCTTTTTTTAAACCAAAAAATCAGAATTGGCAAGCAGGTCTTTTGGGCAGTGCTTCCTATATGAGGAGTTTAGAAGAAGTTGTGAAGTGTTTCACAGTTTGAAGAGCAGAGCAGAGCAGAGCAGAAGAGAAACATTAGTTGTGAACTTCACAAACAAAGCAATACAGCTTTCCAAAGAGGACCTGTGAACAGCCTTCCTTAACATGGTGCCTTCCAGCCATTTGGGACGTCATTTCCCATCATTTCCAGCAACCAGATCAATGGTAAGAGATGATAGGGGCTTGTAGTCCAAAACATTCAGAGGATGCCAAGTTGTGGAAGACTACAGAATTACCAAGATGTACCACAGACAATGGTATAAAATGTTAGAGGAAGAGATCAGTGGGTGGGTAGGGGGCTGATCTGTGTTCCAAACTGTCATTTGCTTCCCATTCTTACCTTGGCCCTTTCCTATTCACTGGAGGTGGGTGGGTGGAGAATTAGCAGCTGCAGCAAAAAAACCAGGGGTGTGTTTTGCTTAAACTTCCATTAAATGGAAGATAAAGTAGACGGGTGGACCATAACAGCACAGTAATACTGAGACTTAAATAAAGTTAGGTCCAGAGCCTGGAAAAATTACCTTTTGTGTTACAATTCCCAGAATTACTCCAAGAGTTCTGGGAGGTGTAGATCCAAAAAAGCAATATTTTCCAGGTGAAGAGCAAATCTCCACAGAGGACAAATATCTGGCAACTTCTGGAAGAGCAAAGGGCCTTTCCACACTATGCTGTTATAGTGCAATTATTCCACTTTCGACATCCTGTGGAATTCTGGGGCTTGTAGTTTACTGAGGCCAAAGAGCTCTCCAGCTGAGAATTCTAAAGGCTCCTCCCTCAACTGCAAACCCAGAAATCCACAGACTGTGGAAAATGGAAGAAAAGCACTATAGCCATGTAGTGCAGAGAGGCCCTTTGTCGCAGAGGAGGGTTGTATCCATTGCAGAAGGTTGGTGGGAGGAACAGCACAGAACTGAGACTCAAGGAAATGAAAGAGAGTCTCCTGTAGGAAGAGCTGAGGAGGAACCCTTTGCAACAAATTTCCAGGAGGAACGGGCTCAGTGGTGAGGCTGACCAGCCAGGTGGTTTGGGTGAGGCCTATCAGAGGAGGCAGGAAAGATCTGGAAGGATTCAGAAGGACCCTGGGCAGGATTTGTGGACACTGTATGTGCACAGGGGTGTGTGAGCAAGAGTAGGAGTCTAAAGCTGTGCCGTTTGGATTTTGAGAGAGCCAGGCTGGCCAGGCTTCTTGGCTCAGACATTGCAGGGGCCAGAGGCTGACTAATTTCCCCAGCTTTGTGGCTCAAAATAGAAAAACTTGAAACGTTGACCCTTCACCTATCTAAAAATGGCTGTTGGCGCCATGGGAGCTGGATTCCACAACCAAGAGGGCTGAGCTCCAAGATCCTGGACTCACTTTAGCTTCTAAGCTCAGTGATGCTGTAAGATAAGCGGTCAGCCCAGGAGCCATCAGGTTCAGTGAAACATCCATCATAGGTTTGGCTTGGCCCAGGCTCTATTGTTGGCAGGGGTGGGGGGTAACCTCTACTCCCTTCCTGTGACACCAAACAAAAGCTATAGCTGACCAGCAGCCCTTCGTAACATTTCCTGCACTTAACTAGAGCCTGGAAAAGTTAATCAATCTCTCTCTCTCTCTTTTTTTTTACTACAACTTTTAAAATTACAAAGTGCGGGGAGGGGATGTGTGGGAGATGTAGAGCAAAAAGAAAGTTTCCAAGCTCTGAGAAATGGCTTGCTCTGTAAATGGAATTACTATAATCCTCTTATACACGCATTCACACACAGAGATGGCGAAGCGGTTTGCAAAAGTGATTACTGCTTGCAATTTATCACTTCTGGTAGACAGGTTCTGCAGGCTTTTGTGCAGTTTCTAAAGCCTATTTGATCAGCGGCAACAGAGAGAGAAAAAAATGTGTCTGTACAAATGGCAACGGATGTTTCATTCAGCCTCACTATCAACTCTTTAAGGAGGGACAGTAGGTCAGTGACAAAACACATGTTTATTAGGCTGAAGGCATCTGGTTCAATCCTTGGCATTTCCAGTGCAATAGCAGAGAATGTATGGCACTCCAGGTCACATCAGACACCTATTCCCATCAGTCCTAGTCAGCATGTTAAATGGAGAGGGATGCTGGGTGTTGTAGTCCATCAACTACACCATTGAAGGTCACTGAGTTAATGGGAGCGGGTACTGTGAGGGACTTTTTAGCCTGAGATTCTAGAGTGTCAGATTAGATAGAGAGCTCAGAAAAAGTTACTTTTTGGATTACAATTCCCAAAGAATCCCCCAGCCAGTTTGGGCTGTGGCCATGATAGCTGTGGGATTCTGGAAAGGTAGTCCAAAATGTACCATTCCCAAGGTCTGATTGGACTGATCATTTATCTGACCTGATATTGAGCAGCTACATATGTAACTCCTGAAAATTGTCTCCAACTTTCTTAATTTTGAGTCCTGTGTGCCCATAACCTCTCATATTCCTTCCTAGCTAGTCCACAATTAACCTAGGGAAACTTTGGCTACAGGATAGTGAAAGCACAAGGAGATTCAGCAAAGAATCTGAAGCAAACGATGCAAAGTCACAGCCAGAGACACACAGTGAAATAGGTGAGTTTATTTTAATGCTGGACTGTCACTTGGATAGAGTTTCAAAAATGTTGTCTTCTTATTGTATCTATAAATTTTACAATATAGTATAACTTTACAATACAAAAGGACTTCAGACCTCCTTTACTTTTAGAGACAGAAAGCCTAGTTTATAGGTGCTCCTTGGCAGGAGAGTTTACTTGCTTTGTTTACTCAACTTTTTTATTGTGGGGCACACAGTGTCACATTGGAGGCAAAGGACTCTTATGTTCTCTTTCTCATTCTTTTGCTTTTTGTCCTGCCAGAGATAGTCCAATGTTGAACTAAAAGAGTGGAAAAGGAGCAATGCTTCTGAAGGTGTGGACAATCTTCTGTCTTTTGTCACATGTAGGTAATGACATCTGGGGAGACTGAACAAGTGAATCATGCCTACACCTCACCATCTCCATTTCCATCATGTGCTTGCTGGCCTGGGGCAGAGTTTCCCTTCCAGCCCAGCTTGGCAAACAGCATATTGCCCAGGCTGCTCTCCTGATACCAGGCATAAAACAAACAGTCCTCCTTTCTCATACTCCAGGCAGTGGCTCTCCACAGGCTTCAGGACTTTCCCTACTCCCCTTACTTAACACAACCCAAAGTCTGGGGAAATTTCATACTAGGAGTGCTGCTCCTTCTCTGCCTCAGCATCCCTAAGCAATTTCTCCTTTCAAACCTCCAAAGCCAAACGAGCTCAAGGTGCCTAATGCAGCAGCTGCCTGCCCCTCCTTCCTTCTCCTGCCCCTTCCCTTTTGATTTTTGTTATTAAATGTGCACAATGCCACTTTGATGAAATAGTCTGAAATAGCCACTCACGGCTCAAAAGGCATGGTACAGTCGCCCTACCCTTTTGTTCTCTCTTAACAGGTTTCCTCTGGTAAGATAAAAGATGAAGGGGACAATGGTAAGGCTAAACAGTGAAGATGATGTTGTCTAGACGCCTCCTGTAAACTGCCATTAATTAGGCAGTGTGGTTCCGCAGTCAAAGCCTCATCTAGAAGCACCTAAATGCTCCCATCACCATATTACACTTAGGCCATTTCTGCACTGGACTGTTATAGTGCTATTATTCTACTTTAAACATCCTACGGAATCCTGGGGTTTGCAGTTTAGGGACGGGCTGACCGGCCCCTCCCTAAACTGCAAATGCCAGGATTCCATAGAATGTTGAAAGTGGAATTATAGCACTATAACAGTCCAGTGCAGAAATGGCTTGAGTGAGCACATGGTGGTGTGGTGGGGGTAACTGGTAGCTGTTAGGAGTGTCAGCAGAGCAGCACTTCCTATTAGACATATAGAGACAGAGCCACACTTTGGGGGAGCCAAGATTAGAAGCAAACAAGCTTAATGGACTAGAAACTGCAGCAACTTGAGAAATGGCCTGTGCTGCTGTCTCCCAACATAGTTAAGAAAGTAGGGGGCAGGGAGTATAATTGAAACCAACCAGCTGCCCTTCTCCTGGTGGACATTTGCATGGATCAGGAGAGTTAAAAGTCTCCCATCAGAAGGCCTTTTACATGTTGTGTTTTTCTATTTGTGTGTCTGTTTCTTCTACACCACTGCTACACCAAACAAGAGAACTCTGGTTTGTTTGTTTATGCATGTCTATGTGCAAGTGTGAGGGTTATCATCGTGTGTGTGTGTATCTGTGTGTGTGTGTCTTTAAGTCGCTGACTTATGGCAACCCCATTAATTTCATAGGGTTTTTCTAGGTGAAGAATACTCAGAGGTGGTTTTGCCAGTTCCTTCCTTTTGAATATAGTATTCAGCACCTAGCATTCGTTGGTGTTTTCTTATCCAAGTACTAACCAGGCCTACCCATAGGCTAACAATAAAGAGGACTGATATTCAATGAGTTTTTTGTCTCAATCTGTGTAAATCTGCCTTCTATACTTTTGGGTCTCTAATTAGGGACTGTGGTCATGGGCTGCCCTCTGGTGTTCAGAGCCTGTGGAGATTAATAAATCATCTGTTTGTTGGAAACATGCATATATTTTCCTCTGGCACATTTTTCTTGATTTGTTCCACTTGGAATTTATATGCCAAAGATATGAATGTGACTAAGTTGAGGCCATAATCTTGGCACTCAACCCTGTGTGAAAAACTCTTCTGCTGAGCCAAACTTTGAGCATTCACCATCTGACCTTGAAGCCTCTGTATTCAAAACCCACATCTATTCAGATCTTCCATCCTCTCGGGAATGTTGCTTAGAGCTAAAGAAGATGGCACATATGGAAAGAGATAATAATAGGTCCTTTCTCTCTGAGGAAGACTGCAGCATGGGTCCGGACTACTTAATGTTTGTCCAGACTTCAGCCCACTCTGGAACACCCAGAACTGGTGGTTCCCCATGCTATTGAAAGACCGATTAAAAGAGGACTTTCAATAGCCCGGCGCGCCCCAGTCCGTCGCTGTGCTAAGTGTAGATTTGCAGACTCGCGCTAGCGCGAGACCAGATCTTCCGGGGGCGGGCTTCCGGCTTGCGAGCTTCTCCGGTTGGTGGAGAGCCTCTGCCAACTGGAAGCCTCCATTTTCGTCTCCGGAGAGCGTGTAGCGCGGGCACGCGCTGCTCCAGATCGTCATGGATTGTCAGGGGGGAGCGTGCCAGTCCGGTGAGTAACAGACTGCCCCGTTTCCCCCCCTAAAGTGCAGAAAAGCCCTGAATCTCAGCACAGAAAATAGCGCTGAACTTAAATGTTCAATTTAAATATATTAGAATACAAGCCCAGATGTAATTTCTCAAATTGTTATCAAAGGCCATTATTACTCCAAAGGAAAAACTCACCTACTTGCTATCTCCCCTTGTGTGTCTGGTCTCCCAGGTTTTCAGGCATCCCAGTATCTAACAAACTATTTGGGTGGTGGATTTGAAAGATTCAGTTTGCCTATTTTAGCACAGTGATTCAGATTCGCGAATCTCGAATCCTTGCCGAGGATTTGCAGATTCGGTTGGCTCATCCCTAGTTGAAAGATATAGTTGTACAATAGAGGACATTTGTGACTCCGCTTGAAGTGTAGTTTAATTTATGGTAGCAACACCTAGAGCCAGCGAAGACAAACCCCTCTGAACAAATCTTGCCAAGAAAATCCTGTGAAACATTCACTTTAGAGTCAACATAAATTGTAAATGACTTGAAGGTACCAAAAAAAAATCCGATAAACAAACACACATCTCTGGTTTGTTTGTTTGTTCGTTTGTTTGTTTGTTTGTTTGTTTATTTATTTATTTATTTATTTAGTTTTGGTTCTATAATTGTCAGTAGTGTGTCTAGGCTATTTAGATCATTACATGTCAATAAATGATGATCAATAACAGCTGGAAAAAAAAGATACCTGCACAGATTTTGGGCTTGACTGGAGTGGAATTATACCCTCGGGATTGCTAATGCATGTTGCTTTGAATCCAGTCGATATACTGAGCAACGTTTGTGTAGACTCCAGGCTTATTCTCCTGGGCACATCCTGTGCCCCAGCTCACAATGCCATGTAGCGTGGCCTTGTTCTGCTCCTCGCACACGAGAGGCCCACCAGAATCTCCCTGAAAAATGACCATTGCGGGGGGGGGATTGTTTACAAATGTTGTTAAAGACCAAGATCAAATCCTCCTACTCCCGCTTCAGTTTTTGTTACTGAAGTCAATAGCTCTCTTGCTCATCTTGCACTCATCTGTATTTTTCCCCAAAGCCAGAAAGAGTATGTTTCTACTTGCTCTCTGTGGCTCCAGTCACTTTCCTGTTGCAAACCAGTCCTTCCTAGAGCTTTTATCAACCCTGTCTCTCTGTGCTCTCTTTCCTGCCTCCCTACTTTTTCTCAGGATTTGCTGTCATACCTATCCTGATTCCAAAGCAGTTTGAGGTGTCTTATGAAGAAATTTTAGAAGGATGGCAGCCTCCACAGAGACAGAATTACAAGGCAAACCAACATACCTCAGTGCCTACCCTTCCAAATAATCATATAACTCTTCCTGTTTAGTTATACTACACTGAAAATGGTGCTGATTAAGAATGGGGGAAACAATTTAGGAGGCTCTCACATATTTCTAGTCCAGGTGTAGATAACTTGTACTGCTGTTGGATGACAACTTTGACCAACCTTAGCCAATGTAACCAAACAATGAGAGATGATGGGAGCTGCACTCCAATGTCATCTGGAGACCCACACATTCACAATTTCTATTCTAGTCTGCATATGCGGCACTTCTCCCTCCTGAAGTGCTGCTAGGCTAAGGAATGTTTATCATGATAAAGGATCCATGAAAAATGTTTCCATGTAGGGTAAGAATCTTCTCTTAGATAGCTAAGAGAAATTAACTCAATTTAACTCCATCACATATTGGCCTAAGATGATGATGTACTTTGGTCCACTGGAAAATTAATGTCACCTTTATGTACCTTCTATAGACTTCTTGTCCAATCATCATGGAAAGTTTTTTAGATAACACTATGGCCCTTTCCGCACGTGGAGGGGGAAACGGGGGGAAATGCTCTAAAACGGAGCTTACCAGCAGCCGGATATGTCTGTCGCCATGCGGAGCAGCGTGATCTCATTCTCCTGCAGTCCTCTGGCGTCCAAAATGGCAGCCTCAGCGTCCAAAATGGCAGCTTCCGGATGGCAGAGGCTCTCCACCAACTGGAGAAGCTCTCCAGCCTAAAGCCCGCCCCCGGAAGATCTGCAGGCACGCACTAGTGCGCGCCTGCAAATCTGTACCGGAGTGCGGCAACAGAGCTGCACGGGGCTGTGCGCTCCGTGCTTTTTAAAAACCTCTGAAAAGAGGTTTTAAAAAACACGCCGCGCCACCAGTTCCGGTCGCTTTGGAGCAGATTGAGGTGCGGAACTACAAAAAATAGTCCACCCCAATCCACTCCATGGCACAGAAGACCTCCGTTGGAGGTCTCTCTGCACTGTTTTAATACCCCAGTGCAGAAAGGGCCTATGTTAAGGGCTGGAAAAGTGTTGTTGTTGTTGTTGTTTTTAAATTACAGCCTCCAGAATTTACCAGTAAGTTTGGCCAATGGCATCTGGCTCATGTTGGTGGACTTCAAGTTTCTTTCTTTTTTTTTTTTTAAGAAAAGGAGATTTTACAGGCCTAAAGGCTCTCTACAACTCTTATGAAAAAAAGTTCCAGTATTCATGCATGAAGAAAATTATTTGTAGGAGAGAGGTTGGGAAGGAAGGGTAAGGGAGAGCAAGGTGCGAGTGCATAATGTGTGTATGACCTTCCAGAGGCATCAGGTCCTGCTGATGCCATATCTTTAAACAATGCAGTTTTGCACTTGTCTTTAATTTGTGGATTTTGTTGCAGCAACCATAGAACAGCTGAACAAGGAAGCCATTTTTCAGACACCTTAACATGAGTATCTGTGGGAAAGGTAGTTTAGTTGCATGACTGACACAAGTTATTTTGCTTTCTAAGGCAAAGAAAAAGGAAGCTACCTTCTACTCCATGGAAAAATCCAACTGGAGTGGCAATCTAATCTTTCTTCGAAGTATCATCCATTGCATCTAGGGCAGGAGGCCAGCTTAGAGGTGGCAGAGTAGGGCAAGCTGCGTGAACACACAACTCATACTTTGCTGATACCCTATGCCTGCTGCTTGAGGCAACCACCTTACTCTTTTTAATGGTTGGGGCAACCATCTTGTAACTGAGTGTAGGTTGAGTCTGAGCTTCATAGAAAGAAGTGGGGTGGGACACAGACTGGTCATTTTTCAAGGTGGAAGGGAGGAGCTGGGATCCAAACTGTAGGAAAAGAAGGTATGATACCTGAAATTATAGATGTCTTATTGTTTGAAGTGCACTGTGGACAGCCAGTGTCTGTTGCAGGAACTGACCAGACTCTGAACATGTACAGTAGTTAAATGGAAGTTTCTACTAAAATCTCTTAGCACAACTGCCTGCCTTTATGACAATCCTCAGCTTCCCCCTCCTACCAGGTTTCCCTGTGCTCTTGTTACTCGAAGTTGGGCTCACCTGACAGGCATCAGCTCTTCCATCCAGGTATCCAGCACAAAGCATGCCTTGTGTAATGCGATTCCCATGTATTTCCTGGGAACAACACTGTTCATGAGGGATGATGGGTATATCTGCTTCCTGAAGGTACAAAGAGAATTTGTCGGCTCCTGTCAGGGAAAAACAGAGCCCCAGGTAAACGAAACAGAAGACACATATGACCTTACTCTTTTTTATGTTAATAAGTTCGGGGCATCAAGATCAGCTGGGGGCGCTGGGAAGGAGTCTTTTGAGAGTCTGGGAGACTGTAAACCTGTGACTCTGCTGCTGGTCTGAAACTTTAAAACTCTCTTGTATGGAACAATTTACCTGAGTGTTGTGACCATGATTGTCAGTGAAATCCTCTTTGCTTCTCAATGGACAAGATAAGGGAAAATATAAACAAGCTGTAGTCAAAATGTGATAATTTGTTTTGCCTTACCCAAAATGAAGGCTAGTGCATTATCTCCAATATCAGAGGCAGTATGCTTCTGCATAGCAGTTGTGGGGGAACATGAGCGGCAGAGGGTTATTCTACTCATGCAGGGCTTGGAAATATTTGAGGGTGGGACTTGGAGTTTCAGGCCAAACGAGTGATTTTTCCAGGATCTGAACTCTTATGCGGCTTGTGAGCTTTGCACTGTGTTAGCTGATTGCTGGACTACACTAGCCTTTGATTTGATTGGGGGGGCTCTTCTTACATTCTTGGTGGACATCTTGGAAATGGCTGAGAAGGGAAGGACAGGCAGGAATATGAAGCAGCCTCCTGCTGCCCCCACACCTGCCTCCTTCAAATCTGTAGTGCGCGTAAGACAGACAGTTGTCTGGCTAGTTAGCATGGATCTTCATGGAAAGAATAGCAAGTCAGTTCCCATCTTCATGTCTGTTTCTGGTTCCTTCCTTCTCACCTTCATACATATGTCCCCATCCTGCAATCTGGCATTGCTTGCTGGTGTCAGATCCTGATTTCATGGAACTGGGCAGGCAGATGGGTGAAATGGAGTGTGAAAACTCAACACAGCGCCCTGGTTTCTGTTCCTTCAGTTTCACCAATGCTGGGGAGGGTACAAGGCAACAATCATCAGTAGTTTGTAGGTTCAGGGATGGAGAAGGCAGGCAGAGAAGAGCAAATGAAATTAATGTCTCTGTCTGCACTGGGAAAAGAGAGTCAGACTGAAATGAAACTCTGCACCACAATGTATTTGCATGGCATCAGCCCTTCCACAGGCTTCTGCGGCTGTATGCAATAAGGGCCTTGCCATTCATCTAAGAAGGGGACCACTTTGCCCTCTTCAATGCAACATGGATCATTCGCTAAGATTATCCAGGGGCTCTTCTGGGTCAGTCTGGGTGAGGTGGATGACATTGAAACATAGATGTTGAGTTTGTGGTGGGAAAGCATTCAGCCTCAGTTTGGTTTTAGTAAGAATTTAGAAGGAATTCTTCATATCTGGGATGAAAAGAATTTATGATTAAAAAAAATCAAAATGCTGGAGAAAAAACATGAAGAGATTCAATCATCCAAATCCAGGCTTTAGGATGCTTAACTTTTAAAAATCTGGCTCTGAATCCCTACATATTCAAACATATAAGTCACAGCTGGGCTACTGCATCAGTTCTGCCACTGGGAGCCTCTGGACTGTGAAACATTCCCAAAACCAAAAAGCAGAAGAGTCCAGAACCTATTTAAGAAGTGAATTATTCCAGGAGGCCCCCAGGAGAGGCAATTCACTTTTGGGTGGGGGAGCATAAAAATGGAATCTGGAGAGTTTGAGAGCCACAAAAGCAGACTTCTGGATTGCATGTGGTCCCCAGGGCCACATTTTACTCACTCCTGACATAAACACTGATTAATTGTTGTTCTGAGAACACCCCCATCTCTAAAACCTATACAGCAGGCAGGTATAAAACAATTTTCTCCATGCTGGAAATACTTCTGTGCATTGCATTTGGCAGGGTGAATTTTGTTTCAGATCATTTTTAAATTTATAGGCACTCATTGATTTCTTCTTACCCTGAAGGGAGCTATTTTTGTAGTTGTGTGCATTGAAGTCATTTTCAACTTACAGTAACCCTAAGGCAAACCTATCACAGAATTATCTTGGCAAGATTTGTTCAGATTTGCCTTTGCCTTTGCCTACTTCTGAGGCGGAGAGAGTGTAACTTGCCCAAGGTCACCTAGTGGTTGTCCATGGCCAACCAGGGATTCGAACCCTGGTTTCCAGAGTCCTAGTGCAACATTCAGATCACTATACCACACTGGCTAACATGAGGTTTTAAAAAAAATTGAATGCAGGGAGAGGAAACTGACAGAATTTCTCATCCCTATCTGTGAGCAACCAGGGTGAAGGGAATGAAGTGGATGTTTTGTGAACATTCAGGAAGGATTGCCAACCCCACAAGTGGTGTGTGTGAGCGTGTACACAAGTGTGCATGTGCTGGACTTATTGGAAGAGGCTCTCACCGATGTCATGTTGCTTGGTGAGCACAGAATAATTCTCATGCAGTCGATAAGCCTGGACGTGGAGCTTCACAGATCCTTCAGTGCTAGTGTTGTAGAGGGTCTGGCCCAACACCACTGAAATCTTGGACACATCTGGCCTATAGCACAAAAGTTGTGGTCAGAAAGCTCTTTCTTGGTTAAGAGATGGATTGCCTAAAGCAGGGGTGGTGAGGATGGCTGTCCAAATATTTTTGGACTGCAGCTCCCAGAAGTGCTAGCCAGCATGGCTCAAAATAAGGAACTATGGGAACTGAAGGCCAAAAGAGTTGGAAAGCCAAAAATTCCCTGCCCCTGCTTTTGAGTTAGAAACTCTTGTTGCATGTTCATTGACTGTGGAGGCTCAATAGAAGAGGCAAAGGAATGTGCTAGTCTCATACCCACCATCACTGTTGTCACTCTCCACAGGTGAACTTTGTAAAAGATGAAAGCTTTATTTATCAGTGGGGGCTCTCCTTGCAATTTGAAGACTCTCACCTCCAGCAAATCACTCAACTAGAAAGACAGGAGTAGAACCACTACTTTCCTTGTGAGTTTATACTATTCTCAAGGCAGCTCTCTTTTCAGCTGCTCCTTTTCCAGTCTGGTTGTGCTCTGGGGAGGGTTTCTTAGAGAGTGTTTTCAAACACAGGGCTCCTCACACTGGCAATTAGAAAGCAGTTATCCTGTCTTTCCTTTTCTTAATTGATTTTCTAGGCAAGTAAACATATGGGAGCAGCAATGGGAAAATACAAGAGGGTTATGAGTGCAGATGCTGTTGGGAGCCCTTCTAAAATTCCGTGTAAGAAGCACAATAAAATCCCTGCCTGGAACTACTCAGAGACCTACCTGAACTCCAGGCAATGTGCAGCAGTCAGGATCCAGCAGGAGGCAATAAGGCTTCCTCCACAGAATTGATCCCCGATGTACAAAGCAGCCATGTAGGGGTGAGAACCAGAAAGTGCCACCATGCCCCCCACAATACGTTTGCGTGAAGAAGCGGTCTTTGTATAGCGCTGCCCACAAACTGGAGTGACAGGGATTGATACAGATAGGGTGCTGCCAACAGAGGTCTGGTTTGGGGACATCTGCTCTGACTCCGTCAGTTCTCCTGTTCGGACCATGTCACCTGGGGAGAAAATGTCTTGGCTCATTCATTTCTGGGGCTCAGCTACAAGGCAAGTCCTTCCAGTTGATGAGAAGACTATGACTTACCTGTTGTTGGGAGAAGGCAGCGGGTGACATTGCAGAATTCCCAGGAGAGTTGCATGTTGTGCAGCACATAACACCATGGCTGAGTGTCATTATCTGGGTTCCTACACAAAGACAACAGGCAGTCCAAAGTTTGGAAAAGTTATTTGGGGGTTATTTGGGGGGGTACAACTCCCAGAATCCCCCATCAGCACTCAATAAGACCAGGACTAGCAAGTGAGGCCAGTACTCAGTGTCTGCTGCACTCCTGGGTACAACTATAAGGCCCTTCCTCTGCCCAAGATACTTTGGCCCATCTGATCCCCACATGCAAACAACAACCCCAAAAGCTTATTAGTTTCTTTTTAGCAGCTTCACAGAAGAAACATTTCTACCTGACATTTCTCAAGATGCTAAAAAAATGTTGTTATATTAAACAAAAGAAAGCATGATGTATTTTTGCCCTTGTGTACTTTCAAGGCTGTGTCCAAGGGGCTAGTTTGAATCAAATGATCAGAAATTTCTGCACCAGGAACTCAAGCAATTCACTGGACAAGTGAAAACATGATAAAGATCCCTGAAGAAGACCTTGAGGGTACACACAGACCAATGAAATAGCCTTTTTTTTAAGCATCTGAGATGTATCTCCAGTTTCTTCTGCAGATTTCATTGGATGCTCCCCAGTTTCTGTTAGCTTTTGTTTTTCCTTCTTCAAAGGGCCCACTCATTCATTACCCTGAAACCACCACTCACCTGCAGAAGGGATGGGCCCCCAGGCCCAGGGTGGCAGCATTGCCCAATTGGCTGGAGTACTCAAAATGCAGGATGGGAGAGTCCCAAGGCACACAAGGTGCCCCCGAGACACCGTACAGGGCTGTTCCTCGATACAGATGCCCATTCCCACTGTAGCATGTCTGCTTGTGGTCTCGGGGAAGACAAAGATCAACGACAGATTCTTAGATGTCTCTAGAAAAGGTTGGACCCTGAAGAAGGGCGTGCTTTCTTCTTAACATTTCTGTTTTTCATAATCGTTCAGAATACACAACCACTCTTCACCACAACCTCAAAGCATTAAAAGCCTTTTGTGCCTTGATGCTGGCTTTCTGAACAAAACATAGGGTTGGACAAGGCATTTCACTGCCTGAGGTGAAAAACAAAATGGCACCCACATTCCCCAAATGTCACATTCAGAATCTAATTGGATTGGCAACCGAATGTTAGTTTAACACTAGCAAAGACAGAGTGCCTTCTCTTTCTAGTGTCCTCAGGAAAGCACACTAGATGTGCAGGGGCAGCTATCTCACTCTGCCAGCAGTAGAACAAGCCCTGAATTTCTTCTGCATCTTGGCTGAAAGATATGGGTAGGGCTAGGAAGAGATAGGTTTATTGACTCTTTCTGTAAGTTATTTTCCAGAAATCCTGTCTCTTTTCACTCACAGATTCTGTCCCTAATCAGTCAATCATTTAGAAAAAAAATGTGAGGAGAAGCAGCATGCAGGGAGAGTAACAGCCTGAGAGAAGAGCCTTCTCTATGTGTGGGGGCTCTCCAGACAACTTGGAACCCTGATTCTTCAGGACTCTGAATCACAGAGAGAGTCTCCATACATGGCAGAGGTTCTCCTCTTCAGACTGTCACTTTGTATGTGAGGATGGTGATGACCAAGGGTGTAGGATCAGACCATTCCCCCTCCTCATGCATTCTTTATGAGTAAGGCTATGATTATTCATGTACTGGATTCCTGTTGCACAGTTCTCAGATCTTCAACAAATGTTTCTTGACTTCTTCGTGTCTCAGTTCCAGTATGAGAGACCAGAGATGTGCATTGTGCCTCATGGTTTGTCTCACATCTGGCTTTAAATTGGACTCATTTATCCTTACCATCAAGTTATGGATTAGTTAAAAATGTTGAATCTTACAGTTTTACAGATCCAGAAGAGGAGTTCCTCTCACCAAATCCTGTGGTCTTAAAACTAAAGGGCTTTGATTTCATTTTCTTTTTTTGTGTGGATTTACCTCATCCTTTTTTTAAAAAACTGTGTATTGTGTGGATTTCCCCCCTCCCTTTGGTTTATCTGAAATATGTTACACGCTAGATTTTGCTAGATGCTTTCTCAGTCTTGCATGATGGGAATCTGCATGCTCTCCCTACCACCCCATTCTGTTATGATTCTCATTATTACTTGTAATGTATACATTTAGTAAACAGCAGTCCTCTAATTGCTTATCAGCAGCACAGCACCCTCATGGAGGACATCACTGTAAGTCTTGTTTCACAAATCAGAAATTGATTCTGAAAGGTGACTGCTTCAGAAACAGCCAAGAGGATCAGTGGCTAAACAGTGGTTTGAACCCAAATGTCCTGGGTCCTTATCTATTGGGCCACAGATGTTTCAGTGATTATATAGCCCATTTGAGACAAGGACCACCTTGGTTGTCCCATTTCAAAAGGGATATAAACATCAGAATGTGCCTGCAGGCTACCAAGTATGCACAGGCTTATGGTGTGCATTTCTATCCTTTACCTAATAATTCCTGACAGCCTTTTTGCATTTTGAAAGTGACAGCAAATCCAGTGGCAGAGGGATGGGGGGCAAGGAGGCAGTGCGCCCTGGGTGGCATTTTGGGGGCACTGCCACTCTTTGCCTGCCCCCTGCATGTTGTCGCCCCTCCTCTGCCTGCCATCTCACCAACCCCCTCCCCTGCCCCCCTCCCCTGCTTGCGCCAAGCTATGCCACTGAACACATCTAACAGATTATTGAGCTAACTAGAAAACATTTTGATTTCTTACAATGTTTAGACATAAATATAAATGGAAATAACTTTTCACTCCCCTCACTCCACCAGCACATTAATTCCCACCTGCCATTTCACTGCCCACTATTTAGAACAGCTTCAGAGTTAGACAAATGGAAATTAGTTATTTTCCACAAACATACCTACATCACACAGTGGACCAGAAAATCCTTCAGGACAGCCGCAGGCCCAGTTTGACTTCAGTTCTAGGCAGTGGCCTCCATTCAAACAAGGATTTGTTGCACAAGCTGCCAGTCAGAGAAAACAGTACAGATCACTGGTTTTATACAGGAGCCTGGGAGTGGGGAGGAATACTTTCTGGATGACAACTCATAGAACCTGCAGTGGGGGTTTCTGGGGTTGTGGTTTCAAAAAGTAACCTCTCCAAACTTCAGTTTTACTAGACTATATTATTATAGAATTTGACCACCTAATCCCACTCTCGTTCACTAACAGTGCCTCTCCAGAGTCCTTAGGCAGAGGTCTTTTGCAGCACCTGCCATCTTTCTTGCTGGTGAGGCCAAGAGCTGAATCTGAACAGTCCCATTTTGGCAGAGACAGTTCTGATTATCCTCTGTCATCTCATTTTTTCAACTGCTATTAAAA
Organism: Iguana delicatissima; assembly: GCA_948472985.1. NCBI lineage: Eukaryota > Metazoa > Chordata > Lepidosauria > Squamata > Iguanidae > Iguana > Iguana delicatissima. Next base: position 1,380,960 of record CAOKZL010000244.1, read on the forward strand.
GGTCTTAGTTAATATCTCCTTTTCCCCCTTTGTCCTCAGCTTACCTCAGTTGCTTACAACGAGGGCCATTTCCACACTAGACTGTTATAGTGCTATTATTCCACTTCCAACATCCCATGGAATCCTGGAGTTTGCAGTTTAGGGAGGGGCCTCAAACCCCAGGATTCCATAGGATGTTGAAAGTGGAATAGTGCAGAGATGGCCTAAGTTCAAAGTGCAAAAGTAGTTTGCACTCTATTAACTCAGGGAGAGAAGTGAGAAGGGGACAGGTTCTTGCCCCTTCTCATAGGCTCAGGCAAAAGCAAGCTGCTGCAACCTCTCCTAGCTTGTGTGTTCCAAATACTGGATTTGCACAAAAACCTCAAAGCATTGAAGTGCAGGATTATGATGGTCTTTATATTACTGTATGACAATAGTACAGATTCTAAGATAAGGCAAATATTGGCCCTTTCCACACGGAGGACGGGGAACGGGGCAGCGCACGCAGGGACGGATCTTACCTGAAAACAGGTTGCTCCGTCCCTGCGGGGAGCGCGCGTTCGCCGCTCCACACACTGGTGAGTTTTGGCGGTGTTCGGCGGCGCCCAAAATGGCGGCCGGCGACTTCCGCCGGCGCTCCGCCAATCAGGGCAGCGCGCCAGCCGGAAGCCCGCCCCCGGGCAGCTCTGCAGGGCTTCACACGGGGCACTGCAACGGGTTAGCACGCTCGCGTTTTGTAAAAACCTCATAAAATGTGGTTTTTAAAAAACGCGCCACGCTACTCCTTGCGGCCGCGCTAGCGCGGTTTGAGGTGTGGAACCTCCACTATTCAAACCGCTCTAGCGCGCTCCACGATGTGGACGACCTCAGATGAGGTCGCCCTAAGCCGTTTTTTTACCCCGTGTGGAAAGGGCCATTGGCAGGGTTTAACAGCAGGAGGGACAACATCATTTGTTGGTACAATATCTGCTAGTGCTATAAGGTCCAAAGGCAGGACTGTTTGATGGCACATGATTGCTTTGTTAGGTAGGCTAGACTCAGATAATAACTGCCCCTGAAGTCATCTTCACAGCTGATTGGGCAGGTGAACCAGGTTTCTCCAACTGGAGTCATAATGCTAAACAATACCTACAGTTCTCAATGTTTTTAAAGTGGGCAGGGTTATGGTCTCTCTTTCATGTGAATATGAGGAATCAGCTCCAGGTGTTAATTCAAACTTTTAACGAACTATACAGTGCATTGAATCCTACTTTCAAATTAGGTTCAGCAATTTGAAGGCTATGCAAAAGTTCAGATTAAAAAGACAGAGCAAATTCACTATTCCACTGACAGAAAACACATCTACGGATGGAACCAAATTTAAACAGCATTTTTGTTGTCGTCGTTGTTTATCCTTAAGGAGAAAACTCCTTCCAGGAGGTGGCAGTTGGAGCACAGATGTGGAGCTGACTAAGAAAGAATTAAATTACTTCCCCCACACATATTTCCTCCAATTATTTTCTTTAAAAAAAAAGCATTAAGTTTTGGTATACACATTTGTATGTATGCAGTGTTTAGTGAAGACCTGAGAACAGTCAGAAGCATAAATACAATACAGTAGATGATATATAGTCATTGAGATCTGTGTCATCTAACATTGACATGAGCGTGAATTAAAAATTACCTTGTGGCATGGCCAAGAGAGGTTAACTACTTACTTCAAGTGAGGCACAAATAATGTATTGACCTGCCTGTGGCAACCTTATCTGATTTGAGAGTAATCATGCCTGTTTTTGCTTTGTCCACCCACGAATAGATTAATCACTCTCCCCTTTGTTTCAGAAGCTGCTTGTAAGCTGCTTCTGCCCAGCTCTGACCCTTTCCATGAACAGGCTTGCAGACAACGTTCTCTCCAAAGCAGTGACACTCTTCCAGTCTGGTAGGCTGATGATAACGCAGCCAGGTGTCCTTCATGCCAATGTGTGGAGGTCTTTGTGCTCCAAAGCAGCTTTCTGCAAAGCAAGGTGAGAGGGTGAGTCTCAGCTTCCTGACCTGAAGAGATGGGCCAAAGGACCCAACGATTACAATCCTCTGTTCATAGGAAGTCCCAAAGCACTAATCAAAACACACAAGGCCTTAGAAAACATCAAGTTCCTTATTAATTGTCAGTACTATATCCACCTCTGAGTATTCCTTGCCTGAGAAAACCCTGTGAAATTCATGGAATCACCATAAATTGACAGGCTACTTGAAAGCACATACACACACGCATGCACACGCACACCACACGTACACACACACACACACACACACACACACACACTATAGCCTTAAGATTTCCATTCTACTTTAGAGCTATGTGGTATCAGAAGGATAAGGAATGAACAACCTCGACAATGTGAGAGATTTATCTCACTTATTTTACTTGAAGCACATTCAGCTGGACTCTTTGTCTTCCAGTAAAAGAATAATGAGAACACATCTATTCCAGAATCAAGGCTCACCTAGGATGTTTTAGTGCCTAAAAAAATGCAGCAAATGGCACCTTATCCTCAGTCAAGATACACAGGGCTCAAGACCAACTGGGTTCAAAATGCTGCAGCCAGAATGCTGACTGGGGCCAGTTGGAGGGAACATAGAACTCCCTTCTTAAAATATCTTAACTGGCCACTGGTTTGTTTCCAGGCACAATTCAAAGTGCTGGTCATGAACAATAAAGTCCTATATAGCTTAGGTACAGACTATCTGAAAGACCGTTTCTCCCCATATGAGATCTGCAGGGGAAAGCTTTCTCTCAGTTGAGTTACCGTTGCAGGCTCACTTGCTGAGCACATAGGAGAGAACCTTCTCAGTGGCGGCTCCCACCCTCTGGAACTCTCTTCCACAAGAGGCTAAGGCTGGCCCCCTCCATATTTTTCTTCACCAGCAGGAAAAGACAAGGATCAATGTGTAAGCAGGTCAGCATCTTATTGTGATGTTTTACTTATTTATTTTTATGTTTTTAGGATGGTTTTATACTGTTTTATGTGATGCTTTTAACAACTTTTTTAAAAATATTATTGTGAACATTTTTTAATTGACTGTCTCTGCAAGCCCTCTTGGGTACCGTTCTGGGAGAAAAACAGCATACAAATAAAACAAACAAAGCAGACTATTTAAGCACCTGAGGCAGAAAATCTATAAAGTGCCTTTCCAACACAGTAAAAATCTGCTAAATAATAAATTAAATAATTAACAATGTGCTCTTGGGGGTCTCTTACTCATAGTAAGGAGTGGAATGGATATTTGACAATTTCCTGAATGTGGTTGAAATTTGGTGTTCCTGACCACTCAGGAAACACTGACAAGAAGAAAAATAACTTGTGGGAACTTTTCATTTGTTTGTTTCCAGCACAGCAAAATAGCACACCTTTGTCAACTCTGTGCAGCCTTAAAAGCTGCACAGTTGGAATAAAGTGCAACTCTCCAAGGCAAAGTTGTGCACATATATTAAAATTGTGCAATTTTTATAACCATCTGAGTGGTGCAAACTGAAAAGGGGAGAACAGAGTAGAATATTCCTTGAATGCCAAGCCCTAAAGTTGCACGCTCCAACTGTGAAAACTATGGCCATTTCTGCCCTACAATGTTAGAGTGCTATTATTCCACTTTCAACATCCTGTGGAATTCTGGAGTTTGTAGTTTACTGAGCCCAAAGAGCTCTCTGGCTGAGAATTCTAAAGGCCCCTCCCTAAACTGCAAACCCCAGGATTCCATAGGATGTTGAAAGTGGAATAATAGTAGTATAACAGTGTAGGGTGGAAATAGCCAAAGACTATTCACTTCTCTAGTTTGCTTCATCCCTGTGGAGGCTGCTCCTCTCCTGCCACCTGCTCCTCTGCTGCTCTTTCTTGGATTTTTTCCCCTGCAATCTGCTCCATGAACTCTGAGCTCTGAGTCTACACTCCCCTTCTTTCTTGACCTGTCTGCCCACTCTGATTCTGGGTAGGCAGCTGAGAAAGAGGAGGGGTGGCAGGAGAGGAGTAGCCTTGGCAGTGATGAAGTGAATTATCAGGGGTGAGAAGGAACTGGGGAATCAGAGTAGCCAGGCAGGCCAAGAGAGAAAGGGGAGAGCGCAGACTCAGAGCCCAGAGAGTCCACTGTTTGGGGAATCCTTATACTAAAGGTTTTTAATGCACGCCTTGGCCCTTCTATGAAGCAAGACTAGAAAACCAGCCCCAAGAGTCCAGTATGCAGTAAACCTTTACTTATTAATTCCTGGTATCGTCCATCCATTCCTGTGCTGTCTTGGCCTTCTGCCTCCAAAAGTTATACAAAGTCAAACACTCATGGCTAGAAGCAGACTTACAACCATGCAGTTGTTCTTCAGAAAGCTGCAAAGTTTCAAATAAAATTGCATGAGTTTCTTGAAAATGCACAGTTTTTCAATGTTGCAGTGTGTTTTCTCTCCTTTGTGAGAATGAAAAACCTGAATGTTTTGATACTACTGGAAGAAATACCAATGCATTTTCCTCAACATCTGCTGGGAAGTGGGAAAATCAAACATTTCCATCCCTAATTCATGGGGTCACCAGAAATCAAAGTCAACTAGATAGCAAAGAACAAGAACAAGCCTTTCCTTAAAACCCAATTTAGCCACCTGAAGCTCCTCCCTCAGTTTGCCTAATGATAACACCAGCCAGCCTTCACTAGTACAAAGATCCTTTTATTTGCCCAGGAGGGACACATGTCCAAGGCCAGGATTAAGCTATGAGGAAGCCAAATGAAGCTTGGCAATAGCAATAGCATGTGTATTTTCTATACCGCTTATCAGCTAAGTGCTCTCTTAAGCGGTTTACAATGTGTTTAGCTAATTGCCCCCCATCAAGCTGGGTACTCATTTTACCGACCTGTGGAAGGATGGAAGGCTGAGTCAACCTGGAGCCTGGTAGGATCGAACTCACAACCTTGTGGCTGCAGTACCGGCATTTAACCACTGTGCCACCAGGGCCAATAGCTCCAGGATGCAATATCTGGTACCTTTCTCACAGATTCTCCCATGGAAACCAGGTCTACAGATGCAGTGGAACCCAATTCGCCTAGCTTCACAGATGCCACCATTCTGACATGGGTTGGGGTCACAGCCTCCTGCAAAAAGATGGCAAGAGTCAGGATGCAATCAAGTTGGGTCATTACATCAGCAATTGTACTTGTATAAGGTGGCATCCAATATTCTCTTGTGCAAGCAAGCAGTTCCCTGTTTGTCCACAGCACAACAGAAGGCAGTCACAGCACCGTGTCTGGAACAGTCACCAGAATGGCTGAGAAGCCACCAGCCTCAATATCCACCTCCCATTGCTGCCTTCACCTCTCTGCATGAGCACACCCACAGAGCTGTACTGTCTGCTTGCACAGTCCTAGATCTTGGTTTGAGTCAGTCTCAGGAAGAAGGCCCAAGCTTTGTGCTATGCAGGCAGCATGATAAGGACTGGACACCTCATGAAGTCAGGCATAAAATCTCACACTGTTGGTGTCATACCAGTAGGAGACTTGTTTCCTTGGGGCATCATCCCCCAAATAAGGATTCTTCTTCCCCAATGTAATTTTCTTTCAGTCACCAAATTGGCTGTGTCAGCTTTCACAGTTGGCTTACCTACTGGCCTTTCCTCTGGCCTGCAGTACCTCCATTTTTGGTCTCGGTCATAGTTCTCTGTGGTAGCACACCTGATAAGAAAGCATCTCACATTATGGAAGGAATACATAGAAGCTGGACCTCAGCCAAAATGGAGAGCTGCAAATCATTGCCTTCCCCAATTGCTTCAGCATTCAGGTCCAGTAAGTCCTGACTTGTGCCCTCTCCCTTCTCCCTGGACATGGACTCTCGGCATGCTTTGAGGCTTCCACTCTCCACAGGGCCCCAGACTCATTCTGGTAAAAAGCTTACCAGTGTCGAGGATTAATAAAACTACCCGGGATGCAGGTATGGTGCATTCTGCGCTGGTAGCGGAAAGGGAAATGGCAGGGCTCCTCCTCAGTGGATGACATTTCTGTAAGACAAAGTGAGGTGGATGGGCTGCTGCTATTTGAAGTCAGCAGAAGTAGTCAAGGGGCAGCCTGCAGGCCACATAAACCCTTGCAGGTCTGTTTTCGTGGTCACATACAGACCACTGGAGAGGGTAAAATTATGAGTGTATTGCTCCGAGTGCCCTTACCTCTGAACAGCAAGAAATTTCTAGACTTTAGCCAGACTTTTTCCTTAGAAGGAAGTCAACAGGAATTGATAATGTGGTATAAAAGTTTATTTACAGTTATATAGAGGCTGAACTGAAGAGGAGGAGGAGGAGTTCCAGAGAATTAATACCCTCAAACATTTCTGCTCACTGTCAGAATACACAAGGGAAGTCCTTGTGTATCTTACAGAAACCAAACTCAGAAAATGGGACCCTTTTGATTTGAGGGTCATTCAGAGCATAACAATATAAAGCAGAGGTGAGCTACTGCAGGGAATTTGGAGGACATTTTTTAACCCTTGGAACCTTCTGAGGGTTTCACAAATTGCCAGAAAGAGATTGAGAGAGAGAGAGAGAGGAAGGAAGGAAGGAAGGAAGGAAGGAAGGAAGGAAGGAAGGAAGGAAGGAAGGAAGGAAGGAAGGAGAAGTTGCTGGAAATCCATTTCTGGTTTTGAAAAACCTTTTTTAAAAAATTAAATAGTGCAAGTTACCCCCAAATTTTATTTAAAAAGAGAATTGCCTCTCTTTTTAATGAAATTCATCTTTTTGCAGGGGGCAGAAAAAAAGCCAGTCTGGGAAGACTGGAGGATGCAAGTGCCACATAAACAGCCTTGCAGTCCCCAAGTAGCTTTAGGCCATACTTTCTCTACTCCTGACATCAAGGGTGATGAAGTTCACACACTCTTCCCAGTCACTCAGCACAAAGGTTGATCTTCTGGCCGCCTTCGTGTTCCTTTGAACATAACAGAAGTCCTGGTTGCCTGATGCGGCTCAGAGCACCTCTTAGTCAGCCCACCAATCTGCACCAGAAAGCATGTTGTTAGGGCCCTCTCAAATTTGGACCTGGCTCCCAATGGGAAAACTAGTGGTAGTGGTGGGATTATCCCACTTTTAAATGGACAGTCCTCTATTTCATAGGCTTTCAAAGGACAGCCCTCTATTTTAAACTGTTTTTGAATAGTTAACTCATCTAAGTCAGTCCTAAACATTTAGGCCCTTTCCACATGATGATAGCATCCCAGCATGGAGATGCAAGAGGAGCGGGACTGTGACGACACTTCTGCATGATATCATTACAGTCCCACCCTTCTCACGTCTCCAGCTGGTGTGATCGTGGGCTATATCATTGATGGAAAAACTCTGTCAATGGCCCCCAATCACATGAGCCTTCCATTGCAGAAGGGCTGGAAGCACGATCTACACCCTTCCTCGCCTACTGCAGCATGGGAAGAAGGCCAGCGGCAGTGCAGAAGGACATAGTGTGTCCCTCACGCTCCCTTCCGCAGGCGGCCAGTTGCGTGTGGAGAGGAGCGTTGCCAGGATTGTGACAGGACTATGCGCGAGAGCATCGTCATGTGATGTGGAAAAGGCCTAAGAAATCCCAAGAAGGGAGAGCAACAGCTGCTTGTTAATGGTTAGCATCTTGACAGCAAACTGAGGAGGCAAACTGGGCCCTTGGCTCATAGATCTCCCAACTACAAAGAGAGGTGTTGCACTTTTGATTATAACTATTATTTCTAGATTTGTAACAGGTACAGTCAGCCTTCCACATTCACTAGGGTTAGGAGCACAGGACTCCCACAAAAGTGGAACAACCACAAATATCAAAATGTGTCCGTGTGTCTGGCCCTTTCCGCACAGCATTTGCGAAAGGGCGCCTGGAGTGTTGTGCGATTGCGAGGAGCAATCTGTATGACGCACTCACAATCGCGCGACGCTCCAGGGGCTGGCAGGTGCCGATCGTGCACCTTTTCATTTCGGCTGGAAGCCGAAAATAGTGCGTGATCATGCATTGCTCCCGGGCCCCACGTGCACTTACCTGGCATGCAGAGCCTCCGGAGCCGTGCCGATCACACTTCCTGCCCCAGCGCAGCCTGGGAAACTTCCAGGCTGTGCTACAGAAAGAAGAGGCGGGGCTCTCACGCGAGCAGGCAGCTTGTGCAGAGCCGAAGCAGCAGGGATGCAAGAGCCTCTCTCTGGAGGCTGCTCACGCGATCCCCACGCCCCAGTGCCGGAAAAAGGTAAGGTGCGGAAAGGGCTTCTGTGGGAAGGGGGCAAGGCATGGTTGGGAGAACAGGCACCCAGGGTTCAAACTAGGTCACGGAAAGGAAAGGGAAAGGGGGTGGGTTGGCAAGGTGGCCCTATACTTGCTCTTGCCCATCTCCTTCCTTGGATCTTTGGAGGGAAATGAGAGAGAGTTGGTACTGCTGAGAAATCAGACTGCGAGCTGTCCTCATTGGCCAGGCAGCAGCTGGTGAGGAGGAAGAGAACCAGAGGTGGCTTTTTAAAGAGCTGTGCAGCCTGTTCAGAGCTGCTGAGAGGAAAGGCTCCCCAAGAAAAGAAGCACCTGGGGTGGAGAAACTCACAAATAATCAAATCCGTGAAAGTTAAACCTGCAAGTGTGGAGGGCCAACTGTTGGGATGCCTTCAATATTAAGTAATGAGATATGTAGTCCAGTATAATGTAACAGCCTGTTTGTAATTAAAGAAGCCTAGGTACCAGAGACCATTAGATAAACAATTGCTAGGAATGTGCTGATTAGCGCTGCTTGGCTCTCATGGCTTCAAAGTCTCTAGGAAATGGGGAGGGAACGCTGGGGAATCTTAAGCTTTTGCATCTCCTTTTGACCAGTAGTCTCCTCACTGAAGTCTTGTACCATGTATCTGACTTCAAATAAATAGTATATAAATGAATTCGCATTCAGTTTTATGCAAATCTATATATCCTTTTGTCTTCTTAGTGTTTGGGGGGACGTTGTGATATATTCCATGTTTTGGCAACTCATAACTGACAATCCATTTCCTTTGGTGATCTAAAGAGACCTCATCAAGATCTCGGTCACAGAAGTCACTGCCGTTCATCCAGCGGGTTAACTGTTCCTTGACCTGGACAAGCACAGAGTTGCCGGATACTCACCTTCATGACCCTTTTTGGGTGGTCTGTGTGGGACACCCTGCCAGGAAAAACAACAACAACAAAATGATTGTTTTGCAGCAGAATATGCCTCTTTTTGCAACACAGTCCATGAAAGCATTTCCGTTCTCACTCTCTGGAAACCAGCCTCCATCCTGAATAGACACACAACAGCTTAAAGGCTGCTGATGGGCTTGTGTTTAATTATGCTCCAATGGCATAAAAAGCTCATCAAAGGCTTTGGAAACATCGGCAAGATTATCTACATATACATCTTTAAAAGCTTTAAGCCTTTTTTCAAAAAAGCAATATAAATTATTTATCATCCTTCTGTCCAAGCAGGTTTGAGAAGTTCTAAATTGTAAGATGATTAGTATGATGGGTGGAGTATTCTTTTAATAATTCTGTTTATAGTTTTTATTTTTAAAGAGAGAGATCACCTGATGAGGAAAATGGGTTGATTCATTTTATGGCTAAAACTGCTCATTAGCCCAACTCTTTTGAAAGGTTCATTGACTCAATGGGTCTGCACTAGTTAGTACTAACAATTAATCAATCAAGCCTGCATATGAACAAAAACCACTCTAAAGCCAAAAGTGTACTTTCTTGCTTTATAATCTAAACTTTAGATGATGCTCAGTGCTGAATTTGGGTAAACTGAGTTTTCCATTGTGTTGTCATTTGCCATGCCTTATTGGTTGAAGGCAGGGGTGGGTAATGGTGAGAAAATAGGGGGCTGTATTGGTCCCACAGGAGACAATGGAAGGCTGGACCCCACCACCATACCCACCTCTAGGTGAAAAAAGGTTTTTTTTTTGTCTTTGTTTTGTTTTGTTTTTGCCTCCAAATGTCCTCCAAGAGACACAAGGGACATTTTTGCCATATTTTAGGGCCTTCCTGGGGCATTATAGGCCCAGGAGAGGCCTTTTTTAAGAACAGAAAGTAAACAGAAGTCAGTTCCTGTTTAAAAAATGGCTTTTCCATGGCCCATATTGCTCTAGGCAGGCCAAAAATATGAAGGAAATGCCCCCCACACTCCTAGAGGCAATTTGGCATTTTGAGGGGTGGAAATTTCACCATCTTTTTACCCCTGGGGGTCTCATGGAGATATCTAAATGTGGTAATAATGCCCCCGACACCTCCAGAGGGCATTTTGGACCAAACCTTTTCTGATGTCTGGGGATCCTAGGTCCACAAAAACAGTCCTGGGGATTGCCTATTCTCTGCTTGGCTACCCCTTGCCTACCTCTGGTTTAAGGCAAGAAAATGAATGTTTTCAATTTATAAAACCTCAAAGCAGCTTCTGCATGGGTGACATGCTAAGGACAGGATGAGACCATGGTGGCTTGTGGGTCTAATTGTCAGTGAAGCATTGAATCTACTCAAGTTTTAGTCCGAACTTTAAATGCGCTATCTAGGGCGATGAACTTATCTTGGCGATAAGGCTCAGCACCTTGGAAAGTTCCTTTAAAATTTGGAGTAGAACCCAAAGTGGTTTCACCATCACCTCCAACGTGGAAGCCACCAGCTGCCATGGATGGAGGATGAGTATGGAAGGCTGCTCGGTACCTTCTACAGCAAGCCTATGGGGAGGGGGTCTAGGTAGCTGAAGAGAGGCCAGAACCCTGAAGAGTTGTCGAAGGAGAGTTAGAAAGAAGGCAAGCAGCAGGAACGCCAGAGCAAAAAAAGATGATTATTTCTCATATAGGGCGTTCACACATATTGCACAGGATGATAGGAGTGAAGACAGGGACAGCCTCAGACATGTTGCTTAGAAGCGAAGGACGAGATGGCTTCCCACCTCACTTCAAGTAGAGAGTTCAACTGGACTGTTCACTGAACTGGACTGTTCACAGAAAAACAGCTTAGTGAGCACAGGCCAGGCTGTGTAGGACATGCAGATCTATCCTCCCACAGAAAGGAATGACCAGGGGACTCAGGTGGAAAGGCAGAGGGCCTTCCACAGCTACCCCCTCCTCAATTCAGAGTCTGCCAGCTGAAGCAGTTGTTGTTGTGTGCCTTCAAGTCAGTTCCGACTTATGGTAACCCTAAGGTGAACCTGCCATAGGGCTTTCTTTGAAAGAGTGGGTTTGCCTTTGCCTTCCACTGAGGCTGAGAGACTGTGACTTGCCCAGGGCATCCAGTGAGTTTCCATGGCTGAGCGGGAATTTGAGCCCTGTTCTCCAGAGTCCCTACTCCGCTCAAACCATTACACCACACTGCCCCTCTCTATATTATAATAGCCCTGAATGCAGGTATAGCACATACTATTACACACAGATAACACACATACAGAACACCAGAATAGAAAGTGCCTATCTCAATATTATGAGCATCACCCCATAAATTATAAGTATATGAGAGCAAGTGTGATGTAGTAGTGTAAGCCTTGCGCTAGGACTCTAGAAGACCAGGATTCAAATCCCTGCTCAGTCATGGAAACACAATGGATGACTAGGGGAAAGGCAGACTCTCTGAGCTTTAGAGGAAGGCAGTGGCAAACCCACTCTGAACAAATCTTTCAAAGAAAACCTTAGGATACGATCATCGTAAGGTGGAGTTGACTTGAAGGCACATAATAAAAAATAAATTATAGGTATGTGTGTTTGGGTCTTTTAGCTTGCATCTGCCTTGGCAGGACTGATGGCTTCTTTTCCACTTTCTCATATAAGCAGCAGAATAGACATACTTTCTTTGCAGAATCGATTTTTCTAAAAATCCATGAAATGAGAAAGCAAAATTGTGTGAATGGAAGTAGTCTTCATCTTTTCCAGATTTTTGTTTGGCATATCTGCTTCCATGTGTTGCCTTTTAAGAACAGGCTTTCCCCCTGCTTTTTTTTTTCTTTTCATTTTAAAGGGCTACATTGCAGTGCAGAGAATGCTCAGCCTCTACAATCAGACACATTATTTTTCCCCCTCTTGAAATGTTGTAGGCATGGGGAGAAGATAGAAATGCATTGCCTGTCACTAGGGATGTCCAGAGCACTGATCCACAGAGTTTCAATAGAAGTTTTGTACAGGACTTCAAAGAACAATAGAAGTGCAGATGAGGGAGACTCTAGCATTTTCTACTGAGTTCCAGGAAAGTGCAATTCTCCACAGATGGCGTGTTGGTTCTCTGGAACCCTTAAGTGGCAACTGCATATTCCTTTGCCTTAATACTTTAAGGGTACCAGATCCCACCTAATCCTGGAAGCTAATGAGGGTCAGCCCTGGTTTGCATTTAGATGGGAGACTGCCAACAAGTGCTAGGTGCTATAGGCTATATTTTTGTGGAAGAAACTGGCAAAATCACCTCTGAGTATTCCTTGCCTTAAGGAAAAGCTATGAAATTCATGGGGTTCACATCAGGCAACTTGAAGGCACATACACACTCTCACACACATATTCCTTGTATCATAAATCAGTAGACTACAAAGATGACTGTGAATCAGGTTTCCTGGTTCTCAAGCCCGCACCTTGCTCACTAGTGCTGACTACATGTAAGGAAATCACAAGCCTGGGGAATGGGCCTATCAGGGTTTATTTGAGAGGGTTAACTTTGCACCTTACCATCTTCCATAACTTTGTCCCCCCTCCGCTCACTTCTGTTCCACCTTGCTTACCTTACCAGCCATTGCAATCTCCCCCACCCTTTCCCTTTTGGTGCCTACACTGAAGGCAAAGGTCTTACCTCTCTGGCAGGCATGCTTCATATCTCTAAGTGGGACCTGTCAGGGACCAAGAGTGGCCTAAGCAGAAAGACCATTAAGACATTAAATGAGATGTACTAGGATCTCACCAAGAAGGAATCCCCTAGGCTCGGAAACCCAAAGAGAAGTAGGAATAGCAGCGGCAGCAGGGATGTCATGGCAGTGTCCAGGCAAAGATGAAATGGTGAGGTGTATGTTCTGCTTCAGGCAAAGCAAACAGTCCCAGATCGATACAACTCAAAGCAAAGGTCTTTGGGCAGAATGTAATCAGTAGAAGGGGGATTGCAGCACCAGGACAAACAGACATCCAAAGCAGAAGGACTGGGAGCCAGAAACAGAAAGATTTGATGATGGACAATCCTGACACAGCCTCAGATGTTTCCTGTGCATCTATAGCACCCTTCCACCAGCACAAAACCATGTGTCTAGTGCAGAATATCATATTATGAGAATGCCAGCTGCAGCTTTGTGAAAAAGATGTATTGTTCTACTAGAGAAATTAGCTTGAAAAGCATCTGCTGAACTTTCAGTTTCCAGAAGGAAAAAATGATTCTGAAATGTCTGTTATGGGGAGGGGGCAGTGGCAGAACTTCTCTCTCCTTTGTCTTCTCCCATCTGCCTAAGCGTTGCTGGTATGATTCCCCTCTGGGGCCAACAGTAGCATCAGGAGTGTAAGGAGGTGCAATGTGAACTGAAGAATTGGCACAATTAGCCTCAGTTGCACTATACCACATCCTGATCCAGGTCTCCTCCTTGCCTGCTTCAGTATTTCCCTCTTGCAAATGCTTTTAGAAACAGGAAAACCTCTTGGGAAATACAACTGAAGGTTGGCCCCTTCCTGTTTGAATTGGCCCTTGCTTTCTTCCTACTCATAACACTACTATTTTTATTGTTGTTTCTTTGGGTCAAAATTCAAGCTTCTCTCCAAAACATTTCCACTAATGGCTCACTAAAACACCACTGGCAACACAGGCTTTGAATCTAGTTCCAGTATGAATGGCTTTGTTGGTAATTGTGCACCTATCACGGGGTTTTCTGGCATGTGACATGCTCAAGGTCACCCAGCAGATTTCCATGGCCAAGAGGGGAATTGAACCCTGGTCTCCAGTGTTGTGGTCGAATGCTCAGATCACGACACCATGCTGGCTCTCTATACTTCATACCCTCCAACATTTCATAGATGAAAACTAGGACATATATGGCCAAGGAACATCAGATCATGGTCAACTTGGCAAAAATTATTAATGAAGAAGAGTGCTCAAGGTACGAAAGGCTGCAGCAGTTTGTTTTTGGCTGAGTCTATCGGGAAGAAGAAGGCCATTTCCGCACTAAACTGTTATAGCGCTGTCATTCCACTTTCAACATCCTATGGAATCCTGGGGTTTGCAGTTCAGGGAGGGGCCAGCCGGCTGACAAATTGGGACAGTTAAAGGATATGATACCTGTCTGGTCTGTGCCAAACTTTATCTCTGTTGTCTCCCTGCTCCTCAAAGTTCCAGGATCCATGCAGGAAGAAACTGAATTTGGGAATGTCCAGCAAGTTTGGGAAAAGGACAAAGTATGATTACCTTGACCTCTCCTCCCAAATGCAGTATTGATGCAACTTGTTTGGATCAGAAACTATGTTCCAATTTAGCCAGGGTCCCAGCGGCTGCACTGCAGCTGTGGGCAGGGCCAAGAGCAGGGACAAAGTAAAGTGGGATGGGACTATAGGACTTTTGATTGAGAGATGCTAGTGTTGTTAAGGACTTTAGAGTTTATGTGAGTTTATTTAGAGTTTGTGTGTCCCTCAGACATTATTTATTGCTTACTAATGTGCTACTCATTTGTTGTAAGGATTCAACATTTTCATCCTGGGCATTCTTGTATAGGAAGTGTTGGAATGCTAACCAAGTACAGGTGAAGATTTGGTTTAGGTATAAGGACAGGAGTGAGCCATGCTGCCTCCACTTGTCAACCATATCAAGGTGTTTTCTGCCTGTCAGACCTGCTGGGCCTTTCTTCCCACAATAAGCAGTGGAATGAAGGGGACAGGTGAGATCTGACAAGTTCATTCTGGCAGTGGCTGTTTTGGATACAAACGATGGTGCTGCAATTAGGGAGCAAAGACACTACACACTTTCCATCCGACAACTTCTGCATTTTGTTTGCTCCAACAATATCTTTCTCATAGGGGTCTTGCTCCCCACTGACAGTCTGGATGTGGAACTCAGCCAGGCATTCAGCTTCATCCAGCAGATGTTATCTAGGAACATGTGACTAAACAGCTTCAACCTTTGTGTTTAGCCTAATCATGATAAATATGGGGCCCTCTGACAGCAGCAAACTCTCTGGTTCTTCATGTTCATTGCTTAGGAGTGATTCTTTATGAAATCTATCTATCTATCTGTCCATCTATCTATCTTTCCCAAGAACTGCATGCGTCTGTTGAAGCTGGCCAGCCTGCTTAGTTCTTGGGATCATCCTATACCTATTCAGAAGTCAATCTCATTGGGTTCTATGAAGCTTACAGATTCAAAGCTAATGAGTTGATAACTGTGGCCTTCACACATGCGGCTAAGAAAGGAAGCCTGAGTACATAAGACTGGGAACAGGTACCACTGAATTCAGTAGGAGTTACTCCTGAGAAAATATGGACAAGAATCCCTGTTATATAACTTTCTGGCATTCATGGATCCTTCAAGGGTACAGGCATCTGAACAGACCAGAACCACAACTAAAAGCAACAGCCTGCGAGAATCCTGGTCTCATTGCTACTGGCTGTAGGGTGGGCCTCCCTCATGGCTTGCCCCTGTCTATGTTTGCCTTTTTTTTTAATGTTGCTTTTCCATAGCCAAAGCATGTCTCATGTAGTTTGTTCCTTTTATGTTTTCTAGTAGATTGGAGTCTTTAGTACATGTAACATGATTCTCAATATATTCTTTCCTATCTTTTCTTTAGTTTTATACCTAGGTTCAGCACATCTGAATGATTCTCATTATTTAATAATGTTTCTGACATGCTCACTATGTTCTCCTTTAGAAAGAGTAAATCTTCTAATTTCTTTACCTTGAGATAAAAGCTGCTGGTGCTGGTGTGTACATTGAACCCTGTTTTAAAGTTTGTTGTGTAGTACTTTATCTACCTTTATTGAAGTTTTAAGGCATGTCTTCATTATCCTCTGTATTTTCCCTTGGCACAGGTCTCAGAACATACCAGATGGCTTTTCCTAATATAGCAAGATAACCATATGTGCATTCATCACACATGACTGTGTGCATGTAGAAGGTACTCACAGTTTCTTATATGGACATAATGCCTGTGTAGGAACTTTGTGTGAAGCACGCCTTGTGGTTTTTCTGGGCTATGTCAGCCTCACAGACTAAGCTCTGCCAGCCAACAATATATCTCTTGCTCTTACAAATAATTTGCTTTGAACTTGAAATAATTAAGTGTTTGTGCATCTTTTTTTCTCTGATGTGGCAAGAAGCAGATACTCAGCAACAGTGTTGCGCAAGAAGCCATGAAATGAGGTCACCCTGGCAGGCATGTTCATCAAGCCCAATGGTCAAGATAGTTTGATTCATATTCAGATTGTGTGCCCCGTGTGAGTGGATCAAATCACTGTTTTGTGTTATCACAAAGCCAACAACTACAGCAAGTTTGTGTACCAATGCTGAGATAGATAAGCCACCAAATTAAAGGGCAGTTTGCACTTTATGGGGCAGACAATGTATCTGTATAAATAAACATTTCCAAAGTTGAACAGTACACAATTTCAAGGAGGCATCATGTGACTGACAAGGCTTTCTCAAATATATCTGTCTTGTGCTTGTAGAAATGTGTGTCTCCTGCTGATTCCTTGAGGCAGAACAGGGCAACTTCTGGGTGTTGAAGACTGTATTGAACCACCCTACAAACCACCTGGAGCTGTACCACTGGTGTTGCCACCAAAATTCACCCCTCTGCATTCTTCCTCATGTGGGGAAGGAGTAACAGAAGTAAAGCCATCAGTGAAATCCCCACATGGGAATGGGAGACTTCCATCTTATCAGAGAGGTGCTTTTCAGTGATCTCCACAGTCTGAAAATTCCTTTCCCTTGGAGCAGAACAAAGTTGAACCTCATGAATCTCAAAAGGCATCTGCCTTGTATCTTTAGAGAATCTTCCAGTTTCTTTGTAGTAGAGATGGGCAAAACTCAGAAGTGAAGCTCTCTATGTCCTACATCAATAACCCTTCTAGTGGAAGACAGAGCATCTTCTTTCAGTCCAGAGGGGAAAGGAAGAGAACAGGAGAAGACGCTGCATTGTGTAGTTTTCTGGAGTATCATGGTTGCTTTTTTTAGTGGTGAAATTTGTCATTGTCCCCAGCAACTGGAGGGCAGAGGAGGCTGGTAAAACAGCTGGGGGTTCATTTGCATTCAAAACATGTTCATCACGCTATACTGAGAGTGGCAAGAGAGACAGAATAATTTGCATTCAAAACAAGAAGAGGTGAAGAGCATGTGTGCAGCTGATGAAACAGAAATGTGGAGCTCCAAAGTAAGTGTGTATATGCTATTTGTGGTTTTGTTGGCATTGTTATACATTCTCAGCTTCCCTAAGTAATGAGAAGTTCAAAGGGCGGACAGAAAGCACTGAGGCTTTACTCTGCTTTTGTAATATTTGCTTTATTTGGACAGAGTACAGGTATACCTCAGTTAATAAAGCAGATTGGTTCCTGGGCATTACTTCTTTAACAGAAAATTTGGTATCAGCAATAGAAATAACATAGAGATCACAGAGATAGGTTCCTGCAGCACGCATGCAAGAGAGAGATTAAGAGACTCAGCAAATCTTTTGACTAGCAATAGACCCATGTGAAATCAAAATACCAGGCTAGGGCAAGCCTTGCAGAAGTAAATAAAAACATTTTGAATCTTTCAGAGGGCACTTGAAAGTTTCTCCCAAAAATGCATCCAGGGATTGTTTTTTTCTTTCACCAGCCTCCACTTTTCTGATTTCCATTTTGATGGCCAAATGGATATATATCTATTATTATTATTATCTTTTTAAAATGCTGGGAGAAGTTCATTTGCTCTCTCTTTTCTTTGTCTTCTGTTTCGCTGTTCGCTCAAGCTTGGTAAGGGATTCTGAAGGAAGGTGCTCTTTACCTCACCTATTATAGGTAGGCATACTGCTACAATAAAATCAACTACAATAGTCACCTATTTTTTTTTCCCCAGTTCAAACTTTTTTCTCTTGTTTACTACAGATATTATTACAGCCCAGTACAAAAAGCTGCTGTCTCTCCATCGTCCTTCACCATCCTCCCAGTGCCTCCAGTGCTGCTGAAGAACTTCCAGCTAAACGGAGGACAAGAAAGAAAAGGAGGACTGGGGGTGTAAAAAGACTTTGTAAAAAGAAGCTTCTTTGTCAGAGGTTTTGTTACTTGAAGTAGGCCTATAGAAATAGAAGCAGAGAGATACTTGCACAAGATGGCTGCAACTCCACTCTTCCTAATGTCAAAATTATCACTAAGTAATGATCATGGATATGAAACAGTTATGATTAGGTAACTGTTCCATATTCACAATCACTACTTGATCATGATTTTGATAAAATTGCCACAATTGTAACTTGCCTCTCAATTTACTTTCCTGGGCATCACCTGTATGGAGAGAAGGAAGTCCATTCTAATGACAGTCAAAGCATGGTTGAATGAGGTTTCTGGCATGTTTGGAAGAGTTATGTCAGAAGTAATTACGTACTCAGTTAAGAACTAGGTTCAGTTGAAACACATGCTGGAGCCCCCATGTTCCTGCTCTGCTAACTCACATTGTACTAGCATAGAGTCTACCACTAATCTGGTCCTCTGAAACCAGTAGTCTTAGGTGTTTCACAATTGCCTGAATATTAAGATTATTACTTTGTTTTGCTTTCTCCATGTCAGGAAGCTATTCTAGAGATACATATAGTTCAAAATGCGATGGGTAATACAGTTTCATGGTGGTGATGGTAGATGTGATGGTGATAGAGGAAGAGGTCAAAGATGGTGACTCCAGTATAGATCATATGATGCTATGGAGAGGGCCTTAGGCAACACCATAGTATCTAAGTCATGTGCCCGAGGCCTTCCATAGTTGGGCTAGGAGGCTCACCTGAATCCATGTGGTTCTGGCTGATTGTGCCACAGCAGGACAATTTCCAGTTGGCAGCTTTCATGTTGAAGTAATACACCAGAGGGTTAAGAGCACTGTTGATGCTAGAAAGGGCCATGGCTGCCCGTTGGGCTGAACATGTGAAAGGCAGCACTCCTGGAGCTGAGATGACTCCAATCCGGCCAAGCGTGTGCAGGATGTGGATGATATGGAATGGTAGAAAGCAAACGGTAAGCAGGACAGTCACCATCAGGAGAGTATGGAGAGAGTGCCTGCGTAATGAGGAAGCCTGGATTGACCCATGGGTGAGATTCATAATGCGCCGGGCAATCACAACAGAACAGATGACAATGGTGATGAAAGGCACAAAGAAACCCAAGGCTGAAGAGGCAAAGACCATGGCCGCCAGTCCACCACTCCATACACGAGCTGGGAAATTCTCCATGCAGGCTGTATTCCCATTTGGGAAGTGACGGGTTACGGTGCTCCTGGAGAAGAATATCAGCAGCCCAATTGCTACCAAGCACCAGATTGCCATGGAGAGGAACACACGGTAGACAGGCCACCGAAGGCGCAGGTAGCGGATAGGGTGGATGACAGCCAGGTAACGCTCGAGGCAGATGCAGGCCAGGAAGAGAGTGCTGCTGAACATGTTGGCCAGGAAAAGAGCATTGGTGGCCTTACACAGGCCCTCACCAAAAGGCCAGTCATTGCGTCTAGCATGATAGACAGCCTGCAGGGGCAGGGACAGGGCAAAGAGCAGGTCGATGACAATAAGATTATAGATGAAGATCATAATAGGTGGGGCCTGGGCCCGGGTGGCCCAGCTGCTCCACAAGGCGACACTGTTCGAAGCCAAGCTCAGTACACAAACCAGGCTATAAGTGATGGGCAGGAGCAGGTGCTGGAACTGTGCTTCAGCAACACACTGCAGGGGTGTTGATTTGTTAAGGTGGGAACTTGGGGTTTCCTTCAAAAGGGAAGTCTCCCATGGAGGATATGTGGCATTTCCCCACAGCTGCAAAGCAAACACATGATCTGTGTGACAGGTTAACCCAGTAATCTTGTTCTTGAAGCCCATCAGGAGCCCCTTAAGCATGGGAGGAGAACATTTGGCTCAGTGGATATTTTTTTGGACTTCAACTTCTAGAAGCTTCAGCCAGCACAGCCAATGGCAAGCAGTTGTAAGAGGTGTCATCCAAAACATCTGGAGGGTCAAGGCTTTGCTACTCCCACCCTAGGTATATATCCCAGTTAAAAAGAACATGAAGCCTACAGAAGGGCCAAATTTTCTCCTGGGTGCAACAAAACCACCCTCACTGACTTAATCTGGTTCCCAGGATCAAGAAGCTATACTTACCAAAGATTCAAAATGATTCAGAACTTACATTTTATTCGATCAGTTGCATCAAGCAGAAGAAAGTAAGATTCGGAATGACCCTGAATTCTTTTCTATGCAAATATCTTTGGTCTAAATAAAATAAATCATCTGCTTCATTTGGGGCATGTTCTGTCCCTGTCTGGGATATCTTCTGTCCTCTCGTGACCACAATCTGCTGCCTTCTCATCAGACAAAATCTATCCCATCCTCCCCCAAGTACCCTTGACAGCTCATTTCCTCTCTTGTTTGCCACACCTCTCTACTGAAGTTTCCCATGGTTCGGACTTCAGTTGCCAAAAGGGATTCTATATATGTAAGTATACCCCAGAGGAATGAATTAGCTGAAAGAAGCTGCTGCACTTCTTAGCAGAGGATGAGTGTCAATTTATTTGCTATCTTGGGGTTGCCTCTGATAGAGATTTGCTGAGCTTAAAAGCAGTTGCATACAAAAACATTACTTAAGGTAGGACATGAAGTTTTGCAAAGTTCAAGATCCATCTGAGAGGGGTGAAGCTGCATTCTCTTGCTCCCAGGCTACCCTGCGTGCCCACCAACTCTTTGCAGCACAAACCACCAGAAACTCCAGAAGCACAGCAACCTTTTCTATGCATGCATACCTTCTGTGTGTCCATTGTCCTTCATTGGTTCTGTAAGACTTGGGAGAAATGAATGTGTAGGAAGTACTCAGGGAGGGCAGCATACTGTAGATGTCCTTATCAGCCCATCCCTTTTTCCTGTTTTGGCCCCGAAATGCATAGTTTTAGAACTAATTTTTATTTTTGGCATGCACAATGATAAGGCTCAGAATACTGGGGCTATAGTATATGCCTTGTCTCTTCCTTAAGAGAGTGCTCAGTATGTACCTTCATTTATTAATTCTGATTCTCCCCTTCTGCCTATTAAATAGATATAGAATCAGTCCTTGGCTGATTTAGACTGCAGACTGTTTGCTTTTTAAATCATGCTTGTATTTACATATATTTTTAGTGAAATTTTTGTATGTTTTTAAATCTGTATTGGTTTTAATCATTTGTAAGCCACCTTGAATTCTACTATTAGGGAAAAGGTGGAATATAAATGAATAAAATAATCATCTTCATCTTGCCATGAGAAATGGGAGAGAATAATTACTGCACGTAACAGGCAAGCTAATTTAAGCTGTAGAGGACAGGCCATGAGACATATCTCATTCTGCCCTCTCACACAGGGGAATGCTATGAGGGTGGGGAGGGTGGACTGAAGGAAGGAATAGCCATATGCTACCTGAGGTCACTGGTTCCCTTTGCCTAATGCTACACTGCACATCTCAGACCAGAAACATTATCATTCCTCACTTGTAACACACACACCCCGCCGCTTTCCATCTGCACCAGAGTCAAGGAGGAAAAGAGTAAGTTGTGTGTGAGAGGAAGAAGTCCACTCATGTGATGTTGGGTCTAAGCAATTGACTAAACAATCTAAACAATTGACTAGAGGATCAATGGTTTCTCTCTGCTTCACTGGAGGTTTTTAAGCAGATGCGGGTGGGAAGGCATTTGTTGGAGATCCTCTAGCTTTGGATTTCCTGTATTGAGAAGAACTGTTAACTTTTAAAGCTGGTCCAAGAGAGAAAGCACTAGTCATTTCCAGAAGATTGCTCCAAGAGCTACCAGTCAAAAGGTCTCCAGAGCAGATGTGGGAGGGTGGGGGAGATGCAGAAAGGTGCAGAGGGAGGGAGAATCCAAACTGTTCTGCTGCTGAATGGAGACCAACAGCTGCAATCCATTATTGCTGTTCTTATCACCAAGAAGTTGCTAGGGGAGGCTGGTAGCTCCAAGGTTAATGGAGCAGTAAAGCTGCTTGGGGTTGCAGTCCAAATCCCCAAGGGGGTATCAAGCATGCAGAGCCCCATCTCCCAAAATAGGTTCACTTTGAATAGTACCTCTAAAATTCAGATGAAAAACCAGAGCAGATTCACCACCTCACTGACATCAGGGCCTTCAGTCTCCACTGGACTATTCTCATAAGGGTTATGGTGATAAGGAAGAGGAAGGAAGTGTATCAGCCTCTTTGGGCATCCAAAGCACTTATCACTTATAGTTGTCAGCCACCTATAGAAACACAATGCACTATAAATTAGTGCTAGTAGCATACCCATCTAGCAGGTGAAGAGCTAAGGCTAAGGAATCACGGCTTCCCTCAGACTACTTAGTCAACTGAGAATTAAACTAAGGAAGACAGCAGGTTTTTAGCCATTACATGACACCTGTGCCATCTTTTAAAATACTGTGCATGTGTTCTGTGAATGCTGTGATAAACTTAAAAGAGTTGGTCTATCCCTTTCATGTTCTGCCTGGGATCCATGCTCTAACACCATAACCACCATCATCCCACAATCCTGGTACAAAATTTGCTCGCTTGGGTCATGTAACTTTTCATCTGGCACATGGAACATGCCTGGTGTAGAACAGAGTCATCTTATGAGAGTGCTTGTGGGAGAAGATAACAAGGGATAAATCTAATAGTAGGGATGGGCCAACTGAATCCTTGAATCCTTGGCAGGGATTCGAGATTCACAAATCTGAATCCCTGTGCCAAAACAGGCAAACTGAATCTTTTGAATCCACCACCGAAATCATTTGTTGGAGACCAGGGCGCCTGAAAACCTGGGAGACCAGGACACCTGAAAACTTGGTAGATTAGACACACAACGGGAGATGGCAAGTAGGTGAATTTTCCCCTTGGAGTAATAATGGTCTTTGCTAACAATTTTTGGAAATTACATCTGGGGTTGTATTCTAAGATGTTTAAAGTGAACATTTCATATTTAAGTTCAGCACTTGACTGGAAGCTACAGGCTTGAGATTTCAAGGACAGCTGAAAGATTCCTTTGCATAGCTCTCTTGCAAAGCTCTTTCATACACAATTCTGGGGTTTCTACTTTTAGAAGGTGTCACAGCCTTCTCTGGCAAAGTGTGCTGGTGCATCATCAAACTACAGACCCCAGAATGCCATAAGGAGCTAGGCAAAGAAAATCCAGTTTTCACCTGGATTATCTCTGTACTGTAGTATGTGGCCCTGTTTACACAGGCAGGAAAATGCAGGATTAATCCACATTTTCCTGCCTGTGTAGAAAGGGCCTTCATGTCATTTTCAGTCTGGGGAGATCCTGAGGCAAAACTATGACAACTGTCCTGGCCACATTTCTTCAGAGGGAGGTTTGCCTTTGCCTAGGCTTTTGCTGAGGCTGAGAGAGTGTGTCTTGCCCAAGATTATCCTTCTTTCCCTTGCTTTTTACACCCTTTTTAAAAAAAGGATCTGAAAGATTCGAGATTGGGGATTCCCAGAACCTTCCAGAGATTCGGATCCGGATCCAGAAAATTCTGGATTTGTCCCATGCCTATCTAATAGCACACACACGCATACACATACTGCTATGCTGACACCTTCTTTCAGCACATCTAATCTCCCATTGTTGCAACACAGTCATGGTTATATGGCTTTGCTTGGCTTTGCCTTTTCCTGCCCTCTGCTCTGGGATGCCATTTTGTTATAATAGCAGCTTATCATTCCCTGCAGCCAGAGCCTTTGAAACAATGTCTTTATCTCTAGAGAAAAAGCCCCTTTCTAAAAAAAGAAACACTTCCTGCCACATTAGCTCTTCTTAGCAACTTCGGACAGACCACAAAGAATAAGGTTAAGCTTATTGTCGCAAACAAGGGCTAACAACTATGTCACACAGGAACTAAACAGGGAGCAAACAGGCTGCAAGTACAAGACTTCCAAGAAAATTATTTGCTTTCCTTCAGAAGCTGCCTTGTTGGCTTTCCCACAGTGCCACCTGCTGTTCTGATTGTGCTGCAGCAATCCAGGAGTTTCATTAACTTTTCAGTCTGTGCTTGCAAATTTCAGGGTTAACATGAACCTTAAAGGGACAGGGTATTCTCTTCATTTAACCTCCCCTCATTTGCCCCTTATGGAACATGATTTCCCAAGATATGTGGGTGAACAACCAGACTTGCAAATTAAGAATATATTTGGTTTTCAAAGACCAAATTCACGCATGGTAAATTAAGTGTAAGTGAGGAAAGTCATACAACGAACAGATATGTTTCACCACTTCAGGGAGCCCTACTTGTAAAAATATACTAAATGTAGAGTTTAGTTTGATCCTCAATCTGAAATTCCTGATTTTAAGGAACCAAACTAAGTCTCATGTGTAATAGATATTTGGTTGCATTTCAGTCTTCTAAAACTTTGCAGATAGAAGTTGTGGGAAATGGGGGTGGGTAGGAGGCGCAGGCTGAGACAGCAGTGTGAGAGGACAAAGGGATTTAGCCTTAACTGCAGATTTTTAACTATAAATTATGGTGCCCATAAAGCAAGGATGGGAACTGTGCAGACTTTGGGCCACATGAAGCCTTCTGAGGTATCTAGTGTGGCCCATGGGGCACTCCTCGGTCCTCTCACCAGCTTGCAGCTTCTTTGCAAACTTCTTTGGCTGAAAAAAAAAATTAAGCTGAAAAAAATTTCTCTCAGCTTTGAAACAGCCCCCTGCAAAAGCCCCAAAGGCAACTTGGGAGTAATATCTGATCACCCAAAATGGCAGCCGTACCAGCCCTTTGAGCTGCAAAGTGTTCCCATTTCTGCCATAAAGGTTGTTAGGAACAACATGGTTGGGTTTCTTTCCCAAACAGAAACTTCAGGAGACTGATGCTCATTTCAGAAAGAATTAAATCCCTTCCTCTCACCTTATTACCCATCTAAATCACCCATGCATCATAGCTACTATTTTAAAAAGTTTTAAAAGACAGTCATTGATTTATGAGAGCCTGTGTGGTGTAAGCGGTTTGAGCATCAGACTACAACTCTGGAGACCAGGGTTTGAATCCTTGCTTGGCCATGAAAACCCACTGGGTGACCTTAGGCAAGTCACACGCTCTAAGCCTCAGAGAAAGGCAATGGCACCCCACCCCAAACAAATCTTGTCAAGAAAGCCCCATGATAGGTTTGCTTTAGGGTCATCATAAGACATAAATGACTTGGAAGCACACAACAATGGTGACAACAGCAGCATTGATCCATGCCCTATTATTTCCATTTTGATTGGCTCTATATCTGAGCATATATTGTTAAACCTGTACTTCAGAGATGAGTAAACTGTGGTGTTCCAGGTTTTACTGGATGACCCCATTTCCCATCAGTCTCCAACAGCAATGGCCAGTGATCAAGGATGATGGGTGTTATGGCTGGTGAATGTCAGGAGGACCATGGTTTCTATATATGTTTGTGACCAGCGAGTTGTGCAAGCATGGATACCTGTTCACTCAGACTAAAATATACATAGAGAGTAAAGCCTCTTTCTCAGTGTGGCCTGCTGTTGACAGTCATTCCCTTCTTGCTTCCCAGAATACATCTTACAGCCAGGGCTCAGAAATGAAGCCCACATAAGTAGTAAACTAGTAAAATTTTAGTTGATACTGAAGGCACACTCTGTGGCTAGGATGGGAAACGAATGGCTTTCCAAATGTTGATGGACCACAACTCCTGCCAGCTCTTCCCATTGGCTATGCTATATTCTGGACCACTGCACATGCCTTAGCCCTGCTGTACTGTTACCACTGTGAACTGGCCTGGCCTTTGGTAACCTTAGATATCATTTTGATATCATAATTCGGCCCTGCTCTGCCACCAGCCAAGTGTTTGTGAGGCCACCGAACAAGCGCGAAGCTAGGCATGGCTATTAGACCAAGGCAAGCCAGAAACTGCCAGATCTGCTTTAGGGGACCTCCCAAAACAAACACCCTCATTATAGAAAACAAAGAGACCTCTGCCCCGAGAGGGCACCCTGGTGAGCTGAGTGCTTAAACTGCCAAGCTAGCTGCATCTACATACTGGCCATACTATTGTCAATTCGGACCCTAACTCAATCATGTTAAATTCTGACCTTTCGGAGACATTGTCTCTAGCCCAAAACTCATTGTTTTCGCCCAAGACCAGACTAGCCCATGGTCATGCCTTCCCCTAATAAAACCCCCCAGTTCCGAGAGCTCTTTGGAATGCTCGGCTCTCTCGCTGGAATGCTCGGACTTCACTGGACTTCCATCCCGCCTTGCTGCCGCTTCTTCTGCGAGCTCCCCTCGGCCGCCATGCCGAGTTGCCTTTCTCCGATTGCCTTTCTTCAGGACAACGAGAAAGGTGGCGTATCACCCATCTCCCCCAAACTCTCTTTTCTATTTCTTATTTAGTAGTGAGGCTGTGTTTTTCTTAATAACTGTTCAATAAATATTGTTGTTAGTCTGAACTGTCTGACTGCTCACTGACCTGACGCTGTATACATTGGGTAAAAGATCCCCGCTAAAGTTACTCTGCCTCTCGTTAACCAAGAGAGTGCTCCAGCTAATTTCCCCATCTTGTTGTGTTTGTTTTGGTTATTTGGGTGCCCCTCTCTGGACCCCCAAGTCACAGGGTAACAGTACCATTTGCCCAGATCAAAGGAAATGGCGTGTCCTGAATCAGAGGTGCATGTCATAAGAAAAGGCTCCCTACCAAAGAGGAATGCTAGGATCATAAAATTCCCCCGCCTTTTAACATCCCCTTCAGGGAACGGTGGAGTGTATCCACTACAGGTAGTATGGATTTCTCATCCTATCATGCAGACCACAAAGGCCCTGTACACATGACATCGCCACAGCAAATTCAGCTAATAAAGGTGCACCGCAAAAAGAATGAGCCTAGATATAGGGGTTGCTTTGAATATTTATATATTTTATTCATTTATTTATGACATTTGTATGCTGATCCATAATAATATCATTCTCTGGATAGTTTACAATAAGTAAGTCTGAAAATCATCTAAATACAAGATAAAACAGAAAATAAAATCAAAAGCAGCACTTTTTTTTTAAAGGATAACTGACAGCAATCTCAGCTTTAAATCACAAAGGTTAAAATAAGAGTGTCCCAAATTACATGACTTATTTGAAAGGCCTGGGTAAATGGAAACATGTTCTCTTGGCATTGAAAAGGCCATTAGGATGTTGCCAGATGAACCTCTTTGCGAAGGCTATTCACTGAAGTGGGTATTGTTTCAACAAGTCCATCTCTTTTTAGTGAAGAGGTGGGCAAAGTGTGACTTTCTGGATGTTGTTTCAGCCTGAACCATCATGGCCAAAGAGGGAGAATGATGGGACAGGTTGAGCTCCCTCATCCAAAAGGCCTGGGACCAGAATTGTTCCACATTTTGGATTTTGGTTGGTTTTGGAATACAGTACCTGTTTGGAATAGCTTCACATCTCATTTGTTCACTACTTGTGTTATGTATAGGAAACAAGACTGCAGAGAGACTGAGGATCTGTGAAATGGCGGGAATCCTACTGAAGTGCTCAGTGTGAATCCACACCTCCTGTCATTTCAAAGATCCCCTCTCTCTCTCTCTCTTTCTCTCTCTCTCCCCGCACCCCCTTTGCTGCCAGATGCCCACTTTCATCTTCGAGGAAATTACTTGAAGGCACACAACAAAAAAGTGGTGGATGAATTAAACACAACACAGATGATAATCATTTCATCTGTTGTAAGCAGAACATGAAAATAAGTGTGTGGGGGGGTAGAGTTCTAAATGATTTGCAAATCGGTTGGTAGAAGCATGCTTTTGTACTGCCACTTGGGTACTGTATTGTGGGATAGCACTGGTATTTCCTAGGCCAGGGATAGGGAACATGGCTCTCTGAATATCATCCCAGCTTCCCTCAAAACTGGCTAAAGCTGAGGAGACTGGCAGTCTGACAGCATCTGCGGAACCAGAAATATGGTCCCCAACTCTACGTATGGCAATTGTGCAATGTTCCTTTTCCTTTCACTGATGCTTTATATTACTCGGACTTCCATGTGGTGTTAGAGGAAGAGGAGGAGGCAACAGTTCTACTACTGGTATTAGCCAGGGCATTGGTAGAAGTGTCACCTCTCATATGGCTGGTATAACCGTGGAAAAGAGTTGTCAGACTGGCATCTCTTCTGTGTAGTAGCCACCATCCAGTAACACAGTTCATTTGCTGTGCTTTCCCACAAGTTCCTCTTCTTAAATAGAAGCAGAGCTTGCTTTCAATAAGTGATAAGACGGACTCTGGTCAGACACTTGAAGACTGGAACTGTGAGGGCTGCGGGAAATGTTTTGTTGGTAGGATGTGAATATAATCAACTATGGACAATGCTGCAAAGTTGTAAGTAATTCTCTGTGCATTCACTCTAGGCAAAACAGACCATATGGCAAGGTGTTGTTGTTATCCACTCCCTATCCACATCTGTATGGTCCATCTCTGTCAAACAAGAGGTTCTAGGATAGAGGATGAGCAAAATGAAATGCATGTTTAATATAATCCTCTTCAACAACGTAGTACAGATGAACAAAAGTAGCAAAGGTGAAGGTTTTCAAATCTGCTAGGTTGTTATGTTTATACAGGAACCTCTCAGTTTACACACCTAGTCCTCTTGTTTTTCCTTGTCCTCTGTTTAGCTGGGAGTTCTTTAGCAACATTGGAGACACTGGGACGACGGTGAAGGATAGTGGAGAGACAGACTTTTGGTACTGGCTGCAATAGTGTCTGCAGTAAAACAAGGCAATAAAGCTTGGAACTGGGAAAAATGAGATACTGCTGTAGCTAATTCTATTATAGCAGTGTTTGCCTACCTATAATAGGCAAGGGAAAGAGCCTCTGCCTCCAGAATCTCTTAACAACCTAAAGTGAACAGCAAAATAGAAGAAAAAAAGAAAGAGCAAATAGGTCAGCCTTAACAACTGCCCCCAGCATATTAAAAAATAATAATCAGAGATACATAGATACATTTGGCCGTCAAAATGGAAATCAAAGAAAAGGGGAGGCTGATGAAAGAACAAATAATCCCTTGATGCATTGTGGGAGAAGTTTTCAAGTGCTGTTAAGGAGATTTAAAATGTTTTTATTTACTTCTGCAGATCTGGTACTTTAATTTCACGTGACCCTATCAGTAATTTTGGACAAAAGGTTTGCTGAAACATGGTTTTTTGTTTGTTTGTTTGTTTGTTTGTTTGTTTTTGGTGGTGTAGGAACCTATCTTTATACTTTCTATGTTATTTTTGCCTCTGATACCAAATTTTCTGTTAAAGTAGTAATGACTGGAAACACATGTACTTTGTTAACCGAGGTATATCTGTATTGTTACTGATTTCATAGTTGGTTGTTGAAAGTCAGCTTTACTGGTTGGAATCCCATCTTAAAAAAAAAAAAATCAGTTTGTGTGCCTAACATTTAAATTGGTTGATGATCAAGTTATTCTTTATTAGGCAAATGCTCCCCACTCCACCCCCAAAGTTAAAATCTGAGCTTTTGTTTTCTCAAGAATTGGACATGTGCTTTGCTTTTGTGTATTTGCATGATGTATACCTGGCCCTTGGAGCACTGTAATTGCTCAAGCCAGGAATCAAGAGCCAGAGCATTGTTCTGTAAATTGCATACGCAGTTAAGATTGTGCCAATCGCCAGCACAGCAACTGTTCTATTGAGCAACTTAGCTGGAAAAATACAGATTGCACGGGCACATAGACTCATCACAGGCCATTAAGCTGTGAGCAGAAGACCACTTCCAAAGGCAAGGGCACTTACCGAGAAACACATTTTTATAATGGAAACTTGATAAACTCACACTGTGAGCCCAATGTTTGCAAATGTTGGTGGCATATCTACTGATTTGGCTGAACTTTCTTAAGTAAGTAGCATTTTGGGCTTCAGCTCTACTTGGATAACACAGACGTCGTAGAATAATAGAGCTGGAAGGGGTCTCATGAGCCATCAACTCCAACCGTTCCTTGCGCAGTGAAGGATTTCCAGCTAAACCCCAGCAAACAACTGTCCAGCCTCTTTTTGAAGACGTCCAAAACACCACCACTTGTCTAGGCAATTGGTTGCATTGTTGAACTGCTCTTACTTTTAAGAAGTTCCTTTTAATGTTCAATCAAAATCTACTCTCCTGTAATTTCAAGCCAGCATCTTGGGACAGCATAAAACAGGCCTGCTTCCTCCTCTCTGTAATGGCCCCTAAGGTATTTAAAGAGTGCAATTATTTCACGCCTTAGTCTTCTCTTCATCAAAATGTACGTGCCCAGCTCCTCCAACCTTTCCTCATATGTATTGTTCTCCATACCTTTTATCATCCTTGTTGCCTTTTTCTGAACCTGCTCCAACTTGTCTATATCCTTCTTAAAATGTGGCACCTAGAACTGAATGCATTACTCCAGATGAGGCCTGACCAGCACAGAATATAATGGGACTTTCCCCTTCACTTGGAAACTATGCTTCTATTAATGCGGGCTAAACTAGCATTTGTCTTCTTTCCTGCAGGATCACACTCCTGGCTCATGTTCAGCTTATGTTCAACAATAATCCCATGGTCTTTTTCACATGTGGTACTGCTGAGCCATGTATCTCCCATCCTATACCTGTACATTCCATTTTTGTGGCCTAAATGTAGAATTTTGCATTTGTCTCTGTTGAGTTTCATTTTATTAACATCTGCCCAGTTTTCAAGCTTATCAAGGTGCTTTTGAATTCTGTTCCTATCTTCCAATGTGTTAGCCACCTCTCCCAGTTTTGTGCCAACTGCATACTTGATGAGGATTTCCTGCATCCTGTTATCTAAGGCCATTTCCGCACTAGACTGTTATAGCACTATTATTCCACTTTCAACATCCTATGGAATCCTGGGGTTTGCAGTTTTGGGAGGGGCTGGCTGGCTCCTCCCGAAACTGCAAACCCCAGGATTCCATAGGATGTTGAAAGTGGAATAATAGTGCTATAACAGTCTAGTGCGGAAATAGCCTAAGTCATTGATAAAAATGTTGAAGAGTAATGGCCCTAAGACAGAACCCTGAAGCATTCCACTTGAGACTCCTATCCAGTTTGAAGCACAGTCACTGATTATGCCTCTTTAAACATGGTTTTTCAACAAATGATAAATCCATCTGATGGTGTCCCCATCTATTCCACATTTAATCAATTTTCTAATCAAGATATTATGGAGGACCTTCTCAAATGCTTTGCTGAAATCCAAAAAAATTACATCCCCAGCATCTACTAAACTAGTGACCTGATCAAATAAAGATATATGATTAGCTTGGCAGGATTCGTCCTTGACAAACCCATACTGGCTCCTACTGATCACTGCATTGTTATTAAGACACTTGCAGACAGACCCCTATATAATCAGTTCTAATAGTTTTTCCTGGTATTGAGGTCAAACTGCCTACCCTGCAGTATGCTGGGTCTCCCCCCCCCTTTTTTTTTTTTGAATAGAGAGACAGCGTTTGCCTTTTTCCAATCCTTTGGCATCTCACCTATTCTCTAAAATTTCTCAAAATGATAGCAAGTACTTCAGAGAATACATCAAAAAATTCCTTCTACAATCTAGGATGCAATTTGACTAGCCCTGCAGATTTGAATTCGTTTAAATTAGTTAGGTTCCTGACTTTCTTGTCAATTTTGATTTGCAATTCAGATCCCTTGCCAAGGTCACTGCTCCTCTATGGAAGCACACAGTTCTCTTTTTGGGAGAAAACTGAAGCAAAACAGGTGTTGAATATTTCTGCCTTTTCACTGTGATCTGTTAGCATTTTACAATCCACATTGAGCAGCAGCCCCACTGTCTCCGTAGTCATTCTCTTGTCTCAAATGTATCTGGAAAAAAAAAAGACTTTCTGTTGATCCTTGCTTGCCTAACCGGTGTCAGCTCATTCTGGACTTTAGCTTTCCATATTCTATTCCTACAAACTTGGTTCCATATTTGTACTCTTACTTGCTGTTTCATCCTCCCTTCCATTCTTCATACATACTCTTTCTTCTTTTCCTTTCCTCCTTGAGTTTGCTGTGCAGCTACACTGGCTTTTTCAGATGTTTCCCATTTTTCTTCTTTCATGGGATTGTTTGGGATTGTTTGTGATTGTGCTGTTTTATAGAATCACAGTACAGTAGAGTTTGAAGAGACCACATGGGCCCTCGAGTCCAACCCCCTGCCATGCAGGAATACCCCATCAAAGCATTCTAACAGATGGCCATCCAACTTCTGTTTAAAAACCTCCAAAGAAGGAAACTCCACCATACTCCAAGGCACTGAATTCCACTGTTGAACTGCTCTTACTATCAGGAAGTTCTCCCTAATGTTTAAATGGAATTTCTTTTCCTTTGAAGTCATTGCTCTGTGTCCTAGTCTCTGGAGCAGCAGAAAACAGGCTTGCTCCATCTTCCACATGACATCCCTTCAAATATTTAAACATAGCTAATCCTGTCACTTCTTAACCTTCTCTAGGCTAAACATATCCAGCTCCTTAAGCTGCTCCTTATAAAGCCTGGTTCCAAGCCTTTTACTATTTTGGTCATCCTCCTCTGGACATGTTCTAGCTTGTCAATATCCTCCCAGAACTGTAGTGTCCAGAATTGGACATGGTATTCCATATAGGGTCTGACCAAAGCCGAATAGAGTGGAACTATTACTTCCCCTGACCTCAATACTATACTCCTATTGATGCAGCCCAGAATTGTTTTGGCTCTGTTAGCTGCCGCATCTCACTGCTGACTCGTATTCAGCTTGTGCTCTACTAAGACTTCTAGATCCTTTTCACATGTACTGTTGTCGAGCCAGATGTCATCCAAGTGTAGTATCTTACATGTGTAGTACCTTACAAGTATAATACCTTATACTTCTCCCTGTTTTTTTTTTAAGTTTTAGCCCAGCTCTCTAATCTGTTAAGATCATTTTGAATTGTGTAGTGTTAGCTACCCCTCCTAATTTTGGTGTCATTTGCAAATTTGATAAGAATGCTCTCTATTCCCTCATCCAAATCATTGATAAAGGGCCCAGGACAGAACTCTGTGGCACCCCACTAGTCACTTCCCTCTAGGACAGTGGTTCTCAACCTGTGGGTCCCCAGATGTTTTTGGACTTCAGTTCCCAGAAGCCCTGAGCATTGACCATAGTGGCTGGGGCTTCTGGGAGCTGAAGTCCACAAACATCTGGGGACCCACAGGTTGAGAACCACTGCTCTAGGATGAAGAGGAGCCATTGGTGAGCGCCCTTTGGGTTTGATCAGTCAACCAGTTACAAATCCACCTAACGGTAGCATTGTCTACTCCACATTTTACTAGCTTGTTTGCAAGAATATGATAAGCGACTTGTCAAAGGTCTTACAGAAGTCAAGGCATGCTATGTTCACAGCATTCCCTTCATCTACCAAGCCAGCAACTCTGATCAAAAGCAAAAAAAGAGAAAAGATTACTCTGGCATGATTTGTTTTTGAGAAACCCATGTTGACTTTTAGTGATCATGGCATTCCTTTCTAAGTGCTTACAGACTGACTGTTTAATGATCTTGTTACTGTAGTTTCTAGTCCAAACTTGTGGCATATCAGGTATCATTTGATATCAAGAATTTGGCCTTCACTACCCATTCCTCTCCATGTGCTTGCGAGGCCCCCGGACAAGCACGCACACGGGCACGGACGAAAATAGCTGAACCATTCAAAACAAATCCAGGCAGGCCAGTATTTGCCAGACTGCAGCTTCAGGAGACCTCCAGGCAAGTACCTTCTTAAGATCACATTATGTATGCACACTGTTTACAAAAGATCCCTTACCCCAAGCAGGCAGCTTGACGAGCCAAATACTCAACTCTCAAGCACTCCGCGTTTGCATACTGTCTACTCTATTGACAACGCTGTCATAATTCAATCATGCAAAACACTGACCTTTCGGAGGCTTTGTCTCCAGCCCGAAACCCATTGTTTTCCCCAGGAACGGACTAGCCTACAGGAACATTTTCCCTATAAGACCCCCTGATTTTGAGCGCTTCTTCGGATCGTTCCGACTTCCATCCCGTCTTGCTGTCGCTCTGTTTGACGAGCCTTCCCCTCAGCTCCACGTGCTGAGAATCTCTACTTCTACGGACTTTTCATCAGACTATCCGGGCTTCAGGACAGGTGTAGTATTTCCCATGCAAAAACTCCTCTTAAAACCCTCTATCCAACTCCTACCTTTCTTTCATTAGGTCTGTGTGAGTGTGTTTGCATACGTATGTTTTGACTGTGTTTATCAAAACTAAAGAAAACAATTATTATTTACTTCTGTTTGCTCACTGACTTGGCCTGACTCCGTAGACATTGGGTTCAAGATCTCGCTAGGTTGCCCTGCCTCTTGTATTGCTTAGCTTGTGCTCTGCTAATTGCCATTCCCTATTGTGAGCACATTGAGGTGTCCCTCCCGGGACCCCAGAAATCAGGGTAACAATCTGCTCTAGAATCTTTCCCAGTATTGATGTCAGACTGACTGGGAGGTAATTGTTTGGGTCCTCTTTTTCCCCTTTCTGAAGATGGGAACAATGTTTGCCCTCCTCCAGTCTGCTGGGATTTTTCCTGTTCCCCAGGAATTCTCAAAGATTATTGCCAGGGGTTCTGAGTTTACTTCTGCCAGTTCTTTTAATACCCTTAGATGTTGTTCATCTCATCCTGGAGACTTGAATTCATTTAGAATAGCCAGATATTCCTGCACTACCTCTTTGCCTATGCTGTTCTGCATTTCCCCATTACATCATCTGTTCCACCTTTCCCAGGTAGAACATCATTTTCGTTTTGGGAGAAGACCATGGCAAAGAAGGTGTTCAGTAGCTCTGCCTTTTTCTTTGTGCCTTGTTAGCATTTCACCATCCTCTCCACACAGAGATCCTACCATTTCTTTGCCCTTCCTTTGGCTATGGACATAACCAAAAAAGCCCTTTTACTGCTTTTAACCTTCTAGCAAGCCTGAGCAAATTCCACATTTTAGTTTTTCCAACTTTCTTTTATTTGTTTGAATCCCACTTTGGTGATTTCCCCCTTCTACTGTTTCTTGGACATGTCTCTTATAAATCTTAGCTCAGTTGAAAGTTCCTTAGACATCCATCCCAGATTCTTTAGACACTTACTATCATTCCCTCCTCATTGGAATTGTTAGAAGTTATGCCTTCAATATCTTACTTTTAAGAAACTCCCATCCACCATGGACTCTCTTTTCTTTTAGTATTCCTGGATATGGGATGACTCCCAGTATTTCCATAAGTTTACTGAAATCAGCTTGCTTAAAGTATAGAATGCATGTCTGACTATGCTTGGCTTCCCCTTTCTGCTGTATAATAAACTCCAGGAGAACACGATCACTCCCACCTAAGGATCCTGCCACCTCCACCTCATTAACCAGGTCACCATTGTTGATTAGCACCAGATCTAAAATAGCTGTCCCCATTGTTGCCTCCTAGTCTATGACATTGTGTGCAAGGCAAGTGAGAAATTTCTTGGACCCAATACTCTTGGTGGAGTTTGACTTCCAACAAATATCAGAGTAGCTGAAATCTTCCACTGTTGTTATATCTCTCCTTTCTGAGTGTTTTGTCATCTGTTCCAGGAAGGCATTGTGCAAGTCCTCAATCTGGCTTAGAGGTTTGTAGTAGACATCCAACAATAACATCACTATTGTTTTTCTCCCCCTTAATTTTTACCCAGATGTTCTCAACCAGCCTTCCAAGATTTCAGTCATGGATCTCTTCACAGGTGTAAATGTCCCTGACAGATAGCCAGGCCCAGGTGAAGGTGCTGTCTCTGCCGTTACCGCTGCCCCAGGCTGAGGAAGACCCTGGTGAAGGCAGTGGTGGTGGACTAGGCCCGAGTGGAGGGGCTGCCTCTACCACCACCAGCATTGTCCTGGGCCAAGGAAGACCCTGGCAAAGGCAGTGGCAGCAGGCCAGGTCTGAGTTGAGAGACTGCCTCTCCCCCTGCAACTAATCCTGCTGCCCCAGGCCGAGGAAGACCCCGGTGAGGGTGGCAGCAGCGGTGGGCCAGGCTCAGGTGGAGGGGCTGCCTCCACTTACTGAATTACTTACTGAATTACCTTGTTGTGAAATGGTACATGTCTAAAAAGTGTGTCACCAACATGAAAAGTTTGGAAAGCTCTGAGACATCTGAGACCATGGGTCACTCCCCTTAGCTGCTAAGTTTCTTTTCCTCCCACTGTTGGGTTTCTGTGCTGTTTGTCCCATTCTCCGTGTAAGATTAGTCTCCACCACTTGATGAACTCCTGCCCTCAAAAATACTGTCCCTCCACAAGATAACTCAGTTTAAAGCTCTCCTAATTAGGTTTCTGAGATTCCTAGCAAAAACTTTCCTACCAACTGCTGTGAGAAGCAGTCCATTTTCATGAAACTGTGGACCATGTTCCAAGAAGCCAAAGTGTTCTTGGCAGCACCACTATTTTTCTCTCCCTTCCTGGGCCATGTCCTTCAACTGAGAAAAGAAACAAAATGACAAGGTTGTCAAGGTCCTTCAGTTTCCCACTTAGAGCTTCGTAATCCCTTATGATCTCTTGAAGGCTGTGCCTTGCAGTGTTATTGGTTCCCACATGGACCAAAAGGAAGAGATGATGGTCAGTGAGTTTGACCAATTTTGTCCCCCACTATGTTACCTCATGGATCTTTGTTCCAGGGAGAAAACACACCTCATGAGACATCCTGTCAGGCCCACATCCACTGCTTTTGCTCCCCTCAGCAGGGAGTCCGCTACCATCACCACATCCTTTGAGGATTGGCAGGGATCAGTCCTTGTGATGAATCTTCCAAGGTCTCTTGCATGTTCTCTGAGGACTGACACTCCGGTTCCTGCCCCTCATCCTCACTGATAAAAGAAAGAGAGAGAGAGCTTCAAATCGATTTTGTAGCTCAATCTACAGATGGAATCTACAGCTGAAGACAGATGGAATCTGGTTACACCTCTATGGGAACGACTAGGGGAAAAATGCTATTAGGGGGGTGGCAGTATAAAATCAAGACAATTACGAATTTTGGATTATTTTATATTGGTATGTTTAATGTTGGAGGTTACCTATTGGTAGCAAGTAATAATATAATGGAAATAGAATGAATAGGATAAGTAGGAAATCAGTAATGAGATAGGGTTTCGATATGGTTAATAGAAAAGTTAAACTTAAAGACATTACATGTAATATATAAAGAATTAGACTGTTTATATTGAAGCAGAAAAATATTTAAGAAGCGATACTCATATGAGGATGTTATGTATGTTATGATTTCAGTAAGGCCTTTGACAAAGTTCCCCATGACATTCTTGCAAAGAAGCTAGTAAGATGTGGGCTGGACAGGGCTACTGTCAGGTGGATTTGTATCTGGTTGACTGACCATACCCAAAGGGTGGTCACCAATGGCAGATTCTCATCCTGGAGAGAAGTGACTAGCGGGGTGCCACAGGGTTCTGTCCTGGGCCCGGTGCTGTTCAATATCTTCATTAATGACTTGGATGAAGGAATAGAGGGCACGCTGATCAAATTTGCAGATGACACCAAATTGGGAGGGGTTGCTAATACGCCTGATGACAGGATCAAAATTCAAAAGGACCTGGACAGATTGGAGAGCTGGGCCAAGGCTAACAAAATGAATTTCAACAGAGAGAAATGTAAGGTCCTATACTTAGGCAGAAAAAATGGGTATGCAGAAATATAGGATGGGGGACACGTGGCTGGATAGCAGTACGTGTGAAAGGGATCTAGGAGTCTTAATAGACTACAAGCTGAACATGAGTCAGCAGTGTGATGCGGCAGCCAAGAAAGCCAACGCAATTCTTGGTTGCATCAATAGGAGTATGGTGTCTAGATCGAGGGAGGTATTGGTACCACTTTATTCTGCTTTGGTTAGACCTCATCTTGAATACTGCGTCCAATTCTGGGCACCCCAATTCAAGAAGGATAAGGATAAGCTGGAGCAGGTCCAGAGGAGGGCAACCAAAATTGTGAGGGGCCTGGAAGCCATGCCCTATGAGGACAGACTTAGAGAGCTGGGTATGTTTAGTCTGCAGAAGAGAAGGTTGAGAGGGGACATGATAGCCATGTTTAAATATTTGAAGGGATATCATGTCGAGGAGGGAGTGGGCTTGTTTTCTCCTGCTCTTGAGACCAGGACAAGGAGCAATGGATACAAGCTGCAGGAAGGAGATTCCACCTGAACCTCAGGAAGAATTTTCTGACAGTCAGGGCTGTCCAGCAGTGGAATGTGCTGCCACGAAGTGTGGTGGAGTCTCCTTCGTTGGAGGTTTTTAAGCGGAGGCTGGATGGCCACTTGTCGGGAGTGCTTTGAGGGTTTTCCTGCATGGCAGGGGGTTGGACTGGATGGCCCTTGTGGTCTCTTCCAACTCTACATTTCTATGATTCTATGTATGTGTATA
The DNA here is from genome assembly GCA_948472985.1 of Iguana delicatissima. Lineage (NCBI taxonomy): Eukaryota > Metazoa > Chordata > Lepidosauria > Squamata > Iguanidae > Iguana > Iguana delicatissima. The sequence goes on from CAOKZL010000244.1 coordinate 1,419,490, forward strand.
TGTGTATATGTAGATTATACATATTGTATATGTATTGTAAAATAGACCTGAACAGTTATAGAATCATAGAATCATAGAATCATAGAAATGTAGAGTTGGAAGAGACCACACGGGCCATCCAGTCCAACCCCCTGCTATCCAGGAACACCCTCAAAGCATTCCCGACAGATGGCCATCTAGCCTCTGCTTAAAAACCTCCAAGGAAGGAGACTCCACTACACTCTGAGCCAGCATATTCCACTGCCGGACAGCCCTGACTGTCAGGAAGTTCTTCCTGAGGTTCAAGTGGAATCTCCTTTCCTGCAGCTTGAATCCATTGCTCCTTGTCCTGGTCTCTGGAGCAGCAGAAAACAAGCCCTCTCCTTCCTCTACATGGCATCCCTTCAAATATTTAAACATAGCTATCATGTCCCCTCTTAACCTTCTCTTCTGCAGACTAAACATATCCAGCTCTCTAAGTCTATCCTCATAGGGCATGTCTTCCAGGCCTCTCACCATGTTGGTCGCCCTCCTCTGGACTTTCTTGACCATGTCCTTCTTGAATTGGGGTGCCCAGAACTGGACACAGTATTCAAGATGAGGTCTAACCAAGGCAGAGTAGAGTGGTACCAGTACCTCCCTCGATCTAGACGCCATACTCCTATTGATGCAGCCGAGAATTGCATTGGCTTTCTTGGTCGCCACATCACACTGCTGACTCATGTTCAGTTTGTGGTCTATGAAGACTCCTAGATCCCTTTCACATGTACTGCTATCCAGCCACTTGTCCCCCATCCTATATTTCTGTATTCCATTTTTTCTACCTAAGTGTAGAACCTTATACTTCTCTCTGTTGAATTTCATCTTGTTAGCCTTGGCCCAGCTCTCCAATCTATCCAGGTCATTTTGCATTTTGATCCTGTCCTCTGGCGTATTAGCGTATTATAGAAGAAATTAGAGGAAATAATGGTTTCGCAAAATTAGTAAGAATAGAAATATAGAGAGCGAAATAGGTAGATGTTAGCACTCACTTCTTGAAGTGAGGGGGAGGGGAAAAGGGAGGGAGTAAAGGAGAAGCTATTAGAAGATTAGGATAATTATTCAGGACATTAAGGAAAGCATGATAATTTAATTAGGGAAATAAGGAAGATAATATCTACAATATGTTATTGTGTGTTTCTTTTTTCTTTCTTTCTGGTTTTTTTTTCTTTTTTTGGCTCTCCTTTCTCTTTTAACAATGCAATTGAAATACTTAATAAAAATTATTAAAAAAAATCAATTTTGTAGCTCAAAACTCACAGAAAGATCCCTGGTCCTTCTATTTCTATGTGTCACATTATTCCAGATGTCTACCTCCTGAGTCTGGGGACTGACCACCTCCTCAGAGACACCCCCCGTGTGTTTATCTTCCAATACAGTTTGCTCTGCTCTGTCCAAGAAAACGTCACGCTCCCTAATATGCTGAAGAGTGGATACATGGGCTCAAGCTGCTGGAACTTCTCCTTCAGCAGATCAACCAACTTGCACTTGCTGCAGGTATAACTACCCACATCCTCTGGCAAGAACACAAACATGGCACAGGTGCTCCAGGCCTCCCCTGGAAAACACCTGTTGGCCTTGCTGCCTGTTAGCTAAGCGCCTGGAGCTGCAGTTATATAGTGAGCTAACAGCTGCTAGTTCCTCCTCCAACCAAGTCTCTGACTCACTTCCTCTGGGCCTACATACAAGAGAACAATGGGGCCCTGAGAAGCACACAAACAAGCCTCCCTCAGGTCACACAATCAGCCTTGCCCCAACAGATACAATCTCACCGAAACACAACAGAACGACAAAGCCTCAGCAGCACAGGAGCAAGCTTCCTGTCAGCTCACAGAAACTCACAAATAAGCAGCCTTACCTCAACAAACTCTCTGGGAGTAGGGAGGTTTATCCCAACATACAAGCTTACCACCACACCCACATTAAAACACCTTTGTTGGCCTTGCTGCCTGTTGGCTGACTCCTGTGCAACTTCTTCAAGAACTCCCACCTTTGCTGGGTGAATTTTTTTTCTTTAGCATATCTAGCCATAGGATTCCACCCAATACTTCCTTGAACTTGTTAAAAACCATTAAATGTTGATGGTGTAAGATCCGTTTTCAATGGAATAGACTTGTCGGTTCAAGCTGTTTCCCTTGAAGTCTAAGGGTGCTTCTGGACCTGACATTGTTCTTCATACCCAGGGATCTCCCAGTTCCTAACTGTGTGTTTATGGTACTAATGGTGGTAGTTAACATCTGATTATTGAGCACACACTTTAATTTTACACATATGTAAGATGTTTTGCATCTATATATTAAAACAAATGTATGAACTAGCCCAGTACTGTTATGGATATACAATAGAAAAGCCAATAGAGTCTCAGAATTCCTTTCACTACTATATACATCTTTTGCCCATTTGTGACCATCTTTTTTTCTCTCCTTACTTAATTCAGGCCAGCTGAACAACACAACCTTCAGCCAGCGGTAGCTCAACCAGCTTCTGAATTCTCAACTATAGGAATTCTCAGTGGTCACATACTTGTCACTTATCCTGGTCTGTATGAAGTCAGAGGGTGTTTGTGCTAGACTGTTAATGCATGTGGGCATATATGTTCCAGGGTAGGCACCTCCGTGTCCTCTGTTTTAGACTGTAACTCTGTTGTATACTGATCTTTACAGGAGAACTGAGCCCTTCACATAATCACATTCGTCTCTTCTTCCTCTGTATTATCACTACTGACTCCTGGGAAGCTGAAAATTGAAAAACTGTGGTAGAAAAAGCAAAGGGCCAGAGTATACTACCCCAGGGAGGTTCACACATTTGAATGATCTTCTTTTATAACATCCCTAGAAAAGCAGCACAGCAAAAACAAAAACAAAACGACAGTAGAATCTTCCTTCTTGACATATAATTTTCTGTGTACAGGAAAAAGTATTATTTCTCTTCAATCAATATGGCCATTTTTGCACAATGCACACGAATATGTGATGTGTGATGCGGCAGCCAAGAAAGCCAATGCAATTCTCGGTTGCATCAATAGGAGTATGGTGTCTAGATCGAGGGAGGTACTGGGACCACTCTACTCTGGTTTGGTTAGACCTCATCTTGAATACTGTGTCCAGTTCTGGGCACCCCAATTCAAGAAGGACATGGTCAAGCTGGAGCAAGTCCAGAGGAGGGCGACCAAAATGGTGAGAGGTCTGGAAGACATGCCCTATGAGGATATACTTAGAGAGCTGGGGATGTTCAGTCTGCAGAAGAGAAGGTTAAGAGGGGACATGATAGCCATGTTTAAATATTTGAAGGGATGCCATGTAGAGGAGGGAGAGGGCTTGTTTTCTGCTGCTCCAGAGACCAGGACAAGGAGCAATGGATTCAAGCTGCAGGAAAGAAGATTCCACCCGAACCTCAGGAAGAACTTCCTGACAGTCAGGGCTGTCCGGCAGTGGAATCTGCTGCCTCGGAGTGTAGTGGAGCCTCCTTCCTTGGAGGTTCTTAAGCAGAGGCCGGATGGCCATCTGTCGGGAGTGCTTTGAGGGTGTTCCTGCATGGCAGGGGGTTGGACTGGATGGCCCGTGTGGTCTCTTCCAACTCTACATTTCTATGATTCTATGATTCTATGATCTCATACATGGCTCTACAAGCACAGTAAGTTCAGGGATACCCATATGTCCGGGAAAGTATCCTTTACAGAACGCCTAAGTCCTACCTAGCCCAGTTTCCTGTATACACAGGCTACTGTTCAGCACAGCACATCACGGTAACAATAGCTAAAGTAAGTAGAAATGAGTGAAAAACTGACACTGGACATCTTAAAATCAATTTCAGACAAACATGAATCATAAATCAGGGTGGGCCTAAAGCTTGCTGTATGTGCCTACCAACCATGACAACAATAGCAAAAACAGGTACAAAGGAATAAGAGACAGCATCATTCACGACTGCTTGAGAGTTCTTGCCATCATCATTTTCAACTTGCAGACTTTCTGTGTTTTCCCTTAGTTTTGCCTTTTTTCTTTCAAGAGAAAATCCATTAAGAAAAAGAACAATAATAAAATAAACTGCTGCCCATGTTTATTTCTGTGAGCAGCAGGAGCCCTCTATCTGGCAGCATCCTTAACTGATCTCCCCTGGTAAGAAAAAAATTAGAAGACTTAGTGAGGACCAGTGTAGTGTAGTGGTCTGAGCACTGGACTATGACTCTGAAAACCAGGTTTCAAGTGCCCGCTCAGCCACGCAAACCTGATGGGCAAATCACACTCCCTCAGCCTCACAGGAAGGCAAAGGCAAACCCTCTCTGAACAAACCGTGCGAAGAAAACTCCATAATAGAGCAGGAAACGACTTGAAGGCATTAAAAAGGTGACAAAAATAAAAGCAGGTGGTGAATGGAGGACGCTATCGTCCAGAGCGCCCGTAAAACTGAGGACCTCCCCGCACTACACTGTTACAGTGCTATTATTCCTCTTTCAACATCCTGTGGAATTCTGGGGTTTGTAGTTTACTGAGGCCCCATGGCTAAGCGTTCTAAAGGCCCCTTCCCAACTGCAAAACCCAGGATTCTACAGGATGCCGAAAGTGGAATAATAGCACTGTAACAGTGAAGTGCGGAAAGGCCCTAAGAAGTGATCAAGGATAAAAGCCTGGTCTGGAAGCAAGAAGCAGGAAACCGACATTAACCTCAAGACTGTGAGAAATTACTACTAATCTACGAAGCATCTTCTCTCGATGCGGTCGGTGACCGCAAAAGCTGCGAGACGGCACTTCCTAAGCAAGCCCCAACCCGACTTGCCCCGTGCCAGAATCGCGCGCGGGAATCCTGTTTCAGGCCCTTCCAAGCCGCCTGTTACGTCAGCCGCGTCACCGCTGACCACCAACTTCTCCTCCAATCGTCCACTCGCCTTGGAGAAGTTCCCAGCAGGGAGGGGTAGCTCGTGCTTGTCCAATTCCTCACCCTCTCGATCCGATTGGCATCTCTCCTTTCAACGATTCCCCGCCCCTTGCAAGCGTCTGCTTTAACCAATCACCCAAGAAAGAAGATCCTCCCGCCCTCCCTCTCGGGCTTTGCGTTTGCGGCCCCGCCCCTTTCGGTACTCTTTTTTTCTTCTTGGAGGACCAATGAGAAACAAGGGCGGAGAGGAGGCGAGGACGACGGCCGGAGCCAGTGGAGGAAGAATGCGGGCAGCGCCCGGGCAGGGATTGGCCGAGGCGTGCAGGCAGTGGGCGGGGCCAGCATGGGGGCAGCCGCGGTGTGGGACAGGGAGGGTGGAGGCGGCGGCGGCGGCGGCGGATGAACGAGTGAGCGAGGCCGGGTGGGGAGGAGGTGACGGGGAGCCGCAGGAGCCCCGGCAGTGGCGGCGCTGCTGCTGCTGCTGCTGCTGCGGAGGAGGAGGAGGAGGAGGAGGAGGAGAGGGACGCGCCGGGCGGGACCTCATGGAGCTCGAGAATATCGTGGCCAACACGGTGCTGCTCAAGGCGCGCGAAGGTGAGGACCTGGACCGGGGCTCCGCGGAGGGAGTCGGGGGACAGGAGGCCGGGCGGGCGGGCGAGCGGGCGAGCGGAGGCAGCCTGACAAGCCTCCGCACGACGGGCACCGCGCTCTGGGGTTCGGGCGAGGGCTCGCTAGGTCCGCCCCGAGCCGGCGTCTCCTTTCCCTGCTGGGCATCCCTTTCCTTTTGATTTGCAAAGGCGGCGTGAAGTGTGGGCGGCGGCAGCGGCAGCGGCAGCAGCGTTGGCCGCCGGTCGAGCTGCGTGCCCTGGCTGGGGAGGAGGGCGAGGCGTCCGAGGCAGGAGGAGGGGAGGCGGCGGCGGCGGCGGCGGCGGCTGGTCCAGCCGCCAGTGAGCTGGGAGTACCCCGGCGTGGAGTACGGAGGGACCGAGCGGGGTGGCCGAGGTCACGTTCAGGTGGTGGGGGGGGGCTTCCGTGTCAGAGCCGCGAGCAGCTCCTGGGAGGAGTGGTGGTGATGACCCGGCAGGCGAGCTGTTTTTTTCCCTTCCTTCCTCCCAATAACTCCTCTGCCTGAGGTTTCCAAAGTATAAGGCTGCAGAGCTTTTGAATCACGATCCACCGAGCATGTAGAGAGAGTGAGGGTATTTTTTCCCAAAGGCCTGAGGAAGGAGTTGTATGCCGAAAGATGGAAGAGAGCCCATAAAATGAAAAATGTAGCCAAGTGACTTGGGTTGGCTGTGGCAGAATATTGCTTATTGGGGACACAGTTGCTTCTCTCTGACGGTACCATGGCTTTACCTTGATAAAGCCTTTGCTTCTTCTTAGGAATGCAGTATCAGTCTAGAAGCAGAGGAAGTTTGCACTCTTCTGCTTTCAAAAAGAGTCATTAAAGTAAGAAGCCAAACTTTTGGGGGGGTGATTTCTCTTTTTCCTGTTCAATGAAACAGAAATGACAATGGGCTTTGAAGTCCCCCCTTTGGAATTTTGGATGATGGGCTCTGGAGAGGCCTGTGCATCATACAACTTAATTTTAGGGGGAGCATCAAAAGTTTATGTTGCAGTACATATAATGTTTTCCCATAAGAACAATGTTCTCTTGCGATAGAGCAGCAGAACTTTTGTGGAATTGATTGTTGTAGCACTGACAATCTGCAGAACAGTGGGATCGCTTATGAAGATGTGTGAAATAGTCTTCTTTTAATCTGTATATGGAGGGGGAAATGAATGGGATAGAAGATGGAGCAACCTTTTCACTGCTGAATTTGCTCTTTTCCAGAGCCTTGCATGCCATCCTCAAGCAGCAACACACATTAGTGTTGCTTCCCCAGCCTCCCAATTGATTTCTTGACTCTTTTGGAAGAGTTACAGATCTTAGCAAGTAGAACACCTTCTGACAGACAGAAACCTGTGTATTTGCCATTGCAAACCTGCTACTATCATTCATGTGCTTTTGAACATAGTGGAAGAATAGGGGTTTCAGAGGGCCATGTATCATACATATTTGCACAGCTTTTATTTATATGTATTCTACTGGGCATGAAGAAGGAGCAAGGGACAGCACCAAGCACTGAAGTCACATCATTTGATTTGTGAAAGTCCCATTTTTCTCTGGTTCAGTTCTGGGGGTTTCGCTAGGTGTTGATCACACATGAATGAAACTAAACATCTTAGGACTCAGACTTCCATAGAGTCTCATGACGTAATAACAGTGGACATCCATCCTCTGACTTTGGATTAACTTCTTTAAGGGCAGTGATGACTTTGCATCAAAGGGTGTGTGAGGGAGGCTTCCCTTCTGATGTTATAACTGATTGGACGAGAGATATTTTTCTACTCATCCATCTGTATGTAGCATGGCATAAAGTAGGCTGAGGCTATTGGGACAGAGGCTTTCATTCTAGATTGGCTAACTAAGGTGTCCTAGCATCACAGTAGGAGAAAAGTGTAATAAAATTATCAGCCTATTGTCTTACCTTGGAACCCACGCATATGCACCCTTAAAGTCCTTTCTACTGGAAATATTATTGATATTCTATGAGTTTTTTTCTGTGCAAATGAATCATCATATGTGAAATGAGAGTAAATTTGTCCAAACTTTGGTAGTAGCCCACACTTGTATGTCATTGTCTTAGAAGTATGTCTGATGGAGTTTGTTCTTGAGTGCTTTCAAGTTGTATCTGACTTACGCAATCCTGGGGCTATCACGGGGTTTTCTGGGGCTGAGAATGTGTGATGCATCCAAGGTCACCCAGTGGATTTCCGTGGCCAAGCAGGGAATTGAACTGTGGTCTCCAGGGTTATAGTCCAATGTTCAAATCATTATACCACACTGGCTCATGGTGGGGTTTACTCTCAGGTAAATGGGCATAGGATTGTAGCCTGTTCTTTGAACTAAGAAGTTTTTTATGGATGAAATGTCCCAAGCATGAAAGAACTGTCCTGTAGTACTATCCAAAGGAGCACTTTTAAGAGCTTTATATGGTCTGATTGTTTGGGTCTGACTCTTTTGGTTTTTTTCATCCAGAAAAACAGGTGTTTTCTGGTTATTAGGTAGGGCAGTGGTTCTCAACCTGTGGGTCCCCAGATGTTTGTGGACTTCAGCTCCGAGAAGCCCCAGCCACTATGGTCAATGCTCAGAGCTTCTGGGAGCTGAAGTCCACAAAAATCTTGGGGACCCACAGGATGAGAACCACTGAGGTGGGGACAGAAGCTGTATAAAGGATTACCAACAATTGCTCTTGTTAAAAGGCCTTACCTAAAAAAAATGATTTCAAATTACCACAAACAAATATTCAGGACTTTAATTTATAGACTTTAGTGTTGGTATGGACTGAAACACACAGAGATGCTTTGAATCATAAGAAATAGATAGTAAGAGTACACTGATATAGTGCAAGATTAAAATTGGGGTTCTGAATTCATGATAGGTTTTGTGGTGTTTGATAAATGTCCAGCTGTTGAAGTGAAAAATATGGATAGTTCTAAAGTAATTGAGATGGGATGAAGGAACCTTTTAATCATTAGACTGACTTTCATGATAGGAGATGGAAGCAGAATTCAAGGCTGTTATAAAGAGGTAAGGAGGAGTTCAGCCACGTTCAAAATGGCAACCTAGGAATAGCTTGCCATTAAGTATTGACTTCTTTAAAGGAACTATCAAACCATTATATCTGAAAGACTTTCTGGCAGGAACTTAGGATTTCTCTCTACTTCTCTTATTCTGCCATTATCCAAATGGACCTGGGTGCAATTTAAATTCTACCCATTAAATGTTTCCCATTATGCTGGTCAGCTTAAGAGGTCTGTGGCTCCAGACAGCTCTGTACTGTACATTAGCTTTTGCCAAGGTCCTGAGATATTGGCTTCTACTGTTAATAGTTCTGTCCGAAGCCCTTTGAGTTCTCTGGGACCTACTTCCAGGTAAACATATGTAGGATTGCATCCTAAAAGGAATGTTCTAGTCTCTTTTCAGGTGCGGGGCAGAGAGTCCAAGCCTGAAATAATAAGAGGAGGGAGTTCAGAACTTGTTATGCTACAACAGACTTCCTTTGGCTAAAGTTGGCATGTAACATTAGTTTAGCATGGGAAGGTTGTTGTGCTGTCTCACTGTCATAACTGTTACTGGAACTGCTCAGAAACAGTCACAGTTGCATTGTAGAAGAAGTGCTTTATATCACATAGCTACTGAGGTCTGCTATTTTCATGTATATTTGCACCATTTTGTAATTGATCTTAAATAGCTGTGTGGATGAAATGGAGTTCTTGAGCTTACCATACATTTCTAAGATGGCCTCTAAGAACCACTTCAAATGTGATAAATTTCCTATGTGGAAGCAACTCCTGTGTAAGAAAAAAGTGAGCATGATGCCTATAAGACTATTACCTTTAATGGATGCACACAAATATTTCAATAAGTATACATGCACTTTAAAAACTGCATTTGGTTATTACCTTACAGCATGTGTTCATGCAATGAAGTATAGACATATATCTGTTTTTGTGCACAGTTTATGTGCTATTTGTATGGCAGTACTTCTCTGTATAGCAAGTCTTTGTTTGAAGTATACTGAGGAACATGTTGTCAGATTCTCCTGTTTACAGGGCTGCTTATGAGAAAAACAGCCCTTTATATCATGGTAACTTGGTGCTCTACGTGCTTCTAGTCCTGGCCCGTCATAGCTGAAATGTTCCTTATTTACCTGCTAAAGCAATATTCTGGTCCAGTCTACTGATGTGGAGCTAAACTTATGCCTGGTGTAGGCAGAGTTTTGAAATGTTACTTTTTTTTTTGGACTACACTTCCCAGAATCCCCCAGCTATTAACCCTGTTGTGGTGGAATTAAATTCTCATGAGGTTACAGAGCCAGTGTGGTCTAGTGGTTTGAATGTTGGACTATGACTGGAGACCAGGGCTTGAAACCTTGTTCAGCCATGGAAACCCTCTGGGTGATCTTGGGCAAGTCAAACTTTCTCCACTCAGAGGAAGACAAACCCCCTCTGAACAAATCTTGCCAGGAAAACCTCGTGATAGTTTCACCTTAGGGTTGCCACAAGTTGGAAACAACTTGAAAGCACACGATAACAACAATGTGTAGGGCATATATCTTGTCTTACACTGTCAGAACTGGAAAGGAATTATGTCATTTACAGAAATCAAACAGATAACTATGAGATGGTGATCTTGAATGCAAGGCTGTGTACTCTATGTATGTAAACCAGGGATGAGAATCATGTGACCTTCCAGAGGTTGTTGGATTCTTAAGTCTCAAAGGCCCTAGCCAGCATAGCCAATGTTGAGGAATGCTGGGAGTTGCAGTCTGTCAGAATATGAAGAGCCATATGATTCCTATCCCTGATACAAACAAATAAAGACTTCTGAATTTTTTAGTCTGTGTTGGTTATGTATGTTTGCTGATTTTGCACAATTGTGCTTCATTTAGGTTAAGATATTAAGATTATGTGAAGCATGGAGACTCAGGCACACACACACACACACACACACACACATACCAACTTTAAAAAAAACGGTAAAATTTGAGAAACTGGTCTTGACCTTAAGGGTTAATGCAGACTTTGCTTTAGTTATACTATTTATTTTTTGAAAGCTGATATGTTTAGGATGTTAAGTTGTGTACTTAGTGAATCTCATTTTCAAATATTTGTGCACGGCATAGTGTTGTGATTTTATTGTTGGGTGGGCAGTGGAGAGAAAGAAGGAATATCCACCTTTTTCCTTTTAAAGTGCTTCTGCTTTAGTAGTTGTGCATGGAATATGAAGATAAGATGGTTGAGCTGCTGCCTTCCTTCTTGTTCTTTATGATGAATTTGTCTTTAAAAGCTGGAATCAGCTCTGCCTTTGTTGAGAGGAGAATCTGGGAGACTTCCATCATTGGCACCACTCAAGAGCAGGGACCTCTGCAAGACCTACGCATCACCTCCTTTGCCAGTTGGCTCCTCCCTGCAAAAAAATAGCTGCAGCTGAGAGTATTGTGCAGCTGGCTGCCCAGTGCCTTGATTCATTTCCTTCCTAGATTTGTACAGATAGGCATATGGCACAACTACTGGTTCCTTTTAGGCAATGCCTCTTTTCTAGTGAGGAGGAAAGAATCTTTTATGCACCTGGTTTATGTGGTCTTTATCTCAGCCCTCTCTAGCCATGTAAAATATTTACAGTAAAATTTGTCATAAAACCAGTTTGCTTTCAGCCTTCAAGGATGTATCTAAAAGGCAACATCGAGGCACTTATTTCCAATGCATTAATGTTATTTATGCTGCAGTATTTCTGAAACTTGGAGCCTTGTTTTCTAGACTCCTGTCCCCATTCAATCAGTTCCTCTTGATTAAAATGGAGCTTGACTGAAGCCTGGGTGTTCCAAAAATTAGTTTTGTTTTTCTTTTATATATAACCCTTGGAAAAGAAAGCAGATTTCCAGTGGCCCACCACCGAACGAATGATTCTTTGTTCCATAGATGCAGCAGGCATGATTGCCCCCTTCTTTTTAAGAGCTACTTACTCTTCTCATCCTGTGTCGTTTGAACAGTTGTAAATGGTTTAACAGGAAATATGTGTGGCAAGGTACAGTTTAACCACACAGATACTTTGCTGAGTTGCTTTAGTTGTCTTGTTGACAGATGCTACTTAGAAACAGATGGACAAACTTCACAGTTACTTTAAACATGCCAAGAAGGACTAGCTGGTAGGACTGAATAATAGAAAGCAGATTTAAATCCCTCTTCTACCAGTAAGCTCAACAGGTGGTCTCACATGGCATTCTTTCTCAGCCTCTGAGCCAGAGATGGGCAACTGTGGAAGGTCAGGGGGCACATTAGCCCCCTCCACCCCCAGAGACCTTGGAGGGCCATAAGTTTCCCACTGTACCCACTCTGGGGGCGGGGAGCCCACAAGGTTATTTTGGTCCAAATGCTCCACAACATTTTTTATCGTGCTGGGGTCTGTTCTGGGTCAGTTTAGGCTCAGAAGAGGCCTTTCTTTAATAACAAGAAATTTCCCTACTACTTAAAGAAAAACCCTCCTCTGGGCCTAATTAGTCCAGGGCCTCAGATCCTGGCAGAAATTCCCCCCACACCCTCTTGAGGGCATTTTGAAGCAAAATCTTATTTGACTATGGGAGTCTAGGGGCCTCCAAATGTGGTAGAAATGCCCTTCACAGCCCTAGGGTGCATTTGGGGAAAAATTAACTCCCAGGGGCCCTGGCAGAAGCAGGAAGAGCCCTGTAGGTTGCCTTTGCCTATCTCTGCCTTCAGTCTTTTGATGGCTGGATATTAAAACTATAACTGCCCTATTCCCTTTTTATTGTTGTGCAAACAAAAGCTACATTGGGGGGAAAAAAAGCACCTGTGTAGGCTGGGACCATTTGGAAGGGCTTTCTCAGGACAGTAAAAAGGCCCAGTTATGTGACTTGGTTGGGTGGGAAGGAGGAGACTGTTGCTCTATAGCAGTGGTTCTCAACCTGTGGGTCCCCAGATGTTCATGGACTTCAGCTCCCAGAAGCCCTGAGCATTTACCATAGTGGCTGGGGCTTCTGGGAGCTGAAGTCCACGAACATCTGGGGACCCACAGGTTGAGAACCACTGCTCTATAGGGTTCCCTCAACCCCATCCCTTATGACATGGTATGAAAAGTAGGTGGTCTCTGTGGAACTTGCAGTGTCTTTAGTTCACACTTTATGTAACAGAGCCTGAGAGCTTGTCTGGAATGACTGAGAGATTAACCCTAAGACCTCCTATTATTGTTCCAAAATCAGCAATGTTACATGTTCTTCTGCTTCCAAAATGCTAATTAGCCATCCTTCCATTCCTTGGGTAGGAGAAGGAAAGTAGTACTCTGTTTTATTGTCTCAAGCGATTAATTTATGGTTGCCCTGTGAGTCAGTTTCAACTCACAAGAGTTTAGGAATGGTTGTCTTTTGACACTTATTCTTCTAGAGCAGATTCTTTTTCTTAGTATACACAAAGAGTTGGCACTGAGTGACTATACTCGAACATGCACCTATAATTGCAGGATGGAAAAGAATTCTAGAGATCATATTTCATTGTATTGTGTATATTTATTCAATGAAGGTTGGTTACAGGGAGATAGTCAGTGCCCTTAGCCAAGCTCCTCACCACCTTCTGACCTTTAATTTGTAACTGGAGGTGGCTTTGGCTTCTGAAATTCTCAGGTGGACAGTGAAACGGAAAAGGCTTGGAAATGATCTGGGCCCGTTGTTTCCAAGTCACATCTTGGAAACAGTGGGCCCAGGTCATTTCCAAGCCACATCTGAACTGAACTTGATGATGGGAATCAGTTGATAAAGAGACATCATAACGTGTATCTTCTAGTCAGCTACTGTTCTTAGTTTTCTCACAGCTTTGCATATATTTTTTTCCATTTTACGTGTTATACAGGTGGTGGTGGAAACCGAAAGGGCAAGAGTAAGAAATGGCGCCAAATGCTGCAATTTCCCCATGTCAGCCAGTGTGAAGATCTTCGGCAAACATTGGGTGAGGACCATGCTTGTGATGGCAAGAGGTCAGGTGCTGTCTTCTCCCTCTTGCTCTCCTGGGTGTGGCACAACAGTGGCTTGGGTGTAAATGGCAAAGCCTGCAGTGCTTGTCACAAGAGCTTGCTCATTTATCTTACTGTCAGATGGACATGTTCAAATACATCCCAGATTATCATGGATTTTATTTTGGTCAATTATTACCTACTGGTTACCTACAGCTTTTCTGCCATCAGCTGTGCCCAAAGTGGTTTATAGTTATCGTGAACAATAAAACACAATAACCATGATTAAGCAAATGATAACACATGAAAAGAAAATTGTAAGAAGTTGTACAATAAAAAAATTAAAATAAGACAAGAAAAAAATCAATGCATGTGATTAAGTTTGATATTAGAAAGAAAGAAATATTGATCTGAATAAAAATCAGCAAGCCCTACTCCTTCAATCCATGCTAGTTTTATTGCAAGGGGATAGAACATTCTGGCTTAAATACAGTTCAGAGAAGAATGGTGAATTCTTCCCAGGCTAAATATTTTGTAGCTGTTTTCTCTCCTTTCTTCTGGAGAAGGCTCTCAGCTAAAGAAGAAAGCTGGGAGCAGTGGTGATGGCTAGTCCATTTCTGAAATGTCTTCTTGGAGTTACAAAAGATTACTGACATGGTGAACAACATATTTTGCTTTATACTGCATCTTCATACCACACCCTGCTGGCAAACTTGTGAGGGGATATAACTCAGTAGCAGAGCACACACTTTGCATGCATTCAGTCTCGGGTTCCTTCTCAGATAGCAGGCCTAGGAAGGGCCCCTGCTTGTGAGCTTGGAAAGTAGCTGTCACCCAGAGCAGGAGCACTGGGCTACACTGAGCAGTGCTCAAACTGAGTATAAAACAGAGGTGGCCGGAGTGTAATCCACACACTGCAATCTTCAAAAATGTACAAGTGTGAACAACATTAATGCCTCAAACATTAATGTTTACGTGAGTTATAACAATGCTATACTTACCATATCACAAGTAATTAGCACCAGGGCCTTGTGAGTCTCTGTGTTGGTTGTGTGTCCTTTGCGTTCTGTCTGATAAGCGAAAAGGTCTTGGGGTACAGTTTAATATTCCCTCCTGATCCAATAACCTGTGAAAGGGGAAAACTGTTAAATGGGTATATTACCCTCCCCTTCCTAAGTGAGACCTCAAAGCCATGGGTGGAGGAAAAGTGGCGGTAGGGTGGATAGTGAGTGGGGGATAATTGCTATGTCCTGTGTCCATCTCCCGAAGGGTTGCTATGACTAAACAAAAGGGCCAACACTGATCAGTTTCTTCCCCTTCTCCAGGCCTTAGTAGTCTCCTCTCTTTTCGCTCTGCCAGTAGGCTTATATTCATTCCTACTCTCTCCTCTCTATGTTCTTTACCTTTCTTGGCATCCAGTAGCCCTTTCTTGCATTCTTTCTACATCGCCCACACTGCTTGAGCAGCTTCTTATATCCCTTTTTTGCTTCTGCAGGAGTTTCTGCCCTCTTTTTCTTCTTTTGCATGGAGCCCATGCTTCTTCAATCACTACTTCTCTCTCTTTCTGTTCTCCATGGTGTCTGTGGCTCTAGTGACTGCAAAAGACATGGATTGTTCAGTCCACCAGTGTCTCAGAAAGGTTGCAAGGAGCTGCAGAATGCCTGGACATCTTTGTTGGCTCAAGAACTGGATATGTGAACAGTCAAGCCATATGTTGTTTTTGAGCCAAAGTTTGACCACCACAGTGTGAGGCAGCTTCATAGGTTCATGAGCATCCCTCTCGCTTTGTTGCTGATTTGTTGCTTTTGAACAAGTAAGCTTCTATTGCTCTTTCTCGTGGACAGGAGGGATTTGGTTCCAGCTACTTCTGTTCCCTTTATACTATTCTGACTCTTTCTGGGGAATGCCAGCTGTGTCTTCGCTGATTCTAGAGTCATTTGAAGTGTATGGAGTGAGGATGTGCATTTCCTATGATTCTATACCCCTTCTCCTGCAGGTTCACCCCTCTTTTTTCAGTACCAACTAGCTATAATTGAAATCTTGCCTAGCAGGATGAAATCATGCAGTCTTCTAAGCTCAGCTTGATATCTTAATTGCAACTGCTTCAGTTTCTTGCTAGCTGGGGTTTCTCTTGCAATTGGTGTGCCAGGCTAAGGACCTATTCAAGAAGAAAGATGTTAACTTTCTCTCCAGGATTCCCCTTTAAATTAGAAATAGAAATGGTTAGCCTTTCAGATGATGTTGGATTGCAATTCCCATCATCCAATTAACTATGCTGCTGACGGCTAATGGGAGTTGCAGTCCAACGGCATCTGAAGGGACCACACATTCCTTAGCCCTGTTTGAAGTAATTAGAAATAAAAGAACTGTTGGAATTACAAATTTATGTAAAGTGCCTGTGATACAAAAAAGGATTTTACATAGGACAGTTCATTTAGCAAACATAGAGCTCAGTGACAATATGCCTTGTCACTAACCAGATTTGCTCAGCTAGATCTCTGTTAGAACCTCTGGCCTTATTAAATATAGGGTGGAAGTATCAGCATTCTCATAGGTGGAAAAAGTGATTATTTTCCCCAGGATCACATGCTTTAATACAGCGTTAAATTTTAAAAGGAAGCGTTGTATACATGGGTCAAATTCCATTCTTCCTTCAGTGAACCCAGATTTAGTGAGTTGGTTTGAGATTTGGATTTGTTCTGGTCTGGAATGTTCTTCTGAATTAATAGTTTCTAATAATTTTTCTAGTGGTATAGCTGCATAAAGGAAGAGCTGTATCGGCTGGCAGTTTGCAGGGGATCACAAATGTTGGCTTGGCTTACTTTGTGATTGCCACTGACTTCCTCCCATGTACACTCTGGCATGCATAGAAGGTTTTGGAGAGACAGAGGGACATCTCACTTGTATAGGATAATAGAGTGGTTAAGAAGCGGTAGGAGAATCTCCCCTGTTGCTCAGCAGTCTTGCTTTTTCTTACCACCTTAAAAATTGCAATGGAAATGATAATTCTGGAGTGGGCTTCTGGATGGTGGTGGGTATCCTACCTGCCGAAGGTCTGGGATGCTGACACCAGTGAATGGAATTGTGCATGTTAAGCTTTCTTAAAAAAAAAAAAAAAAGAACACCCTTAAATAGGGGAGCTGATTGTCTTTGTGTCTTTAAATTCCATCTATTCAGTACTCTTACCTTGAGAAGTTCAAGCTGTCATAACTGTACATAGTATAAAGAGGTTACTCAGTTATGATGAGAAGTTTATCTTATAAAAAACCTCAATAATTTGCTGTATGCTTTAGTCAGGTTAATGCCTGTGTACTACCTGATGGCTTACCTATATGGAAAGTTGCTCTATACTGCTTAGACAACTGGTCTCTCTAGGTTAATATTGTCTACAGTGACTAGCAGTGGCTCTCCAGGATATGAAGCAGGTTCTCTTCCCAGCAGTATCTGGAAAATCTTGGGACTGAACCTGAGATCTTTTGTGTACAGAGTACATTCTGTGCCACTGAACTATAGCCTTTTGCCCTCAATGGGTTAAATGTGTTCAGTCCATTTTGTCTTCTGAATCCTTTATTGTGTTTGCCCTTGGTGATCACAACTGTGGACTAAGCCAGGGGTTGCTAGTGCTGCCCACAGTGATGCCCAGGCTTTTTCCCTGAGTGGTTTCACTTTATTATTCCCTCTGATGTACATTATCTTGTGTTTGTTGGAAGATGAAAATTCACTGCTGTTGCTTGCCAGCATTCCAGTGCTGACTCTTGAAACTCAGTGTTTTTTGCATAGCCTACCATTTGACCTCCTGGAGGTGGTCATTGGCCTGACCTATCTGAGATTGCCTTTCCTCTCATTCTGTCCTTGCTACTGGAATGGTTTCCTGTAATCTCTCTGTCCTATAAGATCTGTCTTGGTTTTTGCAGACTGCCAGAAAATGCCGCTTCCACAGTTAACCTTTGAACATACTATTTAGTGCACGTAGCTGATACGCAGGATAAAACTGTGATGTGCAAGGGAGGCAGATATTTGTAAAGATCTATGTGCTGGTCAAGGAACCACTGGTTGGCTGGATTATTCTTTGAAACACACACAGGTTCCTACTGTAATATTTGGAGTATTCCTATGGAGAAGCTTTCTCTTGTTAGAGTAGCAATCTGTGCATTCCATTTCCTATGGAAACCATTTTTAACCCTTTTAAAAAACCTCATGAGCCAGGTCTTCCTAACACAGAGCTCCCTGACTGATGCACGTTTCTTGCTTCTCTGCATCAGTGCTCTGATCCAATAGAGCAAGGTTGGGCAGAAGGTCAGGCAGAGTCTACTGTTAGTTCTCTGAACAAGTCACAATCAACCAGCAAGGATTTCCAATTTCCAGTAGTTTAGCAGCAGCAAAAAATTTCTTCCACTTCTCAGTTAGAGCGCTAAAATCAAGACAGCTTCAAGGAAAACAAGAGTAGATCTGTGTGGGTCTCATACTAAAAACTAACAAATTTATGGGCTGAACCTGTATTCAAAGACACCTGGTTCCTCCGTGTTGTATCTGGCTTCCTGAGCCACTGTTTAACACTTGGCTTTGGATGGTAGATCCTCAGAGTTCTTGTGGGAGGGGGGCAAAAACTAATTAGATTCTGCAAGCATAAAGTCTGCCCGTTAGAGCAATGAAGGATTCTGTAACTTTGCCTTGCGCTGAACCCTTCACCTTCCTTCATTTACACTCATTTCCTGCCAGAAAAGGAAATGGTGCAGCTTGCATATGGCCCCTTTCCCCACCCTCCTGCCTTTCGGGGTTGGCGTTGTTTTCTTTGATTGTATTCACAAGTCAGGAAACCACAGCTTCCTTAGAGAAACTGCTGTACAGAGGTGGAAAGCACTTACAACATGCTCTGTAAAAGAGCAGGGACTGGGTGATTTGAAGAAGAGATGCTTCCTGGGAAATGACTGTATTGATTGCAGCATGGTGGGTAGGACAGTGAGTTGCTGCCGCTGGCTCAGTTGAGATATGATGCACATAAGGCAAACAAATAAAAAAAATCACTGTACTTTCCAAATCCCTCCACATTCGCTAGAGTTAGGGGCACAAGACCCCATGAAAGTGGAAAAGCCGTGAATAACATATTGAACATATTTAAAACATATTTAACATGCAAAAAAAATATGATCACCATATTCAGCCCACCATGGATTCCTTTGAAGCATCAGGATTCCTTCACAAGGCAGAAGTGGGTGGCTGGGGCGCTTACTGCCACCTCCACTGCTGCCTCACACCATTTTTAAGAGGGACCTTCAAGCCTCATTTGCGGTTTCTCAGTATCATCAGGCTTGCAGTCACTATTAAAAATGGCAGTGGGAGGCAACAGAAGTGACAGCAAATAATCTGTGAATAATGAAATCCACAAAAGTGGAACCTACAGATGTGGAGGGCTGACTGTACTTTATTGCAAAAGCATTTCTCTTTTAAAAGGGCATGTAGCCATCAACTTCTTCTGTGCGCTTTTTTTTTAGCAGAATGGGGTTGTTTCTTCTTCCCAAAAGACTCCCATTTAGAGCTGTTCTCAGAAATTGTGGCTGCCAAATAACTACATTGGCCCAGCTATTTGTTGTTAACTGCCCTTCAGTCAGCTTTGTCTTGTGGAAACCTTAGGAATGGGAGGCCTACAGGCCACCTTGTTACCAACAGCCCTGCTTAGGTCTTGCAAACTCAAGGCTGTGACTTCCTTGATGGAGTCTATCCACGTGTAATGCAGTCTCTCCATTTTGGCACAGCCTCCTATCTTGCCGAGCATCATCGTCTTTCCTAGTGAGTCATGTCTTCTCATCATATGTCCAAAATATGATAGTTTCAGCTTAGTCATCTCATCTTGGCTTTTAGGGAGAGTTAAGCTTGATATCCTCTGGGACCCATTTATTTGTCTTTTTGGCAATCCAAGATATCCACAGAACTCTCCTCCACTCCATTTCAATGGAGTTGCTTCTCTTCCTGCCAGCTTTCTTCATTCTCTAGTTTTCACAGTCATACAGAGTTATTGGAAATACATTGGTACAGACAGTTCTGACTTCAGTATTCAATTATGCATCTTTACATTTGAGAATCTTGTCTAGTTTCTTCATAGCTGTCCTTCTAAGTCCTACTCTTCTTCTGAATTGTTGACTTCAGTCTCCATTTCAACTAATGACAGAGTGATGGTATAGGAAATATTTAACTATTTAAGTGTCTTCATCATCTCCTTTAAAGTTATGTAAATCATCTGTGGTCATTTTTTTTTAATGTTCAGCTATAACCCTGCCTTTGCACTTTCTTCAGTAGTTGTTCCAAGTCTGCTATTTTCAGTTAGTAACATAGTGTCATCTGTATATCTTAAATTATTGATCTTCCTTCCTCCAGTTTTCACACCTCCTTCCTCAAAGTCTAATCCAGCTTTACATATGAAATGTTCAGCATACAAGTTAAACAGATAAGGTGATAAAATGCAGCCTTGCCTTCCCTTGCTCACTGGAAACCGTTGCAGTTTTCCATATTCTGCCTGAGTACATGGCAAGCCTGAGACTGAGCTTGGTGAGGTTATTTTTCCGGAAGACAGCTCCTAGAACCGCTCAAGCAGCTTACCAGGATTCTGGGAGCTGATATTGAAGAAAGTATTTCTCAAGCTCCGCATTTGCATATTAGGCTACGTCCTGCTTCTCTGCATGATGTCACTGTTCTTGTTTTCTTATCTTTTCTTAGTCTCTGCCAAGAATGCAACTATTTCTGCCATGTTTCTCCATCTTGTGTGGATCATTTAAGTCTCACCTGAACCTATGGAATCCTCTACTCTGAGGAGGCTACCCTGTTGCCTTTCTGTAGAAGTCACTGCTTTAGGTCTCCTTTCCAATTTGGGAGGCTTGCCCAGATCACTGAGTCACAGAGAAATAGAGGGCTTGGTAATTTAATAAGGGATCTGAATGTCATTTGTCTTTTCCTCCCTCCAGTCACATCACAGTTGGGAAGGAGATTGTCCTTCAGACTTCGAAGGGAAAGGAACAAAACCCCTGGTGTATAAATGTCAGGCTGAGGGCGGGGGGTTGAGGAGGCAAGGAAAATTTAGTGTAGGAATTGTAGGCTGGACTTGTAGTTTTGCAAAGTGACTGTTCCAGTGGAGGATGGTTGATCTGTTTTTACTTTAAAAGAAAAATGAGAAATGCGATCAGCATCAAAAATAAAACAAGACTCAAGCTGGTATAAAACAAGATCCTCTCTGGTGATATGCTGAATAGTCAATTTTGCAGTTAGAATAAGTAAACTTTCCAATTAATTCATTAATTAAATTGGTTCTTCCTCTCTCACAAAACAAAACCTTCTTGAGGTCCAACTGGAGAGAGAGTAAACAGTAATGGGCACCTTTATCCTGCTGCTTGGAGACTCTGTGATACATACTGTGAAGTATTTGTAATCATCACAGCTGAATTTTCTACTCAGCAGTGAAAGTTTTGGGTGACTCAACAGAAGTATTAGTTCTGTGTGGAAAGAGTTAATAAGAATTGACTAATACTTCCTTTCCAGAGCGGGACTACCACAGTTTGTGTGAGAAGCAACCCATTGGCCGGCTGCTGTTCCGGCAATTCTGTGAAACACGGCTTGAGCTTATGCGATGTGTCAAGTTCTTGGATGCTGTGGTAAGTACAACTGCATGAGATCCACTCCCCTCAGGGGCAGTGGAGCATGTCTACCAACTAACTCCAATTCAGGATCAAGAGATCCTGACTCAAGTTTCTCTCAAAGTGAATCTGTAGCACTGCTCCTGTTTCACCAGTTATATTCTTCTCAGAGCAGGTAATGAGTTTTTGAATTACATGTCTAAAATTGATTGGGATATTGAATTCCCCAGAGGGGATACTGTTACAGATCATGAAAAGCTTGGGAAAATTCTTTTTAGACTACCAATCTCAGAATCCCCCCAGCCAGCAGCTAGCCATGCTGGCTGGGAGTGGGCTTCTGGGGATTGTAGTTTATAAAGTAACTTTTGGGGGCTCTGCAAATGAGAGATGTTCTCTCAATAGTATGTCTTGTCTTGCTATAAGAAAATATTATTGATCTGGATCCTCTCTGTATTTTTATTCCTAATAAAAGGGGTCCACCTTGGTGATGTTTCTTTCTCATTCTGTGTAGGCAGAGTATGAAGTGACCCCTGATGAGAAGCGGAAACAGTGTGGGCAGCAGCTGATTGAGACATACTTGAACCCTCAGGTAAGAATAGCTAGCTTTGGACTACAGTATTGATGAGATAAGATTTTGATAAGGAACAAGTGTTTGAGTCAAGTTTACAGCTGAATGTTACCAACATGGAATATTAACATCTGTGCTAATGATTTGTGTCAGTACCTGACATTTGTAGTTAAATGCCAGAATCTTGGAGGGGCAAACTAGATCTGAGTTCAGTATGCTACTGTTTTCCTCTGTGGGTGGGTGTGCGCGTGCAAATAGAAAAAGCCTGAAACTGAGAGGAGAGGCACTGGATCAGGCTATATCCATCTTCCTTCTCCCACTAGTGCCTCTGGAGCTTGCAGCAATGCAACTTGGGAAGCAGAGAGAGAGTGGCTTCTGCACCTGTCTGTTCCAGTGCTTTTCCTTTCTGTGCTGGCCCCACATAGTTGTGTGCGGTGCAGCCTTGACAGTGGGCTCCCAGCTAACCTGACATGATTATCATCTTCAGTCTTGACCCTGGCAGGGAGGGGATTGGGTGGCTGTAGCAGTCTTTCACTGCTGCTTATTCTTTCTGCTACATGCCCCATTGTCTCATAAATTTTATGGGAGCCCCTGCAAGGTGACAATTCAGGGGGACCAGAAGGGGTTCTTTGGATAGGCCCACATCAAACCTGATCCTGGACTTGACTTTACCAGTTGGTAGTGTCTACAGAAGTCTGATTCTCTTGTTTGGCCCTTTGCCCTCAGAGTGTGGACCATGTGCCTGAAGTGCCTTTGGAGCTAGTAAATCTGTGTTCTGAGCGACTGGAGCAGGAACTGGGTAAAGAGCTCTTTAAGGAATCTACCAAGTGAGTGGGGGGATTGGGAGGAATTTGTTTTATGATGTGAACATTTCTCAGCATATCACTATTGACAATTGTTTTGTTGACTAATGTATTTGGCGTTTGTCAATGACAAGTCTTGGAATTAGTTACATAAGCATAATTTCATTGGTGTAGGAGAGCCAGTTGGCACTGTGTGACAGAAAGGTGGTGGTGTGTGTGTTCTCATCCATGTGCCCTTTATAATATTTGTTTCACTAGCTATCTTAGACAATCCTTCATGGTGAACAGAATGGAAGTGCAGTTGTCCTAGTCGGTTGTGAGTTTCCAGAGCAAGAACCCTCATTTTGACTTTTACTCTGCCTCCCTTGAGAACAACGTGCCATCATTAAAGGGCTGAGGGTGTTGTCTGAATACATATGGAGCAGCAGCAGCTTTTGCTAAAGATTATCTGGTCTACATTTGACTAGTGCCTGGATGGGCTTAGAAGCTGTATTAGGCTGCCTTAATTATCAGTGGAAGAAAAGCAGAATATAAATAAATAAATAAGATCTCTTCACAGTTCATCCATTTCCATGGCAGCAAGCATCTGTCCTGGATATATGGATGGCTATAAATGAATTGTGAGGTCCTTGTCACTGATGGCACTGATTGTACTTAAGCTGTGGCAGTATTATAAGGAAGATTCTTGAAACCGTCTTCAAAGAAGTCTTCGCCTTGAGTATCCTCCTTGTACTCTTCATATTTCTGCACTGGCCAATCTGATTTCCATTTCTGGACTTGGTATTTGCTTCTACAGTTGTGCAAAAGGCTCCCACAGAGCTTGGTAGAGGTGGGAAACTACCTGGAAAATTCCAAGAATCCCCCAGCCTGTATGAGTGGCATCCATAAAAACTGCACATACATAACCCAACAAAACTTTCAGAAGCAGTGGATGATGTACAAAGAGTCCCTTGACTGGAGCTTGCTTCCCTTGGCAAAACTGCTAAGGGAAGTCACTTTTGTTCTGCTCTCCAGACTGAATTTTATATTGCCTGGACTTTCTATTTTGGCCTTCTGAACCAAACGTTCTTCAAAGCTCTTCCAGAGTTTTAGCTTGGAGGGTGCATTCAGCATATTGTCCAGAGAAGCCACAGGCCCTTTCTGCTTTATTTACTATCCTCGAAAAGTTTTGGTTTCACTAATAATTTCTGCTTCTTTTCCTAGGCTCATCCATGACTACCTTAGCATGGCACCTTTTGCTGACTACCTTGATAGTGTTTATTTTAACCGTTTCCTGCAGTGGAAGTATCTAGAAAGGTAACCCCATGTGTTTCGCCATGTGTTCAGTAGTAGTACTTTTTAATTCAATCTAACACTCTTATGCATGCTATAAAGAACAGATCTCATACTGTTAATACTTGTTCTCTGGTGAGCCTTGGTCATACAGTGAACGGGGTTCTCTTCAGGATCTGTTCAAACTTTCGCTGTTCTGAACCTTGAAACTCGCCAACCCTAAAGTCCTGATACTGACTTTACTCAATAAAAAGGATGCAGAGAAGGGGAGAAAAAAGAAACGTGACAGCATGCTAACTGGTTTTTATTGTAGCATGAGCTTTCGTGGATATAAACCCACTTCTTTGGTGGGTATACTTTGGTGATATACTTTACTGAAGTTCGTCTGGCTCAGATATGTATTGTTTCTTGCATAAATTGTAGAACAAAATCATTTTTTTTATTTCTCAGATTGTATAAGGAAGCATTTAACCTTCTTAATGGTTGACTTGCAGTTCACTCTACTTTCCTCTTTTCTGTTCTCAGGCAGCATGTGACTAAGAACACTTTTCGTCAGTACCGTGTACTGGGGAAAGGAGGTTTTGGAGAGGTATGTAACCTGAGCAATCCTGAGGAGGTATTTTCCCTGCTTGCTTTCAAGAGCCTGTAGTATAGAATATGTTTCTGTTGCAGAGTAAGAGCCCAGGGAGAACGGAACTTGTGGTTAGTTTATAAATATCTCTCTGAATGTAGAATGGCATTCTGCTGACTGTTGTGCTGAACATTTTTAAGCATTTTATCACTACCTCCTGTGTTTTACACACAGCATTTTACAAATGGTGATGTAAAACATGAAAGTACTCATTTAAACCTTTTGGTTTAATCTGATCTCTGAGTTTGTCCCATTCTTCTCTTCACAGCAACAGGGCTGTGAACCAGTTTTTCCAGCAAAAGCAAAGGCGATATGCACCTCAATGAATCATTTAATCTCTAAGGTTCTGTAGCAAAGGGAGACAAATAACTTCAGCATCCAATAAGCCCCTTTATCTGACAGAGCTAATAAAACAAGAGTTTTTAGTTGTATAATGCTTTTTTCTTTTTTCTTCTTTTTTCCCTCCAGGTATGTGCTTGCCAGGTGCGAGCCACTGGGAAGATGTATGCTTGCAAGAAGCTGGAGAAGAAGCGGATAAAAAAACGAAAGGGGGAAGCCATGGCTTTGAATGAGAAGCAGATACTAGAGAAAGTGAACAGTAGGTTTGTAGTAAGTACATAGGAACCACTTTACTTCTACACTGGGGTTGAAACAGGACTTGGCTCTGCCCTTGGTCCTTGCTCACTCCAGTTAAATGATCTTGATGAGATTAGAGTTTGTGGAATTCTCTTAACCAGGTAGAAGGAGAAGGAGAAAACTAAGTGCTAAGTGCTATACTTCTGAGCTACTGTGTTTTGGTCTCCCTCTGACAGTTTATTTAAATAGGATCTTAGATTGCTAGAACACATTGGGGATAATATTAGTCTACAGGAATATATGTAGTGTTATAGGCTGCATTGCCTCTTTCTCCTTACTTGTAGGGTTTGTTAATATGTCAACAAAGTAGTGCTGGACAAAGTAGTGCTTTCTTTGGCTTCATCTCATCCTACCTCTGTAATACCTGAAACCTAGTACCGTATGATTAGGGCAAGTTGCATGGATCTTTTGCATTCAGCACTCTCCCTCTCTTCCTTGCTGAGTGATAACTGGAAGGGGAGATCAGTGTAGCTCTGGGCTGTTAAACACTATGGAATAAATGCAGATGGGAAACAGCTAAAGTGCATCCCCTCAAGGATTGTGGTGGCACAGTAGTTCCACTGTCTAACTGGGTTTTTATTTTATTACTAAAAGGAAAAAAATAAATAGTGATTTCTCTAGTGCCCACAGGTTGGGAATTATGGTCAATCTAAAGGCCACTTTTCTGACCCTAGGCCACCCGGGGACGTCATGGACAGCTCAAAATACCACCCCACCCCACCCCCCACAACCCAGTAGAAAGCATTAGCTGGAATTCCAACTATAGTTTTGGTGGGTGAGGGTATTTTCTTCAGTTAAACAGTTTGGGGGGCCTATAAACTATTTGAATGGTGAATTGCTGATCCTGGAAGCTTCCAGCAGGCAGTTCACCTCTTTTTCTCCAGAAAAAGAGTGCTCTGGGGACTCTGGAGGGGAACCCCTGCAGCCACCAGCTGACATTTTTCCCATCCCTGATAGAGGCAGCCTTTTTTACAGGGAAAGATCTCTGTCCGGGGTGGCATAGTCTGTACAAAATAATGTATTGCATTTTACGTAAGCTCTTTGAGGCAGAAGGAAATGACTGGCTGTTTATCTTCTAGGCTGATCAGGTCTTTTGTATTTAGTGCACACAGATGCTTGTCTGAGGTGGGTGGGATGTACACATTGGAAGTGAGCCGTATGATTTTTGCCATTTAAAAAGTCCCCAAAAGACCTTTGTTAAGTGTCTGTCCTTCTGTGTTTAGTTTCTGTTTTCAAGTTTACATTCCTTTTAATAGGATCTCTCAACTTCTGTCCTTCCAACTGCAATCTTGCTTCTAGAGGACTTGATCATAAAACATGACAGTTCTTTGTAACTGGGGAAACTCCAGCAGTATGGACATGCTGGTGACTCCTGCTCTTTGCTTCATCTGCAGTTATATGTGTATCATCCTCTGTATAGAAGTATTGGCACTGTTCTGACAATGTTGAAAACTACTGGGCAGTGTTTCTGTGATGCTGGTCTGAGACTTGGGTTCCTACTGTCTCCTCCATTCATGTTTCCATTTAAAGCTCCATAGTATATCCAGTCCCTTTTTGTTTAGTCGCTCCATTCCTTTCATCTCCTCTCCACCACTTAACATTACAAAAACTTAACTCTTCTTGTATTGGATGCACACAGTTGTGACTGTGTACTTGAGCATCCTTTCTGTTCTGAATATATTTGGTGTTTGTAAAGATCAACACAGTTATGCCATATGTTAGGTAGCAGAATGCAAAGCTATGTAAACCTATTGTGATTCTTTTCTAGAGCTTGACCAGCCTGTCTATATTACAGGTGAGTCTGGCTTATGCTTATGAAACTAAAGATGCCCTCTGCTTGGTCTTGACTCTCATGAATGGCGGTGATCTGAAATTCCATATCTACCACATGGGAGAGGCAGGCTTTGAGGAGCCACGAGCTGCTTTCTATGCTGCTGAAATCTGCTGTGGTTTGGAAGATCTCCACCGTGAGAGGATAGTGTATAGGTGAGAATGAGACCTTCTCCTATACAAATTTGAAGCTCAGGCTGGCGTCTTGAATCAATAATGATTGGTGCAGTTCCTTGAAGGGTGCTACTATACTGTAAATTAATTGTTCTGAAGCTGAAGGAAATCTGGTACCTTTTTATTCTTAGGCTGGCGGAGGCTGTGGAGAAACCTGTGCTAAGAAGGTCTAGGAAACTGATGCTACCTGAACAATGGCCCTCTATTTAAAGTAGGACTGTAGCTGAGATCTTTCCATTGAGAAGATCTGCATGGGTGGCTTTATATTTTAAAATACAGGATATTCTCTTGACACCTAAGATTCTTGCTTTGAGGTTTTCTGATGTTCTTCATGTGCTGGAGCAATCCAAGGGGATTTGTCTTATAAAATCTGTCTTTCCCTGTAGAGATTTGAAGCCAGAGAATATCTTGCTGGATGATCATGGTGAGTAAATGTCTGCTGTGGGTGCTGTGGCTCCATCCGTCAGCAAATTGATTCCACTTTGGTTTTTATAACATGGTTTATTCTGGGTTGAGGGGAATCTGCAAATTGAACACTCGCATGACTCACTTTCCTTTAATAAGGTCACATCCGCATTTCTGACCTGGGGCTTGCTGTATATGTTCCGGAGGGACAGACGATAAAAGGTCGGGTGGGAACAGTTGGCTACATGGGTGAGTATCCAAGAAGTACCCTGGTGAGTTGACTGGGGTCAAGATGGAGGCTGTGAGCTACATCAGCCCAAGAACATAGGGTGAAAGTAGCGCCTTTTCAGCAGAGGCAGATGCCATTGTCATTGGCAAAGAATCCATAAAAACTAAGTCCTAAGCTTTACATTTAGCCTGCTGTGGAAAGAAGTGAAAGTACACCTTAAATTTTTGAGTTTTCTTAAAACTGCACACTTCAGTGCTGTACACTTCATCATTTGCTTCCAATTGGGCAATAACTTGCTTGATGAGAGACTCTCCCCTCATGCATTTGGACCCCAAGGATAGTTTGAATTGTGAAGTGTTAGGTAGGAGTGAACTAAAATCTCTTGAGTGCCTGTAAAAAAAACCCAAAATTCCAAATGTTTGTGTAAATAAATCCCTGTTATTGTCAGCTTACTATTGGAAAAGCTGTAGTGGCTGCTTGGAAGGTTGGGATGACATGTTTCTGGTGCCCAGTGAGAAATGGTTTACATGCAGTTCCAAAAGGGCTGTTTATATCTTATTACTAGGGTGTGCAGGGATACGGAAGTCCTTTCCTGAAACATCAGAGAGTCAGATGCAAGATGCATTGTAATTAACTTGTGATTTATAGAAAGGTGTGAAGTCTAGTACTGCTGTTGACTCTCAGTGGTGTATTTATTGCACACCAGTACCATCCAGATTTGGGAACATCAGGTAATGCAAATTGTCCCACATTTGGCAAACAGTCTACAAACATTCTTGCATTGTTTGGGTAGAAGAGAAGAAACCATGGAATTTGAAACCCTGATGGGTAGTGTGAATGAAAGATTAGAGCATGAGATAACACACTTGTTCAGGATGAAATGCAGTCCAATTTTGAATTGCAGCTTGGGGAAAGTGGTAGGCATTCTCTCTCCTTCCTGCTGCTTCTTCCTAAGGCAGTTTCAATTTGTGCCATCTTCCACTGCTGCCATCACAATAAGCATGAGACTGGAGACAATTATCATTCTTATCTTTTGCTGCTGAGATCATGGGAAGTTGTGTTACGTTGATTCAGTGGCTCTCCAGGGTTTCAGGCAACAGTCCTTCCCAGTCCTCAAGATGCTGGAATTCACATTTAAGGCCTTCTTGCAAGCAAAGCTATCACTGAGCTACAGACCTTCCCCTAGTACCTAATTTTGTGTGTTTGAAGGATATGCACAGCTTTATTCATGCACTTCTTGCTTTTGCAGCTCCTGAAGTGGTGAAGAATGAGCGCTATACTTTCAGTCCTGACTGGTGGGCTTTAGGATGCCTGCTGTATGAGATGATTGAGGGCCAATCTCCATTCCAGCAGCGCAGGAAAAAGATCAAACGTGAAGAAGTGGAACGGTTGGTGAAGGAAGTGCAGGAAGAGTACTCTGAGAAATTCTCACCTGCTTCGCGCTCTCTCTGTTCCATGGTACTCATGCTGTTTCTTTGGCCTTCAGTCACTTAGCCTCCTTTTACCATTGCAAATTGATGATAGCCCTCTTCAGAGTAGACCAGGGATGTATTGAATGGAAAGCTGTACTCTGCTCCCTCGAAACTCTTGATGTGCTGTTGGAACTAGTTTAATGTGCAAAGCCCTCTTCAAAGCTAGGCTCAACTGGGAAGTTAAATCAGTGCACCTTTGCTATGCCAGCAACCTGTTTGGTAAAACGTCTGCCTACCTATAATGTCTGCCTGACATTGATCAAACAACAAACATTTTAAAGTCTTTGTTATCTCATTCTGTTAATGCATATACTCTTATTAGTTTATCTCAAGAACAGTCAAAGCAAAATCTTTCATTTGTACAGGAGACATCTTGGTCTCAATCAGTAAAGACACAGCGACAGTTTCAAGACTCTCTTGTCCATGCTTATGATAAAAAATAGAGAGACAGTGGAAAGAACAAGTGATGAGATTTCAAAGTTAAATCTCATTGTCACAATCCCAGATCTTGGTGTACACATAAAATCTCAGACCTTGGGAAGATGGAACAGGGTTCTTTTGCCTCTTTCTGCCAACCCACCATCAGCTCTAGTCAGTTGAATGCTTTTACACAATAACTCCTTTTGCAAGAGTTTCCAGTAAGCAGTGCCCAGTGTATAAGAAACTTAGATATTCTGCATAATGCAGGTTGTTGTCTGTTAAACTTTTCATTGGATATAATATACTGGGAACCCCCAGTTCTATAAGCTATCATCATTTTGCCCTTTCCCAGGATGTATCTTGGAAAATGACTTTATTTTATCTTTGAATTTACAAGATATTTATATTCTCTGTGTGCTATACAAAAGATGGTAGTCTTAACAGCCCAAGGATTGCTGATTGGATATAAAGTTTTGAGATAAATATTAAAGCGTGTCGGGTCTTTCCTGCTCTCCCTGAAGAGGGCTGAGAAATACAGATAAATGTGTAAATCCCAGATGGTTCTTGTGATCTTTTATTTCAGGGTTAGAAGTTGTGGGTATTTGGATAAACAGAGCACATTCTTAGACTGACAGATAAACTGTCAGGCTTTAGTCAGTTATTATGAATCAGTTCCAGTAATTTAAATTCTGTATCTGGCATTCAAGAAAAACAATACAAAGAAAGGTTGAAAACTGCCAGTTCTTTAAACAACAACAACAATGGTGTAAATTGGGTATGGTTTGTTTCTCTGGCTACTGAACTGTTTCTTTTTGTAGCTGAAGGTGTAAAGCAGTAGAGTGGCTCTCTTTTCCCTTATTATGCTGTTTTCCAGCTCCTGTGTAAAGACCCACAAGAACGCCTGGGATGTCGCGGTGCTGGTGCCCAGGAGGTGAAAGAACACCCTCTTTTTAAACACTTGAATTTCAAACGGCTGGAAGCTGGGATGCTAGACCCACCATTCAAACCCGATGTGAGTTCAGTGTACGTGAGTGACACAGGGGAACCTTGCTCTTGCAATCTCTGTTTCCTGGGGTGGGAGAATAAACCCTTCATTATGCTATTTTCTGCATTCCTCCTAGCCCCAAGCTATTTATTGCAAAGATGTATTGGACATCGAACAGTTTTCCACAGTCAAGGGAGTAGAGCTGGAGCCTGCAGACCATGACTTCTATCATAAGTTTGCAACAGGAAGTGTCCCTATTCCTTGGCAAAATGAGGTAGGTGTTCTGCTGTGCTCCAGGGAAGACACACTGGGCCATCCATTCTTATCAGGAGTGAGGGGGCCACAAATTTCTGCAACAGATCAGTGGAAGTATTACATACTCAGCTACTTTGGATCTGTTGGCAGCAGGACCCCCCCTTCTTTAATGGGGCCCCTCAGCAAACAAGTCATCTTTTTCTTTTGGTACACTCTTCATTGTTTTCTTTTCCTCTAGATGATAGAAACAGAGTGTTTCAAGGAGCTAAATGTCTTTGGCCCAGATGGCACTGTGCCTCCTGATCTCGACTGGAAGGGGCAGCAGCCTTCTCTGCCCAAAAAAGGTCTACTTCAGCGCCTCTTCAGCCGACAGGTATATTTTTTGAGCAGAAGGAAGGGGAGTTGCCTCTTCCACATTTTGGAACGTTACCTTATAATGTTCCCTTTCATCTCTTTGTGCTACACATCTTTCTCTAACTAGGAAGCTGAGCCCCACCTGTGTACCCTCTGTCTACTGTAGTGGCCCTGAAACTCAGTTCCATTGACTAACAACCTCCATAAGTCCTCTAGAATTGATTCAAATCAACTTTATCCATGAATAATCACATACTCATCAACCTGAGCACCCAGCCAGTACTAGTGTTCTTTGCAGGATACCTAAAACTGTTTTAGTTGTGCCTGGCAGCATAGTGTAATCACTCCTACACTTCTTGAATTCTAGTAGTTTGATAAGCTTGATTCTTCTGGTTCAAAGTAGCTGTGTGTGTGTGTGTGGGTGTGGGTGTGTGCGTGTGCGCGCACCCCGCCAGGTTGCCTGTTGACTTACGGCAGCCCTGTGGTTTTCACAGGTTTTCTTTGGCAAACCAAGAAATACTTGGCCAGTTTGTTCATATGTAGTATGGCCTACAGCATCTGGTATTTGCCCTAGACAAATGGAAAGAGCAGTAGAATCAGACATCCACATTTGTGGGTTTGACTTTCATGGATTTGATTATTTGCAAGTTTCTTCAACCCCGTCCCCCACGTTGATGCTTCTTTCTGGAGAAACCTTCCCTCTCAGTGGCTCCAATCAGGCCACGCAGACCTTTAAAAGCCCACTTCTGCTCATCCTCCTTTACCACTACCTGTTACCTGGCTGGCTAGGCATGGCTCACAAAACCACAAATTTCTCTCTCCCAGTGCCCCTGCACACCCAAGGAAGGAAATGGGCAAGAGAGGAAGTATAGGACTACCGTGCTGATCCACCCCTTTTCCCGCTCCTTTCCCTGACCTGGACCCTGGGTGCCCACTTTCCCCACCATACCTTAGCCCCCTTCTCATAGACACACACACACACATTTTGATATTTGCAATTTTTTCTATTTTTGTGAGGGCCCTGTACCCCTAACCCTAGTAAATGTGGAGGGCCAACTGTATAGTCTCCTGTTTCCTCAAAGATCTCTTGTCATGACTAACCTAGCTTGTCTGTTTTCCATTTGGAAAGTTGTAAGCCAGCACTGGGAGAAGAATTAGAACCATTTGGGGAAGTTGCATTTGTTCTTTTCTGAAGTGTGTCTCTTTTCCCTTTTAGAGCAGTTCTGATTTTGTTTTGTTTTTTAAACTAGCCCTGTGCCCAGCTCCTGTGCTTCTAGTGCCTGTAGGAAGCAGCAGAATTTTCTCAGGGCCAGAGAATCTGGTCTTCTACCAGCATACTGTGTGCATTTTATTTACTCTGTTTTACTCATGTACAGTCTGCTAAGTGTACTCATCGTTTGCCAGTCATTCATTTTGACAGTTCTTCTTGGCCCTGCTCTGATTGCTCTGTTTAATAGTTTGCTCTGTAAACAAGGAGATGGCTTGAGAGGACCCTTAGCTATCTGGCTGGAGCTCTCACAGGTTGTTTTCTCTTTCCAGAGGTGAGCAACGTCTTCTCTCCCAGCTGCCCTGCTCAGGGAAATGACTTCCCTGATGGCCCAGACTCCCCTGTGGACATGACAAGACAAGGGGATGAGAACTCTACCTCTTCAGAGCCTCCTTCTCCCTTCCCTCCCTTCTCCCTTAAGAATATGCTGCTCATATGTATTAATAGTCCCTCAAGCCACTAATCCTGTTTCATACAAAGCACTGTGAATATCTTGCCTTGTTCTTCTGTCATGGAGGCAGTAGGATTTTTTTAAAGCAATTTTTTTCTCTAAATGCAATGGATCCTTTATGTGGCCTTGATACTGGTAGACTGAAAGTTTTCCTCTTCATCCTTACGTGAAGTCCTCAACTGCCTGATGAGATTGGGCTGATGTTTTGGACATTTCCTGCTTTTTGACAGATAGGCCATGCCTCCTACACTATAACTGGGGATGGTTCATACTTCCATGTCATACATCCCATTTATGGGTGCAATTCTACAAAGGCGAGATCACACCTTTGTACACATTCACAGATGCAGAATAACTTCCAGCTCCTGGTTCTTTACTTGGCTACTAACTGCATTTAGGGTCACCACAATCCATTAAGTAGGAATGGAATGGGAGTAGGAGAGGTACGTCTGGCTTTAAATGAATGTGATAGAGGGCCCATTGAGATTCTCTAGTTATGTAGATGGGCTTGTGGTCATGTAGTTATGTAGATTGGCTCACTGCCTTGTGAGCAGTTCCACTAGCAGACTTAGTCTTCATGTTGGGCCCAAAGTTCATTTCTGAGCAATCATGTCTTTCTGTGGGAGGATGGGGATGAAAATCCTGTGCCTGCTTTCCTGTTGGAATAACAACCATACTTACGCCACGCGTGCTGTGTGCTCTCCCTTTTCCCATTGCTTTCCTCCACCCATTCCTTCTCCTGCCTCCCTTGGTTCTATAGGACTGTTGTGGGAATTGCAGTGAAAGCGAAGAGGAACCCACTCGCCTCTAGTTGCAGCCAATCGATTTTCTCTACAAGCCTGGCCAAGCCTGACTCAACCAAAGAGGTGTGGTATGGGCCCCAGCACTGTCTGTATGTATATGGACACGTGCTTGCTCTCCCCATATGGGCTCATTGTTACAGGGTGGCAGAAGACTCACCCAACAGAGGAAACTGCTCCAGGACAGAGAAATGGAGGCACTTTGTCTTAGATCTTCAATGCACTGCCGAGGGATCATCCAGCCACACCTCTTCTGTAGCAGAAAGACAAGAGCAGAAGCTAGCAAAACATTCCAGGGCTGGCCCTGGCTGCAGCCCCGGCCTTTGGCCTCCCATCTGCTCACCTGCTGGAGTTTGTTTTATATATTTATATTGATATATCTATGAATGTATGTATATAGCATATGTAAATTTTTAATTGCTGGGGAAGGGAGGGTCCTTGTCCTTTTCTCTCTCTCTGCCATACCCTCAACGTCCTTGCTCAACCCCAGTGTGCAACACTGTGCAACAAGCCACTTCTAGGAAATGACTAAGCAGCTCTTCTCCCAAACACTGGATTTTGGCCCTCTCTGTGTTTTTCAAGTACTCTTCTAAGAGTAGTCCAGTCTGGTGTGGCAAGATGACAGCTCAAGCACAAGAGCAGCCACTACTGATTTATCTAGTTCAGGGGGAACAATTGGGATGCCTTGTGCATGCATGCCTGTTTTTCCCTCTGCTGCCACCCCCCTCCACTTGCCTGGTTGACTTGCTCTGCTACCCAAATGCACTGCAAGAGTGATGGCAAACTTTTAAGACTCCCTCCAGACTCTTAGATATGGGGAGGCAGTCTATTTGTTTTATGATTTAATAGGAGTAAGGACGCCCCACATGCTGGAGTATAGTACAGGAGGTGCCATTCTATTACTATTGATAGTAGCTTACTAATTTCTACCTTTAAATTCTTTGGTGAAACTCTGGTAGGGCTGATAAGGATTAACAAGGAAAATGGAGTGGGGAGTTTTTGTCTTCTCTTGGGAACCTCTATAGGAATTTCTCTTCAGAAAACAAAAACCTCCTTCCCTGTATCACTGTGTCCCCTTTACCTCTCAAGAAACAAAGGGATTATCTTGTCTGTCCTAATAATATTTCCTAAAGGGATGACTCTAAAAGGAATCACCTGCCAGTGTGGGAGCATGGAAAGGGAAGCATAAGCCCTTTGAACTCTGTGCAGAATGCCAAAGTACGTGAGAAGAAGAAGACCTAAGACTGCATCTTCTGGCATCTTCATTTTTGTCGTAAAGCTAGGTAGTTGGTTTCAGAATCTGAAGCAGCAGCATTAAAGGCATGGGCTTAATGTTTTTCCCCCTTGCACAGTTTTCTGAATTGCACCCTGGAGGTGTTTTTAGCCCAACTGTTGGGGGGTGGGGTGGAATGCAAGCACTGTATGTTCTGATGCGGTGAATTAAACAACAGCATATAAGAACCAGGTTGCTTCTCCCTTTGGCAAAGGGAATAGTAAAAATGAAAACATGAGAGAGACAATCGCAGATGCTCTGTGTCTTCTATAGCTTGTGCAAAGACCCGGATCTCTTTGCCTCTGAGGAGTCTTCCACAGTCTTCCATGACTGGGAATTCAGGTCCTATACAGGGCTGCTCTCAAGAAGCTCTGTCAAGCAGGCCTGGGCCAATCCTGCTTGTTACCTGGACTTAAAGGTTTTCCAGTCTCATCTTTTCCCTTATTCCATGTCTGGTGTGTGTGTCTTCACTCTCTCTACAGCTGTTTCCAAACTCATGCCATGGGGGCTGCTTTGCTGCAGGGTGGTTGCCTTCATTTCCCAGTTCAATTGTGGTACCTCATGCTAATTTTGCACTGTTATTGTTCATATATGAAACTGTTTGATTTCATTTGTTAGTTGTAAGTGCTGACTAGGCATTCCTGTGGTGCAGAAGTAAATACATCACCAGGTGCTAACCTGCCTCATACCAGTTCTGAGTCTGAAGCATCTACTAGTCTGACCCTGAAATGGAGCAGGCTCTCCTCATTGCTTTCAGTGTGGCAGACAGAGCCTTGATTACAGCCATCCGCTCTTGACTGTTCTCTGCATCTTCTCATGCCCCTGGCAGTCTGTTGCTCAAATTATAGATTACACTTCAGTGTATGTTTCCTACTCCTTACATTGGAAATTCTCGTTGAACACAATAAGCTATTTGCAGATGTCTTAAGTG
The DNA here is from genome assembly GCA_948472985.1 of Iguana delicatissima. Lineage (NCBI taxonomy): Eukaryota > Metazoa > Chordata > Lepidosauria > Squamata > Iguanidae > Iguana > Iguana delicatissima. The sequence goes on from CAOKZL010000244.1 coordinate 1,455,327, forward strand.
TGTGTGTCTTTTCTTTTCCCACTCTCTCTTGTGTTTGTGCTTCTTTTAACTCATCTCCTCCTTCAAAGAATTCTTAATTAATTCTGGCTAAGATTGAAACTTTAGTGGAGAATGGTAGGTATGAATTTAGGTCTCCCAGTCCCAAGCAGTATCCTAGAGCGAAGTCCCACTTGTAATCTCAACTTGGAAAGTAGTGTTTCAAAATGGAGAATGCACTGCAACTGTGAATAGAGCATGGACAAGTTTAATTGAAATTTTATTTGGGGACACACTTCTGTGTTGCAGTGTCCCATCTGCACTCCTGTATGCCATTCGCACTTGATATGTGTCATTATCTTCAAGTCCATTTTATAAATTTTTTTAAAACTGTGACTTATGCTTGTGGTTTGTTAAATGTTTGTATTGCAGAAATGCAAATGAAAGGGGTAGTTTCTCAATTGAAAGGTTATTTAACTTAATAAAACCAGCCAAATGTTGCTAGAAAGTACTGACGTTGTCACATCAGATTTGGGAATATGGAATATTCCGTGTGTGTGTGTGTGTGTGTGTGTATAAAAAAGCAATTAACAGAACTTAAAATATATATGAAGAGCAAAATGTTTCAGGTTCCACCTTCAGTTGCCAAAGGTGAAACTGAAAGATTAGTTTCATCTTTGGCAACTGAAGAAGACAGAAGCCAAAACGTTTTGTTCTTTATGTGTATATATTTAAATTCTGTTGGTTAATCTCTTAAATTTATATATCTCCAGCATCCTTCTATCAGGGACAAACGTGGAGAAGGGCTGTTGGTTTGCTAGAGAGAGAGAGAGAGAGATTTATCAGTGCTTGGAAGATTCAGGTATAAAAGACATACTTAATAGTAGCTTTCTGTGTCAGAAGGAAAGGGACAGTAGCTATGCCCTCAGTGTTTTGTGTTCTGGCTTAACTATAAACTGGGAGGGCAGGGTGTAAAGTTCTTTTGTTTGATTTACATCTGTAATTAGGGGTCTGAACTGATGTAAAGCAGTTTCCTGTTTATCTTGGTCAATATTGTCTGCTCTGTCTGGCAAGGGATCTCCAGTGTCTTAGACAGAGAGGTCTTTCCAATCATCTGCTACTACTGTACATGTTTTTAACTAGAGATGTCAGGAATTGAACCTGGGATCTTCTGCATATATTCTGTGAAAGAACTGCCATCATTCTCTTGTTGGAAACCTCCCCAGGTAATTAGGAAATAAAATTTCATGTTACTGTTACTTGCCTTGAAACTATTAGAGTTCTGATTTAAACATTTGAAAGATGAATGATCCTCTCCTTTTAAGCTATCTATAGTTTCCTGTGGTTGGATGATTATGCTTCTAAGGTTGGAGCTGTTGAAACCAGAACTGTGTCCAAGTTTTTCTTTCAGTTGCCAAAGCCCAATCTTGTCCTTCCGCCCTCTTCTGTTTTAATCTGGTCTGTCCCTGTGTTTGTTTCCCCTAGTCCCATTTAAGCGCATTTTTACCCTGAGATTCTCTCTTGTTTTAATAGGGCTTGCTCTTCTCTTAATTGCTGGGGAGCTCTGTAATCTCCTTCAACCTTCTAGGGCCTTAGTTCTGTCCATTTTGTGTCTGCCTAGCAGCAGTGAACAGATGCATGATGCAAATATACCCTTGGAAGAGTTGCAGATTGGAACATACTACCATCTACTTTCATTGTCCAGGCAAAAAATGTTTCTAGAAGTCTTGTTCTCTCTCCTGCTTCCTCTCAAGTGGAATTCTAGGAATAAAAATACCTCCTTCAAAAGAATTGCTGTGTAGTCTATTCATAAGTGCAGTAACAATAACAAACACGCTTTGAAAGTATAATTCTAGCATCCCCCTCTTAAACAGTATGGAAACATAAGGTATTATGGATTGGACCTTACTTGTTGGAGAGGAGCATTGACTTCACATAGACTGCATGTAATGTTGGACTGAGATGCAGCTGCATCACATTTCTGATAGTATACTTCCATCAGTGTGGTATATATGGGAAATGCATGAAAATTCAGCTGCCCAATTTGTGGTGAGAACACATTCTAGAAACTGGAATACAAATTAGCCATCAATATGTTTAGCCTTGCTGGAGCTTATAAAGCACAGTAAAACTCTACTTTACACTGATGTCGTTTTAATACAGGCTTTGTACAATGCTAGTGCCAAAATCTGACAATTTATGAAGTTAAAACACTGAACATTAAAATTAAAAGTCAACACAAACCATAACACAGCACATCATTAAAAGTCCATCCCATTCTTTTAAAAGTCTAATGCCACAAGAAGGTTTTCAGTTGCTGGCTAAGGAGATCAAGGAGAGAGCTATCCTAACCTATAGCTAGTTGGGACCAGTGACTGAAAGGCCCTCTCATTTGTTCCCACCAAATGAGCTGGGAAGGTGGCAGGGCAGAGAGAAGGGCCTCTTCAGATCTTATTGCTCTAATGGGCTCATGCCATTGCCCAGAGGTGGAGAAGGAGAGAGCATAGTGTGAGCAGCATAAACATCGTTCTCTTCCACCAACTTTTTAAACAAGAAGTGCTAGAGAAAGCACACACTAAGATGTAAAGGAGGGAAGATCAAAATAATGGAATAATGTGGGAGCATAACCCCAGTAAATCAATACTCCACTTCTTTTGATAGAAATGTATGGGATGACAGTATTTGGAAAACTCGAAGTGCCTCATAGATTATTACTGAGTGCTAGCAGGAGGGTGGATTTAAGCTGTTTTTCTTTCCAATAAGCATTTCTCAAAGTATGAAGATAGTATGGAGAGATGTAGAAATCACTAACGATATAATTATTTGTTTGAAACTTTATGTAGCACTCATCACATGCTCCTAAAACAGTTGTTAAGATCAACAGACAATTATTACACAGTAAAATGTCTTATAAAATACATTGACACAAAGTGCAAATAACATAAAATCAACCAGGCTTAAAAATCAAAGCTTGCTATTCATTGGTGCAAGACAAAGATGTTGTTTTAAAGATTGTATATTGGTTTGAACAGTGACTAAAGCTTAGATAGATATGCCTAAAATGCACTGTAACTTCTGCAAGAAAATAAACAGCACAAAACTTCAAGGTTGCTGCAAGAGCTCCTTGAACAGGTTCTCTACAGCGGAAGATGAAGCCACCCCAGATTCCTGACCTAAAGTAATTCCTGTACAAAATTCTGTTTGCTGGGCCTGTGGGCTTATTCTTGAGTTTCCCTTTTCTCTTGAAATGGCCAACCAGAGGTGCCCCTCTGCTAGACCCTCTGCCAACTTGCCTCAAACAGCAGTACTGCCTCCCAACAGAACCAGGTGTGGTGCCAGAACATGGCACTCCTTTGAGGGCTCTCATCTACCATTTCCCTATTAAGGTTCTGCTTGTTCCCTTTGAATTAATGAAGTGGAGGAATGCTAAACTGTATAGCAGAGAGAATCCAGGCTTCCCACCTGGGACAACTGAACTGTTCTCATACTAGCAAACTCTTACCAAAGTACCTAAAAACCTGCATTTTATTATACAATAACATAACTAGCTATTACTAAGCAAAAAACATTAGGCTAGAAGTTCTTCTAACCTGGTGTGCTGGAGAATATATCTTTATCTACAAAGGCCACAATCAAGTAAAAGATTTATACAAAAAGCCCCCTACCTGTTGGCACCCCATTATCTGATGACTCACTCTTTTGATTCTTCCAAATTAACGACAAGTTCCATTAATTTGACAGGGGTTCCACTCTTTCATTTGTTCTTGCCTATGGAGGCTGGCTTGAAACTGCTCACATGCATATGCTGCTTGCAGAGCAAGCGGGAGCGCAAAGCTGGCTGAGAAATTTTGCAAGCAGCACGTGCATGGTCAGTCCCAAGTAAACCTCTGCAAGTCCTTCATGTTTCCTACAGTGCAGTACATAGATTCTGCTTTTCAACCAATTCCATTTCTTTTTTCTTTTTTTTTATAATAATTTTTATTAAGTTTCTCAAAATAAAAAAAAAGTTTTTTAACCTATAATTTAACATGCATTGTTTCTGATCTTCCATTCTGATCTGGACTTCCCAAAATTCACTCCACATTTTACATTTATATATGTATCACAGTACATTGTTTACCTCAATGTTTGAACATGCATTTCCCTCTCCCTTTCCCTGTTATGTTGCTCTTTTCCCACTATCATTTCCACAATCTAATACAGTCATTTCCACTTGACAGTCCCCAGCTATTACCCATTTTTTAGCCATTCCACTTTTCTCTGTACTTATCTCTTTATAATCTTTATAATCTTCTTGTGCTGTCTTGTTCTTCTTAAATCCTACATCATACAACATGACCTCTCAAAATCTCCACAAAACATCTAACAGTATATATCTGGCAATCTGAGTTGTTATAGTTGCTACATTCACTCATCTTCTCACCCTGGATCTCATTATATAAAAGTTCTCTTGTTTCCCGCTTATATTTGTGTCCTGTTCAACCCCCTTCCACCCTTTAACAATATCAAAATGTTACACTAATGACAATATGCCGATCAAAACATAAGCTTAATTGACATTGTCAAAATACATGCTGCTTCATCTGACTCGGAGCCCTTTAACTAAATCCCCTCTCATTTCCCCCTCCCATCTCAGACTTTACCGCCTGGGAAATTTTTATAGAAATTCACTGTACTATCAAAGTCGCTTAAATTCCAAGCCGTTCCATCCATGGGAGTGGGGATATTTTGCTTAAATGATATCTTCCACAGGCTCCCCAATCACACTACCCCCATCTTCCCTTTGACAATATCACAATGTCCATATTAATGACAGCATATTGATCAAGTATACAAGCTTAATTGACATTGCCAAAGAACATTACCACTTATCAAATTCAAAGCCCTGTGCACAAACCCACCTTCTATTCCCCCCTCCCATCTCAGACTTGCTGCCCGGAGATCATTTCTAAAAATTCTCTGTATTCTTATAGTCGCTTGAATTCCAAACAGTTCCGTCCATGGGAGTGGAGTTGTTTTGCTTGAATGACCTTCCAGCACGGGCTCAGTAGTCTCAACAATCCAGACTCAAAAAAAAGCACTGGGAACAAGTCTCATTCAACAGGAGCCGAAAAAAAGAGAAAAAAAAGAATAAGCACTGATCAATAATTGTTGCCTCCTCAAGTATTATTTGAAGATCAGAAATCCAGAGTCAAAAAGCCAAAACACCAATAATCTCAGATCCACCAACATAATAAAATGGAGAAATAAAGTTCAATGTCCAGATGGGGATTCTTAAATCTTGTAAAATCCAGTCTTATTCATCCAGTAGCAGCCATTTAATTGATTAATTATAAAGCAATCTCTATTATAAGTCCAATTAACAAGTCGGCAATCTTTCTCGTTTATAAGCTCAGTCCTTAGGAGAAAAGGAGAAAAGCCTCCTGTCCTTCCTTTAAAATCAGCTGCCCCTTTAAGATGAACTCTCAGCCATGATGCACTTATATTCTGGGTCCCCATTCCTTCACTCCTGTGCACCGTTGCAAGCCAGAAATCCGCTGTGATATTTCCAAAGTGAAGTCCAGAACAGCTTCATGCTATCTTTTTCTTGTTTCTTACTGTTTCTTGGTTAAAAGTCGACGGCGGCGCTTGTGCCGCTCTGGTGACGATCCCACTGGCTCCGTCATGGTCCTTCGACCCCCTGGCACTTTCGGCTCTCCCAGCCAGGTAGAGCCAAACGCCAGTTGTGGGGTCCCCTTTGGACCGCTTCTGCACCCCTCGTACCGGAGGGGTGTTTAGCCGCCTCTTAAGTTGACAAAAGAGGCAGCTGGAATCCAGCGGGTGGCTGCCCGGAGCCGCACCATTGTGCAGCTTCATTCCAAGCCGCCACTCGCGCCCGCCATGCGACCAATTCCATTTTCTGACAGTGCTGCTGTCCCTAACTTGTCAGACAAGTGGGAGAAGCCTGCATGGGCGCACATACATAGTTCTTCTATAGTGTAAAGACACTTCTGCTAGGATTTAGGACTAATAGCTGAGAATGGCCTTGTCTAATGCACAACTTGCTGGTTTGCCCTGGTAGGTTTGACCTAGCCACTGAGTAGCATGTATGTGTGACCTGCCATGCTTCATCCTACCCCTTTGTAAGAGTCAGCCTCTGAACTGTACTACTTTTAAGACACCTGGGAATTAAAATCAGATTATTTTTACCCATATTAATCTATAATTGTCTCTCTATAATTGTCGGAAAGGGCAATTCCTACAGTCCCTACAATGCTCTCACTTCTTGCATAGCTAACACAGAAGTTACCTTCAGACTGCAAATGAAAGGTGTGCAAGGCATTGGGGGGAAACCCAGCAACATGGCATCCACAGTAATTAAGTACAGAATCTCCACTGAAAAAAAACTTCTGTCAAAGATGTTTAAAACTTTCTGTCTTAATTCATTATAACTACAAGAGCAGACCATCTTGGAACAGCAATAGTTACTGGCTGGATCAATTTTAAATTACTATATCCCCCTGCCTTAATTAACCAGGAGACTTTCAGCTTTTTAAATTACTTCTGCCACCAGTAGTTCTAAAAACTGCTAAAAGGAAGCATCATCTTAGAAAAAGAAGTATAAGAAATCATGGGAAATGCCTCTTCTGTGGAAATGTCTGCTGCTACAAGTGCAAATAAATAGAAATGAGTAAGTGTATCACATCAAAACAAAAAGTAGTTTTCCTTCAGTAATACATGGAGATTACACAGTTGTTGCCATTGTCATCGGCCTTCAAGTCCTTCCAATTCATGGTGACCCTATGGTGAACCCTATCACAGAATTTTCTTGGCAAGATTGGTTCAGAGGTTTGCCATTATCTTCCTCTTTGGCTGAGAGAGTATGACTTGCCCAGGTCCCCAGTGAGTTTCCACAGCCAAGTGAGGATTTGAACCCCAGGCTCCACAGTTCTATTTGCAAATTCAAACCACTACACAATGCTGGATTTAAGACTACATAGGCTTAAATCCATATGATTAAATACGCTAAACTTTCTTTAATCTGTGACAACCATTTGAAAACTTTTTAGTGAAGCTTGATTAGTCTGTGCCCTTGAGATTAACAGCTCATGTCTATTTCACTGTTTTCAAAGTCTCTACAACTTGAAATGTGATGGAGCTCAGCAATCTGTAGCACAACCATGCTCTTGCTGCTTAAACTACTTCCTCCCCCTCCCAGAACTTGATTGATTGATTGACTGGATTTATACCCCGCCTTTCTCCTGGGATGGGATCCAAGGCAGCTTGAAATTTCAACTTTAGAGAAATGATCGATGATAGGCACATTAGCTTGGCTGTCTTCTACAATTAATTTAAAAATCATCTGGATAGGCCTGCCAGAAGAGACAGCAGATCCAGCTGTTGAATTATTTAGTAACATAATTGCTAAAATAGTAATGATTTGTTAATGCTAAAACAAGTCCTCCTGATGGCGTGTATAAATTATTAGCTATGGTGAAAAATAAAACGGTAAACTGTCCAAAGGAAAATTGCATTTTAAAAATAACATCCGTCCTGAAACACAGGGTGACTACTGTGCTATTTTGGGATATGCACCAGTCAGAGTAATTTGACAAAGGTGGGATTTGCACAAAAGGACAGGATGGACAGGGGACAGCGAGCCCAGGCAAGGAGCAGAGAAAACTGAAGGTAAGCTGCCTGCATGAATACCAGGAAAGGGGAACTGCTGCCTCCACGTTTTGGCCTACAACCTCAGCAGCCTTGGCCAGCAAGACAGCGAGGAAGGATTATGCTAGCTGCCGTCCAGCAACATCTGGACGGCCGCAACTGCTCACCGGCTTCTCTTTGTCTTCTGCAGGTTTGTGCCTTTTGCCTCTGTCTTGCTTCTCCACAGACCTGGCTAGGTGGAGAAATATACGCTGAGACGGCATCCTCTTTTCCACCAGACCTAAAATGCCTGAGGGTGGCTGCAAAGGTCTCAGCCCAGAGGTGCCCCCCCATATGGCTCCTACCAAAAAATGACCTTTATCAGCACGGAGGGCGGGTGAGTGGGTTCCAGCAATAGCTTTGCCACCAGGCTTTCATCTTGCCCAAAATGAAACGCAGCTTGGATTTCTCTCAAAAACACCGCAGCTCCCAGAGATTCCCAGCCGCAGTGGCACTGCTTGGTGTGGCGTTCTGAGAGTTTTACTCCAGAAGGAGTTACTGTTTCCACGCGATGGCAGGAGCGAGCGAGGAAGGCCGCCTCTCCCGACGACGTTTCCACGGCAATGGGAGTTTAGGAGCAAGGGCGAGCCGGGCCCGTAAAAGCAGGAGGCGCTCTCGGCAGGGGGCGTGTGACCCCCATCTGCCAGATTAGCGTTGCCTGCCAGGTTGCTCATCGCTGAGGGTGGGAATAAGAATTGCTGCTGACTGGCTATGGGGGACGGGAGGGGCGAACAGTGAGGGCTCAACCGTGCTCTGTGTGTGTGTGTGTGTGTGTGTGTGTTGTGTGTTGGGGGGGCAGCCGATGCTCAGTCGAGCATTGCTCGGGCGCCCGGGGTGGGCCGTGAGATCCTTGAGCTTCTCGGCAACCTCTTCTTCAACACCTTTGAAACGCCGCTCTGTGGAGATCACCACAGGCTCCGCCAAGGCGGTGCTGCTAGGATGCAAGGGAGCCGCCGTTGCCCTTCTGGCGACCCCAGGGCCCCCACCCGGGCCTTCCCTCTCCGCTTGCCCCGCCACAGCGCGCCGGCCGCGCCGCTCTTTCGGAGGAAGCGAGGTTGCCTGCGCGTGAGGACGGCGCAAAAACGCCCTCGCCTGCCTTAGCTCACGGCCTCAACCACGGGAAGGCTCCCTTGTCCAATGGGAAGGGTGGGACGTCTACGTGTGTCTTAAAAAGAAAAAGGAAGCGGCCATGGAAGAGGAAGGCGCTTTCCACTGAAAGGAGGACGCGCCTCCTCAGCGCGGACGGGGCCTTTCCTCTTGTCCCGCCGCTTGTCGCGGGACGGCCTCTCCCTCCCTTGAGGACGAACGCGTCTCTCCTCGGGAGACCGCCGTGCCGCCGCCGCCGCCGCCGCCGCCGCCTCCTGCCCGGAGGTCTCTGAGGGAGCGCGGGTTTTTCATCACCGCAGCAAAGGCCGTTTCCGCACTAGCCCGTTATAGCGCGATGATTCCACTTTCAACATCCTTGGAATCCTGGGGTTTGCAGTTTCGGGAGGGGCCACCCGGCCCCTCCCGAAACTGCAAACCCCAGGATTCCAGAGGATGTTGAAAGTGGAATCATCGCGCTATAACGGGCTAGTGCGGAAACGGCCAAAGACCGTTTTTGTTCCGTTGTGGAAGTGCTCTTTTCCCTGCGATTTTTTTTTTAATCTTGAAGCTGACTCTAGCCTCTGTAGTTTAAACACGTTTATTTTTCTGTACTGCCTATATAGAACAGTGGAACAGTACTTTATTATTTATTTATGTGTTGTGCCCTCTTTCAATGATATTGCTGTCTGGCCTTATGTCAGGCACACATTCACATGGTGTCGCAGGGAGCCCCTGGTTCCCTGCGGAAAGAGAAGTGAGGTTACTGAGAGCGGAAAGAGTCTGGGTGGGCCGTTCAAACATACAGTACTGTATCTCCAAAGCGGTGCTTAGCAACTTAGCTTTCTTCCTGGCGACAGCTCCGCCTCTCAGAGCAGGAACAGTATGTGGGGTGGAAGGCTGTCTGCTTAATTCTGGAATCATTTACACTGACTTCAGATCTGCCACCTGCGGTTGAGAAAAGATGGAAGCAGAGGGGAGGATGAGGACCGACTTGGCATTCTTGCTGTGTAAGACCAGCAATGACAAACCAAGGCCTACCTGAGGAAGAGAGTTTTGTCCAGAGAGGCTGTGGAGTTTGTGGTGTTTTCACTCACAAATATTTCCCAGCAAAAACAGAGGCCCTGGTTTAATTATAAACCCTCTCTCATTGACCTTTCTGTAGTGGAAACTTTGGCTTCAAACTGGAGTATTTCAACACAAGCTTATTATTGTTAATAAGGATGATTGGGTGCAAGGAGTCTTGAGTGGGTGACTGAGGACAGATAAAAAGAAGTACTTTGCACAGGGCATAATTTCATGAACTGCAGCATTCACTACCGCAAGGTGCAGTGATTGCTGCCAACAACTTTGAAGGGGGAATGGACAGATTCCTGGAGGATGTGGACACACCTGTATATTCCCTCAAGAGTCAGGAGGTCTCTTTGCATCAACTGCTGGGAAGCAGGAGGGCACTGCTGCCAACTCGTCAGGCTTCTGGTGTTCCCATAAGGCAGCTGGTTGTCTGCTCTGGGCTAGAGAGGCCTTTGGTGTGATCCAACATGGCTCTTCATGTGTTCTTATGAGTGCCACAGCCCAGGAGGATAGGCTTTCCTTATCTTCTGTACACCACCAGTCTTAGGAAGAAGCACTTTGCAATTGAAATGGAGGCAGCAGGAGTGTTTCATACTTCTCTAGCCTGCTCCCCCCTCCAAATTATCCTCTCTCCTAGCTGTTTTTATCTTTGCCAGATGTCTGACTTGAAACAGAATACCCCAATTAAGTGGAATTGTGTGCATTACCAGCCTTTGTTAAAGCGAAATTATTAGATAAAATGGTAATGCATCAAAAGATTTTCACAAATGCTGAGAATGAGAGTAGGGAACTATCTATCAACATTTCAAAGCAGTCTCCCTTGCTCGGGTCATGACAGGTTTGTTCAGCTCTGCGTTTAATCCAGAGACATTTGTCCCACTATAGTCAGTGGGAGACAAACTCTTCAGTCCTGCTGAAATTGGCTGAATTCAGATACACTGAACTTACAAAGCTGGCCCAATATATTTTGCAGCCTAACACAAAGAAAAAAAAGGCACCCCACCCCATTCCCATCCCACATACAAAAGCTGACTAGGGTGGTGGTTGAATCTTTCTATGGCACTGGCATTGGGAGGGCATCTACCAGTACGTCTGGGGGCAGGGAGCAGGTTATCTTAGGATAGGCTATCAAACCATGTAACACACAGGTCTGTTCTTTGGCACCTAGCTGCTGCCTCCCAGCATCTCCTGACTAAGACAAATTAGGCAAATTACCTAAATGTAGGGTTGACCCCACAGGCTTCCTCTGGATTGTGTCCACTGATTTCCTGTCCTCCCTTCTTTCAGCCACTAGCCTCACAAGCTGAGACCTTGGAGGATGGAGATATTAAAGAATAAGCCAGGATTACATGATTGTTGGAAGGTTAAAAGCAGCTGTCCAAAATAAGCAACCATTGTTGTTCTCTGAGCCTCTGGCTTGAGAGGGGGTGATCCCAAACCTATGAACTGTATCCCAACTACATTTTCTGCAGTCCTTTGCATGAAAGTGCAGTTTGTTATCTTGGGAACTGTTGCCATAGAAACAGGCGGAGGTGGGCAGATTTTTTTTTCCACCAGTGGAAAAAAAAAAGGGCATTTTAGGCTAAAATCCTTTGGATAATTCCATCTGTGGGGTTTTGACAAAAATAAAATCTTAGTCCTGGAGAGACTTGACCATGTGGACACTTGTCTCCCTGGAGAGGCACAAGCCAACTGCAACAGCAGCAGCATCAAGAGGGAGGGAGGGACGGACAGAGGGAAATAGATGGATATCTTCAGTTAGTGGGACAATATTGCATTACAGCATTTTGCCATTCGTTCGTCTTCTCCAAATGCTTTTCAGAAAACCACTGTCTCATGCTTACACTGATCTTAATGCATTATACTTGATGTGGTTAGTTAGACTAATGTTATTTTCTTTGTATTCAAGCAGGTCCTTGTATCCATACAGGTCAGTATTATTTGTCCTGGTTGGCAAACGTTTAGGATCTCAAGAAATACCTCTTCCCTACCCTGCAATCTCTGCTTAACTGGAAATAGGAAAGGCTGAATCTAGGACTCTGCGTGTTTAAAACAAATGTGCTGGATTGAGCCCATCCTAGGCAATGATATAATCATGTTGGCTAAGCTAAGGACTTAAACCAAACAATTGCATTTTCTCACCCAGCACTGCAGACATTCACCTTCTTCTGCACACAGTGCCATTGTCTGTTCTCAACATGCTATCTTGCCATTCAGGCCAAAAGCTGATAGAATGACTGCACACAAAAAAATTAAAACAGTGAAATTGAATTTAAAACTGCAAATAGAAAACCTTGGCAAAGGAAGGGAAGAGAAATTACAATGGCCTAGTCATCATAAACCCATCCTGTTAAAGAGATTAAAATTAGCTTGGTGAGCTGGCTTTCTGTAACTTTCTGGATGAACTGAATTGTGGTGGTCTGAACATTCCAGAAAACAGTCCCACCACAAAGAAGACCCTACTGCCATTTGTCTTACTTTTAAAAGTAATGGTGTGCAAAGCAGTACCTCCTTCTAAGATCCCCAAAGATGAAGGAAGCATGGGACAGGACAGTAATCAGTTTATAAACCTATATGGCAGAAAAGGATAAAGGGCAGAGGAGCTAAGAATGAATCCAGAAAAGAATAGACATGTGTTACTTTGCATTAAATATTTGCTTCTAATCCTAGGGAAACTGGCCTTCTGCTATTGCATATGAGCTCAACAAGTACCAACCTAAGGAAAGAAACAGTGAGAGCTGAAATTGATTCATCCTCCCCTTCTCTGTAGTCTGTGATGGATATTTTCACTGGTAGCTGTTGAAATGTTTTATGCCAGTATTCAGTATTTGACAGTATTGACTCTGGCACTGTTGACAGGACAGTCAACAATTCTTAGTGTCTAATATCTCATTTTCAATATTTGATAGGCTATTATCATTATTTATGTATACAAATTGTATTATTCGATAGCCAATATGTAACAGATCCAGCAGACTGTAATCTGTATATGCTTGTGTTTAACCTACAGTTGCTGGACTAGATGATTCTATTAATTCTTTACACTATTTTGAAGAAATTTATTTTCATCAGCTCTGCAGGAATTCTTTACTTGGAGATTCTTTACATGGAGATTTTCTCTACTTGGAGATGTCTTCAGGAGCACATAGATGGACATGACTGAGCAATAAAGCATAAAGTAGAATAAAGGAATCAAAGTCTGCACCCTGCCCGAACAGTATCGCTGCCTATTACAGTAGCCCAAGGAAGTACAGAGGTGCAGCCCACTGAAGTCTGAAACAAGCCATTTTGTGTCTAAATGTATTAAGCATGAGGAGGTACAAGAAAAACTTCTCCTTTGCAATCAGAGCCACAAGCAATTTGCCATAGAATCAGATGGCAACAGAAAGAGAGAGAGAGAGAGAGAGCACTACACTTTTGCCCCAACCTAAGAAATCAGAAGAGAGAAACACAAGCTACTGCCATTGTCCCTATCCAAAGGGGCTTATAGTCTCTTGATTTAGACTGCTAGTTATGTAATATCCCATTAAATGTTTGACAATAGCCGTTTAAGAAGAGACTGCTCAACAAAGTCTAGATGCTTCCACAGTTTGTCATATTTTGCATTTTGTGAGTTGGTACTGAAGTTAGAATCCCAATGTTAAAATTGGGACAGATATCAAAGGGTTTGCTTGAAGTTATTCCTCTCCCTGACAATAGAAAGGCTCTGCTAAACAATTCTTCTTGCGGGGGGGGGGGGGTGTCCTCTCCCAACTTACTCTCTTGGACTGTTTTTGCTGACCCTCCATATAGCATTTTTAGGGGACTAGAGAGCCCAGGCAGGAAAGACTTTTTCTGCTAGTTCAGTTGGATGTGCCTAAATCTGGATCCAACCCACAATGTTCCAAAATTCTGCTTTGCTCTTAGTCTAGGCAACTGACTTTATCTTGCACTGTTGGTAACTGCTGGGAATAGGTCTGACTTAGAGGTATCTCTGGGCAGAGCTTCTCTTCCTCTGACTTTCCGTTTGGACACTGCCCATGCTACCCTCGTATCCTTGCTGCAACCTGATGTCCTGCTTTCTGGAGATGAGCCGTGGGAGGCTCCTTTGCTGGGCTGAATGATACTCTTGGCTGTTGCTAGGAGACAGCTCCTTCACCCTGCACAGCACATGGGTGGTGGTGACAGCAGTTATCTTGGATACTCCCTCCTTCTCAGTTCTAGCTTTGGCCTGTACTGCTAAAACTCCAGCAAGCATACCTAATCTTTGAATTAAGGCAAATTGCACTTACAGGCCTTCAGATTCTGAACTACCAAGGTTCAAGTCCAAAGCATGATGAGGCTGTGTGCTGTTCTTGCATGTTTCAGTACATATACTGACTTGGATCCAGACCTAGTAAAGCTTGGAGCGGCCTCATCCAAGTCCTTGGAACTTAGCTCCACTGGTTTCAGTGACCATGCTTGAAGTACGGTTACATCCAACTCAGTGCCTTCAATCACATGGTGTGATTTGCCTTCTAATCTTCTGAGCTGGGGATCTGGCAGTACTGTAGTATGGGGAAGGTGACAAGAGAGCAGACCTCTAACTCTTGCCAAGGTGGGCCATGACCTGTGCCAAAGTCTAGTGGTGACTAGTGGTGTAACAATGTAAAATACAGATGCTCCAGATTTCAGGTAGTACAGCTCCCTTTGTAGCCTAAATATCCTGAAAGCACCAGATCCCATCTGATCTTGGAGGCTAAGCAGGGACAGTCCTGGTTAGTATTTGGATGGGAGACCACCAAGAAATACCAGGTGCTGTAGGCTATATTTCAGAGGAAGAAACTGGCAAAACCACCTCTAGAGTATTCCTTGCCTAAGAAAACCATATGAAATCCATGGAGTTGCCATAAATTAACCGGTGACCTGGTGGCCCGTACACACAGAGAGAGCTCCTTTTGTGAAAGGAGGCAGGAGGGCCTTTAGTGGTGAGAAGCTGGTGAAAATGAGACCAGAGGGACCCTTTTTCCATACTGAGTGACAGTGTGACAGCAGCAATCCTCATTGCAAAGAACTTATAGTAGGTTTTACACTTTGCCTAGACTGTTGTGTGTTAACAGGAGGTGCAAATACCCTGAGTAAGAATTAATGACTAAATTATACAAGTAAATTAACCAAATAATTAATTAAATTATGGTAGTAAAACTAGGAAAATAGGATCTAGCGCTAATTTTTCCCCCTGAAAAACGGGTTTCTTCAAGTGGCCTGTTCCAGTAGGAGTGCAATGTTCCATGCACAGTGCTGAGTAAGTCCCAGTGCCTTCCCACACACAGGAAGTGCCATTCTGGGTCACATTCCACAGGGGGCACTGGCCACAGCACAAAAGAGCTGACTCACAGCCAGTAACAACTTGTTCTGTCCAGTGGTGAATCTTGAGATTATGGGAAGGGACATGCATTCTTCTGTGACAAACGTGGCAGGGACAGTTTGCTACTCCTATGCTATAGATTCCCCTTAGCACTGAGAACCCACGGCATCCATTTCTGGCCTCAAACTGCTGCCCCCCCGCACACACACAAAATACACGATGGCTAACATCATTATTCCTTTCTTATTGGCACTGATACTTTGTAGCCTTGGGCTGTTTGTTCTAAGACATATTTTCCAGAACTCCATGCTTCCACAATGTCGTAAAGAATTGGTACAATCTGTGTGCATCTGTGCACCTTGTTTTATTCTAAAGCTTGAGCTGGCAGCATGTTCTGATTGAGTCCCACTACCCTCCACCTCTCTTCCATTCCTAAGAGAGGAAAAAAATTTTTCACATTGTCTTCACACAGGTCAGGAAGCAGTCCCAGCTAGCAAATCATGGAATCATACAGTTGGAAGAGACCACAAGGGCCATCGAGTCCAACCTCTTGTCATGCAGGAATACATCATCAAAACATTCCTGACAGACGGCCACCCAGTCTCTGTTTAAAAACCTCCAAAGAAAAAGACTCCACCGTCAACAGAGGTGGCCAACAAGAACCAAAAGGGACATTGGGACAATGGCCGGTGGCAGACTGGAAAACAAGATGCATCAATATGAAGAGGAAATGCTAAAGACAAGAACATCACAGGAAAACGTGACTGGCAACATTGGGTGTTTGAACAGGTTATTAGTACAGTGGGGCCCAAATTAAGATGGATTTGGACTAAGATGAAAACTCATGCATGATACTTGTTTCCATTTTTTTCTGCTATCAAGTCTTCATGGCTTCCAAGTCCCACTTCCTAAAAGGTCATCTGGGGTGAATATAGATGGCTCCCACAACAGACTAACATAGCGACCCATCTGGAAGTTGTTTACCAAGCGCAAGCTTGCCAGAGCATGCCTGTAGCCAGTCAGTAAGCTGTCTGTTTGTACAGCCTTATAGATGATAAGGAAAGTTTTACTGCATCAGATATCTCGGGAAACGAAATGGTACGATTCCCTTTTTTCATGACAAATCAAGAAATTACGGAGAACTGGGTACCCAGGGTATTCTGTGGGGGTGGGGGATAGTGGCCAGTGGCTTCCATGTTAGTGGGGCAACGAATCCACTTCAGATTTCCATCCATGTCTCATCTAGCATTAACTTGGTCCTTGTGTGTTAGAAACTGTGATAAATGATTGCCTATAACATGCCCATGTGTTTTATTGTTTTAACATTTGGCAGCCACCTTGGATCTCATCTCTGAGAAAAAGGCAGGAATAAATATCGTCATCACCACAAACTTCCCTCAAATGGCTGACCAACTGGTTAGGTTGCCGCTTTAAATAGATGTTTTATGCTCGTGGTCTCTTTGATTTCTTTCACTTCCTAAAGGGTGGGGCCAGCCAGAGTCCCAATACCCTTCTTTTGCCCCCACCCATGAGGGAGTGACAAGGTTAGCCATCCCCTGCACTGTCCCCGAGAGGACTCCTCGCAGCCTTGCTTCCCAAGGCGCTGCCAGGCAGGCACGACACTTTTCATTAACTACTGCTGAGTGGCAGCTTCATGTGTTTCTCCCAGCCCCGTCACCATGACAGCAGCACAGAGAGAGGCCTGCAGGCTGCATTATTGCTGCCATTGTCGTTCTGCTGCTGCTGCTGCTTCCCCCTCCCCACTTGCTTCTCTGCAGTCAGCAATGGCAACTGTCAGCTCAGCAGAGAGCACATGGCTGTGGGGAGGCAACACGCTGAGCTTCTCCAGGCCCCCCAGCAGAGGCTTCTCTTGCTCCTCCAAAACCATCAGGCCAGGCAGTCCTCTCATGGCCTCTAGCTGGTTTGTGGGTGAAATGTTTAGGGCCAGTAGGCACTACTCAGCGGTGTTGTTTTTCTGAACTAGCATCATATAAATGTTGCCCTTTCCCAAACACCTCCAAGCAAAGCTACCGTTGTCCTCCCAGTCCTTCAGTATTTGGGGTCATACAGCTAGGTAAAGTTCCTTTGGCCTCTGCCATATGTTTTTTTTTCCTGGGACATGCGTGAGAAGGGGAGAGATGAGGGGCACAATGAGATCTCACCCCCTCCTATAGACTGCAGCCAGCTTTATTTGGAAGGGCCACTGTGCCACCTGCTTCCCTGAAGTAGCTTCTCTGCAAGTCCTTTGGCTCTGGCAACATTCTTTTCACACACATATCTTGGATTGGATTGGCATGAGGTGAGGTGTTAATAATGGGTCTCATAATGGGAAGGATTTGGCCCTGAAGCTCTCAGCTGCTGGGTACTATGTGACACCAGTTTAAAGAGAAAAATGCCAACAGAACATTTACTGTCGGTTAGGTTCCTCAGCTGACATCTACATTGGTTTTTGAGAGGCAAAAGGGAAGGCCATCCCACACTAAGAAGATATAAAGGAGATATGAAACAAAAGTTGCATTGTAACTGTCTCTGCTAAGAGCCCCAGATAGCCCTGCTTTCCAAGATGCTCCAGTTTTATCGTCCCTTCCTCTTGTCCCATCCTTCCCCTCCAAAAGTCAGGAGGTCATGATTGCTGTGCCTGCTCAGTTTGGATTGATATGGTTCTGGAGAGCAAGGCCCTGAAGGGTTTTTCTCTCCTTAAAGCTTTCTCGACCTTCTGCAAACTTTCGACTTCCTCTAGATCTGAAGTTATCTTCCCTATTGAACAGGGGTGGCACATGTTTGTATATGGTTCCACACTAGGGGTCTTTTCCACACCACAGAGTTATAGTGCTATGATTCCACTTGAACTGTCATGGCTCCATCCTAGGAAATCCTGGGTTTGTAGTTTGTAGTTCTCTCCAGCAGAGAAATCCAACGCCCCTCCCCTGGTTCCTGATAAGATACTGATATTTATATAGATCTTCCTATCCACCCACACCTTTTGAACATCCATTCATTGCAGGCCTCCAGAACTGGTCTCTGGATCTTCACCTATGTTCTGTGGTCTTCCTTCCCTTTGACACACACAGGGGGCAGCTTGTAAGTCTCCCACCACAAACAAAGCCTCTACAGCAGTGGTTCTCAACCTGGGGGTCCCCAGATGTTCATGGACTTCAGCTCCCAGAAGCCTCAGCCACTATGGTCAATGTTCAGGGCTTCTGGGAGCTGAAGTCCACGAACATCTGGGGACCCACAGGTTGAGAACCACTGCTCTACAGGATCTTGGAGCCCTCCGCTACCCCCGCCGCCGCCGCCGCCAGCCACCCTTTTCAATTTTCTGTTCTGTTCAACAAGACAGAACCTAGGAATAGATCTCATCTTGCGTCTGTGCGTGTTAGGCGGCGGAGGTGGAGGGAAGGAGGCTATGAATCAAGGCCTAGGGTCTATTCTTGGCTCGGAAAGCGTGGAGCAAGGAAAAGGGATCCTGGATTTCTCAGCTGAGCTGGAAGGGGTCGGAGGGGGGCTGGGACCTGGAAGGCCTCTTCCGACTATTTAGTTCATTTCTTGGCAAGCCTTCCCTTCCTCCCCTCTTTTGCCCTGACGCGCCGTCCGGTGCCGAGAGGCTGCCTCCGTGACGTGGAGGGGGAGAGACTCGCCCGGATCGGAAAGGACAGGGAGGGAGCCAACCAAATCCCGGCAGGAAATTCCGGCCAGAGGCAGGCGGAGGGAAGGAGCCCCCGCCGGGACCATCGGCACCACCCTCAGCCGCCCCTCGCCGTTGGGGGGCTGCTCTCGCCGCCGCCATCGACCACCCTCTGGACCGACCGACCGACCGACCGACTGTCCAGCCTCACCGCAGCCCATCCCGGAGGGCGCGGAGGTGGAGGGGGGCTTTCCAAGGAAAACCTCACGGGGCTCCAAGCCCGCCTCACCCACCCCACCAAAACCAGGAGGAAGAGCTCGGCAAGCGCTGCTACTGCCGCCGCCGCCGCCGCCGTGCCGGCGGCACGGAAGGAGGAGCCAGAGGGCGGAGCTGGCGGAGAGCGAGCTGAACAGGAGCGAGAGAGAGAGAGGGAGAGGAGGAAGGGAAAAGGGAGAGAAAGACGCGCGGGCGCTCGCCGCCGCGGAGGAGACAAAGAGAGACGCCCCGGCACCGCCCGCGCGCAGGCGGCGGGCGATGGACGAGGCGGGAGAAAGCTAGCCCGCGCGCCCGCCCGCCCGCCCGCCCGCCCGCCGGTCCGCCCGCCCACGTCGGACCCCGCGCCGCTTCCAGGCGAGGTGAGGCGAGGCGGGGTTGAGCGCGCTCCCCGATCCCGGGCGTCCCCGCCGCGCCGCGCCGCGCCGCGCCGGACCGAAGGCTGGGGCATGGCTCTGCCACCTTCCGAAGATGGGGCTCCCACGGGTGATCCCTGATCTCGGCGCTGGAAGTGACGGTGAGGAGGGGTGGCGAAGAAAGAGAGACCCTGTCCCGAACCCGATACGATCAAGGCGAGGCAGAGGGCAAGGAGGTGGCGGCGGCGGCGGCGGCGGCCAAGACGAGCCAGGGCTTCTAGCTCAGAGACGCTCGTCTCTTGCTTTCCTCCCCCAGGGCTCCCCGCCCCCCCAACTCCGCTGGCAGAAGGGGTGGCCATCCGGCTTCCCCTCTCTCTCCACGTGCCGCTCCCAGCTGCCGCTTAAAAGGTGTCAAAAATCGGACTGTCTCCCTGCCTCCTCCCCTCCCCCCGGGGCGAGGCGACATGCGAGACCAGCTGGGATTGGAGCCTCTCTCGTCGCCTCCTGTTGCTTGGGCACCTGGGGACTTGGCGCAGCCGGGGAACGTGGCGGCGTTTCTCGTGGCTGGCAATGGGCTTGCTAGGAGGCGATTGGCAGTCTGGGGGAGGAACTGAATGGCAGTGGGGGGGTGAGGAGGAGGAGGGGTAGCAGGTTTGAGAAAGAGAGAGAGGAGAGGAGCGAAGCAGCTAGCGTTCTCTTCGGCCGCCTGGCTGCCTGTGGGAAGGCTCGCTCAGCTTTGCGTTGGGGAGAGTGTGTGGCTGCGCGTGTCCTGTGTGCACGCTTGTGTTCCGGCGCTAACACCACGTCTTCGCGGCGCAAGCTCAGCGGGTGTCTTTGGTTCAGGACGGGAAGGTGGTCTGTTGGCAGGGTCCCTTGTCCTTCGGGGGTTGGGCACCGCTAGGGTTTGCCATGGGTGAGAGCGAACCTTCGGCACGGGCACTGCCACGGTGGAAGCGTCATTCCAAGAGCAGAGCAGAAGCTGTGAGCTTCAGGAATGGTTGCGGAAACAACGGAGGCCCAGCTGGCATCTGGGGATGCAACGAGGAGGGGGAAGAGGTTGCTTTCTGGGATGACAAATCGAGAGGCGTTTTCCATGGGAAGCTTCCAGTGAGCTCAGATTGAGCAATCAGGCTGTGGTTTGGCTCCAGTGTTCTCCCTTTTGGTATGCCGCTGCTTGGACAAAGCCAAGGATCTGTCATGCATGTAACAGCATGTAACAGCCAAAACAAAAAGAGGTGCCAGCATTACATCTGACCTCCAGGGCTGAAATTTTGGGAACATTCAGCCCTAGGATTTGCTTTCAGGACCAGAGCTTGACTCTGGAATACAGCAAGTCCTAATAAAGAAAAGTGCCTCTGTGTGGGGAACAACTTTAACCTTTGCAGACTGCCCCCCCCCAATTCAGATGATGAGGGAGAACTCTGGGGACAAATAGCAGAAGTTTCAGGTGAGATTTAACTCACCTCTTTTTTTTCTTTTCCTTTCCAAAGCCAAGTGAAACATGCCTAAATGTTCCTATGGCAGGCAGTGGGCCTTCACTAGAGTTCAGGTGAAGACACTCTGCATATGCTCAGGGTCTTGTTTGACTTCTTATAGATCCTGCTGATCTTTGGCTTGAATCAAGTCTTGAATGTGTGACAGACCAGAGTAGGAACGATTGTGTTTTGTGTTGAATGCTTGCCTTGAATCTCAGATATATCTTTGGTCCTTTAACAGACTATCAAGAACTTTTTGGTCTCCCATTCATTCTGGAGATCTACACACCCTTCCCTCCCACCTTCCCTCAAGCAGCTGGGGATCGGCTTTATCCAATCTCCTTACCTCTACATAGGGGCTGTTGGTGTTTTTAATGCATGGAAGAACAAAGCTATTGTGTGTAGAGAAGCCGCAGCGAAACCTGGAGGGCAGTAAGGGATTGTGGAGTGGCTGCGTAAAGGCAGCATACTGAATGGAAGAGCACTTAAAGCATCCTACCTACCAGAGCTGAATCTGTTCCAAACATGTGTTGGAAGCTGAGTTGGGCAGCCCATGCCTAGCAACGACCTCAGTGATGAGTCTTCAGTAGGCAAGGCTATGTAGGTCTGGTATGAAGACCTACTGGAGGTTTCAGCTGCAAGTCACGAGTGCCTGTTCTGGGTGAACTGACTGGTTGTGTTAGCTGTGGGGTGGGGGGAGGCTGCTCTCAATGGCAGCCTGTGCTTTTAGGAGAGGCTGTTAAAGACCTTCATCAGGGAATGAGGCAAAGGTGCTTTGTAGATGCTCAGGGACTTGTTGGACTAGTCCTTTGAGGCAATGCTATTAAACTTCCCCACCCCAGTGTTCCAACAGCCTCAGCCAATGGAACATGCCAGTCATTCTGTCCTGCTTCCCATAGAGGCAAGCCTAGCCTTCCACTAGGCCAGATTCAAGCTGAGGAGGAATCGTTGCCAAAATGCTGCTAAGTCTTTACTCTGACATTTATTGTCGTGATTTGGTGTTGGAATCTGCATTGCCCAAGCATAGACATCACTGTTCCTTTTTATTTTAAGAGGAGAGGAGGCACTAGCTTCTCAGCTTCTATCTCTCTCTCTCTCACACACAGATTGTCTCTAAAGCAGTGCAAATGGTGATGTGTGCAAAACAAAACGAAAAAGAAATCCTTCATCACACATGCACCCACATCTATATTACTAACAGTGTATTAATTTCATCCTCATCTTAATTACCAGGGCCTTAAAGAGCACTCAAAGACTGCCTATGTAAAAACGAGTTAGCTTTTAAAGAGCCATTCTGTCAGAAAGAACCAGTTCGCCGCCTGCACAAATCTCTCTTGAGTAGAAGAGTATTAACACTGGCATTGTCTCAAAACGGCCTTAGTGCCGTTCGTGATGCCCTGTTACAGCAGGACTTGGCTGTGGGCCAGTAGGATCACCAAGAGGACATGGGAGACCCTGCTGAAATGGCTCAAAAGGCCACCTACTCCAGCATCTTGTGTCCCACACTGGTTGACCAGATGTCCCAAGGGAAAGCCCACAGAAGAAGCTTGAAGGCCATTGGTCCTCTCTTTCTGTTGGCTCTTCGCAGCTTCAGAGGTGTGTGCCACTCAGTGGCTTTTGTCCACCAGGAGTCAAAATATTTTCCTGTAGGGGGAGGGGTGGGGTATAGTTTTAATCTTGCTGTCTGTTTGTTAGGGATGTCCTGTTCCTATTCACTGCAGTGTATTTGGGAAGACCTAAATACCTTTAACCTATTTCTGTTCAGCAGCCAACAATCTCAAAGTTCTTCCAGGCAGAGAGGTCTGGCATGATGACCTTGTCTTTGTCCTGAAGTGCTCCACATTTAGAAAGTGACTAGAATCTGACTCTGCTTCTAAAATAGTCATGATCAGGGTTATGCTTTGTACTAACTTTTTTTTTTAATCCTCAGAATTTACATTTCTGCATGAAAGTAACTCAAATTCTATGATAAGGAAAGACATTTATTATGGTTTGTATGTGTGCAACATCAGTGTTTCTGAACTTTTGCTTCTCCAGATGTTTGGACCTCACTCCCAGAAATCCTTTCCAGTATGGCCAAAGGGGAGGATTCTGGGAGTTGAAGTTCAAAATATCTGGCAGGCCTAAGGTTGAGACCCACTATACTACACAAATTGAAATAGACACCTGGGTAGGTTCTGTCATTGGATGAACTAAGGCAGCTGGTCTCAGTTGCTCATGTTAAGGTACTTGTAAACCAGTGGTTCTCAACCTGTGGGTCCCCAGATGTTCGTGGACTTCAGCTCCCAGAACCCCTGAGCATTGACCATAGTGGCTGGGGCTTCTGGGAGCTGAAGTCCACGAACATCTGGGGACCCACAGGTTGAGAACCACTGTTGTAAACAGCAGCAAATTATCAGTGATCTATTTTCTTGCTGTGTCTATTGAGTGTGTGTGTCTGTGTGTGAGAGAGAGAGAGAAAGAGAGAAAGAGTGAGAGATTATGTGAAAGTTCTGTAATTTTGCATGACTCTGTTTATTGCAGCCTGTGTAGAGGGACAACAAGCTATACAGGGCATTGTAATCCTTCACACGAGCAACTTAACCTCTCACTCAGCTTCCACTCTGGCTTTTGGCATCTATAAATACAATAGTTTATGTCCCACCTTGCTTCAGAGGAGCTGAGATCAGCATACATGGTTCACCTCCCTCCAGATTAACCTCGCAACAGTACTGTCAAGTAGGTTAAGCTGAGAGATAATGAACGGCCATGATCAACCCATGAACTTCATGGCTGAATGCAGAGTTCAACCCTGTTCTCCCTGTACTAAGTGTGATGCTCTAGCTACTACGCATGACTGATTTTTGTGGGGAGTTGTTTGCGTGCTTACAGTCCTGCCTTCACAGCACTAAAACATGCCTATTTTTTTTAAAAAAAAAGAGAGCGAGAGAGAATCAGAAGTAGCAGTAACATAGCAGTTACTACCTTCCATCCTTCTACATTGGGACTATAGAAGATTTGCGCCCCTTTAGGTAAAGGCAGCTTTATGTTGAATTTCTCAGCTCTGTTGGAGTTCTTTGAAAGAAAATACTTCTGTTTATATTCTTGAATAAGCACATTTTTAGAAGGAGCAAAGGAGCAAGATTTGCTTTGTTTTGGGCATCTATTTGGTCTCCCTTGTGCCTGTCATATTGACAACAGCAAAGTTTTGTTCAGCTCACTGATATTTCTTTGATGGAAGTACCAACTGGGACATGGGTGGGGTTGACACAAGAGATATCTCTGCCTAAGGCAGAAAAAGCAAGGTGATTCTGCTTTTCCTTCAACAATTGGTGTGAGGCAGCAATGTAGTGGTTGAGGCGTTGGCCCCCGCCACAAGAGTCTCTATGGCAACATCCTGATGGAGAGTCCAAAAGTGCAAGTGGCTGTGTTGATCTAAAATAATTTCCAGCAGTTTTCATCTCTACAAGGAATAGGCTTTTGTAAAAGCCACCTCCAAACCCTCATAACTCATAACCAATACACTGTTACTGGGAAAATCCACTTTTCCTCCAACTACTCTGGGGTTTTTAGTTAAACTCAGTGGGGCAAAAAAGAAGCTGGAAGACAGATGATGTTGGCTCCTGCAAATCCAAACTTCACTGGGCTTTGAATCAGTGATCATTGGCGCCACTCTTCTGTGGCAACAGGACTGCACTCAGCACCATTATGCAACAGGGTATCTTATGGGACACAGGGCAGGCTGTGGGTCGCCAGAGTTCTCTCCTCTAACACTTTCCCCTGCTTTGAATCCTACTGAAATGTTTGCGGTAGATGCAGGCCAGGTTTCTTAGAATGTCCTGGACTAAGTATAGATTGTCCACTACAAGTTTTCCACTGGGTCCAGGAAGACTAAAACACTTGGCCTGTGGCCTTGGACAAGAAGGGAGCTACAGAACAATGGAGCCTGCATCTTTTATGTATCCGGAGAGCTTTATTTCTGAGAACTCAGGTCTCTAAACACAACTGCCTCACTATGCCTAATGGTGAGACTGACTGTGTTTCAGATAAAATGATAAGCAGTTCCATCTGCTTCACATCATGTTTGGATCTGAGCAATCAACCATGTATTTCTTCCTTTTTTTCTTCTAGTTTCTGATCACCACTTGCATTCTAAAATTGAACATTTGTGTCTATATGAACATGTGTCTCTCCAACTAATAATGGTCTTACATAAAGGTATGCCTGAAGAACTTCTGTTAATGGGTGGCATATCAATATTGAATATCAGTAGAAGAGTTTTCATCCTGTTGAAAACAAAGAGTCCTAAATCATAATGTTAGTCCTGAGTAGACTCATTGAATCAGCTGATTTACTTCTCTGTTGACTCACCATTCAACAGTTGATTCAGTGGTCTATTGCACTGGTAAGGAGTTGGACCAGATGGCCTTTGAGGTCCCTCCCAGCTCTATGAGACTAATTCTCCTTCTTTCTAATTGAAACTAATGCTATTCTGGCCAGAAGGCAGTGCTTTGCTTTAGCCTCAACCATGCTTCAGATGGTATCTTTTTGGCCATCATGTTTTATGGATTAAAGGGAGCTTCACAAAGAGGGCAAAATGGTATTTTCAGCTGTTAATTCTGTGAAGAGCTGCAAGGGTAGAGACCAACAGGTCACGGGGCAAAATCCAAACCTTCCAGACACCTTCCAATGCTATCTTTATTAGTTAGTTTTCCAGCATTTGTACATGTTTTCCCCATCCTAAAAAGTTGGACCTCCTCCTCTAAGATTTAGTCACTAGCAGTAAGAGCTTTAAGCTAAAATATGGTAGCTTTAAGCTAAAAGATGGTATTTTTGGTGGTACCTTCTTGCCTTTAATATGTTGGTATTTTTGGTTGTACTCTTTTGCCTTTGGGCTGCCTGCCACTGGAACGCAACCTCCACAGAACTTTTCTGAAAGTGAATTCAGCCCTCCAGCTGAAAGAGGGTTCTCTCCTTCCCCCAGCATACAGCAGTGGGAAACTCCTGAAGATTTTGACACTTTGAACATATGCGGCAGCTGTTCAATATGCAGAGAAGCTCTTAATGGTGCCTCTCCTCAGAATGTTTGATGGCTTCTCTGCAGTTGCTGGTTGCTCGGATTTTTACAAGGCACATCCTGCATTTTCAAGAGAACGTTTACAAGATCATTGAACACAGGTTCTTTATACCTTAACTGTTAAGGAGATCCTTGTCATGCTTTCTTATCCTTGTGAACATCACTGGACCCCAGAAATTTGACTAGAAATGAAGTCAATCCAGAAAAGAAGGAAGCTAGTCTTTTAGTGTCCAGATTGGACTCTGATAACCAATAGCTTGTTTAGCTTCGTAGTGGTAAGGGAGAGCAGGGAATAGTGGTGATGATGGGGAAATGTTTCCCATTAGAAGTGGCTGCCTTCTTGTAACACCCTGGGGTGATGGGGAATTGTTACTGTGCGTCTTCAAGTCATTTCTGACTGATGGCAACCCTAAGGTGGGGTTTTCTGGGGCTGAGAGTATGATGTGCACTAGCTATGTCTGAGGGAACAGCAGAAGGTGCTTTTCTTTTGTAAGCATGCCCTGCTTTGTAACACTCTATAGGCCTTTGATTGGCAAGATTTGGAAATGCTTTTTTGGGGGAGGGATTGGATAAAGTTTTCAGAAACCCACAGTCGGCATGACCACCTATAATTTTAAAAATTATCTTTCCCAAACTCTGCTTTGGCCATTGTGGGAATGGAATTCTGGACTAGCTAGTCCTTTTTGGTATGATCCTTTAGGGATCCATATGGCTTCATGGAAAGTCATTGGCAAGAGGAAACAAAGCCAACCCAGTTCTGCAGGAGCTGTTGCCAGGTATTCTTGAGTACCAAGCAGGTGTGGCTGCCTGAGAATCTAGCTGTAATGTAAAAAGTGACTTTTAACATCTCTCAACTCTGCTTTTCTCTCTGCTACAGCTCACCTCTGGCTAACAGTAGCATCCAACAAGTTTTGACCAAGGTCTTGGGGACTTTGACATTGGCATATACTTTCTCAGAAGAGTTTAATGCTAATAAGGGCAGTCAAATTTTGGCTAATATGGGTTATGCTATCAGAGTCTATTATTTAACAGAAGTCATAGAGCTGCCTGTGTTTTATAATAAAAAATGCATTTCCTCAGTAGAGTCCCACAGGTATACTATTTACGGTCGGTTGATCATGCATTTTCAATAAAATATTAAGGCTGAGAATAAACTGGGACACCCTGTAGGGATTTTAAAACTAAAGGAAGCACACAACTTGAAAAGGGTACATTTTGGATTACAACTCCAAGAATCTTCATTCCCAGTACCCCCCAGTGATGGTGCTGGTTGGGAGATTATGGGAATTTAGTCCAAAAAAATAACATTTCCAAACTCTAGTTCAGCAGGGGTACCATTTCCTGTGTCTGAGCTTACAGACAGGGGGTTTCTACCCTTCTGCAATTTATGTTGTGGAGAAAGTCTTTATTTGGAGAGTCTCTGTTATCCTGAAAACATGGTCTGAGGAGTAAACATCACAACTAATATAACAAGGAAGAGGGTAAGGCGTGGATACTGTGACTTTTCCTGATGGAAGTGTCAGATTCAGCTCAGGGCGTTACACTTCATACTGGTTTCTCGCTAAACTCCATTGCAGGCCACTCCCAACATAAAGGAAATTGATGGCCAATATTCCAAGACCTGGTAGGGGATGATAAGAGCAGGAAAGGAACCAAAGAGATCTTGGCAGCTTTGTCTGCTATGCCATGTGGCAAACAGGCTCCGGCGGGGTGAAGCTGTGAGAGGTGCATGTAGGAGGTTTCTGTGGTGGTTGCTGCTGGAGAGAAAAGCAAGTGCAGTTGACCTGCCAATGCCATCAGGAAGAAATATGAGGTAGCACTTTGGCACTTGAGCTGTACTATTTGTCAGCTTCTCTGGCTGTGGAATCAAATGTTTTGTATTTTGTGCCTTTTCTGAAGCTCCTCTTCCCTGCCAGAGCTGTTGTATGTCAGAAGCTCTAGCTCCGATATATATATACTCTCTCTCTTGCACTCTCTCTTTCTCAAGCATTTATCATCCTGGCATAAATAGCTAGGGCAATGGGATCCATGGTTTGTTTAGAAAATCAGTAACCTAGATCCTGCATTGAGAGATGCAGGTGTATCATGCATGTACATCTCCAGAGCTATGTCTCCCCTTCCCAAAAAACTCCCTCATCTTTTGAGAAGCACAGCCCGCACCAACATGGTTGTGTTGTCAGAGAGTGAGGACAACTATGACAGCATCCATAGGCACTCAACAAAGGTCCTTGGAATGGCCATACCAATGACATCCTTGCAGCAGATCCAGCTGCAGGAAAATGGCTGGATGCACCTCTGTTCATCCCCCCACTCTCTGACAACACAGAAATGGCTGTGTCAGGGCAGCTGCACTCCTTTAAAGATGAGTTGGGGGGATTTTGGTTGCTATGGAGTCAGAATGGAATTCCAGCCTCCATAACAAATCAAAAAAGTGAATTGCAATGGTGTAAATGTGACTAACACCATTGAAATTCATTAGCAGGTTGCCTGTCAATGTTTTGGCTGCTCTGTATGCCAGTTTATATGCCTGTGTGGAGTAGGTGTGGCCAGTGCTGTGCCTCTAGAATAGGATGGCTGTACCTAAAGTCTTAAGCCCACTTTGCTAGGTTACTGGCATAGACTGGTGAAGGAAGACAGCTGCTCTCTTGGGTGTGTATGAGTGAGAGGAGGAGGGTTTTCCGGTCCAGCATCCTCTTTGTCCCGGCTTGAAAGTACAGCCCATGGTAGGCTTGTTAGAGGAAAGGGATGCTGGCATTCTGGGTATGACTGTGCTCTCCTCCCCAAAGTTCCTTCCGTTACTGCTTTGGCCATGTTAACTGGGGAGGGATTAAGAGAACATAGGGCACGGTCTGTGAAATAATACCTGTATGCCTCTCTTAGGCTCAGTGGCCTTGTTTGTCTGTTTGCAGAGAAAGAGTTCCTGTCAGCCTTGCCATTGGCCCTGCAAAGCCCTGATCTCGCAATGGGAAGAAGTTGGGCTGGGTGTTGGTGTTACTGGTCTTGCCAACCCAAGTATCCAGGAACACAGGAGCTTGAAGAAGAGTGTACAGGCCGTACCCGTGAACTGCCTCAACCTTCTCCTTTCCTCCATTGGGTTCCTTTAGGGGCAAGAACTCCCCCCTCTCCGTGAAAAGCCCAAGTCGGTCCTTGCATCTAGTCGAATGTTTCTATGGCAACAGCTGTAGAATACATGCCGGAGGCTGCATGACTGGAAGGGGCTAAGCTTCTGCTCCACACAGAACTGGGCCACAGAATTGCCCTGCACTGCACTTGACTGAAGCCATGCTACAGGTGGTCCCTGCATGGTAGTGTGGCCTTAAGCCAGGAACTTCTGCCACATTTTGGAAAAGGTGAGACAGCAACTCCAAGGAGGCTTATGCTCCCATCAATATGGCTGGGCAGCAAGGGATGCAGAGAGAAGGTCGTCTGTGGAAGTAAGCCTGTTCCTGTCTCTTTGTGGAAGCAATCAGAGAGAAAGACAGCGAGTCTTCCTTCCAGTCCAACTCCCCACCCAGCTGAACTGAAGAAGATCCTTTGGTTCAAACTCTCCGCCCCCCTCTAGGAGCCAAGATGGTGATGTCCCACGGCACCTACACCTTCCTCACCTGCTTCGCTGGCTTCTGGCTTATCTGGGGGCTCATTGTGTTGCTGTGTTGCTTCTGCAGCTACTTACGGCGACGCATGAAACGGCGGCAGGAGGAGCGGCTGCGGGAGCAGCACCTTCGCACGCTGGAGATGGAACCCCTGCACTATGAGGGTTACGGGGGCCCCACCTATGGCGGCTCTGGCTATGGAGGTGGTTACATCAGAAGTCCACCAGGCATTGCTGTGCCCCACCGACTCCGCATCGAGCCCCATCGCCCTCACATCCCACCCCCACGGCCGTGGAGCTGCAGGCATGGTAAGGGGCAAAGGTGGGGCTGTAGAGGACACCATTGTGATGCAGGACAAGAGTGTGATGGGGTGGTGGCTTGAGGTGGATGAATGGCTCCAGATATACGGCTGGCTTGGCATTTCACTTATGCAGAGACTGAAAGATTTAAGACTTAAAGCAATTATTTGCTCATATACTTTATATAATTTCAGCCTCTTTAACACATGGAGAAGTGAGTGACCATCGTTCAAAGCACTGGTTGACATCTTGTGGTCCTTGAAGAGTTGTGGGCACTGCGTGCCCCATCATTCCTCACAATTGGTTTTACTACCTGAGGATGATGATGGGAACTGCAATCCAGCTACCTCTGGAAATCTATGAGTTGCCCACTGTTGATTTTTTAAACCAGTTACCATATTTAAATGATGAGTAGGGTGTCAGGATACTTGTTTAAAAAGACTGAGTAGGAGGTCCTGTTCCAGTGAAATGTAACAATAGTCACACCCGTCTTAACTCCTATTTGCTTGTTTGCATGCTTGCTAAGTGTGCTTTTATAGATGTTGTCAGTTCTTTGGCTCTCTGTGCCCACTCCTTTTTCATTACCTCCCAGAGAGGCCCTTAACTGGATGAGTGATGACTTGCCTTCCTTGATGCATTTTAACTGTGTTTTAAATGTGTTTTCATTTCATGTCACCACCTTTCTACACCTTGCCAACTGTGAGGCAGAAAGACAGGATAAAAAATTAATTAAATAGGATAATAGAGATCAGAGATGATACTAGTGTACTTCCAAACCTTTCCTGGGAGAGCTTCTATTTCAATGGGAGCAGAGAAAGATGAACAGTGCCTTAGCACCCTCAGGGGATGAGTACAGTGGGCAGATCACTCCATGTGTCACAGTTCCCTCCATTCAACAGATCTGATATATCTTTGCTTGCAGAGCCAGATCCATCCAAGCCCCCATGCTACGAGGAAGCTGTGCTGATGGCTGAGCCCCCACCACCGTACAGTGAAGTCTTGACAGACACGCGCGGCTTGTACCGCAAGATTAACACCCCCTTCCTTAGCCATGAGCAGCCGGAGAAGCAGGAGCAGCCGCCCAGCTATAAGCCTCTCTTCCTGGACCGGGGATATGGCTCAGCCCTCCAGCTGCCGAGCTCAGCCAGCCGGGGCCCTACCTGCACCAACCTCTACTTGGAGTCAGACCATTCGCAGCGCATCTTCCCAAGCTGGACAGACTCAGAACTCAGCACCAGAGACAGCTATGAGCCTGGGCCCTGGCATCTGCCTGTCTCAATGCCTTTGTTTGGCAGGACTACGGCAGTTTAGTGTGTCATGCCACAACCTGTGTTGGGGGACTGTGGGTTGCTGCCCGGACGTTGGGGTGCAGGCAGCTTGTTTCTTTGGCCCATGGGAGCCACTGAGGCCCCTTAGTCCAAGCCTTCCAGCCATGTCCGGGCCACAGGCCTTCACAGGGCAAAGAATCCCCATTGTTGCTATTTTGACCTCTTGGCCAGGGCAAGAGTGGGGCTGGTCTCCCCATCTCACCCTCTTCCCTTTTTCTGGGCCCACTACAGGCTCTGTTGGTGCTGACTGCAAGGGGGGGCCTCTGGCTTGGCCTAAACTTTGTTTCCTATTTTTGTTTGTTACCTTTTGACAATAATAAAGTTTGTGGAACCTGATTTATTACAAACCTGGTGCTGGGTAGTTAAGCCCATGTGTGAGATGTGTAGGGATATTTGTTCTTATAGTGCCACGTGCCTGATGGTTGAAAGTAAAGCAATCCCCATTCCCAAATTATTTCACCACCACCACCAATTACAGATCTGAGCCTCCTGTTGCCAACTAGTAGACTCTGTGTGTGCGTGTGTGCGTGTGTACGTACACACATGTGCTTTCAAGTTGCCTGTCAACTTATGGTGACCCCATGAAGTTCAAAAGACTTTCTTAGGCAAAGAATACTCAGAGGTGGTTTTGCCAGTTCCTTCTTCTGAAATATAGCCTACAACATCTGGTATTTGTTGGTGGTCTCCTATCCACGTTCTAACCAGGGTTGACCCTACTTACCTACCAAGACCAGATGGGATCTGAAGTTATTTAGGCCCCACTAACTGCCTGAATGGTCCACAAATGCATTCCTTTGTTACCAGCGCCACCTATGGATGCTTTCTCCACTTTAAACCATGACTTCATATAGAGCCCACCAATAACTGCATGCTGTTGTCCATAACTATTTGCCTCTGTTCTCTTCTCTACTTGGCACATGTATTCTGAAATCCTGGGGGAAAAAGTGGCCTTTGTATCCTCCCTATCTCAAATCTAAAGTACATTTTAAACCTTTTATGGCTGCAAAACAATGGGAAGACTACCCACTCACTCTGAAATCAAAACAAGTGGCAGGGAGGACTTGTCCTCAGTGCTCTTCTATGGAATCTTCCCCACACACCCAGGGGCCTTATATGTTCCTTCCCCAAAAAGGGCGGGGGGAAAGGATACCCTGTGGTGCAAAGCCAGCTGCCCTGCTTGGAATCAATTTATTTATTAACATACATAAGCACATTGCTGTTACAGAATTTGTGCTTTCAAAAAAAAAACAAAAAACAAAAAAACAATTACCGTACGTGAGAGAAAGGAAACCAAGCATGGAATGGGAGAGGAAAAGGGGTGAGGTGAGGAAAGGAGGGAGAGACGGGGAGCCCAGCCAGAGTCTCCCCTTGTCCCAGGCTCTCAGGGCAAATTAAGACCTAAGAAGAAGGGTCTGGCATGGGCTGGCTCTCAGACACAGGGCCATGGAGTTGAACCGTGATAGGAAAAAAATGTTAATCGCTGCTGCTAAATTCTGCTGGAGCCCAAAAGCTGAATGGGGCTCTTGTTGCTTCCCTGTTGGGGATCAAAGAGGGCGAGGTGATGGGAGCCAGAGCCTTGCCCACACAGGGCCATTTTATTGCCATATTTTATTTAAAATTCGTGCAAAATCCTCAAAACTCCGGGTGGAGTCTGAGAGGAGGAAAGGCCCCTCCCTCACCCACCCCTAAGAGCAGCACATGTAGGAGATCAACCCAGTTGGCATAAATGGCATGGGGGGAGCAGAATCCAAAACAACCCAGAGGGCAGAAGTCGGAGGAAGTGGGGGCTGCAGGGGAGCTACCAACAAAGAGGGGACCAGGCAGATTTACACGTTTCCTATTTGACAACATTAGAAAAAAGAGAGAGAAAGAGAAAGAGAAGGGCGCACGCTGGAAAAACGTTACCCCAGGGTACCATGGAGTATATCCTATCTGGCTGGGGTACAATCTGAGGCCTTGGACCGCAGGGCTACAATATGGAGCAAGCAGGCACCAGGCCTTGACTGCAGTTGCTCCAGGCTTGCAGACGCTGGGCTTGCTGGGTGCAGAAGACAGGAGGTGGACACAGGAGACAGCCTTAAACGCTGCCCCCAAAGCTCTCCTCGTCATCTGGCACGGGGTCAGCATCCCAACAGGTGATATCAATCTCTGAAGATGAAACAAAAAGAGAGAGAAAATGAGAATGAAAATGAGAAATGAAAATGAGAGCAGGCATAGTTGAGTGGATCAGCTCTCTAAAGCAAATCAGGGTGGGGGAGGATCCTTTCTTTGGACCACAGCTTCCAGAAGCAAGGGGACTCTGGGAGCTGTTATCCAAAAAAGAAACTCTACCAAGCAGTGACCTGAGAAAGGAAATCATGAAAGTTTCCAGTTCCAGGAAGGGGCAAAAGAGGAGGGGTCCAATGTCAGTGAGCCTTACCTGGGGGCTTATTATAGAACAGTGGAGGAGGAGCTTTAGCAGATGGTTCTTCTGATTGGTTGAAATCCTCATCTTGTGATTGGCTGAAATAACCTTCACTTGTCTGCAAGAGAAAGCCACACCATTGTACCTGTGCTGTGCTTTGGCAGGTGTTCACATCCTTGAAGAATTAATGAGCAGCTTTGGTTTTATTCTCCCAGTCACCAACAGCAATGGAAGGGAGCACAGAGCACGCCAGGTAGGAGTAGGTGGATGAGGAAGAATCCATGTAGATTGTGAAGAAAAAGCCAACTAAGGATGATAACCAGTGGGACATCCTACATTGTCCAACATAGCATATGCATTCTGCAGGTGTCACTTTGTCAGTTTGCCACTTGCCATCTCCAGGACTCATGGTTTTGCTGCAATAGCTCCCCTTGAATGGCCATCCCATAGTTGGTGGAGAGAAGGGGAGATTGGAGAAGCATCTGGCTATGTCCCGTAGCCAGAGGTAAAGTGATGTCATCTTTTGCCAAGATCCTCCAGGGTCTCAGTAGAATACATCATCACTCTGTGTCTGGCTATGGAACATAGGTAAATATTGCTCTGATCTGACCCCATCCCCTCACGAGTCACAGAATGGCTCTTCAGGTAAGCTATCACAGCAAACTCATGAGTCCTGGACGTGGGTTGGTTGGTGCAGAGGATGGAAGAGAATACCTCTACAACAACAGTAACTAAAAGACATGCTCAGGCACAAGGTGGGCTTATGCTTGTGTATGTTACTAACAAGGTGCCAGTTCAAAATCCACATCTGCTAAACCAGGAAGGGAAGGGAGGGGAGATCTTTTCAACACTTACAAAAAATGTCCCCTGAACTCACAGTTTCTGCCCCCCCGCTTCAGCAACCTGATTAACAGAAAAGTCAACCAGTAAATAGATCACGATTCTGTGTGCCAAACTGGGATGCGGAGGCGGGATGTATCCTGCTCTGAGGAAAGGCAGTCCATGATCCCACATTTTCTGCTCCACCAGCAACCTAATGCCACAGAACAAACCAACTGAGGCTACAGTTTTAGAGAATAAACATCACCGTTTAAGAAAAATACAAAATTCTTACTGACAAATATAGGGTTCCTTGGACACACGCGTATCAGGACTGCTCTTATACACCACAGCAAAAAGGGGAGGAATAGTTTTTAAATGTGAGGGGAGAGGAATCAAGGGTTAAGGGCTATGGGAGTATCCCCCACTACTCCAACAACCTCTTGAAGAACCTCCAAAATGCCAGTTATTGTTGTTGTTTTTTAACGGGGTGGGGAAGAGGGATGGACAAATATAACAAAGGATTGGAGATTCCTCATGATCACTTTCCAAGGCTCCCTTGGAAATTTTTTCCAAGGAGGAGAATGGAAAAAGGGGAGGAATAATTTAATATAAATTAAAAATCACAAAGATATGGAAGTTCTTGATACACTCCTGTAATACGCACATCCCCCACGATCCCTCTTCCAGGCAAAAGAGTTAAAAGAAAGGAGAAGGAAAATGAGAAGAAATAAAAAGAAGATAAAATGGTGGGAGGGGGGATGACACTGACTTGGAGAGTTGAGGGAAATGCCATATACCATAAAATCACACTCCATCTGGTAGCCCTAATTCCTGCACCCACATACACAATTAAATAATAATAATAATAAAAAAAAACAGCAAAAGCCACATATTTAATGGTGGCTGCTTGTTGCTTAGTCTTTCAGTATTTGCTAGCCCCATGCCCTTCTCTCCTCTCCAATCAAATCAAAATACCCATGCTGAATTTCATGGGAAAAGTAAGGAGGAAGGAGGCTTGCCAGGTGAAATACGGGATGGGGCTACTGTCCCTTGCATAACAAGCTGCACATGCTGCATTTCCCTCTTCTCCACCACCATTAAGGGGACAGCAGCCCTATCTCAGGAGAACCAGACTAGTGTAGTGGTTTGAGCACTGGACTAGACTCCAGATACCAGGGTTCGAATCCCCACTCGGTTGTGGAAACCCACTGGGTGATCGTAAGCAAGTCACACTCTCTAAGCCTTGCCAAGAAAACCCTGTGATAGAATTGCCTTAGGGTTGCTCTAAGTCAGAAACAAAGGCAGACAGCAACAACAGCCCTGCCCCTTATTTTATCTGGCAACCCAAGGAAGAAACTAATTGACTATGGGAACTCTCATAGCCACCCTTTTCAGGAATAACTTACTGGATCCTGATCAGCTGTGGGAGAGATGATCAGAACCAATCTGCACATTTGGTGGAATACTCTTCCAAGCCATTCTCTTTGTCTTGGAGCAGAACTTAGAAAAGTTGTTCATACAGACTGCAGTTCCCAGAGATTGTGGTCATATTGTCTGGGGACTTTTGGCACCTGGAAAAGCAGCTTTTCCAAGCTCCGGAAAAGCTCTGCCCAGTCACCTTACACTAAGGGGCATGAAGAACAGAAAGAGGAAGGGTGGTGGACTCTCCTTCTTCAGATTCTTTAAACAGAGGTTGGATGCCCACCTCTCAGGAGTGCTGTAACTGTAGGTTCCTCTTGCACTGGCAGGGGGTTGAACTAGATGGACGTTAAAGTGCCTTCCTGATTCTATGAGAGTAAACATCTTAGCCAATCCAATCATTGTCAGCAGCTGAACTGATGGGAAACAAAACTGCTTCATCAGAACACATCTGACATGGAAGCTGCTACCTGGGGGATAGGGCAGATATTTTGGGGAAGGGTGTGTGTCACCCTGTTTGCCCAAAGCAAATTGCTACTCCTGGAGTATATTGCTTATCCATAATCATGCACAGTATAGAGAGGTATGAAATAAGGTTTTTAAAAATGCATCAAGGGCCAACTAACTCACTCAAGTGGAACATACAAGGTCTACAACTGTAGAGTTGTACGTACAGCAAGTCGCTTTTCCTTTTGTTTTTACAGGAGGAGAGAACAGCTAAGTTGTCACAGCGGCAGGCGCCAGGGCAGAAGAAAGGAACAGTTGGTGAATGTGTGCTTTAACAAGCTGCAGCCAAGCAACAGGGCATGCTAGGCCTAGTTCTGCCTCTGAAAGGCAGTGCAGGAGACTTTGTGAAGTTTATCCTGCACTCACACCAGCCAGAGCCCCCCTTCTCACCTGCGTGCCTTCCTTTTGGGCTGTCTCCCCATTGGTAAGCAGCTGGGACTCCTGGTGTGTTCCAGAGGCTTCCTGCAGGGCATGCTGATAGCTGAGGGTCATCTGATGCAGCCCTTCAATTGCAACAATGCTTGCTGGCTCTTCATCCTGGTCAGCATCGCAGAAGGTGGCTGGGGGCTCAGGCAGGTCGTTGAAATTGAGCAAGTTGTCTTCAGGGAGGCCTGCAGAGGAGGGGGGCTCCGGTGCCCCGGAGGGACGTCCACCTCAACCAGCATGGGGGCAGGCACGGGGGGCCCATCATGAAGGTCCCACGGAGCTGGAGTGGGGGGCCCACCTTGCTGGAGATCCCAGGCATCTGGAGGGGTGGGCTCCACAGCAGAGCTATCATTTTGCCACAGGTCAAGGATGCTCTCTGATGGGGGAGCAGGTGGCTGTGAAAAGCCAAAGGCTTCCCCCAGATCCATCATGCCTTCGCTCTGCATAGGTAGGGGGGCAGCTGGGAAAGGAGGCTCTTCTTTGGGAGGCGGAGCTTCTGGGAAGAGAGGCTCCTCTTTGGGCTCCGCGAACACCAGGTCTTCAGTGGGGCCAGTCTCACCTGGCTGTGGCTGTGTCCAGTCCTCCCCCTGCCAAGCCGACACTGCTGGGGGCTCTTCTGTCTTCTCCACTGGCTGTTCCACACTGGGAGCCCAATTCACAGCAGGTGCTGCTGCTGCTGCCTCCTCACTGCTTGGGCTGGAGGAGTCTACAACCAGAAGCAAGAGAAGAGGAAGCATTGAGTGGGCAAGGCACAGGGAGACTGGAGGGAAAAGGCAGGCAGTCTGTTTGCCCAGCTGAGCCATTTGGAGACATAGATGCAGTAGAGAGTTTCCCAATACCCCTCCCTAAAACACAAGGAAGAGAAGTGCACTTACCTTTCAATGCCCCTTGCTGCGTTACCTCATCGAGGGCACGCTCAATCTGCTCTCCAACAGGTGTTGAGGCTGTACTGGAATCACAAGGGCTACCGGCAGAGGCAGACACCTTTCTGTGTGTTTCCGTCTGGCTGCCTGTGAATGAGCCATACAGGCACTCAAGAGGGAGCTGACAGGCCAAGTGTCACCAAACTCCAGACCACAGGGCCTGCCAGCTGTGCACAACACTGATGTGACAGCTTTGTTTGAAAAGCAAGAGGTTAATATCCTACTGCCCTTCCAGATTACCAGATCATCAAAATAATCTCCACAGTCTATCAATGTACCCCACCCTTACCTTAGCAGCCCCCCTCCCAAAAATTGTACTACAAAGGCTACTTCCCTTGATTCACATTAATCAACATGCTGGAAATGAAGCAGTAAGGAGAAAAACCTTCCCCTGCTTTTGCTATTTGGGTGGGGGTGGGGTATTCTTGACCCGTTAGAGATCAACAGCCCAAGAAGGGAAAAGCAATACTGCTATTGCAGTTCTTTCCTGTCTCAAATGAGACTTTAAATTAAAGTGGGTAACCAATACCCCTCAGCCTAATTTGGAAGCCCCTCTGCCTGTGATTAGCACAGACCTCTGTGAGGAGGATCTATAATTTGCCCAGCAGCCTGCTAAGTAAAGAGGAAGAGGGAGTGCGAGAGAGAGGGTAGGGATGGCCAGAGAAGTGAGTGAGACGAGGAATGGGGTCACTCGCTTTGGGCTTTGCCCCCTCCCCACTCTCACTATACACCCCTTTCTAAAAAGATTTCTCTTGAGGGAATGCTGGCCTCAACATTGAAAATGCATTGCATGGATTAAGTATGGAGTGTTTTAATGCTGCCCCCTCCTTTGATAAATAACATGATATATCCAGTCCTCCTCCTTGTAATACCTTTGAAAGCACAACCTGCAGAAAATGCTGACATAAGGGATAGTGATGGCAGTGCATTTCTGCCCCAGACCCACACAATCCATTACATAACCATAGTTCCCAGTACTTCTGTCCTATATCCCCACCTCATGCCACCAAGTCCAAGGGCCCTATTACACTACATACTTATAGCACTATGATCCCAGTTTAACTGCTATGGGAACATCTTATGGAATCCTGGATTTGCAGTTTAGGGAAGGACATTTAGAACTCTCAGCAAGAGAACTCCTTTAGTGCTATGCCCAACTACAAATCCCAGGATTGCACATGATGTTGCCACAGCAGTAAACATGGAATCATAGTCCTGTAATTGTGTAGTGTGAAAGGTCCTCAAGTCAAAGGCATTCTTCAGCCTGTCCACTGCTGAGCACACCCCCCCCAAAGCATGGTCCTGGCAGCCCACTGTACATGCATGTTATTCATCTTTGTTTTAAGAAACTTGGGATTTCAGCTTCCCCACCTCCACAGCATCAGGCAAAAGATGCTCTCCTCAACAAATGTACCCAATCTAAGTGTGACTTATACTGGAGGTTCTAGGCCTTTATGTGTGACATGAACACACATGCCTGTGAACCAATGCTTAGTTTTTAGGGATAGTTGCTAATGTGGAGTCATTCCTGGTGCATTTTTGAGAAGGTTAAGAGGGCATGTGGGGAGAAGCATCCTTATTATACACAAAGCCAGCCATCTTGAGGATTGTAAATGTGTGGAGAATTATTGCAAGCCAACCCATCACCATGCAGCATGGCAGAAAAATATGCACAACAGAGCAGCCAAGCCCTGGGTCTTCCCTGGTCCAGTCTGTGGGGGTAGCTCCTTGGACTCTTGTATGTCCTTGCAGAGATGCCTGCAAGGTGAGATTGGACAGATGGGGCATGGCCAAAAGAAAGACCTGGGGTGGGGCATGGCCCCTTAAGCAGCTGTCTCCCCAAACCAGCTCCCCCAAGCCCAGTCTGGGCCTGGCTACCTACATGGGAAGAAGGAGGAGAGATTTGGTGTGCGGTGGCAAGTGATATAAGGGAAGGGAGTCCGCGGAGGGGAGGAAGAGGAAGAGGAGGAGGAAGGCAGCCCACTGTCAGGTGTCTTTATGAAAGGACAGTGCAGACGACCTGCTGAGAGAAAGACAGACAGACGGACGGAGACAGAGAAAGCAGAAGAGAATGGTCAGTCTCCCCTCCAGCTGCCCACTCCATCACCCGCCCGCCCCGCTCATGCCGCTGGGCACTCAGTGCCCATTTCAAGGGCTGGGAAGGCAGGGAAAGAAAGTGAGGGAAGGAGGCAAGGCAGGTTCCTGCAGGTGGCCAGGAGAGGAGGACGAGGACATGGCCAGTGGCAGCACAGGGCAATCCAGAAAGTAAAGACGGTGGCTGGGGGTCAAAAGGGACAGGGCAGAGCAGCGCAGGGGGCTTGGGCAGCAAAAGGAAGGCCAAGGAGCTAGAGGTGACTGAAGGGAAAGTGTAGGCAAAGAGGCAGGAGACACAGTTGGGGGTGCCAGGAAACAAGCTCATGCCAGTGCACGTTCTATGATAACAGGCAGCCTGGTCCCCCTTCCCCACCCTGAAAGGCAACACAAACTACAGTACAGAAGTCCAAAGCACAAAGCACAAGGGGATCCAGGTAGAAAAGCTCTTGGCTCTTCCCAGGAAACAACAATAGTGGCAGTTCAATCCTGTCTAGTGATCAACCCAAAGACGGAACCAGAAAAAGTCACAGGAGGGAAAGCACAAAGGAGTTCAGCAACAGTGAAGTACTAACTGGAGCTGCCATAACCTGCCAAACCTCCCAGTTCTTGCAGAAGCAGCTGCAAGGAGATGAGGGAGCCTCCACTGCTTTTTTCCTTCTCTTCCTACACACGTCATATGAAGCTTTTTGGAGAGGGTCACAGGTCCACTTGACAATCAGGATTGTAGCCCAAGCAGTATACCTGGACTCCTTGCCTTACTTTACAAAACCTAATTTCTACTACTCTTTTGGTTTATCGATGAACACACACCTACACGCACCCATGTGCACATGCGTGCGCACACACACCCACACCCACCAAGATGATTCAGGTCAACTCCAGCAGAAACATTCTTCAAGCAGCACTGTCTGCTTGTATAAGCAGACTTGCTATTAGGTCATTTCCTTACCAAGGCTGGCCCAAAGAACCAGTGTTCT
Organism: Iguana delicatissima; assembly: GCA_948472985.1. Lineage (NCBI taxonomy): Eukaryota > Metazoa > Chordata > Lepidosauria > Squamata > Iguanidae > Iguana > Iguana delicatissima. Next base: position 1,496,049 of record CAOKZL010000244.1, read on the forward strand.
TGCTACCAACCCACATACCAGTCCACACACTAGGATGTTAACAAGAGCAAAGAGAGATGGCCGCTTGCTCTGCAGTCATTGTGGGAACACTCCATCTGGGAAGCCAAACGGACCCAGCCACAGAATCCAGGCATCATGAAGCAAGGGGTGAAAGTGACTGTTTCCCAGCCTGGTTATGCCATGAGTGGAACTTTTTCCAAATCAGTTACTACATAATAACATTTTCAATGTTTCCAAAATTTTCATATGATGTAATTCATTACTGTATGTTCTTCTAGCTGGTTGTTATACCTTTTGTAGAGTTAAGAGTGCGTGAGATTTTGTTTTTCTTTACTCAGGCCTAAGGGCAGGGACTGTCTAGTGATAGTTGTAAACTGTCTTGGAGACTTAAGTTGGATTTAAAAAACATTAAAATGAAGACTAGATACTAATAAATAAATAAAGGTGGCAATCGTTCTCATCTCTAAAGACTGATGCTTCCCTAGACTCCACATTTCTAATCATACTTAATTGACTTTGATTTGCAGTTCAGGCATCCAACCCATTAGTAACAGAAGTAGCACCTCACATTCCATGGAAGAAGAAATGTAGTCCTTGTCAAAAAAAAAAAAGCAGGATAATCTGTCCTATACATGTCTCACTCACAGCTTATACATTTTCACAGGTAGTAACTTAATTTAAGAGAGCCAGTGATGTGGAGTGGTTTGAGAGTTGGACTATGTCCCTGGAGACCAGAATTCAATTCCCCACTCAGCCATGGAAACCCACCGGGTGACCTTGAAGGCATCACGCTCTCAACCCCCAGAAAACTCCATGATAGGTTCATCTTAGGGTTGTCGTAAGTCGAAAATGACTTGAAGGCACATGACAACAACAACTTAATTTAAACTTGAGGGTAGAATTTCTGTTATTCATCAACACTGACAAAACTAGTGCCACCTTGAATATTCAGTTATTCATATTCATTTTGAAAATCACTACACAAATACACAGACTCATGGAATCTTCTGGCCCAGACACATCCTGTGGCAGTGAGTTCCAAAGGTTAGTTAAATGCCAAATAAAAATACTCTTTTTGTTGTTGTTCCTATTTAGGCAGTTGCTCCTTGTAGATTCCACTTTATGCTCCTAAGACATACTGATAACAGGTTTGGTCTCCTCTGCCCCATTCTGTGGGCAGAGGACTTTTGATCTTATTTTTTTCCTTTGTTGTCCCATCCTATGCCCATTTGTTCAGTCCATCATTGTCTTAGCAGCAGAGATTTCCAAGAAAGTCTGGTATTTCCCAAGGCTATGCCCACTTAGTCCCCTTCCATTTTAAAACCTCTCTTTCATTGTTTTTAATTCAGTTTTGTTTTAATCTTCTCATATACTTTTATGTGTGCAACATGTTGTGCTCTTGTATCTATCCCTTACGTAATCAAATTTGTTGCGAGTCACCTTGAGTCCCACTTTTGGAAGAAAGACAAGATAGAAAGCCCATAAATCATTATTTACAATTGCTCTCTGAATCCCTCCCCACTTTCAATTTCAATACTACTCTCTTTTCCTCTGCCATCCCTCAGCATGTGCTAAGAGGTATTGAGGAAGAACTTCCTGACAGTAACAGCTGTTCAACAGTGGAATACACTGCCCAGGAGTGTGGTGGTGCCTCCTACTTTGGAGGTTTTTAAGCAGAGGCTGGAGGGCCATCTGTTGGGAGTGCTTTGACTATGTATTACTGAATGGCAGGGGGTCGCATTGCATGTCCTTTGTGGTCTCTTCCAATTCCATGATTCTATGGTTCTATGTCCTACCTGTTCTGTTGAAGGGTGGGAGAGTCTCTGAACTTGCTGAGGCCACTCGTTCTTGCTGCCTGAAGAACTCACGAGGGTTCTCGGGCCGCTGAGCAATGATGGCAGCTGCCTCCTGCCGAAATGCGAGGGGAAGAGGCGAGAGAGAAAGGTCAAGCGCAGCCCAGCTACTTGAAGTGCACAGGTCACCACCTCTACCACCCCAGTCACAAAAGCAGCCAGAACTCCCCATCCCCACAGCAGCAACCCACCCACCGCTCCATGCAGCTGCAAAGGCAACAATGACAAGATATGGTATGCACCACACATACAACAGTGTGACCTTCACCTCATGCCCCACCCACTCCCAGCAGCAATGGCACACAGTGACACAAAATAGAGACAGCACTAGAAACTGGTTTCAGACAAAAAATGAGTATGTTCGAAAGAAGAGACAAACACCTCCTTGCTCTCCAGAGGTAAAACTCATACCCAATCCTACTTAAGCAACACTTCCACTTGTCATCATCACCACACTCCAGCTGCTCAACAGGACAACAGTCATAAAACTGAAGCTTCCTCTGCCCACCCTCGGGGGGGGGGAACTCTGCACACAATACAACACAATTCTCATGCAGCAATAGCCCAGTGGATGTCATGGCGCTCTGCTTGCCCTACACAACGCATGCTGTGCCCCGGGGCCGCACTCACCTCCACTTCCGACTCAGACTTTTTGGGCTGCTGCCTGTCTTCGTCGTCATCCTGCTCCCCCTAGGGAGAGAGGTCAGCGTCAGCCCCAGGGCACCTCAACCACACCGGAAGGCCCTAGTTTTCTTTTCCCTGACCTAACACAAAGCCGGAGCGACAAAGATCTCTTGGGTCGTGAGGGGCTCACCCTGGCTGCAGAGCTGGTCCCCAGTGTCACCAGCCAGGCTTGGCGCTGAACTCCTACCTCTTTCAACACCCTGAGGGAGCCAGTAGCACCACTGGACAACCCTCCCCTCGCTCTTGAAGCAGCACTTACAAAGATGGATTGCTCCTTCAACCGCTGTTTGGCTTCCTCTGCCTCCAGGCTCTGCTGCTTTCGCCTAGGGAGAAGAGAAAGAATAAGATGTCTTGATGCTAACTTCAGGAAGCCTGGGCAGGCCTGCACACCGGCTTTGTTTCATAACATTTCATTTCATTCCCTTCCTCTTTCCCCCTGATTTAATGTAATATCCATACCCTTTCAAAACTCATGTCTAGCTTCTTTAAACTTGTAGATGTGTTTATGGCAACCTTAGTGCAAATCTATTATGAGTTTTTTCTCAGGAAGATTTATTCAGAGAGGGTTTGCTATTGCCTTAATCTGAGGCTGAGAGAGTATGGCTTGCCCAAGGTAACTCAGTGGGTTTCCATGGCCAAGTTTCAAACCTTGGTTTCCAGAATTCTAGTCCAGCATTCAAATCACGACACTACACTGAGTCTCCTCTTTATCCTAAACTTGCATATATTTGGAAGTTGCTCTTGTATACTTGGGGTTTCCATTATAAGAAGGGAGGGCAACTTTGGAAGGGGGGGTCACATCAGAGAACTGTATCTACCACATGCTATGCTGCTGAATTTGCTGCCATACTGCTGTAATTCAGCAGCACAATAGCAGCAAAAAGCTGTGATTTGATTTTACAGCAGTCTGCATGCACCCCCATTTCTTCTAAATGGACAAGCTGGCTCCTTTTGCAACACACCAAAAATAGGCAGAGCAGTGGGAAATTTGAGGTGCATGGGGCCATTTAATGTCAGGAAATTATAAACGGGTTGTTTATTACTCAAACAGAATTTAAAACAGGGAATGGTTCAGCGGCTACTTCCTCAGCTCCCAAATAAACATGAAGGAGATGACAAAGATCTGTTCTTTCTGATATCCCTTCAGCCTATTCTGTCAGGACACCAGTCAACTTTGCTGCTATAATTAGCCTCCTGACATCGCAAAACTAAACAATATTAAACAAAAATAATACACAATCCGTTTTAATAAATCATCACCCTTAGTCCATTTCCACAATGCACTGTTACAGTTCTATTATTCCACTTTCAACATCCTGTGGAATCCGGGGGTTTGCAGTTTAGGGAAGGGCATTTAGAATTCTCAGCCAGAGAGCTCTTCAGCCTCAGTAAACTATAAGCCTCAGAATTCCACAGGATGTTGAAAGTGGAATAATAGAACTGTAAGAGTGTAGTGCAGAAATGGCCCTAAACCAGTGAGAGAGCCAGGCTGGTGTAGTGGTTTGAGTGTTGGACTAGAACTCTGGAAGATCAGAGTTTGAACCCCACTTAGCCACAGAAACCCACTGGGTGACCTTGGGAAACTCACACTTTCTCAGCCTGAGAAGGCGGCAATGGTAAAGCCCCTTTGAACAAATGTGGATAAGAAAATCCAGTGATAAGTTTACCTTAGGATTGCCATATGTTGGAAATGACTTGATGGCTCAAAACAACAAACTCCAGTGAGCTTCTGGTCTGAAAAAAGTGCCCTAGCCACAGGGAGTCGATGCGCTGTGCTGTGTTGTGGTATTTTTCAAACTTACAAATTACTAAATGGTACCCCTTTCCAAATCAACTTAATTGCTGTGTTGCCTCTCCATACTTGCAACAACACTTCTGTGTATGTTGTAGAGAATTCTGTATAGGCTTCAGGCTTGACAAATATACTTTCTATTTATTTCACTAAGCCTCTAAGAGCCATTGTTCACAGCAACATTGACTCAGGAAAGCACATATTCACAAAGAATTAAGGAACAGGGTGACTTTGAGCACACTCTCAGCCAGAAATGTACAATCCACATCAGAATGAAGTTCACAAGTTCTTTTTCCAGAAAAACCTACTTTTGGGCTGTCCCCGAGAGTTCTTTTTTCCAGCAACATAATGTAGAGGGGCTGAGAAGCATTTTAGTTGCTTTCTGTAAGGCATTTGTGAGTCTAAAATTCTGGTGGTATTAATGCAAATAATCCAGAGACCTACTAGCAGATTCTAATCCACTTTCTATCTACTTTTGTCCTAAAGAGCTCATTTGTATCAGACCTGTGAGGCTACACCTTCATTCCTTGAGCAGCGGTTCCCAATCTTTTGATGTTTCAGATTTCAGCTCCTAGAATTCCTGATTATTGACTATGTTGGCTGGGATTTTTGGAAGTCTGATGTCTGGAGGGCCAAAGGATGACAATGGCCCTTTTTGCATGTTCCCTGTTAACGCTGCTGGGTTGGGGTCCTCGCGCGAGAAGCCTTAGAAGGAATGCTCCCGCTTCCCTGCTGCTTCCCTGCTGCTCGGCCTCCGCAGCTCCTTCCCCTCGCGCAAGCGCCCTGCCTCTTCCTTTCGCAGTGCAGCCTGGGACCTTTCCCAGCCTGCACTGCCCAGGAAGCGCGACTGGCCCGGCTCCCGACACACCGCACGCCAGGTGAGTGCACGTGGAGCGTCGGACCGACGCGTGAGCACGAAGCATTTTCGGCTTGAAGCCGAAAATGAAAAAATCCGTGTGCGTTCTGCGTCCGGCCCTTGAGCATCGCGTAAATGTGAGTGCATCATGCAGACCACTCCTCGCATTTACATGATGCTCAAGGGGCCCTTTCGCTTAAGAAACGCTGTGCAAAAAGGGCCAGTAACTGTTCTAAGGCACACACACCTGTGATGACACAATGCAAGGGGCAATCACTGATAGTGGAAAAGTTGCCTTTCAAAGGAGATGGTCTGCCATTACTAGTCTTGATAAGCTTCCTGAAAACCCACAAACCAAAATAAGCTTTCAAGGAACTCCTTAATCAGGACAGAACATTGAAATCATATTGAGGAGTTCAAATCTCCAGTTAGCTATGGAGCTCATTGGGTGATCATAGATTAATTTATATCACAGGAACATTTGGAGGATGAACTCTTTTGAGGAAATGTTTGTTACCAGTGAAATAAATGCGTAAGAGAGTCTATGGTTCATTGACTTTAAAAAAAAAAACCTTAAGAGGGCAGTCTGAGAGACTTCACCTTTCACACCAAATCCTCATGTTAGTAGTGAGTTAAAGTAGGCTCTCGCTAAAACCAAGCCAGTAATTCAGTAACAGTACTGATTCAGTGGTAATTGGGAGGCAGTCAGAAGAGTCCAGACAGAAGGAGGGGCAGCCTGTGAGACAGGGCAAGGTTTCCAGCCCATGAAGAAGCATATGAAGAACAGAATCTTGTGTTACCAGGTAACATCATGGCACAATTCCAACAAGAGACGAAGAGAAATTATTCTTGATGCCAGGACCTGGGGAAATGTCTTGTCAAAGCAAAATAAATAAAACAACCTGCAGCCCACATATGAGTGGAAAAAGAGCTCAGGGACTAAAAATATTTCAAACTCAGTCTGTGGTACTATCAAAGAGTAGTGGACACTTATACCATAGTTGCCACTGATCTACAAGATGAAGCGATTTTTGCACAGCAAGAAATCCTGATGTCCTTTCCTTTGCTGCCTTTCCCGTGGGCCACTACCACCTCTGCCAGTTCCCCCTGCTTCACTGCCTCTTGCCTGTGTTCCTCAATCTGCTCTTCGCGCTCCCGGTAGCGCTTCTCACGCTCCTCCTGCTCCTGCCTCTCTTGCTCCATGCGCTCTTGCTCAAAACGCAGCCGCTCATCCAAGGCTTTCTTCCTCTCTTCCTCTTTGCGCAGCTCCTCTTCCTTCTGTAAAGGGACAGAAGGCTAGTAGAAGCCAGCAGTTCCACTGAAACCATGCCACTACAATGACATGCCCATCAGTCATGGACAAAAAAAGAAAAGAAAGATAGGGGTGGAATAGGGGACAGGCTGTCCTGCCTAGAAATTGTCTACCTTGGCCTGTTCCCAGAACTGCTCTCGGTTGAGACGTTTCATCTCCACAGCCGCATCAGTCTTCTGATAGGTGGTGCCCTAGAATTACAAAATCAAGTCAGAAGAGAAGTGTGTGCGTGCTCCTGCATTTCAAGCAAGGAAAGTTTGCTAACCCAGCCAGTTGCCTGGTTTTCAGCAGCAAGTGCTCTGGCATTATTAACACCATCATTTGGTTCATAGTGTGCAATAAAAATGTGGAGTTAGCTAGTGAGAAATCCCTCCTGAAACTATTATATACTACAACTTCTTCTGGAGGGTTTGTAGAGCAGGTGGACTGCAGCACCATGTGTATTGCCAGTGTTCTTTAAGGCTTTACTGTCCAAGTCAATCTAAAGCATAACCTGCTTTTGCCCAAAGCCCAAGAGCATCTGGTGTCCAGCAGCTACTATTTCATCTTCCACTGAGGAGGACAGAGGACTGGCTTGGAGAAGAAGGAGCAAGAAGCATTACCACAGGCTGGGAGTTTTCATCCTCACGCAGACGGAGGCGGTGCAGCACCGGACTGGCGATGCGGGCCAGGCCATTGGAGAGTCGCTGACCAATGGCTCCTGGATCAATATCTTCCACACTGCTAGCATTGACAATGACATCCACACCCTGTTAGGACAGACATTCAAATCACACAGACATACTGAGTATGAAATCTTTGGGATAAGAAAATAAACCAGCTAGCCAGAAATACAATGGATAAGCCAGAACTTGCAAATGTTGTTTTTTGGAATACGATACTTAAGAATTCCTGTGACTGGGGGATTCTGGGGAAATCAGTACCAAAAAAAGGAAAGTGTCCGAGGTCTGACTAAGGTCCACTGATTAACGCAGACCTCCTCCCATGAGCTCATTTTCTGTATATATTCCATGGTACAATTCCTCACCCCCGCCATTTTCATGAAACTCAGGTACTGTGTCACAATAAATAAGCTGGCTGTTGCCTTGACATTTGGATGTAACAGTGCCAGCCTCCTCCATTCACACCTGTACACCTCTCCCCACAAAGCCTGTCACTGACCTGGAAGAACTCTGCAACCTTGGCCACATGGCTGGCACAGGCACACTTGCGGGCATCAGCTACATCCTCTCCCACCTGTCAAGCATAAGGATGCACAGCTGATGGGAGATGCCACACTGTGCAATGACAATGGTGGGCAACATTTTCATGCACACACAAATACAGTGTTGGAACTGGAAGTCCACCTGGATAGCCTAAAAAAGCAGCACCAAAAAGCATATATTTCATCCCATCTGCAGTATTTGCCATTTCTAAGCCCAATGTAAAGTACTGGCAATCACCTTCAAAGACCTGAGTGGATTGGGCTCAGGTTAATTGGACTGTCTTACCTACACAAACCTGCCTAGGTTCTAAGATGGGCTGCTGACACCTGGATCATTCCTCCTCAGGTAAAATAGATTAAGTTGGTAGGCAGGAGACACAGATTCTGCTCTGTGTTGGTCCCATCCTCATAGCATTTCCTACTAAGAGATGTACATGTCACTCTCTGATTGTTTTTAAATAGATCTTAAAGAAATTGCTGTTGTAGGCTGTCTTTGAATGGACGATAGCTGATCTCTCAGAATGTGGATTTTCATATTACAATATGTTCCAATATGTTACGTTTAAATGGCTTTAATCTTAAACGTTTAAATCTTGTTGGCAAGAACAAATAATTTTAACATTTTGCTCCCTGCTCTGAGTGAGGCCCTTTCCGCACCTTACCTTTTTTCGGCGCTGGGGTGTGAGGATCGCACGAGCAGCGTCCAGCGAGAGGCTCTGGCATCACCGCTGCTTCAGCTCCGCACAAGCTGCCTGCTCCTGAGCAGGCAGCGCGGAGCCCCACCTCTTCCTTCCGCAGTGCAGCCTGGGAGTTTCCCAGGCTGTGCTGGGGCAGGAAACGTGACCGCCGCTCTGGAGGCTCCGCATGCATGGCAAGTGCACGTGGGGCCCTGGAACAATGCGTGATCGCGCACCATTTTTGGCTAAAAGCCAAAAATGAAAAGTGTGCGAGCAGTGCCTGCCTTACCGTGGAGTGTCGTGCGGCTGTGAGTGCGTCGTGCAGATCGCTCCTCACAATCACATGACACTTGAGGGGCCCTTTCACATGGCAAATGCCATGCAAAAAGGGGCTAAGTGCCATTTTGAAAGACTTATTCTCGGTTTGGTATTTATTATACAGAAAAACTATAGAGGTGTGGGGGAGAGTGCAAAAAACAAATGCTATTTTAGGTTCAAGAACAAAAACAAAATGTGATTTTTTTTAAAAAAAGTTCCAAATGCAAAGATTCTTGTTTGTCCATTTTTCAATCCTTATTTAAACATTCTTTCAATCAGTTCCACAGCTTAAAGATTTCCTGTGAGAAGGGGGGAAAAAGATGGAAGAAGCAGTGGGGAAATATAATAGGGTTTGAAATGGCTGTTTTCCAAAATTCCATAACAGGGGTAAGATGACTGCACTATAAACATCTCATCTGGATGTACCCAAGTTACAGCCACCCTGCAAATAGTTTAGGGAGGGGGTCTACATGATGCAAATTCTCACCATCCTCCATGTTATATCTAACAAACCCACAGGTTCAAGATCCAGCCATAGGAAGCAGCTGTTCAGAACTCGTAACGCACATACACACGCACAGACACACATTTACAGAATAGAACTCTATTTTTATGCTGCGTTTTTCAAGTTTCTGGACTTGTTGCAGTTGTTCATTCGTGCTGCTCACTTCACCACCACTGCAAATGTGTGGTGTTTTTCTTCAGCTAGATTTTCAAAACGAAAAAATGCACCCCACAAACACGTTTATGGAGACTTTGAAATAAATAAATAAGTGCTTGACAAGTGTCTTTCCTCAAAAGCAATGTTGAAAGAATTAAATGACGCCAAGCATGGCTAGGAAGCAAGTCTTAGTGGAAGTATAGGCAGGGAGCCCCCACTGCAGTCCGCTTGCCAGATGACTAAAGAAAGTTCACTGCACTGATAACCAAAATAATTCCACGAGAGGGCAGCACATATACATTGATGGAAGCTCAACAGCCAGGAAGAAGTTTGCTAAAAAGATAAAGCTTGACTTCATTATCCCCCTCTCAGAGCTGGTTTTATGTGCCCCTGTACTTGTGGCAAACACTTACAACAAACTTCACAAGTTCTGGGGTACATGTTCTTTCTTACATCCCTACTTCTTACATAGAGATTATCTTCATGTAGAAAGAAAGGCATCTGTGTTTGGGCCCAAAGGATGCAGCACTAGCCTTCACCATTACGTAACCATTTTGACATATTCAATCCAGACTAGGCCCATTTTCAGCCCTGGTGTGTTGTTAATATGGCTGCCAGGTCCAGAAGCCCTGAAGGACTACTGCACTTTTACAAACTGCACAGAATGGAGAATTTTAACTTGTGTAGTTGTTGCTACCATAGGACTACAGTGACAGGAAAATCTGAATTTTGATGGAATTTTCTCTTCCAGTAAAGCTCTAAAAAACACAGAGGTCCTGTCAGTTAACTTTAATTCTGTATTCTGTCTGTAAGATGGCAGATTCCCCTTCAGAATGATAGATTCGCTTTTATGACAGAGAAAATTATGTTTCCAGACTCTTTGGAAGTAGACCTTACCCAGTTAACGAGGACATATTTAGGGAGGGTGGCCTGGGGGTCTTTGACACTGCAGAATCCATACATCACCTTCTGATTCTCAAAATGGCTGGAGAGCTCTTGTAGGCCACCAGCTGAGGAAAGAAAGAAACACATTCATGGGACACAGACAATTGTCATAAATCCTTCCAGCTTTGCAGAGGTGGAAGGTAGAGCACAGGGATAACAGTGAAATTCCTCCTCAGTCCCCGGGGAATGCTCCTGACACAGATCATGGCCAGCTAACTTCCCAGTGAAACCCTATGGCAAATTCAGCTCAGCCTTAGGGAAGAAAGTAGCCAATCTATTTTTCTAAGAGAGGAAAGGTGACAGGGCACTGAAAACTGCTGGGACAGGAGAGACAAAACAGCATAAGGACACCCACAGAGAAGGAAATATGGGCAAGGGATGCTAATACTCACTTCCTGAGGCAGCCAGTTTCAGGTTATCAGAGTCATCTTCATAGGTGTACAAAGCCCTGCAAGACAGAAAATCATGTAACAGTTTGAAAATAGCAGGTACAATAAGGACAGGCCTAGGGAAACGTTCTGTTATCCCTGCATTTCCACAAAAGAAACCCAAAATCAGTATGAAGAAAACCTGGATGTTAGGATCTATGCAAATTAAAGATATTAAGGCTAAGATCCAGTATGATGCTGGCACAGATTAGGGCCATTTCCGCACAACAGTGCCATCCCAGCACAGGGACGCATTGAAGCCAGTCCATGACATGTGCCATAGAACGATGTCATTGCAGTCTTGTTCTTGTTGCTTCCCCAGCTGTCACAATCGTGCAGTATACCATTACCAGAAAAAATCCGGTAATGGCCTTCCTTTGCGTAATGATCACATCGCTGGCAGCTGTGCGGAAAGGACAGAAGTGCTATCAAGCGCTTCCTTCCTCAGTGCAGCACAGGAAGAGACCAGCTGCACTGCAGAAGGAAGGAAGGAAGGAAGGAAGGAAGGAAGGAAGGACGGAAAGAGCGAGCGAGCATGTCCCAAACACTACCACCGAGGGGAGTGTTTGGTTCCCACTCTCATCTCAGCAGTGGCACTCCCAAGATGACACTGGGATGTTGTGGGATCATGGTATGGTTGGGAAACGGCCAAAGTCTCCATCAGCCTACTACAGCACACTATTTTTGTCAGAGGTGGGCAGAGGAGGAGATTACTCCTTCATCTCAACTTTTCCCCTGGCTATACAAGAGCGTCTAGGGGGCTCCCATATGCAGCTCTGAGCTCCTGGCCAGTTCCTGACCAGTTGTTGGGGTGCACTCTGGAAAATTATGACTGTCTTTACACTCCTAGAGAAGGCAGAGCAGCTTCTGCACCTGACATACGGCTGCACCTTCCCAGGGTGTGCAAGGACACCCAGAGCATGCCCTGGTGCACCCCACATTAAACAGGGTGAGGCTGTTGTTGTACACCTGAGGCAAGGGGCATTGCACAAGGTGATACAATCATCCCTCCAAATTCACAGGGGTCAGGGGGTGTAAGACCCCTACAAAAATGGAAAAAACGCAAATATCTATAGGCCCCCCAAATCATATGGAACACCCAAAAATAGTTTGATACATATGAATCTGTCATGCCAGCTGCTCAGTTCTGCCTTGAAGATGGTAGGGTTCCTTTGCACAGCAGAAACAGGTGGCTGGTGGAGCTTTTCACTGACACTGCTGCTGCCCTACGCCATTTTTAATAGAGATTTACAAGTCTCACCTCACAGTCACAGTCTCTCTCGGTCTCTTGAGGTTTGCAGAGAGACTGCAAACATGAGGCGAGACTTATGAGTCCCTATTAAAAATGGCGTAGGGCAGCTGCATATGCAGCAGCAAATAATCTGTGAACAATCAAATGCACAAATGTTAAACTCATAGATGTGGAGGGCCAACTGTACTTAGTACCTCATTGCACAGTGTCCCAAAGAATACATACACTAGCATAAACAAGGATTATGCTGATACAAGTCACTTACAAGATTCTAGTCCTAAATAGATGTTGTTCACATTGACATACTTGTATTTGCTAGCATATAAAACGCACCCACATATAAGACACACACCATTTATACACTGGCAAATACTATTTGCTGGCATATAAGATAAACCGCATTTTTAAACACTATTTTTCAGGAAAAAAAGTGAGTCTTATACGCCAGCAAATACAGGTTTTGCCCAACTGCTATGGTCCTCAAAGAGGGCAAGGAACTATAAAGAGTACTGAAGCCCCAGTGTCCTGACACTGAAGGTTCAAAGATCTCAGCAGGTTGGTTATGAACCACAAACTTTTCATAGAGCTACAAAAATGGCCTTTTTTTTTTCTTTGTTTAATGAAAGCCACACCCCAGGATGTTCCAGTTCTAAGCCTCATACTCAATTCCACATGTGACTGCAGAGAATGAACAAAACTTTAGCAATATCAACAAAGGCCATTTCCTCACCTTACCCTCCTTCCAGCAACGTCCCACTGCGGTCCTGGCAATGCCTTTGCCAGGATGGGAGTGTGTCCCCAACGCTCCCCTCTGCACCCAGCTGGCTGCCTGCGGATAGGAGCAGGAGTGACACAAGCCCTCCATCCACAGTGCAGCCAGCCTCTTTCCCATACTACGCTGGGAAAGACAGCGCCTAGATAGCGCTTCACCCCGTTCCGCATGGCCACTGGTGACTGGAACATTGCGCGTTCATGGGCCGTTAATGGAATATCCTGTGATCACGACAGGTAGGGACACATTGGCAGTGGGACCATGATGACATCATGCGAAAGCACAACTCACAGACCATTGCCAGCGCGTCTCCTTCACAGGACAGCGACACCACGCGGAAATGGCCAAAGATACTGGCATTTCAAAAATATACCATTTTTGTTACGGAATGAAGCTTTCATGAAATAAAATAAGATGAAATACGGTACAGTGCAGAAACGATAGACACTGAGAATTATTTTATTGACAGTGACCATTCTCTCCTCATAAAAAAAACTGCTGAAGGCACAAACATCACAGCATTAGGTAAGGCAATTAACACATGTATTGTGATTTTTTTTTAAAGTATTTATTCGTGATACTAGATGTAGACAATGATAGGCAACATCTAAGGGTTTTTTTGTGGGGGGAGGGTTTCATATTTGCAGTCCTTGAATTACACAAGGTACACACTGTACTTAATGCTACTTCTGCCTGTTTGCTGAGGTGGCAGTAGCAACACTAGTGGCTGTGGCAAGAGTTTAAAACAAAGCAGACACTTCCCACAAACTTATTTTACAAGTAGAACTGTGCATCCCGGAATAAGATTCTGTTTGTAATCAAGGCACTTAGATAGTGTGCATGGTACTTTAAAATAAAAGTGGTTCTCTTTTTCAACACCAACACAAAGTGCATAGCAGCAACAGTAAAAAAACATAAGAAGGTGTATACCCACCAACTGGTCCTGGTTTGGCAGGAAATGTCCCAATTAAACTTTTGTAATCCCACTTTTTCAGTGGCTTTTAAAATGTCTCACCTTCCCTCTCTTTCTCACACTTTCCCCTTTCCCCTTTCCTTACTTAATTGCTGCAAACTGGGTTCAAAGTACAAAAGTAATTTGAACTCATGTAACTCAGGGGGAAAGAGAGAGGAGAGGAAATAATCTTGCCTTTCCCAATAGGTTCAGGAAAAAACAAACAGCTGCAGCCTCTACTAATTTTTGTGTTCTTCCTCATTAATAGCTTTTCCTATCTTGATCACATTCTGATGTTGCCAGAAAAAGTTCTCAATTTTCATCTGTGAGATGTTTGAGGGCATGGTGGGGAGGACTTAATGGTGGGACATAATAAAACTGATTATGCTGATTCTTTTTTTCTTTTTCTTTTTTTTTGGTGGCGGTGGACATAATAAAAGCCATTTCTTAGACCCTTTTCGCACCTTACCTTTTTGCGGTGCTGGGGTGAGGGGCTCGCGCGAGCAGCCTCAGGAGAGAGGCTCTCACATCCGGAGTCCTTTGGCTCCGCACGAGCTTTGTGCTTGCATGAGAGCCCCGCTTCTTCCTCGCACTGGACAGGAAGCGCGACTGGCCCGGCTCCCAAGGCTCTGCACACAAGGTAAGTGCACACAGAGCCCCGGAGCGATGTGTGACCATGCACCATTTTCGGCTTCAAGCCAAAAATGAAAAAATGCGTGCACGGTCCCCGTCAGGCCCTGGAATGTTGCGCAAATGTGAGTGCATCATGTGGACTGCTCCTCACATGCGCGCCACGCTCGAGGGGCCCTTTTGCATCGAAAATGCCGTGCGAAAAAGGCCCTAGTCTCACCACCTTCACAAGCACGGCTGGCAGGGGGTTATGATCAGGTCCTCTTGGTGGCTGTCTCCAGGGTCTAGCATTCCCATCCCAAGGAGGTCAAAATGTACCCCCCGCTCCTTGCTATCCTTCCACTGACAGACAAACTTTTTTTTAATTCCAACAGGCTTTTAGAACTGAAGGAAGGGCTTTTAAAAGGATGCTGTATTGTTTTTATAGATCTCTTTTTAATCTGCTTTTTAAGTGTACATTTTTATTTTTTTTTTGTATATATATTTTTATTGAAATTTAGTTAAAAAATAAAAAAGCCTTTCCCACTTCCATGCATCTTTCTTTCCAACTGAGTCTGTGTTTACATTCCATTCATACATTGTTTCTGTTTAAAAGGTAATCTTACATTGTTACATTTAACATTGTTATGTTACAACTTAATACTTTACCTATAACATTATTAGCTTACATTACCAACAGTCTTTCTTTATTCCTTCCCTTTCTTATTCTATGTCTTTATCCAGTTCAAAACTTCTTTCCATTCTCTTTCAAAGTTCTGGACTGGCTTATTTTTAAGTGAGAAAGTTAACTTTTCTATCTCTACCATATCCAGAACTTTTAATTTCCATTCTTTTATATCAATATAGTTTCTTTCTTTCCAATATTGTGCATATGTCAATCTTGCAGCAGTTATCACATATAACAATGTCTTCTGATGAGATCTTATTTCTCTTTGTTGCCCTAATATATTTAACAAATAAAATTCTGGCTTCCTTTCAAAGTTTAAACTGTACATTCTTTGAATTTCATCATGTATTTCCTTCCAAGAAGTGTACATTTTAAATCATCTTAACATTGTGGATAGTTTAATTGTATTTTGATATTGGTCATTTACATGTTTTTGAGTAAAATAGCATTTGTTTTAAACTGTAAATTGAGTCCCAATTTTGGGGAGAGGTGGGGTGTAAATAAAAAAACAGAGGAGGAGAATGGCAAGGGGCTGCATGTGCCTCACCCTGACAAAGGCAGCAGAACTGAATCTCTGAATTATAACTCAGTAGTCTCTCATTCTAATATGTCTTCAAAGCTTCTTTTGTTCAAGAATCACAACTTTAAGGTCATTGTCAGAATTCTTGTGAGGCTGATGTGTTCTCCCACAGGCTTTTGAACACTGTCATTTCTTACATCAGATGTGAAACCATCCTACATAAGGAAGGAAAGGCCCTATGGGTTTAATTTGCATTCTAGCAATGGATCATCAGAGAATATTACTAATTCCATAGAGATCTGCAGCAGGGTTACAGAACCAAAGACCGGGCTATGCAGAACAGGACTAGCTTGATAGCTCCTGTTTGAGTTGTGTGGAGGAAAGAAAGCAGGCCACAACTAGGATTTAGTTAAAACAGGCTAAACTTTCCACCTGTCCAGACACTGCATGTGCCTCCACCAAAGAGCTCAAAAGCAAAATGTCACAAGAAAAATAAATCACTGAACATGGTACACTGGCGAGTAAAGCAAAGCAACGATGTTAGTTCCCCCCCTCAATTCACATGAATGCCACTTTTCATTTATTCTTTCCCCAAAATTATGCTTTGGAACTGTTTGAGAAGAGGCGGAGGAGTTTTGATTAAAGGCTAGTGCTGATGTTCACAGGCTATAAAATGCTGACAACCAGAGTAACAACTAGTGCCTCAAACATTTTACAGAATTATTCCAAGCTCTGCCCTCTGTGATCATCACAGTTCAAAAGGTGACAGTCCATCTTTCTTTCACTCTGACCTACCTCACAGGGTTATCGAGAGGATAAAGTGGAGAGGACGGGAGTAATGTACACCACTTTGAGCTCACCGAAGGAAAGGCAGGAGATAAATACAACTAATAATGGCTGGTATCCTGTTGGTGATAAACACAGGCATAAATCCAATTTACACCTGTGTTTGTCTCCTGCCTCCAAACGCCCCCATATAGCCACTTACAGCCAGACAGCATCTGACTACATTGCTGTGGCTGGACACACAATGATGATCTCACCCTCGTTTTTGTGTGTTCAGTTATAGGAATGTAAGCAGATGATGGGTGGCTGTTCCCTGCCCTCTCATAGCCAGTAAATGACCATGTGAGAATGCAGGCAGGAGACAGGTGAGTTCTCCATGTGGGGACAGGGATGGATCCGAGTTCTATCAGGTAGAAATGTACATTCCAGGAGCAGCCTTCCATATACAAAATGAAAACACTTGAACAGCTATAGCTGCATCCTGTGGAATCTTGGGGTTTGTAGTTTTGCGAAGTACTAGATTTCTCTACTAAGAATTCTACCCCCCCCCAAAAAACCCCTGCAAATCTCAAGAATCTATTGGAATCATAGTGCTACAACAATGCAGTGGGGAAAAAAGTGCAAGATGATGCTAGATCTTGGCCAATAATCAACAATAGTCAGTATTCTCAATCAGTTGCTTAGTTAATAGTGTTACAATCATGGCAAGTGTCACACAGCCTCATGCGGAAATGGCCTAGGAGAGGTTACTTAGTAAAGTATATTTAACTAACTAGCTGATACAGATAACTGGCCAATATTTGCAACGGACATTCTTTGTCTCAGAACATGGCTGCACCTCTGAATTTGATCTGCCAATGTTGGGAGGAGGGAGAGGGACTCCCCATGGTTTCTGCTGACATATTTGACTCTATTGCACTTCCGAATGAGCCACAAAATGGTGCAGTGAGAGAAACAAAGCTCTTTTGAGTTGTACATTCTCCCCCGCCATGCTTTGTCCTGCTAAACTGAAAGAAATCACCTCACTGCAAGGTAAACCAATCCCTTTGCTTCCTTTAATGTTGCACTGGTAATATTAATTGTACAGCAGGTCACATGAAAAACTGTGAGGTAGAGGAGGGGGGTCTTCCACTGAATGGGGAAAATTAATGGTGGAGAGAGAAAAGCATTTCCCCTCTGGGATGGTATAATGGCTGCCCATCTGGAGAGTGAGACCCACGCATGTTTCAGGCAGTGAACTGCCTGTCCAATAAGCACGGGGAGGGAGAGGAAAGAAAAAATAATGAAATTAAAACAGCAGCCCCAGCATATCAATGAGCCATCCGGGTTTGTGTGAAGGGGCCTCCATGGAGACCGTCTCTAAGATACCACCCTCTCTTCCATATCTACTCAGGGAAGTCCACGCCCTCCATCCCTGCCAATCATCCCGCAGGGATCAGCTCCAAACGTTTTCACACACCCTGCCCAAGTGCACTCCCTGCACACGGGGTTCTGTTCTCTTTGCCACCTCATTCCAGGGCCTCATATGAAGGGGGAGAAAGGAGCAAGGAGAATTGGTCCAGGCTGTGTGGGTGGAGAGTGTGTGAAATTTCAGCTTATCAAGGCAACCAGCATCCCTCTGTCACCATGGCAACCACACTGCTATCCAGCTGGGACACAGTTCATATGAAAGGCGAGGTGTTTTAGAGGGGAGGTGGCATGGTGGCGAAGGTGGGGGAGAGAGAAGTGTTCAACAGCAGCAGGCCACATGCTGTTCCTACCCTGGGCGCTTCCATCACCACAGCACAGGTGGGAGGTATTATAGGGTTATAGCAAGCATTTGCTGAGTTGCGTTTCTTTCTGGGCCGCATGTGCTCCATTTGCTGAACTGCCAAATTCTTTGGCTGTTCACGTTCCAGGACAGACTGGGGCTCCATATGGCCTCAGCGCCTTGGTCCGGAGTCCTGCTAGAGTAGAAGGAAGAACTCCAGCGTGAACTGGCTGCATTTACTCCTTGAACCCATTCCCTCTATGGCCACAGGTAATGAAAATACTGGCTTTATCAAAGAGGTTGCTCGTAACACACTCACATTATCCCTTTGCATCTCAGTGAGAAATACTTTGCTATGGGAGGGGGAAATAGTACAGGCCACGTTCAGAACTGGCAGAAAAGCACATTCAGGAACCACACGTTCTCCCTCTCCAACCAACCCCAAAGCAGCCAATTAACCAGGGGCCCGTTCAGACTGCACAGTTATAGCACTTTGATTCCATTTTAACTGTCATGGTTTCATCCTACTGAATCTTGTTAGAAGCTCTCAGACAGATTCTCAGATTCTGCCAAATCCCAGGATTCCAAAAGATGGAATCACATACCCTCCAACTGTCCTGATTGGGCAGGGACAGCCTCAGTTAAACCTCTGCCATCCTACTTTTTTCAGCCGCTTTCAAAATGTCCCAGTTGCTCTCTCCTTCTCCCACTTTCTCCCTTCACTTTCAATAGCTGCAGATCACATTCACCGTGCAAAAGTAGTTTGTACTCAATTAACTCAGCATGGGGGACAAGAGAAGAGGTGATGAAATCCAAACAGTAGGCTCAGGCAAAAGCAGATTGCTGCAGACACTTCTACCTTCTCGTGTTCTTCCTAATAAACATTTGCTATCTTGACCACACTCTGATGTTGTTGGGCCACACGTGTCCCAGTTCTCAACTGTGAAATGTTGGAAGGTATGGAACCATGGCAAGTAAGTGGGAATTACAGTGCTACCATTGCATAGATTGAAAGGATCCCTGGGCTCATTTTCACCCTATTCAAACCAGGTAAGGGATCAGCAGATCCACAATATGTAGAATAATTCCCTTTGACAACTGGTTCCAGGGAACAGTATGTTGGATTAAAGAGGGCTTTGGTCTGATCCAACATAGCTCCCCTTACATTCTGGAACCCTGGTTCTTGTGCTGACTTTGGCTGCTTAAATCATGCCATATTAGGCAGGTGCCTGTGTGCAGTAACCTACCACTATTTTACCAAAATAAAATGTTGCCTGAGTTTCCCTATATACAAGATGGGTCCCTTCTACTGCAAGTTGCCAAAGGAGGGTTGAGGCTGGTCCTGAAGCCTGCTGCCTGAAAGCTTGTACTGATCTTGATTGGATCAGGAAGGATCCAAGCTACAGAGCTGCATTATGCTCATCAGTTAGTGGGACTGTGTTCTGTACCCCAATATCCTCGGATGAGAGTGAATGAAAGACAGAGGCACAGTAGGAAGACTTTTTTGTTTTACCTGGGGTCTCTGGCTTTGAGCCTGGATTGTCCCATTGATTTTCCAGAGTTGTGCTTGGGACAAGGCTGCCAGCTGGCTCATTTCTCTTTTGTCATAGGGAGATGCTCAGTGCATCGCTACGGCCAACATTTGAAAAATCCCAGTATGTGTTGATTGGTTACATATTTTGCTCATGTTGATAGAAATATGGGATCTGTTCTTTGAAGCACTCTAATATATATTAAAAGTGGATTACAAAAGGTTAAGAAGTACTTAATCTGTGCTAACTGTTCTGGTCCAAGGAACTCAACATAAGGTGACCTCCATGGATTTTGCAAAATTGGGAAAGCACATATGCCTGTAGTTCATGTTAGCATTCCAAAGCCACTGGCGGTTCATGGCAGTGTTATTTTTGTTACTGGCTATCTCTGTCTTCCATGTATCAAAAGTTCGACAGGTCATCTCTGTGCTGAAAGTACCTCCATCAGCTGAAAGCTCGCTGCCTCTCGGTTCTCAGAATAGCACATTTTTATCCAAACATCCTGGAGGGACACTCAAAATGTTTGGATGAGATTCAGTGAGAATGAGGCTAAACACAGTATTGCATTTGATTTGGCAGAGGATATTTTTAAGCAGGAAGGGAGAAAGAGACAGAAAGAGAGCACGCACTGGGGACAGCAGTGTCAATTTTATGGTGTTCAATAGAGCTATGATGTTCTCATATAAAGGTCATCTCTTGAAACAAAGGAAAACTGGTAACCATGGTTTATACTGAGATGATGTCACATGGGGTAGACACTGAATGTATATATTACATTTCTCTGTGAGGGACCATAGTCAAGCAGGTAAGCCACATGATTTGCATGTATAAGGACTCAGCTCCTGATATTCTCTGTTTAACCCTTTTCGCATGGCATTTTCCATGCAAAAGGGCACCTGGAGTGTCACGCGATTGTAAGGAGTGATCTGTACGAAGCACTCACAATCGTGCAGCGCTCCAGGGTAGGGCAGGCACCAATCGTGCACCTTTTCCTCTTCAGCTAGAAGCCGAAAATGGTGCATGATTGTGCATTGCTCTTGAGCCCCATGCGCACTTACTTGGCGTGCAGAGCCTCCGGAGCTATGCCAGTCGCGCTTCCTGCCCCAGCGCAGCCTGGGAAAATCCCAGTCTGCGCTGCGGAAGGAAGAGGCGGGGCTCTCACACGAGTAGGCAGCTCATGTGGAGCTGAAGGACCCTGGACACGACAGCCTCTCGCCAGAGGCTGCTTGCACGATCCCTGCACCCCAGTGCCAGAAGAAGGTAAGGTGCGGAATTGGTCAATTAAACAGCAGGTGATGGGAAAGAGCCTTGCCTGAGACCCTAGAGAATCACTGTTGGGCAGAGCAGACCACCTGATGTCCTTTAGAACATGTTGGGACTGCAGTAGCCAGTGCTGTCTGGGTCACGTGGGAGATGCAGTCCAACACATCTGGAAAGCATCCAGTTTGGGAAGACTATAGAGGATACTGGAACGGAGAAGAGAAACGGCCCTCATACAAGGCAAATGCCTGTCTGCTCTTCCTCTAAGGTACTGAAGCAACATACATAATGAACTCGAGGGGTACATTAAGCTGAGACAGATTGGCACTGTTTGGGCATTCAAAATACCACTTATTTCTATACATGAATAGGGTGCTCGGTTGCATAGTTGTGCCCCTTTTCCTTTCCAACAATTGGGGAAAATGTGGGATAAGAAATAAATATCACTGTTATCATCATTAATGTGCACCCTGGCTGAGCAGAACTATGAACCAAGGTCTTGTTCATCCAATTTCAACATTCTTCTCATTACACCACACTGACTCTCAGTTCAGTCCCTCAAATGACCTGGATAACCAGAGCTTAGGCCATTTCCACACTACACTGTTATGATGCTACTATTCCACTTTCAACATTCTGTGGAATTCTGGAGTTTGCAGTTTACTGAGCCAAAGAGCAATCTGGCTGAGAATTCTAAATGCTCCTCCCTAAACTGCAAACCTCAGGATTCCATAGGACGTTGAAAGTGGAATAATAGCAGAGGGTAACAGTGTAGTGCGGCAATGGCCTTGCAGTTTCCATTCCTTGTCATCTTAAGCTCAGTTGTTTAGGGCCAGTCACTACCTGTCCACTACCCCAGGAGGAGTGCTGAGAGAGTAAAACAGGATCACTCTCTGTTTATTATATCAAGCTCTTTAGAATAAAGATAGGACACCAACATAATATATAAACAGGCTGCATCATTTTCAGCAAAACTTCCATTCCAGTCACTTCATAAACAGACCCTGGTCTTCTGAAGTATGGAAGTTAACTTTTCTACTCACAGATCTCTTAATTTTTGTGATGGAACTATGGAGGACAAGTCTTTTCCTGCTTTTTTTCTGGCCTACTCATTACTTTAAAAGCTTTTGTCAATGTTTTTTCCCTGGGACCAATGACATCAACATGCTGAGAGCAGTAGAAAGGATGGAAGGGAATCTAATGTCAACAGTATTCCATCTTTCCAATGTCTGAGTGCCCAGAGCTGGTCTTGCTATGCAGCAAGGAAAACCAAGTTGGCACCATGGTGACAGTGTTGATTAAAGCAAAACTTGGTATCAAAATGGATTAAAAAGTGTTGGCTGTAGTGAGTTGGTGGTAGCAGCATTTGGATTTTGCTTCAATCAGCAACACACCTTGGACCAGCGCTGCCTGTGCCCAGAAAGAGATACTGGAGTGAGGGGAACTGTGGACTTGAAAGAATATGTGAATATTATAAAAATGCAGAATTTTGCTTTTGTTTTTAAAATCAAGATTTTCACTGTTATGATGGTAGAGAAACAAACTTGGTAGGAAGACGTTGGTGCTTGTGTTCAGGCAGGGGGTAGGATTCTGGTATCTTGCAGACACTTTTATCTGTCCCAAGGCTATTATTCCTGCCCACTTATTTCAAGTCTTTCCCCTTATCATAATTCCTTTCCCTCCTCTGCCACCTCAGCTCTTGCCTCAAGACTTCACATCCTTTCGAAAACCCTATCATTATACAAGCAGAATTATGCAAAATAAAGGCATGCAAATTATTTAATTTGCATAATTTATTCCTAACAACATCATTTGTACTTGCTTAGTATTGAGTGCACACAGCCCTCACTACCATAGGACATTGTGCAGAAGCATCAACAAACTCATGGGACATCCCCGTAGGTGGGACAACACATTGGAGCACAAATATACGGTAGTATCCTCAGCTCCATTTTCTCTCATAAAGCTAAAGCAAACATGGAAATATTTCTAGGGTAGAATTAGAGAACACTTAGCCTTTTCTACATAACATCAGCCCTCCACTGAAAACTGGAGTTCTGGTCCTAACATGAACCAAGCCAATACTACCCTATCTTAGCATCATAGTGTTAACCTGTTCATCCCCAGGCCAGCAATTAAAAAAGAGCCAACTAAGGTGGGGGAGCATCGGACCTCCCTATACATAGTAACAGGCAAAAATTGGCAATTTCAGTAAGTATTCCATGTTCCCGTTCCCAGTATTACCTTTGCAATTTGAGTCTGGGTACAGTTATTTGTAACAAAGCAAGCTTAATGAACTGGTCTGAATGTTGGACTAGGATTCCAGGAGAGGCTGGAGTTCAAGCCCCGGTGCAGCCATGGAAAACCCGAGTGACTTAGGGAAATCATACTCTTTCAACCTCAGAGAAAGGCAATGGCAAACTCTCGTTAATAACTCTTGCCAAGAAAATCCTAGGCTAGGGCTACCGTAAATCGGGCCATTTCTGCACTACAGTTATAGTTATTCCACTTTCAACATCCCATGGAATTCTGGGGTTTACTGAGGTCAAAGAGCTCTCTGGCTGAGAATTCTAAATGCCTCTCCCTAAACTGCAAACCCCAGGATTCCATGGGATTTTGAAAGTGGAATAATAGCACAGAGTAGAGCAGAAATGGCCTCTGAGTTGATCTGAGGACACAAAACAACATCACAGGCATTTATGGAGATACTGTCATCTTTAAAACTGTTTACCCAGATTCATACCTTGTGTCTCATTAATCCTTTTCAATCCAGGTTGAGATTTGTTTTGGAGAGAGAAATAGCCCTGGTCATCTTCTTGAGTGACAGACTGGCTACTGTTGCTGTTGGCTCTGGTGGATTTCTCAGTGGCACTCAGTAATACTAGCCATAGTGTCCTTCTGGAATCATTACTTAATTGTAGGGATGTCAGTAATACCTGCAAATGTTCTCATCCTCATCTGGTTAGAAAGGGTGTATCAACAAGTCAAGACACCTTGTCATAAATTATCTGTTGCTGCAAGGTTTTGTCAACCCTGCACGAGACCAAAAAGAACAGCACTTTTGTCCCCATTAGCAGTACCTGTAGCAAAAATATTGCAGTTTGTATGACTTCCCCCTTCCAGGATTTTGTTCACCATTTCTTTTATATAAAAATACATTTCAATTTTTTTTAAAAATTGAGGTTTTGCACAAAAACATATAACCACTGAAAATGTGCAAAACCTCACTCAGTGGAGAGAAAACACTTTGTTCTCATGTGTGAGAACAAAATAAGTGATAATTTACATCTCTACCTAATTTGGGACTTAGAGGGACCACATGATAGGGGGTGCTATCTAGTCTGCCTGAAAATTTCCTGAATGGTGCTCAGGGAGTATGACTGTGCAACCTGGTCATTGGTCTGTGGGATTCTTCAGGACCTTATTTTATTCCCCGTAAAACATATCTGGGAGTTTTAGAAGCGTCCTAGGAGACATTTCAAATTGGGGTTGGGTCTCACTCTTGTGCTATTGATTTTCACCTCTACATCTCTTTTTCAACAAATGCCAAGATAGCTCTAAAGTCTTGAACTGTTGCCTGGATGCAGAGATGGATGGACTGGCAATGGGGCGTGGGGGGGATGAGCTCACTTGAAATAAGGCAGAGATGCTGATGATGAGTAGGCAATCCAATGTAGGAATGGGATGCCAACCTGTTCTGAATAGGGTTGCTCACCCTCAGAAACACCTGATTTTCCCAGATAGTTGGAATTGCTTCTGGATGCTCACTTGGCTGCTATGGCCAGGAATACCTTTGTCCTGTTTCAGGTGCTAGCCCATCCTGTAGAACACAGACCTGGCCACAATAACATATGCATTAATTACTTCTCCTTTAGAGTAGTGTAACTCATTCTGTACAGAGCTGCCTTTGAAGAGTGATCAGCATCTGTAGTCAGACTGCTTTCTGACCCTGTTATTTCCAGCTGAAATGCTTCCTGTTTTTTTCCCCCAGGCCCAGTTTAAGGTGCTGGTGCTTACCTATAAAGTCCTAAATAGCATGGAGCCAGGCTATCTGGAAGACTGCCATCTCTAATCTGATCTTCCCTCACAGGACAGGGGTCTTGTGACACATCCTTCCACCAACAGTGTCAGGTTGGTGAAAATGTAGGACAGGACCTTTTCCACAGCAGCCCCTTGACTGCAGAATTCCCTCCCAAGTGGAGTTTTACACTGGCATCAACCATGTCTATGTTCAAGTAGGCTGCAAAAATATGTTTTTATTCCATGTGATTTCTAATGAGTTATAGCATATAAAATTGATTCTATACTCTTTTTGCGTGTGCTTTGGTTCTCCTTTAGTCTTATTATTTAAAATGGATTTTTACATTTTATTTTAAATATTTTCACAAAGCACCTTGCTAAATGCACTTCTGAAACCAAAAGTTGGCTTATAAATAGTATATACTATTATTTAAATAGAAACATATAAAGAATAGAAAGACTCCACTACCACTACCTATCCATCTGAAAGAGGTTTAGAGGAGATAACAATTTCTCCTCAGCTTGTAGCACCTAAGGCTTCTCAATCCTGCTGAAGGCAGAGAGAAATCAACACACAAGCACGCACGCACACACACACCAACCAACCACAAGTCTCCAAAACCTTTAAGAATCAGTGGTTTCCTTTTTTGTTTCTGAAAAATGTTCCTCAGCTAGTGGTTCTGGAAATATTAGAAAGGATCCTGCTCTACCCTGCAATCCAACTCTAGTGAATGTGCTAGAAAAGCTGCAGCATCCACAGGCTCATTGTGCAGCAGAATGTGTTGGCTAAGCATTTCTGTGTAGGTAGGCACTGCTGCACTCACCCCAGGACAGGATAGAAGGAGTACCAGCTAGGAGCAATCCTTTCCAAATCTTCATGTATGAAGGCAAGAAGACTCAACCCTGAATTATACATGGAGCATCCACCCACGCTGCAACCTCTTACAAGCTTGCACCTCCTTGGAAGGAGGACTTCAGGGAGAGAAAGCTGAGGGTGGCAGAGTAGGAATAGGGGTTGGCACAGAGTGACATCAACACAGCTGGCTAAGGCAAGACTAGGAAAAGACTAAAGGAAAAGCATCAGGAGAAAGCAGCAGCGTGCTGAGACACTTAGGTTTTTGCTCATGCTCCACTTGATCCACACTGGGAGATCCAGCCTGCTCTCTACCCCCATTGAGGCTCCCAGAGTCCAAGTCATGACAGTGCCATGCAGTGGCTTTCCCAAGCGGGGCTGCTAGGCAAGGCAATGGCCACACTGCAGGGAGCCAGACACAGATAATGTCACAAATGAGATCGACTCTAATCTAAAAAGCCAAATCCCCTAATTGGCAGCTCAGGACAAGTCTCCTTCCTGAAATAAAGCTGCAGCTGCTGCTGGAGAAGGTGATATCCAGATGCACCTCTGGATCAAGACAAAAACAGAGAGATGGGAAAAAAAACTCAAGTGTGACCTTACTGGGGCCAGTGTGTTGGTCTGGGCTATGCAAGACCTTGGAGAGTGAGAGTGAACATGCTGGGGTGTTCACAGCCAGGCCCAGAGGGCAGTATGGTTGGGACAAGGCTCCATAGCCAACAGAAGCTGAGGAAGTTGTGGGAAGACTGCCTGGAGAAATCATGAAAGGGAAGCTGGTTTTTAGTTCTTCATTTTGTTATTGTTGTATTTTTACTGTGGGGATGGTGAGAGGTGTTTGTGAGGTTTTCCCCGCCCAAACAATAGGCTTCTTTAACTGGGTGCGTGGAGGGGTGCCATTTGCTGCTCCACAATGGATAGCAAAATGTTTTGTGAAGACCGTGCTCCCCCTTCATTGTAACATCTTTATGATCCATCTGTAGATGAACATCCTTTACTCTCACCTTAGTCTGGGCAGCTTACATTTTTCACAGACATCCAGTCCATAAATTGAAAGCCAAAGATTAATGGGATGGTGTGTCCTCATACACTTGGAAATCCATTTTAATGTAAAAATGAGAATGAGCTGACACACAACCAAGCATCTACAGAATGTGCATCAAGTACGTGGCATTAACCAAAATGAAGAAACATCAGCTCAGGTACTCACAGGGTACCTGGGGATGTGGGTACACCAGAAATCACTAAGATTTTGGGGGCTTTCCAGACAAATGTGCTTTCCAGAAGGGTAGTGAGTGCCAGATGATGTCGCCCTGGTAAATGTGGAATAATTATCATTTTCCAGAACTCAACCCACTCAGTTCAAATGTTAGGAAATAGCGGTTCTTTCCTCAGGAAGCACACCGGCTGTGTCATTTGAGTTTATTGTGCTGGAGGAAGGTGGCTGCAGGAGCATCCAAGGCAGAGATTAGTTATTGCTGCCTGTTCCCTATGACATGCTCTATCACGTTCATCAAGATATACCAGGATTCACAAAGCATAGCTCCTCCTGCCAAGGGAATAATCCCGGTTCTCAATGGCTCAGCTAAATTTATTTCCTTATTTGAGAAACCTCCCTGCTAGCAAAGACATGCATGTCCAGAGGACTAAGCTCACAACAGAACCCATCTGGCTCAGCCGGCTGGAGGCTGAAATGCATATTGGATTAGAAGCAGGAGGACGATGAACACACAGTGATGCAACCAATTTAGCAGAAGAGTGCAGCTCATCAAGACACTGGGCAAAACAATGTGGCTAAACTGGGGGAATGAAAAGGAAAAGCATGGCTGGGATCCTGTTGGGGACTTACATCTTTGTAAGCAGATGTACATATGCAGGAATTAGAATTAAGCAGTTCCGTAACATCCATATCCAGTTAAGGACTGCTTTAAAGTTACTACTCAGGAGAGCCAGCAAAGTGACTGATGCAGAATGGTCTTGTGGTGTATCGGGACACCGGCTGGGGAGTGCCAATGCACATCAAGACACTCTTGCTGGTGCCCCATTACACATCTTTGTAATTCACTAACAGGGTTTCTTAGTATGTGTAAAGTTACGTAACATACACCTTAGTAAAGGATTCTGGCCACTTTCTTTTTCATCTTGGATCAGCAGGGAGCAAATGAAGAGGACACAGGGTAGGCACAAGGCTTTCTTGCATACATGGCGTTTCCCAGTACATATGTAGGTCAGCCTACTAACTTTTGATCTTGTTATCTTGGATCTTGCTAATTCTCACTTTTCCTGTAACACTTTAAGAAAACTTGCATTGGTTACAGTTCAGCAAGGCATAGATAAGGAGCAAGGAACTGACGTGGACTGTAATCCTCTCCTCACCCGCCTCTCTTATGGACACTTACATATACACACACACAGTCTCTAGGTTTGAAGCAGATCACGTTCTGGTTCTCTTGACAGGACAGCGATAGCCAAACTGGCAAAAGTCTGAGAGCAGCTGGCTTTCACACCTTCTAAGCGGCTACAGGAAAGGGTGTTGAAGAGTGTTGGGGAAAAAATAAATGTCTGGACCCCACATCAAATAACCAGAGAAACACTGCCCTAGAATAGTGCTACACAATGGTAGTCACTGGACTGGTGTTGGTCGTCAAGTCATTGACTGCCAGTCCCTGGCAAAGATGCAAAGAATATTTGAAAACTAAACAAATGGTCAAAATGCATGTTTTTTGCACGTCAAGAAACCCAGAAGAGAAGACTCCTAGACTGACAAGAATATTCACATTTTGGGACTAATTCTGCAGAAAATTCTCATGTGATTAATTTGCATACAAAATGAAGTTTTCTGCACAACTAACAGCTTTTTCTGTGCAATGAGTAATATTTCTGTGCAGAAATAGTATATTTTCTGCACAGGAAATGTTGTTTTTGCATAAAAAACAATCTCCTATGCAAAACAACCACATGCAAATTTTTGCAGATTAAATCCCGAATTGTGAGTAGGTTTCAAAAACTGTGTGCTTTTTTAAGACTTTCTCGCAGCCAGAAGTGAGCAGTTACCATCCTTAATCCCTAGTGAGTTTTCATGAAAGAAAGAAAAAATTGAAACCATTGTTATTAATTTTATTTATACCCTGACTTTTCCCTAAAATTGGTCCCTCACACATGGAGAAAAAAAATCTAATTGCTGTCTACCACCTCAGAGAGCTTGAGAAGTACTGCCCTAGAAAGCTTCATCACTGATTAGGTATTTAAACCTGGGCATCTCTGGCCATACTCTGACACTCTCTTACTTAGGTGGAGAAATCTTTTGCCCTCCAAATGAGTAGGATTACAAATTCTGCACTTCTATGCTGGCTGAGGCTGAGACCAGTTCAAGTCCAACATACATGGTCAGTCAATGGCTCACAAACCATGCTTTAACACCACCACCACAATAAAAGATGCAATACCACACTAGAAAGCACTGAGTTTGAGTATCTGGGAAAAGGGACTAACTTCTACAGAAGAACAAGTAGCATCTTGTAAAAAGTATTTTATTACTTTCCTGAAATACCCCTGGATAAAAGGGGAACTACTGCTAATGGCTATAGGATGAGGGAGCTGAATTATCTGTGAGTTCAAAGAAGTTCTTTGTTCCTTTTCCAAGCGACCTTGAGAAGTGGCCCAGTCTGGCACAGCTCAGAGAGCCAGCCATGTTGCCTTTCATACAAACAATAGGCAACTAATTTTAGTAGGTTTCTTTCACTGCTAGGTTGGCTCTGAGCTAACAGTGCTGTGTAGGAGTCAACACTGCCATGGGCACCTGTAGGCATCTGAACGCAAGCAGACAGGAAAGGACAAAAGCCTGGGGCGTCAGGCAAGTAGCACTGTGATGTGGGGAGAACTTCCACCCTAGCCTTCCAAACTCAGCAATTAGGCAACTGGCAGGGCACTACGCAACTCTACCCTGAAATATAATTGCTCCCCATGGGTGGGAATGGAAACGCAACAGCAGCCGCAGCAGCTGTTTTCAACTAAGGAGAGTCTAACTCCCTCCCCACATCCTTCCAGCCATGCAACTACCACCAGCTCCAGAAGGAGACTGTGCTGTGGGTGGGCAGCATGCAGGGGCTTCTATACTGGCTGCCAGCTGCCCTCTTTCTTGTACGGCTCACCAGCACAGTTGCTGTTGCTGCCTGCACCATGCACAAGTGATTCATGTTCTTCAGCAATGGGGCACATGTGTGTGGGTGCACGTTTACCTTTGCTTTCTCTGAATGAAGGAGGTACCACCCCCAGGCCTCTGCTCTGGATCTTCCCATGCTGAGAATGTCCAAAGGGAAGAAGAGCTGATGAATTATTTTTAGCCAGGCCTTCCAAAAGGAAAGGAGGTGAAGGAAGATGAGACAGCAACAAGGGAAAGTTTCTGCCCAGACCCCACCCAAGAGCATCTGGGTTTTTGCTGACTGGAGAGGTTTTTTAATGCTTATGTCAGCTTTCCTTCACCTGCAGCTCTCCAGATGTGCTGGGCTACAACACCCATCATCCTCATTCAACATGGCTGGTGGGGAATGATGGGAGCTGTAATCCAACACATAAGCAGGTTTCCAGCCTCATGTGAAGGATGTACAACACTCTCATAAGAGGAGATGCACCTTTCCACAACACTCACTAAAACTCACTAATTTTATTTATAGACAGACACTACCACACCCACCTCTCTATGTATGTAAAAATAATTACTGCTCTGCTCTGTCTATTCTTTTCTTTTCTCTTTTTTTTACCCATAAACTGGGCATAGTATCACTACATGCTTTTCCCAGAAGGCTTCCCTGGCTTGTCCCAGCTGCTGGTTCTAGCAGAAGGGATGAGCTGATACCAGGGAATAGCAGCAATGTTTACAGCTAGCCCTCTGCCCCAACCAGGGCCCATAGATGCTGAGACTCCTAAAGGATGACCAAAAAAGATGCTCCAACAGCATTATCCAACTCACATGTATTTTGCTAATTCATTGTTGGTATTTTTTTTTCATTTAGTAGTACCCCATAATCTGAGGTCCTAAATTGGAATTTACTTAAGCCATTTCTGCACTACACTGTTACAGTCCTATTATTCCACTTTCAACATCCTATGGAATCCTGGGGTTTGTAATTTAGGGAGGGGCTTATAGAATTCTCAGCCCTTTGGGTGAGCCCTGAGCTCAGCTCTCAGCCCTGAGCTCTTTGGCCTCAGTAAACTGCAAATCCCAGGATTCCACAGAATGTTGAAAGTGGAATAACAGCACTATAACAGCCTAGTGTGGAAATGGCCTTAGGTTGCCCGTAAACCCGTCATTGATGCCAAGGCCTCCCACCACCACTGCCTGCACAGTCCTGGGGGTGCTTCCAGCTGTCGTTTTTCTGCTGCAGACAAGAGGAAAAGCCCCAGACTAAGTCTCCGCTTCCCTCTCCAAGGCGGCCCCTCCCGACGCCCTACTTCCCCCCCCACAGGAGCGGCCAAAGGAGACCAGCAGACCACCTCTGCCGCCACCGCCCACTACCATTGTGCGGCCCCGGTCCACGCACATGTGTTTCTAATGCACCCGGAGCCCCAGGGAGCCGGCGTGCGGAAAAACGGCACCAAATTCCTTTCTGATCAAGTCATGGGCCCCAACACCAGCAGCGGCCTCCGCAAGAGGGAGGGGCACCGGGCCGGCCAGACCCTGGGCGTGGAGGAGGAGGAGGAGGAGGACGGGGCGGCGGCGGGGGAAAAAGGCCAGGAGGGGCCAACCACGCGACCCCCTCCTCCTATTGTGGAAAGGGCAGGACTGGGAAAGAAGGGTGGCTTGGCCTTATGGGGCGGGGAGTCCTTCAGAGTGTGTTTAGGGATCCCGTCAAAGTAACACCACCAGCCCCAAGGCTTCTTCGCCGCCTCCCTCGCCCCCCCACCTCTGCTGTGGTTGCTTCCTCTACGACCCTCCCTCCTCTGGCCGCCAGACCCACAACCCAAATTCCCACCCTCCACCCCACCAAGGAGGGTGGTCCAGGCTCCCGCGTCGCCCTGACGGTGCCAACAAGCCTCCCCCTCGGAGACGGCAGCCAGCAGGCGCTTTCGGGTGTCCGGGGAGGGGAGGGGAGGGGGGCGGTGGGTCCAACGCGAGGAACCCCGCCGCCAACACGGGGAGAGGGCCCCCCGGCAGCTCCCCCGCGCTGCCCCCGCCGCCCGGCTCGCCCTCTCCCCTCCCCGCCCCTCCCCTCCCGCCCCGCCTTTCTCCGGCTCTCGGGACGCCCGCCGACTTGAAAAGCCGAAGTCACGTCACGCGCGATTCCGATTGCTGGGGAAGGAAGCAGAGCCGAGGAAAAGGCCGGCTCCTGCTGAGCCTCTCCAGGTTGCCCGCCTTGCTGCTCCCGCGCCCATCCGCCCCCCCGCCCCGACCCCAGGACCACCCAGGTGGGGCTAATTGTGTAAAAGAAAAGTTTGCTGGCGGGCAAGAGCGAGGACCGACGAGCAAAGCCGGAGCGCTCCGCTCTCCACCCCGCCCAGCCCGAGTCTTTTGTCCGTCCCTCGCTCGCTCCCAGCCTGGCGGTGGGGCAGAAGGCAGTTTTCTGCCACGTTCAGCACTTTTGCGGCTCTCGATCCGGGGAGCCGCTCCAGCTCCCACTGCCAGGCCAAAATGGAATTGATGCCCTTCCGCCGGCCAGTAAGCAGGCCGGCAGGCAGGCGGGCAGGCAAGCGTTGCGGGGGGAATTTACAGCCTTCGTCCCCGCGAGGCAGGGGTCTCTCACCCCGCTGGCCTTGAGCCGCGGGAGCTGGTCCGGTGCCCCCTCTCCCTCCCCCTCTTTCTCCCCCCGCCGCAGCAGCCTTCCACTTTCTCTCTTTGGGGCTGGACTGCAGACCACACGCCCTGGTGCGTTGACAGCTGCTGTCCCGCTAGGGTGGGGTTCGCGGCATAAAGAAGTTATTGTTCAACCCCACCCCCACCCCCGGCTGGCTCACATGCAGCGGCTTTCGGGGAAGAGGGACCCAGAAGGGGGCCAGAGCGGCCTCCCTTGGCACCCGCTTCCAAAAGCCCCGCCAGGGCTTGGTTTCGGACTATGGAGGGGGGAGGCGGCTACTTCTCCGGATTTTGTTGCCGGGGCAACATTCCTCTAAGCACGTGCAGAGTGCTGTTGTACTTTCAAAAGGCCAGGTCACTCCCGTCTGTGCTCTCTCACCCACCACATTCAGGATTTAGGGTTTTCCCAGTAAGCACGTACTAAGGCTCAAGTCCAGAGCGGCCGCAAACTCCACCGGCGGAGGTTGCTGAGCGGGGATGTTTTCTCATACATCTTTGGAAAGGTCTGATCTGCGTCAGCCACCTCGGCCGTTTTGAAAGGACATCGGAGCTTTGCAGATTTGTTCTCCAAATAATTGACTCGGATAACTGTGTGCTGAACTCTGGCGCTACCGAGACCACGCCCACGCTCCCGCAGATACCAGCCCCGGACGTTTTCCGGAAAGAAGAGGAGAAAGCCACACTTGCAAGACAAAGGCCATTTCCACACTAGACTGTAATAGCGCTATTATCCCACTTTCAACAGCCTATGGAATCCTGAGGTTTGCAGTTTTGGGAGTGGCTTCAAAAGCCCCTCCCTAAACTGCAAACTCCAAGATTCCATAGGATGTTGACAGTGAAATAATAGCGCTATAACAGCCTAGTGCGGAAATGGCCAAATTCAGTCAAGCTTGGTGGGGGGGACCGCTGGCCCACTTCTCTCTTCAAAGGGTAGCAGGGGGGCATGTGAGTATGGGGGCGGCTACCCAACTCTGCCCTGAATCTCCAAAGTGCAGATTGACTTCAAAGCCTCAGATAAGGAAGCTCCTTTTTACAAAGTGTTTTCATGCCTGCCCAGCGGTCCTTTTTCATCCTTATCCTTTGTCTAGTTGGAAGCTTTTGAGCAGTATTGGTATTAGAAGGAGGTCTGTAGAAACATACTGTTGGTGTTGGGTTGCAGCAGCATATCTCAGCAAGCAGTGCAACCAAGGTTGCACGGGGGGGGGGCAGAATGGGATTCAGCTCTAGCCAATCCTATTGTGTGTAGCGGTGTGTCCCTGGCTACAAAATATAAGGTAAACAGCAGCTAATTCCAAAATTCTCTATTAGTTATGTGTGATCAGCAAAACAAAAAGAAAAGTGGGGAGCAGATAAGCCTAATTCACTAGCAATGCCCAGAACGTTAAAAAAGCAGAGATCTATAAGCATGGCCACCAAAACAGAAATTGTAAGACAAGCAGATGCATTTTGGAAGAAGCCTTCAGGTCCTTGTTAGAAGGTTCAGATGTTTTTATTTATGTAAGGCTTACCTGCTGCCACTCCAATACAAGGACGGGCAACTCTAGCACTTAATACATGCTCAAGCATGCCTGCTTTTCTACCATTTATGTTAATAGATGGCAGGGTGTATGTAAAGTGGGGGGAGAATGAGGGCATTGCCTCCCAAATAAGAGATTTTCTCTGCCAATTAAATTTTCCTTCAGTTTCCAAATTTCTAGCCTTGCAAAGAGTGAGACACTGAAAATCACTCACACCTAAACTCTTGCATTTGCTGTGTCTGCATTCCCTCAGTCACTTTGCCTGCCCCACTTCTTTGGATGCCTGAACTGTACTTCAAAATGATCAACTGAAGTTTTAAGTCACTGCAGTGCTAAAAATTTTCAGACTGAAAGAAAATTTCATCAGTGGGCCAGAATGATTGTGGAAGGAGTGGCCTCATTTTGACACACACCCCATAGCTACATCCCTAACAGATAGGCAGTTGGAGGGAGGGGTTGCTTACAACTCCCATTGGCCCTAGGTAGCATAACCAGTGGTTAAAGATTACAGCAGCTGCAGTCCCAAAACATCTGAATGCCACAATTTGCCCAGCTAGCCCTGATGTGAACCCTGTGTGAGATTCACACATACCTAAAGAGGCTTGCAGTAGACTTAAAGCAGTGGCTGCCAGGCTTAAGGATAAGACCAAGTACCAGTTAAGGAGCTGCTTGGGGAAAAGAGGAACATTGCAGGAAGACAAACATTTCCAGCTGGGCCCCAGATGGAAAGGGGTTTCCTCTCCCACACTCTGAGGGCAAGCTTGATGAGAGTGCTTATGCTGTTCATGATGCAGGAGGGAACAAAGGAAAGCCAACCAGCTCACAGAGAAGCAATCTCAATTAGTAGGATGGCAAGCATGGATGGCTGAATTGGGGAGGGGGGAGAAAAAAGAATGAAGTACCAGGAAAGGTATCCAGGGGAGGGGAGGGGAAGCTGAGTGGAAGTCTGGAAACCAAGCCTTATGAGGAATGACTGAAGGAACTGGATATGTATAGCTTGGAGAAGAAAAAACGGAGAGATGACACGATAGCTATCTTTATCTGAAGGGATGTCATGTAGGAGAAAGTCCAATGCACAGAAAATACAGCTTGTTTTTTGCTGCTCCAAAACTAGAACACAAACCAATCGATTCAAATTAGAAGAAAAAAGATTCCGCCCAACCAATGGGAAGAATGTATTTATTGCAAGAGCTGTTCAACAGCAAAATAGATTGCCATGGAAGGTGTGGATTCTCCATCTTTGGAGGTCTTTAAACAGAGGCTGGATGGGCCACTTTCAGGATTGCATTAGAAGTGTACTTCTACATGGTAGGGGGTTGAACTAGATGCTCCTACAGTCTCTTCCAGCTCTAGGATTTTTTTGATTCCCTGATTCTAAGCAGGGGGAACCAGTGTGGCAGAATGGCTGGAGCAGCCTCCTCTAAGCTTGCGCCCTTCAGATAATTTGAACTATATATCCCATCATCCCTGATGCCAGCCATCCCATGCCAGCTAATTTACAACAGCTGTAGTGTAAAATATCTGGGTGGTGGGTGATGAAGGGCTGGCTGGGTTAAAGTGAAAGATAAAAGAGTACAGAGATCTCACCTAATACCTCCCCCAGCCATTAAGATCACTGGACCAGTCACACTCTCTTTTAGCTTGACCTACTTCATAGGGTTGCGGTGAGGACAAAATGGAGGAAAGAGGGTTGTATCCTGAGCTTGAAGGAAGCATGTTTTAAAATGGTCTTGGTATGATAGGTAAATAGAATGAGATGGCTAACACAGTATTGGAAACAAGAATTGTCTTTAAAGTTATAAAGAATTACATTAGTAAAACTTGGTGCTAGAGAACTAACTTATGTCATGACGTGAATGGCCAGTTAGCCTTTCAGGAGGCTTGGGAGGGTAGTATTTATTCTTTGAATTCCTATTGGCTGTAGCCTGGAGCTCACTCTGGCAAGTACCAGACAAATGCTGTACCTCTGGAGAGATGGGAGTCAGGTGAGTTGAGGGCAGCCACTGCCCTTGAAACAGTTCACCAAAGGGACATCAGACTTTCTTCAGGCTAGATTTCTCCTCGCCCTCCCTTCTCCATAGACAAGAAACATTGCCTTGGAAACAAATCCATTAGCACACCCAGAGCACTCAGTCCCATCTCTAGCAGCAGAC
This sequence comes from Iguana delicatissima, assembly GCA_948472985.1. Lineage (NCBI taxonomy): Eukaryota > Metazoa > Chordata > Lepidosauria > Squamata > Iguanidae > Iguana > Iguana delicatissima. The sequence continues at coordinate 1,532,230 of CAOKZL010000244.1, forward strand.
TACTCGAGGAATGACCCCATTTTCTATTCGAGGGATTTTCTCCCACACTGACCTTTCCCTGCCATTTCTTTTCCTCCCTTTCTGCCTAAGCTCTTTGAGGCTCTTCAATTGCCTGTGGCCCAGATGAGCAGCTATCCAGCCTGCCCCCAAAATGCCCCAGGGTCTTTACTGGGTAGGATCCCAAGAATTTTGCTTGGTTGTTCCTTCTCCATTTTCTCGAGTTAGTGGTATAATTTGTACAGTGCCACTTATGTTCATAGCCTTTTACAGTGGGAGGGCAAGAAAGGACAAGTCTCTGCTCCAAGGGGTTTACAATCTAAAGATCTGGGAAGAAAACAAGAAGATTCTGGTTCATCCTCCCTCTGTTCCTCTGAGATCTCCTTTATCTTTGTAGGTGATCGTTCCTCCCACCCCAGACATGTGCCTATCTGAGCATGGAGTATCCCCTGAATGTGTTTGTCATTTCCTGCCACAAACTCCCACCCTGTTTATGGTTAGTGGATGCAAGCACACCATGTGTAGGCTGCCTTTCAGGCTGAAGAGGCCACAGGGCCCAGCTTCTGAGCTGGAAACAGAGGGGAGTGTCCTTAAAAAGGGAAGGAACTCGGCAAAGAGGAGCAGCTGGAGACCTTCTGCTTTGGAGGGAAGAGGAGGAGGGGACTCGGGCTACAAAGAAGGAGGGGACCTCCTCTGGGCTGTGAAGCTCTGGGGGTGGGGAAGGGAGAGGAAAGAGGCAGCTGCAGCAGCACACCACTTACTCACTCTGGTTGGGCCAGCAAGGGAGGTGGAGTAAGATGAAATGTTGATAACTGTTTTTGAACAAAATAACCACAGAAGAGCTGTGGCCATCTATATGGCTCTCCACAAGCCACTGCAAAGCTCATGCATGAGCAGGCACATCCTGACACTTTCCAGCAGGTGCTATTGGATTACAAATCCCATCAGTCGCAACCAGCTTGATGAGCAGGGATTATTGATTTTGTTATCCAAACATCTGGCACAGTGGCATCTCATGATACATAACAAAAGCTGTCTGTTCTTTTGTCCGTTTGTGACCTATGGGCTACTGATTTGGGCAGCCCCGGGAAACATTGTAGTAGCAAAAGTGAAGAAGCTGGTTTCACCAGTAGGTTGGAAAAAAAAAAACTGGCTTAATGCTACTTATGGCCAGAAAATATGCCCTCACCAGAGAAGCCCTGGGAAAAGGAAAACCCTTTGGCCTTGGTATGATGCCACATGCCTACACCACTTCAGATGAAAAAGAAATACAGGAATGGTTGCTATACTTTCACAAGGATTTTGCCTTATAGAGATATAAGAGCTTTCTGCAATCTGAGTGGAAAGAGGAAACCACAACAGTGGTCCAGGGAACAGCATTCTTGGCAGACAGACAGAAACAGAATGAAGGGCAGGGTGTGGTACAGCTAGCATGAAGGGGACTTGAGAAATTGAAGAAACTATTTGCAGAGACAGAGGGACAGAAAGAACAAGCAAGCACCCCACACGTGTCAGTGATGACTGAGGGAGTGAAGAGCAGTAATTCAAGGTAAATGAAACCTTCAATAACAATCATCTCTAAGTTTAAATTCTGAGTCAGTACTCTCTTTAAAAAAATGAAAAAATCTACGCACACTACAGAATTGGTCTCTAAAGTATATAAAGTGCTGGTCATGGAGGTTTTTAAAAAGCAGAACCAAGCTCAGCGCCCCAGGACATACTAGAATATCCAATTATTGCCAGTTGTATATGTAACACATAGAGTACAGGTATTTTCTATTGTTCTGTAACTTGCTCATATGCAGAACATTTTACATGTGGAATACACTGAAACTATAAGACTATGACTTAGGTTTCTTTCACATGACACAGTTATACCACTTTAATACCATTTCAACTGTCAAGAGTCCATCCTATGGCATCTTGGGATTTGTAGTGTCATTAGGTATTTAGAATTCTCTGACAGGGAACAGAAGTCCCTCCCCAAACTACAAATCCCAGGATTCCATGCAGCCTTGGCAGTCAGAGTCCTATGCCTGTGTAATGGGAAAGATGCCTGTGTCACAGTTGCCTGACATAGGGCACAGGTAGCTACTGATCTGAACCCAGGTCTAAACATGCTGTTGCATAACAGGTACCTGACTGACTGCTCTATGGAAGTGAATTCACAACACAAGATGAAGGGACTATTTTTTGGCAAATGGGGCTCTGCTAACTTGGGCCATTACTAGAACCTCGCCATTCAATACTGCTTCTCAAAAAAGGTTCACACATAATAACCCTCATGTCTATGCCACAGCTGCAAGTGCCTTCATCATTTGCCATTAAGTCTCAGAGCACAACCAAAGAAAGGAAGAGAACTCAGGAAGATTCCCTGAACCTTCTGGCTCAGAGTGTGAGCATCCATTAAGCGGAAATAGCAGCAAGGCAGGCCTCCTTATTAACACCTGCCCTGCCTCCCTCCCAGGGCTAGCTGGCTGTGGAAATGGGACACATGCCTATTGTTTCGGGGCCTTTGTAAGAGATGACTCCCCTTTCATCTCTCTCTCTCTCTCTGGCAGCCTTCAAACCGAGGTTTTTCTATGCAGCCGCAGGCCCAGAGATGAAAAAGAACGGCTCAGGTTGAAACATCTGAAGCATCTCTGTGGAAAGCCCGGGCTCAAAGAACGACTGTGAAAGGGACAGGTCTTTGCCCCATGCAGCCTCCAAAGAGAATGGCGAGGCCTTCTGGCCAAAGATAGCGCCCTCGCCCTCCTCCTCCTCCTCCGCATCTCCTCCAGGCCTGAGCCGCTACAATGAAGGGATGCAGCGCTTAACGGGCCTTGCCCTCCTTGAACTGGGATGGGCGCCCGCGGCTGCCTCTCCCTCCGGCTCCTGCGCCGCCGCCGCCGCCGCCGCCTTTTTTCCTCTCTCAGACACCCCTCCTTCCTCGCTCCTCGAAGCCCTCCTTCCCGTCCTCCTCGCAGCCCACCGGCCCCTCCTCTCAAGCCTTCAGACCCCCGCCTCCTTCTTCGACCAGCCCCACCTTCCTTTGTGTAGCGCCTCTATCAGGCAACTTTCACCGCCCCCCCAACGGAGAAAGAAGGAGAGGCGGGGAGGGGCAGCGGAGACCCGGGCTCGCAGAAGAGCCGAAGGCCAAGCCGGGCTGCCTCGGGCGGGCGCGCCGCAGGGGCCGCGGGCTTTCCCGCAGGGGGCGAGGCAGGTGGAAGGGACCGGGCGACCCAGGGGACGGGGAGAGGAGGGGGCTCCTGGCACGGAGGCGGCGTCCACGCGGCAAGGGCGCGCCTCGGGTGCGTGCTTGTGTCCGAGTCGGGGGGGCGGGAATCAAGGGCTTTCACGTGGTGTCCCTGCCGCCCGAAAGCAACAGGGATTTCTGCGGGACGAGATACCGGTCGTTCCGCGTGCCTCTTTCCGGCTTCAGGATACCAAAAGGCGCACTCGGGAGGGGGGCGCCTCCTCAGCCAGTGCCTTCCTTGCGCCCCACAAAAGAGGCCTCGCCTCAGCCCCCGACCTGCCCATGCTGCCAATGCACCATTTTGGGCTGCCGGGAATGGTTCCTCTCAGCCGCTCCCGCCCCTCACGGCTGCACCCTCCCGCCCGTCCCAGGTTTAGGGGCGTCTTGCCGGCGGGAGGCGCAGAATCCCCTGGACCATCCTTCGGGGGCTCTTCTCGGGGGAGCGATGGACGACCCGGGGAGGGCGGGGGGCAGAAGAAAAGGACTGGCGCGGCTTCCCCCAGAAAGCAGGCGGGCAGACGCCGCCCACGCCCCCCTGCACAAAGCGGCGCGAACCACCGCCCCCTCCCCGCCGCGGGGACAAAGGGCTGGAGCCGCCCGCTCCCCCTCCCCGCCGGGGGCCTTACCAGTCGGTGGGGCTGTCTTCCCCGATCACCTCCTGATACGAGGCCAGCAGCTCCAGGCGGTTGGCGCTGAAGCCGACGCCAGCCATGCCGGCGGCGACGCTGAAGGATGCTGCTTCGGGACGCGTCGGGGAAGGGGGGCAGCGAGGGAGCCGCGCTCGCAGAGAGAAAGGCCGCCGCCCGCCTGCTCGCCTCGCAGACACTGCAGCAGCGGGAGCGGGCGAGTGAGGGAGCCGGGCGGGCGAGGAGCGGAGGCTCCGCCTGCCAGCGCGCTCGGTCCTAGCGCCGGCCGGGCTCGGCTTCCCCCTCCCACCTCTGGCCGTCCTCGCGCTCCTTCTCCCTCGCACCAGCAACCCCCTCCTCCTCCTCCCGATTTGTCCACATGGGGGTGCCTGGAACCATCAGCCATCTTGCGTCGGATCACTTGAGGCGCTCGGCGAGGCAGGGCGGTGGAGGACCTTTAGCCGAGGAGCCAGAGAAAGCCACCAAGCGCTTTGGAGGTCAAAGCTGAGCCAGTCTCAGGCCGCCGCCGGGTTTAAATTTTCAAAGCAACAGAGGTGCCGAGGCTACGGCCGGCACCTCTCAAGGAAGCTCTTTTTTCTCAGTCCCACAGGCCAGCTGCAGAGGTCCGGGCGAAGCCCTCAGCGAAGGGGCTCTGCACATGGCTCAAAGCCATTTTCGTTCGATAGAAAAGGTGTTTTGCATGCTCAAACCCAACAGGTGCGAAGAGGACCATCAAATCTCAGCATGCATACTGTGCACCACTGAACCTATTCAGCATTTGTCTTGAACTTTGTGACTCTGAAGAAGTTTCAGGTTTCCTGTGCAATATGTAAAGCAACCAGTGAGTATTTGTCAGCCATCCCTTTTTTGTAACCGCAGCTCTTGGTAGCTACACAATTAAGGCCTAGCTTTGAACGATCAAAATTGCATAGCCAACAGTAAACACAGAAGTGCTCTGTAATCCCCTATTAATCAATGCTCTACGCACTATTAGATCCATCAGCAAGACTGGCATCGCTATATAACCTCAAATTCTGTTTGGAGTAAGACCACCACCACTTGTTCCAGCCTTCCTCAAGTCCTTCTCTATTAGGAATCAGGAAGGATTTCAGACTCCTTCCTTGCTTCCCAGAATCGCTTTCACAGAAGATCTTGAAGTCAGTCACAGGCTCACCCCCAGATTGTGTGGGCAGCAGCTGTATTCTCATGCTACCTTGTGAAGCAGGTGCCAACACTTGTCAGGTGTGAGGGTGTTTACAGTTTCTACCCTTAACACTGCATTTCTTTTGTCAGGCACCTGGCTCTTCTAGCCAAAACTCAAGAGGTTTCCAACATCAAAGCAGTTTGCTTCAATCAAAATTCCCAGAGTCCTCCATACAACATGGCCTGTGGCTGGGGAATCTGGGAATTGTAGTCCACCAGGTAACATTTGCCAGCTCTGCAGTCCTGAGGCCTCCCTAAACTCAAGCAGCAATTTATGAATGGAGTCTGGCTGGGACACCCATCTGCCTTAAACTCTGCTTATAGATTATCAACTAATTACTTTCCTTGTGATCATGTCCCCAAAGAATTCATCTCCTCTGTGGCTGTCATGATGCTTTGGCTGCCTGGGAAAAAAAGAAAACACCACTACTTAAAAAAACACGTGATATCCTTGCATTGGGGGTGGCGGAGAACTCTCCCAGGATGGGTTCTGTGACGACTGGACAAAGACTATCCCCATCTTACATCCGTTGCACAACACATCAAAGCCAGCACAAATCAGTTCAAAATAGCAAGAAACTGCAAAGAGCAAGGAAGTATCTCTCACCAAATATAGGATCAGTGATGACCACCAAAGCAGAAGTTAGAATATGGATCAGCCACAGAAATGAGCCACTGGAGGGCCAGTAAAACAGAGCCAAGCACACATGGCCTATAACAGCAAGGTCTGAAAAGAAGGAAGTACATGAAAGATATTCTTAAGTTGTCAGGAGCTGCACAAGAATGATTAATTTAAAAAATAAATAGGAAGAAGAAACAATTCCTGAACTATGGGGGAGGGGGAATGGCCATGGCCATGACTTGTTAAGAAAAGTGTCTGAATTTGTACCACTTCCCACCACCAATAGGTCTTGATGCAAGTGTATATTAGCTTGTTGCTGTGTGTCTTCCAGTCATGTTTGAGTTAGGGCACATTAAAGCAAACATATCATGGGGTTTTATTGGCAAGATCTGTGCAGTGGAGGTTTGCCTTTGCCTTCTTCTGAGACTGAGAGAATGTGACTTGCCTGAAGTGACCCAGTGGATTTCCATGGCTGAGTGGGGATTTGAATCCTGATCCCGAGTCATCGTATAACACTCAAACCACACCACCACTCTTGTTCTGTATACCATCTTAAGCAGGTGCACTTTTCTGGAGAATGTGTCATTAACTTTGAGCAAAGTACACTTGTAAGTATGGTCTTGCCAATACACTATTATCTTCCTCCATTTAATCCTAATGTCATTTTCTCCAGTACCTCCATGAATGATCACTGCACTAAAGCTTTTTACTTATTTATGCCAAACAACTTCCATGAGACAGCTGGTTTTTCATTTAATGTGGCCAAGAGCAAGATAGCCCTAATGAAGCTGAACTCCTAGCCACTTGTAACAAAACGATGTCTTGTATGCTTGCTGTCCAGCCAGGCCATCCCAGTTTGCTGCCCTGCACCATTATTCCCCAGCATGTTGTTAGCCGAAACAACGGTACTACCATCTTCTTCAACTGTGCCAATAATGCTGAGGCCCTGAGCCATGGATTTGAAAGCATCGCTTTGCTTCAAAGTGTCTCATATTGTAACCCCACCTGTAATTTGCACCTGATTTCTCCATCTCTAGTATCCCATGCAACCCCTGTAGAAGCTCAGTAACCACAGCACACAAATGTAAGAAAGAATTAAAAGACATATTTTATTAGGCACTGAAAGAAGTCACCACTGTGGCGAGAAAGAATTACAGACTCCCAGCCGGACAGGATGGTTCTGGGAAGCACACTTCGATCAAAACAGAAATAATGACTCTTTGGTAGGGATGCTGTGGGGTTCAGTTCTGGCCCAGGAGTTGTGAGCTACTGGCAGATGCACATTGTATACTGGGGAGTGAACTGCATCTTTATGTCACAGTGAGGGAGAAACAGTTCTGGCTGATGAGAAAAAGCTGGCAACTTGCAATGCCTCTGTTCTCCGTGGCATTTTAGCATCATTTTTACTTGACTTGTTGCAACATATAGCACAATGCTTTATTCTAGCAAGAGCTAGTTTCACTCTGGAATTAGGATCTTCCTAGTCTAAAAACACTACTGTTACCAAAGCAGAAGTTTTGGAGGAAACATGATTCATCTTGACTTTGGGAAAAGCTATTATACTAGTATAATATGCCTAGAGTGGGCTCCTACTACTAAGTGTGGAAATAAAGACAAAAGGCAAAATAGATTGGCACAATGTTGATCCAAACTGGATTGCAGGAGTGTTTTGCAATGCTTTCTCAGCAAGAAGAAATGGGTAGCCCCATCACAAAGGAGGCAGGGAACAACAAAAACAAACCGTATTCTGACACACTTTGGGAAAAGCTGTTGCCCCCATGGACCTCACAACAAGCATGCACAGACAGTGGAGATAATGAAAACTAGGGAAGGCCAGATATCTTCACAATAGTGCTAATATCTGGGATTGTTCATTTAGGAAGTAACATTCCTGGGCCTCCCACTTCTTTGGTTATAGCTGGCAGAAGAACAGTGGTATGGGCAAGTGTCAAGTCCTTCTCACTAAGGACACTATGGCTTCCCAGCGTGGGAGGGTTGCTGGTGATCCTGCCCCATCTTTGAGTGCTCATGCAGAATGGAATTCTATGTTTAAGGGAGGGAGGCAAAAAAAAAGAGAGGGAGGGAGGGAAGGCAGGCAGGCAGGCAGGTGGGCAATAGTCAAAATCCATGTAACTGAATCCTAAGTACTGAAAGGGAACCATGAGCATTGTACCCCCGGGGGAATGATTGTCAAGTGAGGGGTCTCGGCTGAGTGCGCTCTCTCCCCACCCATCTCTCTTTCAGGACAGGATGAGCTGTGGGAAAGAAGGGATGCAGGGCTAGGGTAGGCAGCAGCTTGGGCAGTCAGGCATTCTCCTCCCCACTCCTCTCTCTCTAGCTCTCCTTCTCACACATGGGAAAAAGCATGGCTCTTGCACAGCGGCTTGTCCTTTTTGGAGTAGAAAGTCTTTCCTTCCAAGTTGACCTGGCAGATCTGCAGAGAAAGGAAGCAACTCAGTAAAGCAAACACCTGTCGTTCTGCCCCCCACCCCACCCATTTGCCTCCCCCCGTTCATTCACAAGGACAAAGGGGAAGGGCAATGCCACAGAAGCTGCCCAGCGTCTACCAATGCTCAGCTTCACATTGACATCTGTTGCCTGCTACGATTTATTTGTCAGCTGTCAGCAGGAGGCATCAACTTTGCTTGCCACAATGCAATGAAAGAAACCTGGATGGGATGAACCAAGCAGTTTCACTCTCTACACCACCAGCTGAAGAATCTTTGCTTGATAACATGCTTTATTCTAGCAAATGCTGCCCCTGCCTGTGAGCAACATCTTGAGTCCTTTTATAACAAATTGTGCCTGAAATGTAACAGAGCAAGACTCTTGTAGAGCTGGAATAAGACTTACTAGCATGTGTGTGTATGTCTGTGTGTGCACTCACCGCACAGACGAAACAAGTATCGTGCCAGCTGAAGCCCAGTGCCTCTAGGAAGCGATCACCAGCATCTATCTTGAAGTCACAGCCACGGCATTTGGTTCCAAACATCTTCTCATAATCTTGAGGCAGCCAAAGTGTGGGGACAGGAAGGCGGAAACATTATGCTTGGGCCAAAATAATCAACAGGTCAAGCAAGGAAGAACACCTCTGCATGCATCCCCCGAACATAAATCTCTCATGCTTGCAAAAAAGTAGACTGGTTTCCTTCAAGGGCCATATGTTGATATTTTAGGAGCACAGGTAGCTACCTTGCACTGACTCAGATTATTGGTCCATCATGCTCAGTACTGTCTGTCTATGCTGACTGGCATCAACTCTCTAGGTTTTCAGACAGAGGTGTGTCCCGGTCCCAACTGCTAGGTGTCAAGAACTGGGCTTAGGACCTTCCATCACGCAAAGCATGCCCTGTGCCTTTCCACTGTGTTGCTACTATGTGCAACTCAACATTAATTCAGAAGCTTCCTCTTTCACCCTAATCTACAAATCTGTTATTCCTGCCCGAGGTCTCCTTCTGCCTCTCTAGTTGTGATTTCTTCCTACTATCTTACCCCCTGTACTACTCCAGCACACGTGTCTCTGCTGTTTTAATCAGGGCCCTCAGTGAGCTAACCAACTGTGATGTTGCTCTGGAGGCTGGTGGGCTGGAAGACCAAAGACACTGAGGAGATGGCAGACAGCCCTCGCAGTTATGTCAAGCAAGGCTGCACATGCTGTTAACAATCCTGCACACACGCCCTCCCCACCCCACCCAGCATCTGATGAAAGGCAGCTGTTCATTCATCCGGGAGAATTCCAGGCCCTTTCACAATGTGGGGGTGGAGATAGAGGCTACTTCATTTCTGAATTCTTTCTCCCCCTATGAACCTCTCAGTGGAATATTCCAGAAAAGGATAGTGTTTGTCAGCACTGGGATGAAGGGAAAGAACAACGTTTCCCAGCATGCCCTATGGCCTGCTCTGTGATGCAGGTGCTATTCTACCATCTCCATAGCAACCTTGTGGAACTGGCACTGCCCGGCAACCATCACCAAGGGGGCAGCCAAGCCAGGGTCAGAGGAGGACGCCATTACAAGTGTTTTGTTTCCAAGGTTCCTGCTGCTGCCTACAGAAGTCAGGAAAGTCAAAAGTAGAAATACTATCAATGATCTATTCTCTACCCTGCCCTTCACTCTTTTCTGGAGAAGACTCATTTGGTGCTAGATACTCCCATTCCAGGCAAGATTATGAACATTCAGCACACCTCTTATTTAATAATCTAGTACAAGGTTGTCCTAGGTGTCTCTCAGAAGAACCCCATTCCTTTTGGAAAGTCTTCTTCAATCTCTTCCCTGCAAGTGTTGATTATAACCTCCATCATCACGAACCAACAGCTGTGCTGGCTGGGGTGATGAGAGCTGTAATTCAACACAATCAGAGGGTGCCAGTTTGAGGGTGAGGACTCTGATCCAGGGAGCTACAGGCAATTTCCTCCATACCTCTCTCACAGTAAGGTTGCCCTTCTTCCATGTAGAAGGCACGGTTGCGGATGGGGGTCTTGCAGGCGGCACAGATGAAGCACTGGACGTGCCAGGTCATTTTCAGGGCATGCATAATTTCCTGAAGCATATGCAAGAATGTGACTTACTTCACTACAAGGCTGAATTTTCTAAGAACTTTCCAACATGCAGCATTATTTAGAACAAGAGCTTACACTTACATTTTTCTGAATAATCTTACCAACCCTGTAAGGTAGGGCTAAAGATATCACCACATTACAGATTTGGGGGTTGCAGGAGGATTGTTAAAGAACACACAGTGAGCTTGTGGCTGAAGTAAGATTTGAACTATAGGGTTCCAGCTTAGAGCTCTTCATCACTTTGCTATATCAGATCAGACTGAGCCAATTCTCAGGTCTCTAAGAGAATTAAAAAGCAGATACACAAGCTTTGCACTACACTCTTCCCTGAGCAGAGCTTGGGGCCGCTTCACATGTACTGTAGTCTCCAGATGTTGTTTGGCTTCAACTTCAAGCAGCCCCAGACAGTACTGCCAACAGGGTGAGATTATGAGAGTTGTAGTCCAACAACATTCAGAGGGCCATAGCTCCCTCATCTCTTAACTAAAAGGGATCAACAACATATTTGTTGCTAGCCAGGGAAGCAAGGTGCAATAGCAATAACTGGTTCTTTATAAATTGGAGGTAGTGGGTACAGGACATACCATTGAAGCCCCAAGTGCTGGTTATCATCTATAAAAGCCTCATGTGGCCTAGGTCCAGCCTATCTGGAGGATCACAATTTCCCATATGAATCTCCAAGAGGGAAAAACTTCTCTCCAGTGCACCATCTGCACAGGCATATTTAATGGGAATGCAAGAGAGCCCCTTCTCTGTGGCTGTTCTCAGACTTTGGACCTCTCTTCCTAAAGAGGCTAGGCAGGCTCTTTCCTTAGTGTCCTGTTCTTAACAGATAAAAATTTGGTCGGGAATTGGGGAACCAATTGTTTTACATGTATATAGGGCTTGTTGTTTGTGTTGTTGTGTTTCTGACTTACGGTGGCTCCAAGGCAAACCTATCACAGGAATTTCTGGGGCTGAGAGTGTGTGATGTGCCCAAGGGAACCCAGCAGGTTTCCATGGCTGAGTGGGGAACTGAACCCTGCTCTCCAGGGCTGTAGCCCAGCACTCAAGCCACTACACTACACTGCTTCACGCTTCTTTTTTATTGTAGGTTTATTCCATGCTTTCAAAATTATTGTTTTAAATGGTTTTTGCATAGAATTAAAACCATTTAAAACAGTAATCTAAAAGCATGGAATAAAAGTACACTAAACAAGAAGCCCTTTATATATGTAAAACAAACAGTATAGAAGTTCAAAACTATTTTTCATTTTTTTTCATCTTTTGACCTACATGTTATTTTAGTTGTGGGGGGGGGTAAAAATTTTGTAAGAATCTCAGTCTTTGGGAAACAGTGGAGTGTAAATAAATTGATTGACTGATGACACTGGAATGTGCAGCCTGTGACCCCGGAGGCTGTGTTCCAGTTAAACTCACCCCTGTAATCTTCTTCTTGCACTTGGCACAGTTGGGGGCATAGCGTATATCATAGCACTTAGGGCAGAAGATGGAGCCCTTCTCCTCAAAAAAGCCACCTTCATCTAGCACCTTCCTGCACTGTGAGCAGGTGAACTCCTCAGGGTGGTAGTAGCGGCCCAGGGCAACCAGATAACGCCCTCTAGTGGAAAGCAAAGAGAAAGGGTTAGCACTGAGATGGCAACAAACCTGGCTAGGAATCAGAACCCCTTCAGTCCACTAGGGAAAGTCAGAATATTACAGATCTCTCCTCTTCCTGCCTCACGAGGAACTGCTATAGGACACATTCCTCCTGTTGCCATAAAATGGTTGATCTTAAATCTACACTAAGCAAAAAGAACACCTTTGAGGCCCAATTCACACATCACAATGATGTTATCATAATCAAAACTGGATTAAGATATGCTGAGGCTCTCAACTATGTTGCATTTAAGAGGCCACATATCATTAACAACAACAAAGTGTTTCATTCCAATTTATTTTATGCCCCTCCATCATCCAACCCCCTAAGCTACAGCTTACTTGTGTATAAGTCACTAATCACTATCTTCATCAAGCAACAACTGGCACAATATAGTGAGCCATCACCACTGCAGACAGAATTTTCATATCACCTCCCATGCAATGACCATCAAGGAAGCCGGTTCCCATGTACAGCTGCCAGTCAACTGAACTCCACACAGCTGTACTGCTCACTCACCTGATGATCTTGCTACACTGGTAGCAGATGGGGGTTTTGCTGGCACTCTCTGGCGCTTGCTGTGCGGCCTGGACGATGGAGTTGCGGTTTTGCATAGGTGTCGGAGTGGCTGGCTGGCTGTGCTTGCTCAGCACTGTACTGGTTTTGTCAGGGGCGTATCGCTCAGCAAAGGAAGGATCCACAGCCCAGGGAGGACGACTGGCAGGGCCCGAGACAGGTACAGGTTTTGGAGCAGCAGAACCTGGAACAGTTACACATGGCATCTGGCACTTTCTGTTTGCAGAGACACACTGTTTGGTGAATGATTTGAAACTTGCATTGGCTATTTTGTGGCTTTGTTTCTGGGGCGTGAGCAAAGTAAAACTTGGCAGTTCCTTTTTCCACTGTAACACTCTGAACTCCCTATTCATGGGAGGATTGTTGTACAACATGGAAGTTGTAGCACAAAATAAAAATTCCAAGCTCTGAAGAAGTCACTGAGAACAATCTTCACCTCCTCCAGATTTGGGTAGATGGACCCTCTTTTCTAGAGGAAAGAACTAGCAACTGCCCACTGACATGCATACAGATGAAAATTGTATTGCTTCAAGCTGAAGGGAAGTTTTAAAATGGTAGGTAACAGGCTTTCACAGGCAAGGAAAAAGAGGCACCAGTACCCCAAAGCTTCCCCAGTAAGGAGCCTGGTTAAAGGTGTCTGCTTCACACTACCTTCAGCCTCCCATGGGTAAAACTATCCTAACTTACCATATCCAGGCTCCGCTTTCAAGGATGGCACAGAAGACAGATCCGGCATGGAGACCTGGCTACAGAATAACCAATTAGTTCCATACAGATTGGCCCTTATCCCACCCACTAGCCAAGGCTAGTAATTTGGACAAGCTTAAGAAGTCAATGGAGGGGAATCCCAGACCTATAGAATGCTCCCAGACTTCAAGGGGCTCACAAGAGGAATGAAGTTAGGACAAGCAGTAGAATATCTGTGGCATCGAGCTGAAAATACACCCACACCCCCTGTGTGGCAGTGACCCCTATTGGCTGGGCTGGCAAATCCAGGATGATCGCTGTTAAGAGGAACAAGGGCCGACTAGGCTAAATCCAGACTGAGGAGTCCAAGACAAAAGCAAGCTAAGAGACAGAAAGAAGAAACAATCCCCCCTTCCATCCAATTTATGTTCATTTGTCTTCTGTTCCCTGTAGGATTAGGGAAAGCCAATGTTTAGTAAAGCCTAAAACAGGAGAGATGCTTCATGTACTTCCAGAACACTAAGCACAATGACTACAGTCACTATGTACTTAAAGAACATAGGCTTGTGGCCTGCTTAACTCTTCTATGAAAAAACAAAACAAAACCAAAGCGCATAGTACTCTTCTGCAGGATCACCAAAAGTCTTTTTCCCAGGCACAACTGCTATAGAACTTGAGTCAGAAGCAGAAAAAAATGGAGGTGCGTGTGTGTATTTTAAAGGGCACGTTCCTTAATTGGCTACCGGACTTGGCAGAGAGGCAGATAAAAATGGAGCTGTGTGTCTGTTTTAACGGAGGTGTTCCTTTCCTGTGCAGAACAAGTAACTGCCTTCCTGTACTAATGGTACAATTCCTAGGATACCACACCAGGCAATGGTATATTTCCGCTCCTACCAGCATTGCGATGAAACACGAAAATGTAGGACCAGCATAGCCTCTAAGGCCTCCCAGTAGGACAAAATTGCATCAGATGACTAGTGAGACAGGATGTAGCATGAAAAACAAGGCATGGAGTATAATGAAAAACAATAGGCTGAAGGCACTCAAGATCAGGTAGGTACAGTGCTTGGCCAGCCGTCTGCTTTAGAGCAAGGCCCAGTTAAGTGGTAATTAACATCTGCTTAAACCTGAGGGGCTTTATGCTCGTCTCTTATGAATCTCTTATGGCAAGATTCATAAGAGGCAGCCAATTTTTTTTTTAATTGCTTGCTCTCTTTACACTTATTTACAAATTCTACAATCTAACCTGGTAAAACAGTACAGGAACCTACATCTGTTCCAGAGTCTCCAGGCCAGCTTGTTCTCCTATCAGATATATGCTTCAAAATATTCAAAGATGAGACTCCATTCATATTGTACAATTACTAAGCTGTATTCTTAAACTTTAGAAGTTTTCCCTTGAGTTCAACCCATTCCCACCTTCCCACAACAATTTTGCTTTGCACTCCCTCCACTGAGGGTCATATGAAGATTCTCTTCTCTAGAATACTTTTTTGGCAAGTATTTTGGTTTGGGGATAAGGGTCATAATAGCTGTTTAGTCACACAAAACATACCTAAGTTGCTTCATGTGAGACTCTGGCAAATGGCACCTCAAGTAGGTCACACAGAGCCTAATCCCGCAAAACCATATGGTTCAGTGCATTGGTTTCTCCATACACCCAAGCTTTTTGACTAAAAAGAGGGCCACTGAGCTTCTTTGTGGCTCATTAGGAAAGATATATGGTATCAGGAGTGTGGGATTTCAAGGCACCTCCCAAGCACATTGGAGTTAAGGCAGAGGACGAAGACCAAGGAGATGGTTGCCGAGTGAACCATAGAGAGAATCTGGAGGCATCCATTTTTCAGATGATGATCCAAAATAAGGGGGACATGAGCACTTGGGCTCAGCCATCCTTCACCTAGCCAAGAGCAGCAAAGGAGATTCTGCTCAGGAGCAGAAGCCACCTTAACAATGGGAAAGTGGAGAATGAAACAGCAAGTAGGAGGGGGCTTGAAACAAGATCTGCCCTTCAGAGGCAGAGGTGCCTCTGAGCTGCTCCTAGGGAAAGCCCAGAAACAAGGAAGAAGAAGAAGAGGAGGAGCAGCAGCAGCTGCTGTGCTTGTTAAGCCCCTTCCCTTCTGAGGCCTCAGGCTCTAACCTGGGTGGGTTAGAAGGAGGGATTAGTCAGTGGGGCAAGCACAGGGTGCAACTGTTTTCTGAACTGTACCACTCAGACTGCAAGTGAGGAATTGTATGTGTGTTTGCCATGCTGGGGGAAATCAGGTTCACATATAGTATGTCACACTGGGGAAAAGGCTGGGATTTCTTTTCTTGACTCGTATTTTCAGTGTAGAGAAGGTATTTCTTTTTTTCAAAAGAACAAATGGGGGAGTATTTATTCCACGCAGAGAGCCAGCACAGTGTAGTGGTTTGGGCATTGGACTATGACTCTGGAAACAAGAGTTCAAATCCTTGCTCAGCCATGCAAACTCACTGAGTTTCCTAGAGGAAGTCACACACTTTCAACCTCACAGGAAGGCAAGGGCAAACTCTCTCTGAAGAAATCTTGCCAAGAAAACCCTGTGATAGGTTTGTCTTAGGGTTATCATAAGTCGGAAGGCACACAGCAACAAACAGAAAATTTATTCCCACATGGAAACTCTCACTTGCAATGAGAAATAGTATAGCTCAGCAAGATTTGTACTATGCAGTTCTCCAAGACAGGGAGAGGCGAACACATCGTGTCAGTAGAGAAACCAGAAGCAGCAAGCTTGTTGAAGAATGAAGAATTTATGTGCCTCTCCCAAAACCCAATATACATCCTTACCTTTCACTCAGTCATCCAAGTCTAAGATGCAGTCAAGCCAAAACAGTTAACTTTATAATAAATATCTTATGGCAGGAGTGGAGGGATAACTCCTGATAGGCTCTTGCATCACCACCATCCTATGCCCACTATGGTTTGCTAACAACCTGGTATGAGAAGCTCAGGGCTCAGGACTCCGTACAATTATACAGAGGAAATAATGCACAGAGAAAGGGGAAGATAGTTCAGTGCTAGATTGTGAGTAGGGTTCCAGCTCCCAAAAGGAATCCAAGATACCAGAGAACCAAGAAATTTCAGGTGAGCAAAGACAAAGGCTCTGCTGAGGTATCTCGGAAGTAACAGCAGAGGGGCCTACGCTCCACTGTGGAACAATTTTGCCCACGCTACTCTGAAAGAACACACCTTCTTAATTTCCAAGGGTCAGTGCAACAAAATAAAGAGACAGGAGGCAGTTAAGAGAATAAGAACGTTTATTTTTATTTCTTTTACTACAAAACAGAAGACAGTAAGCCAGTCTTCATCCAGACTCATAACTTTTGGCTGAGCACTGGTTCCAGGCATTTTGGGGGTGGTGGATTACAGCACTGTACAGAGAACAGCTAAATTCTGTGTCATGCCTGTAGTCAAAACAATGATAAAACTCCTTCTAGAGAAAGGGCCCCTTAACATCTTCATGTGCTGGGCAAACGGACCTATGAGGCACGAAAAAAGGCTGTAGAGGTAGAAGCCCCATCCCTAAGGGATCTGTTCAAACTCTATAGGAACATCTATATATTAGTGTAATTGAAACCAGAATGAGCCTTTTTATAAAACTAAGGCACACTGCTGTTATTCAAGTGTAAGGAGAACAAGTCTGACACAGGAAAATGTATCTACCGCTTATACAGCACTGTGGTTGACAAGATAGTTTTCTAAGTTCTTATGACACGGTCAGCCCTGTAAGAAAGGAATGAGCTCCCTTTCCTAAAGAAGATGGTCAAAGAGCAACCACTCATGGCTGCTCGAACGAAGAGGAGAAAGAACAGACTGCAGCAGGACAGAAGGAAAGGGAAGAGGCAAGGCCACTTATATTATTAACTACTTCAAAAGAGAGAGAAGACACTGTTAAGGAGAGGAACTCTTATTCATTTTGACTCTGTCACCTGCTGTTAATAAGCTGTACCAAACGTGGGCACTGGGACACTGAGCAACCCCCATGTACAGAAAAGAAAAAAAAAGCCATGCAGTCCAAGAAGGGTTTCTTTCCAGCCAGAAGAAACGTGGCTGGAAAAGGCTCCTCTTTCTTTGAAATGCTCAATGAGGAAGAGAAACATTGGCAGCTCATGAAAAACAGCGAGTCCCATCTATCCAAAGGAAGGACAGTAAGCCTCTGTGCAACAGAAGCTTGCTTTGGTACAACTTCCCCAGTAAAAAACAGCAGAAGCAGTTTTCTAGTCTCAGAGCATCTCAGAGGTGGGGAATCCAATTCTCCTACCTCATGATACAGCAAGAACATGAAGCCCTTTATACACAGATGGAGGCTATGGCATGAAAATACAAAACGAGAGGCTATTAAGCAGGAACATCCTGCTTATTTCCAATTTTCTCTTTAAGTTACTTCCCCCCAACACAGGCCAATTGCTCCTTTCCAAGGAGTTGTTATAGATATGTAGATTTTTTTATTTTATTTTTTCAGTTTCATTTCAACAGTTAGAAGGAATCAGACTGCACCCTTCCCCATAACATGGGCATGCAACAGAGAGAGGTGGAATCAGAAAAGCAAGACAGGGTTGTCCTAGGCTGCCTAAGAGAGCACATTCAGAGAGGTAGCCGATCGCTGGTGGTGCCAGTCACGTAGGCGAGTGTAACGGGGGCTCTGAAGCTCCGTAACAAACTTTTCTCTGGAGAAAAAGAAGAAGAAAAACAAAGGGACAGACAGTTGGGAGGGAAAAAAAGGCAAAGTTTGAGGAAAAGAGAGAAAAACAGGGATGCAATTATATTTCAAATTACTGAAATATAAGAAAATCAGAAGATTTCCATCCCTTCCACCCCAAGCAGAGAGAAAGGCTATACTGGCCCCAGTTGGGGACAGGGCATTTACAGAAGCCCAAAAGAGGCTCTGTAGATTGTCACACCATTTCATTTTTAAACCCCAGCAGCCATAGGGTAGAGACTGCCAGTGAGAGTCCACTCTTCTATCCTTAAGCGAAGGGGATAGGGGGCATTTTACCTGGTTTTCTTGACATGTTCATCATCCGGGTCTTGCACTGGCAGTAGCAGAGGAAAAGGAGAAAGAGAGAGTATCACAGCCTGAGTCAGCCAAACCATTTTAAGGTTTCCGACCAGAGGGAAAGAAAGGAAATTCTATACAAAATAAGAACACCCTCCAGAGGATACAGGGACTGGACATCAGCAATTATGGGAGGGGAGCAGCATGAGGTGCCTGCCGATCTCTTAGAGCAGCAGCACACAAACAGACTGAATGAGGCCAACGAGGCACTGGGGAGGGAAGAGGGAAGCACGCACATGGTCCTGTCTATGGCTGCAGGACAATCTGGGTGCAGAGCCCTCCAAACGTGGCCATTACCAGTTGTCCAGGGTACAAAATGCACGTGGACAAGGGCCAGGGCCACTCTAACAGCTCAGGCATCCTCACTGCAACATCTGCCTGAAGCGAGTGGTATTGAATACCTGTCACTTCCTGCAGCTTCACTGGCTAGGACCAGCTATGGACAGGAACGCAGTGGAACAAATCACCCACCAAACTGGTCCCCCCACCAAGGAGGCACTTACTGAATTCTGTGCCCGTGAGATGGGCCAAGATACGGAAGGAACGGGACTGGGTAGTGCCAGTCCGCGGTCGCCAGTCTTCCGTGCCTTCAATAAGTCTCTTTTTGCTGGAGTCGCTGGGTAGGAAGGCCGGCAGGCTAATCAGCCGCAGGGAGTGCCTACAAACAGACAAGGGCACTCAGCCAGGGCTGCACTAGAAAGAGCGGCTGCCAGGCATGCATGACACATACAAACTGCATCAAGCCAAAAGCCTGAGATGTCAGTGCCTGCACAGATCAAGACGCGGCCATGGTTTCATAATTCTGAACATCACAACCAATAAGCGCAGCTATGTAACCTGCCCTGCAGAGGCAAGAAACAGATCCTAAAGTTCCCTCCTCAGCACTCACACATCTGGGTTGTTTAACTGTCTGGAGCTAAATTACTCTTTTTTAGACTACAGCATCCAGAGACCAGCAAACAGCATGGCCACTGGCCATGGAAGCTAGGTGATTCTGGGACTTACAGTTGAAAGAAGACACCCTGCCAAGCTTTGAAAGACACACATTACAAAGCAACTATTTCTCCAAGCTGTAAGAGAACTCATCCCCTCAATTGCAGTCAACTGTGTACTTGCTTATATTGATAGGCAAGCACATTTTTGGCACGTATCATGATGTCCCAGACTCATTCTCTGGTACCTCAAGCAGCAAAAGCAGGAAATATCACAGTGAGTTCCTGCCACTTAAGAGCAAGCAGGACAGGACTATTAAACTGAGAAATCCCTATAAACCAATGTTGGCCATACTGATGGGTTCCAAGAAGCTCAACGGAAGGTATAAAAGGCATGATGAAGAACCGGTAGTCTTCTAGATGTTAGTGGGTCAGCCCCATACAGCATGGCCAATGGTAGAGGAAAATGGGAAGTATAGTCCACTAAGATCTGCAGGGCCACATTTTACCCACTTGTGCTGTAAAGTAACAGCAATTTGCACAGTATACAATACCTGAAGCAATATAGTCAACCCCCCACATCTGCAGATTTGACCTGCAAAGATTTGATTATTTGTGAGTTACCTTAACTCTTGCTTCCACTACCTCGGGCACTTCTTTTCCAGAGGAACCTTCCCTCTGGGTCACTCCTATTGGGCCATGCAGTCATTTAAAAACCTGCCTCTTGTTCCCCTCCTCCACCACCAGCATTGTCTGGCCAGCTAAGGAGGGCTCACAGCCCAATTTCTCAGCACCAGGAACCCTCTCCTGATGCCACCAACATCCAAAGAAGGAGATGGACAAGAGAGAGGAAGTATAGGGCTACTGTGTCAACATCCCCCACTTCTCTCTCCTTTCCCCAACCTAGTTTGACTTCTGGATGCCCACTCTCCCCATCATGCATCGGCCCCCTTCTCACAAACACACGCACATTTTGATATTTGTGATTTTCCCACTTCTGTGAGGGTCCTGTGCCCCTAACCCTAGCGAATGTGGAAGGTTGACTGCATTAATTTTGAACACTGGAGATGTCTTTAGGAAACGTAGCTAACAGTAACTGAAACACTAGAGCAGATACTGAGAATGGAAGAGTCTCCTTTAGAATTTCTAAAATTCCCCCAGCCAGATTCTGGGAGTTGTAGTCAAAATGAAGGATCTTCTCCAAGCTCTGAGTAGGAAAAGCACCAGAGCTAGATGGACCAAGAGCCTGAGACAGCTTAAATCATAATCTCCTCCATCAAGGCCATAGCTTCTCAGCACTGCTCTCATAACATCCCTTCATATTAAAATTTGCATACACTTTTAAAACATTGAAAAGTAGCTGTTGGAGCCTCAGCAATAGCTCCTGTCAGCTTTGAGAGCTATTCCAACAAGAGAGGAAGGGATATTCACAAGTCACCATGGTAGAGCAGCAGAGGCACATCATGCAAGAAATGCAGCCCATTCTCTCTGGATGTTGCTATCCCCTCCCCTTCTTACTGGTCCTCCAGGTAGTAATCTCCATAATCAGGTGTGGGGTTGGCTTGGGGTGGAGCCTTCACCTCAGGGGGATGAGCATTAACCCTGAATCCAGGGATATCAAGAGAATAAGAGAAAAGAAGAATACAGGTCAGGTAAGAAATGTCATCACCTCTTGCAGGTCAACACAAATGGCTGCTGCTCACAGGAAGAGCCATCAGAGGCGGCAGCAGCTTGACTATACTGTCAAGAAGACAAACAGCACTGCTCCCTGCCAAATTTAGCATCTCTTTCTCTCCGTTATCTGGGTCAGGCAGTCACAGCTATAAAGCTGACTGTACCTTATGAGGAACCATATTAGACCATCCTGCTCCTGAAGAACTGCCTGTAAACTCCCACAAAAACCAACATGGAACAACCCAACCAGTTCCCTCCCATGAACAGGTCTTTTCACCTCAAACTAGCTACCAAGGAGACTACAAACATGCTGTCATTCAGACAAAGCCTCTGGCACAACCCAAAAACATCTAGCCAGGAGGAAATGAATAACACTGCCTTTCTTATCAAGGGAAGGAAAGAGACCTCAGCATCCAAATCCATTACAGGTCTTGAAATTGTCTGGTCTCGCTTCCCCTCCTCCCAAACATAGGCACATGTGGATTTTTGAGGGTATGGGGGAGGAAGTCTCACCCCGTTACAACTACAGTTATTCCCCAGGTGGGGCAAGACCGGAAGTAGGAAATCAGTGAGGCCAGAAACACGGTAGGGCTTTAGAGGAGTTTTACAGGTGTCAACAGGGTTTAAAGCATGCAAGTAATTACTAAAAAGACAAGCACACATAAGTTACAGACCAGCCAAAAAGCTTACTGACTTGTCAGGTTTCGGCACCTGAGAGGGGGACGGGGAGAGACAGAGAGAGAGAAGGGGAAGAGAAAAAAGAGAGAGACAGGAAAGACAATGATAGGTTAGAGTCACAAGGCAATGATACAAATTTCTGCCTATTCTGTCTGAACAGCTGGCCACCCATCTTCCCCAAACTTGTGATTGTTGCATTACACTCTCCACTGCTCCCAGTCAACAGTCATGGCATCTTCGTTATAGATGATAGGAGATCTAGTCAAACACACTTGGAGGATGTCAGGGAACCCAGCCTGAGAAAATATTTTTCAAATGCCTAAAATTCAAATATCTGAAGTATTCTCAAGTATGTTATAAAGCTTCAGTGAGCTTGAGCAGTTGAAGAAAAGGAAGAAATGTCCAAACAGTAGAATCCCTTACCCAAAGAGCTCCTATTTGCTTAGATTCCAATCCTCGCCTCCAAAGAATCTGCAAACAGACCTAGCTATGGGTCACACATCTCAGGGATCCTGAAAGTACTAAGCACCATCACTGTTTCTGCTAACATGGAGAGCATGTTTGTTGAGGCATCTGGCTGGTAAGAGGACCCAGTGTAGACCAAAGACAGGCACAGTGCAGAGCTTGGGATGGTAGCTGGACGATGTTGCAGACTGACAGAATATATTTCCCATACTCTGGCAGAGTGCACATACCTGTGTGTGTGAGTGTGCGTGTGTGTATGAGAGAGAGCTGTCCTGCAGATCATCTAGCACAGGTACAAGCCTGAAGAGAAGCTGTCAGTGCCACCTCAGCACCACACATTAAAGGAGTCACCCAAAGCAGTACTATTTTCAGCAGCATCCAAAAGCCTAAAGAGGCTGCCACCCACTCGCATGCAGTCAAACATTCAGGGCAGATTTCTAGACAAGAGAAGCCCATCTTGGCAGAAAAAGAGCTGTTCAGACCTGCCTGTTAGAGGGGGAGCTAGATCAGCCCTGCCTTCCCACAGTGCACTCCCTAGGACAAATGGTGTGAAATGCGACCCTGAGGATAAACAAGCAAGAGCTTCTGTCTTCCGTTTACAGTGCTAACTATATTGTAGTTTGCCACAAAGGAGGGGATGGCGGAGAGATGTGCATTTAGAAATATTAACGACACTCAGTTTTAGAGTGATACAGTCACACACCAGCCCATAAGAAAGAAACACCGAGCACATGGATGCAGGTCCCTGACTACAGGATATAGACTTCCAGCTATTAACTTTCCATTGGTGAGTAGACAACTAAAGTGTCAGGGATCCTGGGATGTGCCACCATATTCTCAACTGTTCCCTATGAAAGGCGTTTAAAATAAGTGAAACATAGTAATATATAAGCTACGGATGACTTTGCTTTCCATCACGCACTCAGTGGCAAACATCATATCCAGTTAGGCCTTCGTTGGATTTAAGTATTGCAATATTAGCTCCAGCCACCAGAGGTCACTGCAACATCAGATGTTTAATATGACCAAAAACTTCGCTAGGAAGGGGTGTGTCACCCACACCACCCACAGACAAGCCACACATGCAGATGCACAAGTGGGCAGGATAAAGTGAGAGGTGCTCAGCAGTGAGATCACCCTAGCCTACCCTCACTCCACCCACCATGGTCCGGGGAACCTAGAAGCACAGCAACATACCCATTGTGCTGTGTGGTGCAGACCGGCGCAGAGGGTGTGTACGGCACAGGTTTCGTCACCAGCCCAGGCTGAGAATTTGGAGCAGAAGCAACTCCAAAAGGCCGGGCTGTTTTGTTGAGGGCAGAACTGGGAGTGAAGTTATATTTCGGGGGTTCAGAGGAAGGAAGTACATCCTGAGCAGAAGACAAAAACACACAACACCAAGGCTGACACAGTGCAGGCAGCATGCAAGAGCACCTGGCTACCCAGCTGATGCCAGAGGCCAAAGTGCCCTAGACAGAAGCCAGGCTGCTGTTTAAAGTATTCTTTGAGCTTCAAGGCAAGAAGTGTTCTTCCAAATTTCAAAGCATCAGCCACAGTCATCAACACCCCTGGCTGGCAGGAGCCAAGACTTCAGCTTATGTCTTGGATGTGTGCCCCATGCCTACTCCAAAGAGACATCTTGCTGTCTTCTCTTGTTCAGCTGCACCCATTCACATAGCGGATGTGACCATGCTAGAACTCCCCTGGGGAGTGTCTCTGAGGAATGGCAGGGAGGCAGTGACGGATATGCCTCGCCTTCCTGTCAGCCTTGGAAGAAGGGCAGGCAAAGCGCTCTACATGCTGTGGCCATGTGCAGCAAGATCAACCCATGCATTTTCCCTTCTTCCACCCACCTGCCCCACTCCATGCCACATCTAGCTCCCCTTCTCCACTGACCACAAGGAAAACAGAGCAGTAGGGATACTCTTGGATAAAGTACCACCAGAAAGAAGGAAATATACAAAGTGCCTAGGAAAACTGCTGTTTAGAAACTACAATCATGCCAACAAGTTTGAAGCTGTGCATCATTTATCTGGCAGAGTAGGAATGTCTGCCCGAGGCTTAAAAGAGACCTCAATGTAAGCCTTTGAAGCTTAAAGTAGACATGTCTGCTGGGGTTTTTTTGTTTTTTTTTTCTGAAAATGCAGCATAACTGGTATTAAAATATTCCCCTGAACAAGACAGATGCTACCTAAAGTGGACTGGATGAGTTTTCTGTACACTGCGACCCCCTTTATTGCACCGAACACTAAAAGAGTAAAACAAAAGAAAATGTCTCACAAAATAGTGTTTCAGGACTGCTACCCAATTATGTCACTGAGAAAACAGACACCCAAGGAAGAAGTGGAAAACGTACCTTCTGAGGTTTGCCTAGAAGGTTCTGGACTCTGCAAGAGAAAAGCTGCTGTTAGCCAAGGGGTATTGTCAGGCAGGGACTATTTTGCTACATAGCCACATGAAGAAATTTCTGCAGGTCAGATACTTGCTGCAGTAGACAGACACATTTGTATAACAGGACTATAGCAACTCAAAGTAAGCAGCTTGGTCCCTTTCACACTGTAAAGAATCAAGAAAGTAGCAGAAGATGCTTTTAGCACAAGTGTGGGATACCTTTTGCCCTCCAGACGTTGCTGGACACCAACTCTTGCTACACCTCACCAATGGCTTATGCTGACTAAAGCTAATGGGAGTTGCAGTTTAGTAACATCTGGAAGGTCACAAGTTGCCAGACATTCTTCTGTGGGATTTGGAACTGAGAGGTCAGCCACACTACTCTAGTGGCTGGATCAATCCTGTCCAAGATGTTTTGAAATTCCTGCAATAAGAGATTTAAAAAACCTCTGGGACAAACCATTTTCATTCCAATGTTCTTCTTGCCCTTAAGTTACTCTGTTTGTCTATCCATCCAAGGATTATCCTGGTTTCCAGATCATTCTCTGACTGATAATCAATCATCAGTTCTCAGTTCCCTGTATATAGCACTATGATTCCACTTTAACTACCATGGTTTCATCCTACAGAATCCAGGGATCTATAGTTTAGGGGGCCATTAGAGGAACCTTCTGGCTGAGAATTCTTAACTACAAACTCCAGAATTCCATACAATGCAGCCATAGCAGTTAAAATGGGACCACAGTGCTTTAACTGTATAATACGAAAGAGCTCTAAGTCTGCCTTTTACAGAGTGAAAGGAAGAATGAAGCGGCATTAAGATCAAACTTGAACTGATCCGATAACACAAATCTTACTGTGCTTTGAGTGCAAGGCAGGAAAACTCAGGCACACACAGGATCTTTAGGTTTACATTAGATCCTTCCAAAAGGTTCCCCTTCACTCATTCCATGAAAGACCATTCCTTTTTAGATGTAAAGTCGCTGGAACCCATGGTCACACAAATTATATCCAGCTTGTATTTTAATAATTCTGTGTTTAAACTAGGAGCTCCAAGAGTGGTGATTCTCTTTTAAAACAAGATGTAACCCCTCCCCAAGTAGTTTTACAGAACCAAAATTGGACATTCAGCCACTTCTTTTCATTTTTTGGGGTAGTAGGGTTGCAGCAGCTCCAAGGGATAGACCTCGCCTACTCTGCCTTAAAGTAATTTGGTGCCAAGCTGTTAAAATATTTTAAGCTGAATACCAGCACTTGAATCCATAGGCAATGAATGTAGCTAATGTACAAATAGACAATTAGCACAATGTATTCATGTGGCTGAGTATCAACCAGAGCATCCGTGTTGATTGCTGTTTCTCAGCCACATTTCAAAGAAGCCCAACAGGGCACACTGAATTAGTCCAGAAAGGTTTTATTGGTGATGTTTTCACCAACTCAAATTCATTCTGACTGTCATGTTTCCATACCAACCTGCTCTATTTCTATAGGATTAGTGGTGGGTAAAATACTTACCTGTACAATTCTATGTGCTAATACAGTGGGCCCTCCTTACCTGTGGTCTCCAGATATGTCACATCCTACAGTTAAAATGGCAGTGATATGCATGAGGACATGCTGAAGCATGCACATGCCCATGCACCACCACTTAGTATTATGGGATGCAAGCATTCTCATTTTTTCTTTCATGCAGAGGTTCCTGGAACACAACCCACACAAATACAGAGGGTATACTATCTTATCTTAATTCCACACCTAGGATTTTGAAATTAACCTGAACATTTTTATCTGCGCAAAGTCGTGATGTTGTGAGATTTTCAGTCTCAGAGTCCTTTTTTACAGGAGAGCGTTCACCAGACACCTGGGTCATGACAGTGATGCAAGAAGGCTAACTTGTTTGCTAGACTCCATAGTCACAAGACAAGAGATCAGCAATTACAGGTCTCTCACTCTCAGACATTTCTAGTTGAAGTTTTTACTGTCCAATTGACATGGCTTATTTCTACAGTTTTATGGAGGCTCCATAGAATGTTATCTTTCACTTGTAACCTTCCTGTCTTTTACTTTCCACAAAGGTTAAAAACAAACTAGATAAAGAAAAAAAGGTGGAATAGTTGTACAATATCTTGTGATGGCCAGTGTTTAGCAGACTTTCAGCCTGAAGCATTCTGATCACCAGGGCATTAAATATCCTTCCTGAAATAACGTAAGCAGCCTGGTAGCCACAAGAACAGTGACAATTAAGCTTACCCTTCCCTTCATAAGCTTTTATAATTGGAAGAATTTTGGGTTTTGGCCCAGAAATCCAGAAGCTCTGGCCTAAATCACCCTAAATTATCTACCTCTGTTTTAGGTTTCCTAGACTCTATATTTAAACTACACATTAGGAGACCCTCTAGATTAAAACACAAAAGAATACTTCAACCTGTTATCAATCCTGTTTGCAGTGGGTATCTGTAAACAACTGGATATAACCTTTCAGTGAAGTAAAGGAAGCTATTTTTCCGTTAAATGCCAATGTGAAGGCTAGTTAGCCTACTATTCAATCAAAATTTGGGAGAGTTCCATTTTGGACTATGACTCCCAGAATCTCCCAGCCAGTATGGACACAGACCATGCTAGCTGAGAGATGCTGGGGGCTGAAATCCAAAAAGGCAATTTTCCCAAGCTTTCTACTATTATTGTGCATTAAATCTCTCCAAAGCTTGGGTCTCAGCCAAAGGAGGGTATGTTGGCTTGGATCAGCAGTAGCTCCTGCAGAGCATATTACATTCCTAAAAGTACAACCCAAAGCTTTCATCTCCCAAAGCAGTGACAGTCTCCTACCTGCTTAAGCTGAGGGAAAGCTTATCCCCGCAGGCACGGATCTTGTTCTGTGCTTCAATGTGGGTCATGGTGCTGGTGTTCTCTCCATCAATGCTTAGCACCCAGTCACCTACTCCTACACCTGCCTGGGCTGCCTTACCTCCAGGAGTGAGCTGCAAATGAAGAGAGGGAGAAGACAAGGATTCAGTCATATGGGGTGGTTCCCAATACCTAAAGACAAAGGTAGGCAGCAAGAAATCCCTGCCTGGCATGGCCACTGCGCTCAGTGGAGCAAGATCTGGAGCAGCAGAGTCACTAAAAGTTCACTTTCCGACAGTTCTATCATAATTCCCCTGTAGTGTGGTGATCACAGAAGTGGGCTAGGTCTGGGAAGAACTGGGTTCAAATTCATCTAGCCATGAAGCTCACTAGGTAATCTTGGTCAGTCATCTCTCTCAGCCTAACCTATTTCATAGAGTTGTTGAGAGGTTAAAAAGAGAGTGATGCAAACTGCTTTGAATTCTTCGGAGAAAATATGGGTTACAAACAGAGAAATAAATACACAGAACATACAATAAAGCAGTTCACCCCAGGCATGGCAATACTGTCAGATAACTTTCCTCAGAGGCAGCATAGTGCAGTGGCTGGAAAGCTGGTTTGGATGTGAGAGACCCAGATTTAAGACCTGCCCAACCACAAAGTTCATTGGGTGCCCCTGGGCAAGTCACCAACTCCCAGTCTAACCTCTTTTGCAGGAAAGCTGCAAAGTGCCTCCCTGAATTCCCAGGGAGCATGAGAAGGATAAAAATAAAACATACATTTAAGAAGAAACATACTGTCTCTGCCTGAGGGGTTGTTCTAACTCATCCTCCCAACTGCCGTGACAGGAGACCATTCTGCACTGACAGCTCATATGCTGGATCCCTAAAGAAGCTGCTCACATCCAGTTCTAAGTCTCACACAAGAACTTCATCTAACCCAGTGGTTCTCAACCTGTGGGTCCCCAGATGTTTTTGGACTTCAGCTCCCAGAAGCCCTGAGCATTGACCATAGTGGCTGGGGCTTCTGGGAGCTGAAGTCCACAAACATCTGGGGACCCACAGGTTGAGAACCACTGATCTAACCACACACATGGGCCAAAGCACTTTAGATCAACACTGTCCCACAGAATTCCATAAGGAATAAATATAATCAGTGGCAACAAGAATGTCATAACCAAACATAGCTATCATTAACAAAACTGGAGCAGCCCAAGAGTTACCAAGCATCATACAACACCACAGCCATTCCGAATTTACAATCTCATTCTTAGGATGGAATTCCGTTAGGAACATCCACGCGCACAAGTTTCCCTTACATGTGTGGATAACCTTTCTGAGGCATGGCAGAGACTGATATTTGTTTATTTCCCGAACAGTGCCCAAAGCCTCACCCTCACATGCCCAAAGCCCCTCCACACACACCTACCGAAGATCCCTGGAAGCCACTCCACGTGGCCATTCTGTGCTTCACAGTGACCAGGCCAGCTTGAAGGAGTATCTGGCTTCATCCTCCACAGCCAGATGCAAAATTATCACAGCAGTGCTGAGGTCCCCGGATGACCCTGGCGCTGATGTCATTATTTCGCATCTGGCTATGGGGAACGTAGCCAGACACTCCCCCAAGCCTATCTGACCACTGTGAAGCACAGAATGGCTGTACAGAGTGGCTTCAGGGGCTTTTCAGTAAGTCAGGGGAGGATATATAGCTCAGCATAGTATATGCTTGCATACAGATACTTACACAATCCTGAGGGGGGTTGAATCATACTAGCATGCAGTATACTAGCATGTAGTGTACATATAGTATGTATTATACTAGCAGTCTATCCCCAGTGCC
Source organism: Iguana delicatissima (assembly GCA_948472985.1). Taxonomy (NCBI): domain Eukaryota; kingdom Metazoa; phylum Chordata; class Lepidosauria; order Squamata; family Iguanidae; genus Iguana; species Iguana delicatissima. The sequence goes on from CAOKZL010000244.1 coordinate 1,561,274, forward strand.
AATCCATCTCCAACAGTACCCCAGGGGAGTGGGTGTGGGGGAGGAAAAAAAGTATCTGAAGGACATATGCCAAATCCAACAGGCCTGCCGCTCTGCTGGCTGTCTCTTCAAAAATGCAGCCCCCTCAGTCCACCCAGCGGGCCTCCTCTATTCCTCCAAGAAGCCTGATTGATAGCATTTTCAGATGCAAAATCTGAGAGCTCTTCTGAGCCACCCAAATCTACTAGCTGCCCATCTCACTTTCAATTAACACCCTTTTGGCCTTCCCCATTTGCTCCTGGAAGGTGTCATGAGTGCCTTTCTTCATGGCAACTCGTCTGATTGGCTGAGCACGCTGGCTCATCACCCTTGGTCATCCTAGCTAAGAATAAACAAGGGTATGAGGAGGTTTTTTTTCCTTTTCTTTTGGCACCTCCTTTGACCACCAGAGGGTGCTGTACACTAAACCTGCCTGACAGATCCTTAGGTACGCGAGTACGATGTGTGGACTCTCTTCCAAGACGCTTTTGCCCAGCACAGCCAGCTTCTTAAAGGTTGCTTAATTTTTTTATGAGACTTTGTTTTCTTCTCTATGCCCCCTTCCTTCTGATTTCTAACAAAATCTTTTAAATACTGGACCTGAAGGGTTGCCATGAATTTGTGACATGAGCTGGTCCCTCACCAAGTTAATTGGAGCTATGCTACACAGTTTTTGCCTCAAAGGAGAGCACAGAAAGGCAAGATTTCCCTCCCCAAAGTGACAGGAGGGTTCTTAGCTAACTGCTACCAATCCTTTCACTTGAAGCTCTAGACTTCCTTCTCTGGCATGGTTAGACAAAAGAGGAAGGTGGGAGCAGCCAATACAAATTACACACAACTGGCCTGACTTGCAAGGAAGTTTTTAGGCAGAGCTTTGCTGCAGATGTCTTCAACATCATTTTCAGGGCAATTTTACAGAAAACATCTTTATAAAGATTAATACTACACTCAGTTCTGTAAAAATCCAGTGACAGAAGCACTCAAAATCAACATATGGAAAAGCAGCTTAAAACTTCAGTCAAGATTTAGGAATGAATTTATGCGGGGGGGGGGGGTGAAAGGCAATATTGAATGACAAGATATCTGTATTTTTAATAGTGAAAAAGTGGAAATTTTCAGCAAGTGTCAGTTTTCTCACTCATGCACAGGCAAGTTGTATCTTGCAGAAATTCCTTCTGCTGGCAATAGAAGGGTATTCCCTTTATCTCCTTTGCATCTGGTCATCATACAGAGATTCTGCAAAAAGTTGCGCAACAGCTGCACTTTTACTGTGCAATAAAAACAAATTCTCTAAAGGGCCCAGAGCCTCTGGGAGAGTTTAGACTTGCTGATGAATGCGCCAGACCAGACAGAAGAGACTAAATGTAACTTTCCTGCTGTCAGCTGCTGACCCAAATTGCACTCCTCAAGCCTGTCAGCTGGAACATGCTGATTCTCACCACACTGCATCGTGCAACTGTGGATATTCTTGTCCTTCAGCTATTAATATTCTTGCTGTTCCATTATTACAAGCAAGTAAATGGAGGGGGGGTCCTCACCTAGCATGCATGAACACCCACACCCCATCAAATGCTTTCATTTTGTCCTTCTCTGTTTTTTCTTTCCAACTCTCCAATATTTTGTGCGTGTACATGTGCCTCTCTGTTCTTGGGTGGACAGACAGAATTAAAAGACTAAGTAAATCACTTCTGTCCAGGACTGCAAAGTTAAATGACAGTAAACAAACTTCTCCAAAGGGCACTGAACTACCTGTTTCATCCAAGGCCCCCAAAATCCCCAGCTAGCACAAGTTGTAGTCCCCCCACCAAGTTTTTGAACTCTGATTTTAACCTAGTATCTTTTTGTTGCTTCTCCTGTAATGCACTGTACAAATGTAGTAGGAGTAGCAGCTTCAGATACCCCAGAAAGAGGGCAGATGGATATAGAGACCCCCAGGCAGACTGGCCAAGAGAATCTCAGCTCCTCCACAGACAATGAGGCAACAAAACCACTACAATTATATAGTCAAGGCTGACTGTTAAAAGAATGGGGGATGATTTCAAACACCTAGCAGATTACTTCTCTGCTATTCCATGGGAGCAGAGTTTTGCAGGAGGGAAAAGAACCTGTTTCTTTCTACACCCACCTACAATGCACTCAAAGCTGAAGCTGAGTAAACTGAGTTGAGTACAGTCATCCCTCCACATTCACTAGGGTTAGGGGCACAGGACTCCCATGAAAGTGGAAAAACCACGAATAGCTCTAGGCCCTCCCAAGTCATATTTAACACAAAAAAAAACAGTATGACCACCATATTCAACCCACCATGGATTCCTTTGAGGCATCAAGGTTCCTTCACAAGGCACAAATGGGTGGCTGGTGGGACTTACTGCCACCCCCATTGCTGCCCCACACCATTTTTAAGAGGGACTTGCAAATCTCGTTCGCAGTTTCTCAGTCTCACGAGGCTCGCAGTCCCTATTAAAAATGGCATAGGGAGGCAGCAGGGGTGACAGCAAATAATCCATGAATAATCAAATCTGCAAAAGTGAAACCCACAAATGTGGAGGGCTGACTGTATGTACATGCAGATGGAAAGCAAAGCTGAGGCTGAAGGTGATGACACCAAGCCCTGAAGAACAGCTTAGAAAAGTTACTTTTTTGGATCACAACTCACACAATCACACCAGAGCCAATGTGGCCTTTAGAAAAGTTCTAAAAGGTAACCTTTCCAAGCTCTCTCCTGAACAATGACCCTGTTTTTTCTGCCATTCTATAATATTCACACACTGTTGTCAAAAGCCTTCTGAATTTAATTTTTAGTTGAATTTTGGATTACCCTGAGTCCTTTCCTACTCCCAACCTTAAAAAATATTTCCAAGTCCCCAGATGCCATTGTTCAAGTCTACCCCACCCTCATCTCTGCCCTAAGTAGATTTGTTTTATCATGAGTTAGGACCTTCTTAGAAACATTCAGGTCTGAGGACAGCGATAATTTACAGAAAGCAATAGCCTGCAAGTGCAAAGAAATACAACATCAAAAATACTTGGGAGTATCTCCAAAACACGAAGTTATAAATGAGCCTTTGAAGAGCAATCTTGCTTGGAGCAACAGCAGATGATCACTAGGCATTTTAAACCCTTGACTGAGAAGAACAAAGACCCTCCCTCTCCCCAGGCTTGGAAACTTATATGAAAAACTTGAAGTACAAGAGAAGGCCCTACTTATTACTTTAGGAACACAGTCACTAACAGGGTTTATTTTTTCTCCTTCTCTGGCAGGACTTCTGTGCCTTGAACATTTGCCTAACAAGCAGACATACATCAGGTAACTCTGACCTCTAAGAAAGATAAAGAATCACCTACCTACTGAACTTCTGTTTGTCACAGTTTTTAAAAACCCGCTCAAAAAAAGGGTTTTCAACTCTATGCATACAGCTCTATAATATCAGAAGATATCAAATGAAAGCTTCCTCTTGGATAATTCATGTGCATTGAACAAATCTACTTGGAAATGGAACATCTTCTCCTACCCACTCCAACTATAAGATCATAAGAAGAGTCTTGCTGGTGGATCAAATTAAAGGCCTCCCTAGGCAGTCGTTCTGTTCCCACAGTTGGCCAACCAGATGCCACTGGGAAGCCCACAAAAAGGACATAAGCACAATATTACCACCACCACTCACTGCACTTGCATCCACAGCAACTGATACTGTGGGGCATACAGTCAACAATTCTGGAGGTAATAACATACCCACCATCGTAACATGTCTCTGTTTACAGCTTTATGTACCATGTACTTCAGTTAAATCCAATTACTATGCAAGCAGACTTCTATCAATATAGAGAGATGGCAAAGTGCTGTCCTCAAGCTGCATGCAATCCCCAAGCATGGCCCTTGAAACCCAAAGTCCCCAGCTTTTAAAAACTGGATGTTTTCTTTGGGGCTTTCCCCCCTAAATGGTCCAACAAGAAAATGGCTCAAACCTGCTGACTTTTATCCTACCTCAAGACATCTTGTACCTCAAAATCTCCCTACAAAAGTAAACACTAGCCAAAATAGAAAGTTATGTGATATCACTTCTAGTCACGTTGGGTGCACAGCTGGGACCTGCCAGGAGGCACCAGGGAAAAAAATTGCCCCTCTTTCACAGTTGCCTGCCGTTGGTGAAGTAGAAAGCCCCCATTATCTCTTCCTCTAGAAGCTCCTGTCTGCCCCCACATGTGCTCCAGTGGTTTCTCAATCTTCTAGAGCAAGGTTCTGTGTGTGCACACATGCATGTGTATGCAACTCCATGTGTACTGAACACCATTGAAAACTGATGTTGCTGTTGCTGTGCACCTTCAAGTCGTTTCTGAGTTATGGTGACCCTAAGGTAAATCTATCACAGAGTTTTCTGGGGCTGAGAGTTTTTGACATGCCCAAAATCACTCAGTGGGTTTCCATGGCCAAGTGGGGAATCGACCCCTGGTCTCCAGGATCTGTAGTCCAACACTCAAACCACTACAACTGCCTGTTCTCCTACCCATGATAGGCTCATCTCAGGGTTGCCGTAAGTTGGAAATGACGTGAAGACACCAAAAAGAACAACAATGCCTCACCACTGAATTCAGCTCCTTTTAAACCCACTCACACTGAAGCTCATTTTCACATCAAAAAGTCCCACCACTCAATTTCAAGGTAACTTTGATTCTAGTATTAGCAGGGAGGGAGGAAAACATTTCTCTATCTTCTGCTGGGTGGGCAAAGTCTGGCATGCCAATTGAATATGGTCCTGCAAGTCTTTTTTTCCCCAGACTTCCAAGGATCAACAATGCAGCAGGAGGGATTTTTTTAAATGCTCACAAATAGCCAGTAGAACTCTCAAATATCTGGAGGAACACCATTTTTCCATACTCTCTCACACACATTTCAAGGCCTCTAGGGTACTTGCTTCAGCCTTTCTTCAAATCAAGAAGTGACCAGACTTCCTCTTCCAGCTACGTCTTGTTTTGAAAGCACATATATAAGACTCCCTGATCACAAGGCCTGGATTTTCTCACGACGGCAACGAGGAATTTCAGAGTAAGAACGCCCCTTTGAAAAGTATGTATGTGTTTATGTTGTATATTTTCCTCATCTGTTAGACTTGATGTTTTTTATTTGAATGTCATGCTCTGTGCCAGCTGTAGTTGATGTTTATGGAATTAGGCTAAATGACATTAGAAGGGGCTGCCACTTGTAACATCTCCATGGCTGGCTCCACATGACATCGTAAGGTGTCATCCCCAGGCCTCACATTTTGGGCCTGAAACCTCAGGGGCTGGGATAGCCCTGAACTGGCAATTTTACTTGCATAAGCCAAAGGAAAGCCTCTAGATGAGTAAAGAGGGAGAGGAAAGGCCAGCAGTATCCCCCAAGAGACATTATCAGATATTTGGAGATAAAGAGTATTTGGCTCTCTGCACTTTGGTATGCAGTGACAATGCATGTGCAGCCCTCCAGAGTCCAGCAGGTGGCCAATGTGGACCCCACCTTTGGCGAGGCTCATCCCTCCTTTACACCACACATAGTAATATTCCACCTTGACCTTTTTCTTAGCTAAGCTATCTCAAATATTGTATATAGTTTTTTCATAAAAGAGTTGGTCAAGTCTCTCAATCATTTTGGTCTCCCCTTCCCACAAAATTTCCAGGTCATATTCAAACCACTTCTAGTACACAGGCTCAATGAAGATGTAAATGCTACCCAAGGTTATTGGGTGGGATGAAGGCCATGGGATCAAGGTTAATTACTGTTGTGAAAAAGAGATTAGTAGTGTCCCTAACTTAATTTTAAACATAGTTTGGGACATTACTTTTAAGGGTCTAAATCCAATAGCATCCCAACTTGAGCAAGCACACTAAATTAATGAGGTCTTAGTTGATCAATATTTTTGTAAATGTGATTCAGTAGGTCTAGTCTAAGTGGGATTAACAATTGGTTTTAATCCTTAGACTATGACTCAGAGGATCCCACAGCCAACAGAATCAACTGGGAACTGCAGCTTCAAATTAGAGCACTAAAGCAATGTTTTGCAAATAATGCAGTTACGTTTATCTCAGGGATGGAAATCATGAGGCCCTATAAATAGTGTTGCACTACAGCTTCCAGCATTTATCATCACTGACTGTACTGACAAAGGTTTTGGGAGTTGCAATCCTACAACATCTAGATGGCCACATCATTCTTAACTCATGCTACAACTAGTTTTTGGTAATCAATGTATAAAGGGCAATCACAGTAACAATTATTTGAATTATTTTTAAAAATAACTTGCCAAGTTTAACACTTTTCCACTCCCTCTATAATACTCCACAGGAAGCTGCCTCAGATAGATCACTGCTCCATCCAGATGAAGGCCAGAACTCTGACCAGAAGTGGCTCAGTAGGATTCTTTCCCAGACCTACTTGGAGATCCCTGGCAGTGTCACATTCAAATGTTAAATCAGGCCCAACCATGCAGTTGACAAAATTAAGATGAGACTGGTGTGCCAGCATTTACCATAATGTATGTGCCTTCAAATCACCTGCTGACTTACGGTGACCCCATGAATTTCATAAGGTTTTCTTAGGCAAGGAATACTCAAAGGTGGTTTTGCCAGTTCCTTCTTCTGAAGTATAACCTACATCACCTGGTATTCATTGGCAGTCTCCAATCCAAGGGCTGATCCAGCTTAGCTTCCAAGATCAGACACGATCTGGGATCTGGTGCCTTTAGGGTATTACTATGTTCTTAAGGCTTCCGAGCTCCACTTTGAAAACTAGGGCCCTGAGGGCAGATGCAACAGCATATCCAAATAAAAGGAGCAGGGAGAAGAAACAACCCAACTGGAAGTGCAAAGAAGAGAAAACATGTGATCCTGCATCTTGTCCTTGACACCTTACCCCTCGGCTCAGGTAAGTAGTCTGCACTGGACAATGCATGGCCCTCATAAACTCTATGAAGCAACTGCCAACATATCAAAACTGATGCTGCTCTTTGTCAATATTTCAGATGTCATAGGGCTGTTTGTATTCTTAACAACAAAACATGAACAATGGAAAAGAGAAGATGAAGTGTCTTATTTAGAAAGAAAGGAAGAAGCGAAGACTAAATAGAATTTAACGGCCTATGACAAAAGCATCTAAACTGAGACAGAATCAACCTTTCAGTAAATGTTGTTTGGCTACTGAGTGAGCAGAAGGACCAGTACATCCAAGAATTTTCAGAAAGGTATCTATCAATGGTCAAATATTTACAACTTTAAGCACAAAAGTGTCTGCAGATAAGAACAAAGTCTTTCAGTCTACTACCTACAGTACAAGAGAGAAATTGGCAGGGAAATCCAGTTCCTCTTCAACTGTTCTGCAGGCCACCATCACCAGAAATGATATTAATATTATTAATATTAATAAAATATTAACTGAGATCTCCAAGATTTCAATTATATGAAAATTTAAGAGAGATCTTCAGGAGAGGTATTTGATCATCTTCAACTGTGATATTTGGAAGTCTAAAAAAACCTTGGTGTAGTGGTTTGAGCACTAAACCCAGAGACCAGGGTGCAATTCCCCATTCAGCCTTAGAAACCCACTGGGCAATCTTGGTCACATCACACACACTCAGCCCCAGAAAACCCCACGACAGGTTCACCTTAACGTTGCCGTAAGTCAGAAACAATGTGAGGGAACACAATCACCACAACAGCAAAACTTGAACTGCATAAGGTTTCCTTATGATCTTTGGTTATTATGACACCCTTTTCTATACCTGTAGAGACAATTTTTGGATTCCAAGCAAGAGAGCTGCAGCTGGAAGTTTATTCCCAATAAGCCACATTGTTAGGACTAAAGTTGTAAAATCCCTTTTACTTCAGGTTCATTAAAATGATTTTGTCCAGAAGGCCAGCCTGTAGCAGTGGTGGACAACTGCGGCACCCTAGATGTTACTAAAACACAACTTCCACAATACATAACTGTTGGCTATGTTGGCTAGGGCTGATGGAACTTGTAAGAACAAGAAACACCTTTGGAAGGCCACAGTGGCCTAACCAGTCAGACTAGGCTGGCCAAGTCTGTATCAGTAACTCCAAGGGACTAAAACAGGAATTCTATCCCATCTGGAGCTCCCCTAGAAAGGTTACTAAAAAGAACCCCTACCAAGTAACAGCCAAATCTCCGCAAATTCAGGATTCTCATGAAGCTCTCCCTTGAGGCTGTTTTTGGGAGAAGTCAGGCTTCAGCCAATTCTCAACATGTTCTTTGCTCCTGAGAAAATGTGCATCTCCCACCAAATGTAACATCTATTGCTCTTGTAACTGCTGTGTGGAATATGGCGATTCCTGAGCAATGCCACTGAAAAGAACAGCAATACTTGGCCTTCTCTACCACTTTGTGAATGTCTCCCACAAAAGAGAACGTATCCCTTTTATTTCATTACTTATTTGAAGTCACATACTGACTTTTCTCTGTGCTGAAATCACAGCTAATTGACAAACCCATAATTTAAAATCAGTCGGTCAATTTGTGAACCTCTGTATACCGCTGGACTGTAACTCCCGTCACCCCCACTCAGCATAGACAATGGTGAAGAATGATGTGAACTGCAGTCCAACATTTGAAGGGCCAAAATTTCCTCACACTTTCTCCTCCTCCCTGCTGCTCCCTGGCACAATGGAGAAAAATGCTGCTCACCCATATTAGACAGTTTGTGAAGCACTGCTCTAGTGCTCTGCAGAATAATAACTATAGAGATGTAACGCAATTCCCCAGTCAGCTTGTATCTTTGCAGAAATTATGTGGCACCACATCAGCATGGGAACAACCTAACTTCCACTTATACAGAATTGCTTTTCAGCTTCCCATTCAGATACACAACAAAAAGATGAAGTGTGTGCCACCATCTCCACCTCTCCCTTTATTTGGCATCAGCAACATGCAGTGTCCTGAAAGACAACAGGCATTCCCCACAATTCTAGGGAAAGGCCCATACATATAACTTTGCAGAAGAGAATTAAGCAATTCTCATGAAACCAGTGAAGCAGTGGTCTTCCTGCCTCATTCATTCTGAGGCACGCTTTAGGAGAGGTGGAAAAGGAAAAGCTCGGGAAAGTTAGCTTTTTTAAAACTATAACTCTCAGAACTAGCTATGTAGGCTGAGGCATTACGGAAACTTGTAGTCCAATACAGTAATTTGTCAAAGCTCTGTGAAGAGGGAAACTGATTAAAGCAACCTCCAGAGTTTCAACAGAGAAATTTTACTAGAAGATAGGAGCTCTGAGGCAGAGAGCCTGCAGTGAATCAATGCTTTTCCCATAACCCAAGCCATGTGTCACCCTCATGCCTCTTGAAGCTACAAAGCCACAGGAATTCCTCAAGCCCTTATGTCTGCATGGAGAGGGGATGGGGGAAGCAGCTGGCCCACCTCTCTGCAGGCTCACCTCTTCCAGCCATCTCATTCATCTCTTTCTGTCAGTAGACAGAGACATTAGCTCATCAGCAGCAATGCAATACTCACCCTGCGGGGGAAGCAAGGCATTAGCCCAGAGTCTTCGTGCTCCACTGGCCCCCATCAGCAGTGGAGTGAGAGGAAAATAGGCACCATTTCATCAGCACCAATCTGCATCCTAAAACCTTAAACTCCAGGCACAGAGTGGGGAGGGGGAAGCTCAACTAGAGGTCTTGGGTACAGTAAGCCACAAAATTAATTGAAAGGTGAACAAGTGGTTTCTTTAGAAACATTTAAACAGGCACAAACACACTCCTCAACAGAAAAAGAATTACAAGAATGATGGATTCCAACCTTTCACTCCAAATTCAGACCTTGAAAAACTGACTCTTTTGGACGAACTCCCCCAAATCCCACAGCCAGTGGATTCTGAGAGTTGTTTTACAAAAAATAACTTTTGAAAGCTCTGCCCAAATCAGAGATGGAGAGAAGCAAGCCCTAGGTGCATGCAAAGCTTATTTGTGTTCTTCTTTTCTCCACACCCAGAGAGTCCCTCTCAACAGAGAGAGGACAATTGTTCCAGAAGCCCTTGTGACCGTAAAGGTCTCATGGAAATATCCCACTGGGAAGTGGCGGCTGAAGAAAGCAGTGAATGGTTCACATGCTCCTTTTCGGGGTGCTCTATCAGCAACTTTTTCCCAAGGATAGTACATTGCTAAGGGTACTACCAGCATGGTATAGTAGTTTGAGCACTAGATTACAACCCTGGAGACCACATTTAGATTCCCTCCTTGAACATGGAAGCCTACTGGGTAACCTTGGGTGCATCACACACTGTCAGCCTCAGAAACCCGCAATAGGTGTGCTCTAGGGTCCCCATTAGTCGGAAATGACTTGAAGGCAAACAACAACTAATACAAATACAAGTTAATCACATTCTGAACTTTTCCCTGCCTACTACCATCACTGCATCTCTTCAGTTTCAGGCAAGTAGCAGATGCAGCAACCCCTCAGCATGCTGGCTTGAGATAAGGGGAGTTGCAATCCAATGCATTTATAGGACACCAGGTTGGGAAAAGCTGTCCTAACAGCCAAGAAGTTGATTGCTCCAGTGCACTCCTCTTTGTTAAAATCAGTTTGTGCCAGAATGATTACCAAGTTCTCAAAGATGTCTCAAAAATCTCCAGGACTGAATACTCCTGACACAGCAGGGCTTCCCAGCCTCTTAGGAACCACTCTGTATATGCCCCCAAGGGCCTCCTCCTCTTTACTCTAACCACTGGAACATGAAAGCAAAGAGGCAATCACATATTTGAGAAGGGAAGCACAGGATAACCAGGTGATTTGTCCATGGCACTATCTGACTCAACGCATGAGTCCAGGCACTCCTTTTCTCCCTGATACGTCCTATTAGATGCCTCGAAGGCCAGGAGCAGGGAAGTACCATATTCAGGGTGAAAGCATAGGAATGATTAAATAGTTTGTAGCCATTCCTGGCTCTTTGGGAATGAAAGTTCTCCTGGTCCTTGGACAAGGCACAAGCAGTCCTCTCCCAAGCTCAGCTCAACATGAACATAAAAGGAGCAAGCATCTGCTGTTAAATCCCTGAGAGCTGGCAAAGACCACTGGGAGTGTCCAGTGGCAAACTCTTGCTTTCTAATCCAGGATGGAAAAACTAGGCGTTGCATGCAACACACTTAACACCATGACAACACATATCACAAGAGACCTGTGTTAAAAACTGGAGGACAGAATAAGCTCCACTAGGTCTGGAAAAATCAAAACAGCAATCCTCGCAAGATGAAACTGCAAAAAGAGTAATGCCAAAGCAATCTTCCCCTCCTATTGCAGCAAGAGAGAATCATTTTTCCCCAGCATTCACAGGAACACTGTTAGCTCATGTCAGATGTAATAAAAAGATAAAGGACTGACAGAACCACATGATACTATACACTCCTACAAGACAAGGGGCAGTGGTGCAAGAACTAGCTGTGGCTGAAGGGTTATGCTCCTTAAGCTCTTACTCTCTGCAACAACAGAAATCACGACACAGACATCTACAACCTCTCCTATCAAAATGAAGAGAGGAATACATGGAACTCAGGGCCTAGTAAAACACTTTTTCTGGACTATGCTTCCCAGAATCTACCATGGCCAGTGGCTGTGCTGGCTAGGTGGAGGGTTCTAGGAATTACAGCATGGAAAGTTTTTCAAGCTCTAGTGGAATGTAGGTGTAAATTGTGGGCTCCTGAAGGATGGAACAATCAGGCCAGAAATTTCTTTGATCTTTTCAGATAGGAAAGAAACTGTAGAAGCAGAGAGATAGCAGTTGAAACCTTCCAACCTATTCAGCCCAACACTGAAAGGAAATCTTAAAAGCTCCTGTTCATTGGGTACAGTGTGGATAGCAGAAGTATACAGGCTGTGAAGCCTAACAGAGTCCAGAGGTCCATTTTCTACCCAGGGACCTTCTCTTGGTTGCATCCACAAAGGAATTTTTTTTTTCAGTGGGGCTGGCGCAAGAGGAAAGAGGGCCACAGGACTGCTAATGTGGACTTATGATTGCCCATCCATAATATGTATTATGGATTGCCCATCCATAATATATATGGTAAAAACTTATACTTTTCTTTTAAGCCTTGGAAGCAAATGGCTGAGTCTATAGATATTAAGTCATAAGGTCGTGAAATGTCTTTAGATACCAGAACAATTACTCCATTGTTCAGGAGGAAGACAAGAAGAAGTCTGATTCAACATGCGTAGGGCTCTCCAAGGCAGCCAATATTTTGCCTGGAATTCTAAAGGTAGTCAGGCAGTTTAGACACTTGCATCATCCCTGTTGCAAGTGGCAGAAAATTACGGGCTTTTTTTTTACTTTAACTGGTAGGTGCTGTTGTTTTTTTTACTGATGAGTTTGTAATCATTTTTAATTCAATATGTTGTAAACAACACTATTTAAGTGCATATTAGTATTGTAACTTCTAATGTGTTTGATTTTTACCTCCTTAGTTAATCTTGTTGTGAGCTACCTTGAGTCTCAACTTTGGAAAAAAGGTCAGATATCAAGCCAACAAATTGTGCCCTCTAGAAATATTTATTAAAAAACAGAACCATTAGGCTGGGCAGCAAAGCTAATGGCAGACTGCCCTAGATATCCACTTTCTGGGCCAGTCAAATGCACTCCCTTTCCATTTCCTTCCTTGTACACACAAAACTAATCCATCCCCTTTGGACTATGCATTTAACCAGGCTGAGCAGGAAATTCAGAGTTTCAGCCTTCTGTCCCTGAGGACAATCAGTCTATTCCTAGCTATGCAACTTTGCTCAGGTTCCAGTATCCACCACAAAAAAGCACAAGGGTCAGTGCCCCTTCTGGCAACCAACAGTTCCTCACTTCCTGCCTGTGGTGATGTTTCAGTCCTAGAGCCAGCCAACATCAAACAGGCTCTGGCTTTCTGCAAGGAAGGGGAGCAGCTTCCTTCCTTTATTCTCCACCTTAGCCCCTTTCCCTTCATAACCCTTCTGCCTTTCACGTTATTCCTTCCCTGACCCTCCTAAACTTCCATGACCTTCACACTGGGGAGCTCCACACCTGTTTACTGCAGTTTAAGACATGGAACTGTAACCTGAGACAACTTTAAACACTCATGCATGCACACGCATACACACAGCCCTCTTGCTGGGAGGGAGTCAAAGAGGCAGCAGCTACTACAGTGTTACTAACTCCCAAGCAGAAATGGTTGGTGTGTTTGAAAATACAGTCAGCCCTCCACATTTGTGGGCTTGGCTTTCACGGATTTGATTATTTGCAAGTTTCTTCAACTCTTGCCCCTAACCCAGCCCAGGAGTTCTTTTTTTCCTGGGGGAACCTTCCCTCTCTGTGGCTGCAATCAGGCCATGAAGCCCTTCAAAAACCTGTCTCTGGTTCTCCTGCTCCTCTTCCACCAGCGGCTGCCTTGCCAGCTAAGGATGGCTCACAGCCCAATTTCTCAGCATCACAAACCATCACTCAATGCGCCTCCCCAAGGAAGGAGACGGATGTGAGAGAGGAAGTATAGGTAATTATTCACCAATAGTTGTATTTGTGATTTTTCCACTTTTGCAAGGGTTCTGTGTTCCTAACCCTAGCGAATGTCGAGGGCCAACTGTGTGCCCCCTCCTATCTTTTGTAACCTCCAGCCTGGCTGTTCTCACAAAGTATTTGTTCAGAGTTGCTGTTGTGCTTGTTATGTGCCTTAAAGTTGGTTCTTAGTGATGAAGACTTCATCCTAGGATTTTCTTGGCAAGATTTGTTTCAAGGAGGTTTCTCACTGCCTTCATTTGAGGCTGAGAGAATATGACTTGCCCAAGATCATCCAGTGGGTTTCCACGCCTGAGTGGGGATTTGAAGCCTGACTAGAGTTTTAATCCAACACTCACACCCTCTCCTCTTATTCAGAGCAGTGTTATGCATTCATTGTGAGTTATCTTCACATGCTAATTTTCCTCCAATGAGCTCAAGGTGGCAAACATAATCCTCTTCCCCTACTATATCCTCTCAACAATCCTGTGAGATAGGGCATGCTGAGACAGTGTGACAGACTCAAGATAACCCAATGGAATTAATGGCTCAGTGAAAACTAGAACCTGGTCCAGTACCATCCTGACTCCCAATACAGTACCGTGTCAAACCACTGGCTCTTATTATTCTGTAGTCATGGCATAAAATCCCAGAAACAGACATTCAGTATAGAATTCAGCAGCCATTGCAACAATTTCAATGCTTACTCTCTCTTCTTTTTTCTTCCTTTTGCATGTGAGTGTGAATCCAGGAAATGTCTGTTGCAACTTCCACCAGATTGATCCCCCACACCCCATCCTATCAGCTCCTATCAGCCCTAGTCATCATGGCCAGAGATGATGGCAGTTACAGTCCAAAACATCTAGAGAGCACCAAATTAGGAAAGGTTGGTCTAGACCTCACAGCTGTGAAGACAAGTTTGAAGGAAAGCAGGCAACACCCAATAAAGCTTTCAAAGCCAAAGAGTGCTAACCCAGTTTCCAGCGGCTCAGAAGGACTTCCAACTCTTTGCTTCTCATTATGGCTTTTAAAATGGCACAACTGCACAGTTTTGCTTGACCTTCATGACTCTAAACCTATCATTTAATTGGGCACTTCTTAGTACAGATTTCTGATCCGTTTGTACACAGGATACACACAACTCTGTTTTACAGCTATTCTGGTAGTAGCCTGTACAGGTGCACCCAAAAGTTATTGCTTGAAAATAACACTAAACAGGAATTTATTTTTGCAAAATAAGACTTCAAAGAAATCATTATAAATACCAAATCAAATGAAAGGCAGTTCTCCATGCAGTTTCCAAGCTATCAGGCACTTTAGCCCAACAGTTTCCAAAGCAGCAGCAGCAGCAGCAGCACATGCGGTGGGGTAAAGATACACCTCTCTGATCCAGCCAATGGGCTTCCTTGGACACTGCCCACCTTGCTCCATCCCTGTTTGAACAGCAAGGGGTGTATTTTTATCCTGTTCTCCCCCTGACCTCAGCAGTTCTCCTTCATTTTCAAAACTCAGCCTTGGGACAGCTGAGCAAGTCAGCCATAAATCACCCCCACCTGCTGTTTTCCATCACCCACCACAACCTCAACCTTCTCCAAGGGCAAGCATGCAACATCTGTGACCCATATATGATCCTTCTCCAGTCCATTTTGTATAGGTGGCTTCTCAAAAGGATCTTCCAGCAGCGTATTCTGTTTATAAGAACAAATATCCTGGGTTCAAAAGGAAGCAGACTATCTGGCTGTGATGAACAGAGCCAGGAACCTGAGCAAAAGACTTTGCTGAGCCCCATCAGCCTGATCCCCCACACCACTCTAACCCTGGACATCTTGTCCATCACAGATAAGTGGGGCCAATAAAGTTTTTTAACAGAAACAAACCCTTCTCAGTCTATACGTGAGCTGCAGGACAATTCTGACACATCAGTTTCCTCACGGTATCACCACTGCTCGCATTTCATCTACCTTGCCAGAGTGTGACTCACACAGCATCCTTCTTGTTTGCATGAGCCATGCAGAAGTCACCAGTTCACAATGAGCAAAAGGAAAGCAGGAAGCACAGAGGAGTCACATACTTTGTGAACTGTTAATTCGAAGGCATTGAGTTAATGAGTCAGTAGTTTCTTCCCTACTACAGCCAGTTAACATTTATTTAGTACCCGCCCTGCAGTGCTGAGTCCAGACAAGTGTTAAGCTCTCTATTCCTGTCTCACAGCTTCTCCCATCAGTCCAAGGGGATGCTCCAGATCAACTGCCCATGGGATTGTGGGCATTGCAGTCAACAGAGCTGGGGGTTCCCAGCTGAGGAAATCAAAACGAGCATCCCACATACAAAAGATGTTCTATCCCCTAAATATATGAGAGTCCAACTGTCCGGTATAGAAGACTTTCAAGTGCTCTTACTGAGAACACTGCCTAGTAATTAGTTTAATCACAAGGCTTTTTTAAGAAAGCCTTACATATCACAGGGGTGGGGGACATGTGCTGCTGAACTGCAACTCTCATCAGCCAGCAAAGTCAATAATGAGGGATGATGGGAACCAGAGTCTAATAGCTGGAAGGTCAAACATTCACCATCTCTGCCCTTGAATGACTTACTGACAAATTCTGCTGGTGCAACTATGACTCATTCCACTTCCCTCCTTGTTTCTGGGCTTGCAACAGAAGCATATGCATTTGGCCCAGAAGTCACTGGTTGCTAACAACTCTCAGAGTCCAGACAAGCCTTAGGCAACTGAGATATAATACACTGGCTTCTGTACCTTTCCAGATTATCTCATCACCAGGAACCCAGATTTTAACAAGATTGGGAGTAAGGGAATTATATACTCACATAAACTTAACATACCTTTTAACAAGCCCCAAAAGGCAATCCTGGGTGGGGGGAAAAATACCTTCCATGGAGTCTACAATTCCACTGCATACCAGAAGATGAAAGCAATCAGCTCTATACCCCAATGTTCTTCTCCCTAGCCTAACAGACAAGGTGTCACGCTCAAGAAAAAACAGGCTTCTCCTGTAATCAGTGCAAAATGAATACTGGCTCTGTATCAATTTGATGCAAAGTTTTGACAGCACAAGTTTAGTGAGATAGGCTCATCTATAGTTAACCTCCAGTATCTGGACTTTCTGTAAGAAACAGAGTAAAACTTTACTAGATATACTACAAAACTCTTTTTAAAAACCAACTGCTATATTTTCTTAGTTGCTAATGACTTCAAGGCATACAACAACAATGATGTCTAAACCTGGTCCTGAGGACCCCTGGAGCTTCCCAGGCCTCCAGAAGGACAAGTAGGAAGAGAAAATCACCTAATGCTTGCTCTTGAGAGAGACCAAGGCCCTTTCATACTATACATTGCCACACTGTGGTTTCACTTTAACTGCCATGGCTGTACTTATGGAATCCTGGGATTTGCACTTCAGGGAAAGATATTTAAAATTCTCAGCCGGAAGGTTCTAGTGCCTTAGCAAACTGTAGACCCAGGGAATCCTCAGGATGGTGCTACAGCAGTTAAAATGGAATCATAGTGCTTTAATTGTGTACTAACCCAGCTGAGAGAACAGTGTTCCCTTCTACGACGAGCTACAATTTACATTGAAACATGAAAGTAAACCAGACTGGTCCATCCCCGAGAGTGGCCACAAAAATGCATCCAGATTGGGAGACAGAATAGCTATCTGTTCTCAGGCATCAAAAGAGACCGCCTGCTCCAGCATCGCTAACCATCCTTACTGTCTCTCACTGCAAGCCAGTTATGTCAATTATTATGGGAGTGGAGCCCACAACATTGCAGGAAAGGGTGGAGATACTGAAAAAACATGAACTGCTCTCCATGTAGGCCCTAGGCATCCCTGTATAACCTCAAAGGGCCATGGCCCTTTTCTTAGTATTCTCTGAACTTCTACCCACAGTACAGGCTGTATATCCCTCATCAGAACTGGAACTCCCATGCAAGCCAAGACCGGTCAAATTCTGCTCTAGAACAGTACTACTCAAAATTGTGGTCTGTGGACCAGCGCCAATCCATGAGAAGGGGCTGCCAGTCCATGGTGAGTTTTCTTGCACAGAAAGAAACAATTGTAGCCAATAGGCACAATTATGCTGCCAGTCACTGGGGAAGAAAACCTGCCAGTCTTCCACATCAGATAGCTTAAAAAGCAGAAGAAAGACCTCACAGAAATAGAGATCTAGGTTCTGTAGAAGGGCACTTATGAGCCATCCTAGGTCAAGAGCTCCTCAACAAATTAATAAATGTTGAGATTGCCACTTCCAGAACTGAAAGGCTTTCTGGGAACTCTGAAAGAAATCTTAGTTCAGTTTCATTCATATACAACTGGCCATCCACATGACTATTTACCATTAGCTAGTAAAAAGTGCCTCCCCTGTATCACTGGGGTAACAATGCATTGTTCTTCCTTCTAATCTCAAAGGAACACACATTCTTAAGGTTGAAAAGGGCACAGAAGAACAAACAAGCAGCCATTTACCACAGGTTCACGTAACCCACCTCTCTCTCAGTCCTCACTCCCTCCATGCCCCAAAGCCAAAAGCTCGTACCTCAGAAGCTGAGAAGGGAATTCTATCCTCTTTCAGAGTTTTTACTCTGAATAAACTGCTGAGTAAAGGCTACAAAAGTGTCTAAGCCAGCCTGAGCATCTGGACAGGGATTCATATCTTTTGCAGAAAAAGAAAAAAAAGCACTATATAAAAACCCTAACTTTAGGGTGCAGCAAAGAAACAGGGTGTCTTGGTCTATCACAAAATAACAGTTCTCCAGGTCAAACCTGAAATGGAGTGAATTTCTATGGAAGACATCCTTTTGTTTATAACAATAAGATCAAAGACTGTCTGATAGATGAAGCATTATTGTCTTCTGAATAGGGGCTTCTATGCTCAGTGCATATAAAGCCACTCATATTTTGAACTGAAATAAGTTATATAAATCAAGGTTTGTTCTTGTTATGCAAAGGTGTCTGTTGTAGTACTGGTATTTCTTTTCCTCCCATTTTTTTCCTTTTTTTTTTTTTTGGTCCCAGAGTAACATAAGGCCTAAAATTAAAAAAAGGTTAACAATCCTTCAAGACTGGGACAACAGAATAAGCAGAGAGGAAATTGAATAATGTAATATGCTTGCCTCACATACTAGCCTTCTTCGGTTTCTAAGGTAGTTACCAGCTGCTTCTCACATATTTTCAGGGATTTCCCTGTAATCATTTAATTTTGAAGGGCAGGGGAGGGGGCCAAGACAATGAAAGCAATTCTTTTCTTGACTGTGTAAGTCTCCAAATGTCCTTATTTAAGTAAGGACTGGGGAACCTGCAGGCACCTAGCAGTTGGGGGACTCCAAATTCCATTAGACCCTTCCATCATAATTGAGAGTGAGGAATTCTGGGAGTTGTCAATCAAAGATATTGAAAGGTCTATAGGTTATGCATCCACCTTTTAGACGCTACTGAAAACCAACCCTAGTGATAACTCTGAAAATAGCAGTCAGCACACACGACTAAGACTGTGTTAGGATTTTGCACAGTCTGTTACTAATATCTGCACGGGAGTGGGAGTGCAGTCTCCATTAAATGGAGGTTACCTGTACTCTACTTCCTGTTTATTTCCTCTGTAAGACTTTTTACCTCATGAACGGAAAGATAGAAGGCAAGGTTTTGAAAGCTTATTTTCTTGCATGGAAGATTCATACTCTGCCCCTTCTAATTCATCATTCCATGCCTTCATCACTGAAGATCCTTTGCTTGCCTTTTTTCTCCTTGCTCTAGGTCATAAATTAGGGGTTGTTGGGGGGGGGCAGTACCTGATCATTTAATTGAGCACATTAAAAACCTTAATAGTTTACTACTGTGGTTACTTCACAACTCACAGCATCTTCTGCACACCTGTCACCCTTCCCCTGGCATACTGCATAAATTTTCCAGCATTTATTAATAGAAAAGCTAAATCCTGTGACTATTATCTAGGAAGACAAAGTGTGCTCATATGGTAAAATATTCCAAGCTGTCTTTGAGACAGTGAAGGACTGAACAAGAATGATAGTGATGCTCTAAGCTGCTATCATTGCAGCCAGGTTCCCACAAGTTTAGTAGCATCAGAGAGCATTACACAAACCTCCCAGAAGCTGTTACTGACACCCATGGACTTGCCAAGGAGAACAGAGCAAACCTACAGGAGTACAAGCTTGGCCGGGTCACCAGCAACTGCCTGAGAAATGGTGTGTTGGCTTAACCAACCAACACAGGCCATTCTTAGCCATGTTGCCTGGAAAGAAAGCTTTCTCAAGGTCCAGCCACAAAACGAGCTCTCATATAGCTTGCAAGAGGGATGGGCCACAGCATGCTAGTGCAAAGGGAAAGGGACTGCTATTCTAGTCTGGTATGTTTGCGGGAGGCACAAGCTGGGGTCTTTCCACAGAGAGGCTCTCCCTTGTCTAGGCAGGGGCTTTGTTAAGAATTGGCCAAGGGCCAAGAGAAACTTAAAAAAAAATCAGAGGGTGGGAGAACAAAAACAAAAGAGGCTGTCTCAGCGCAAAGTCCTCCAGGCAGGAAAGCAGAACTACGTCCCCAGAGAGGAGCTGGAAGAACAGCAGAAAGTATAAACAGAACCCTCACTGCAGCAAAACACATTGGATGGATGCAAAAGAAATAGAGCCTGGGATATTTTCTTTTTGGATTACAGTTCTCAGAATTTCTCAGCCAGGAGGATCAATAACTGGAGTGTGGGGTGGGGGTAGGTGGGAGCTGTAGTGCAAAAAAAAAAGTAACTCTCCCAAGTTCTGGAAGTAAGACTAAGCGGAAAGTAAACTGGTGGCACAAAACCTGAGGCAACTCCAGGGGAGTTTTTGCGTGGGAAGGAGAAGTCTAGTTCTGGAACGGGGGGGGGGGGCGGCTTTCTGGTGCCTTTCTCCAGCCCTCAGGGCTTCTCATTTATAGAGAAACAGTCTGCTTTGCCAAGCGGCCGCAAGCGTCAGCAGTGGCTGCACTCAGCATTCCAAGGCTTATAAGGCAATTCCAAGCAGAGGAGGAGTTGTCTGCAACGCATCCTCGGACAGCTTTCACCAGCACCCACACCAACGTAGAGGGGCACTTTCAGGTCAGGAATGACTCTTGTGGGGAGGCAGCCTTAGAAGATAAGGGAGCTCCTCCAGGCCTAGGAAGAATGTTCAGGGGACACCAGCAAAGAAGAATGGGAAGCATCAACAACATCCTTGTAAATGCAGAAGGGCAGAGAGCTGCAGAGTTTTTAAACAATAAAGGAGAACACTTAAGTATTTATGGGATGCTTTTCTTAAATGCTAAAACCATTTCACATACACTACCAGCACCATCTTCAGAGGCAGACCACTATGGTCCCTACATTATAGATGGGAAACTCTGACCCTCTTGTACAACATACAGCCTTAAAGCTGCCCTGGAAGTTTATAGCTGAGCTGGAATTTGAACCATGGGACCCACCCACAAAAATGGCTTATGGTGATCTTCAGTTTCATTTGCAGCATGGGAAAACCAGCTTCTATATCAGGGATGGGAATGCATGGTTCTCTAGATGTTACAGGGATTCCAACCCTCCCAGCATCCCAGCTGACCTGGCCAATGGTGATGGATGAGGGTGCTGCAGCCCAGCAACATCTGCAGAGCCACAAGTTGCACATCCCTCCCCTACATCTTCCCTCTACTGTACAAGTCAGCACCTTCTGGCCCTCCAGGTGTTGTCAGAATGCAAGTCCAAGTATCCCTAGCCAGCACAATATTCTTGTCAATATTCTGTCCTCTAATCTTCAGGACAATCTTCCTTTTTGCCTCCTAGCACAGAACTGTAGTTTGGAGTGCGAAGACCTAAAGATGTCAACCACAGGGGAGAAGCTGTGAATCTCTTTCACACTGTACCTAAGCCAGTGATAGGAGGTTCAGTGACATGCAGAAAGAGATACTAAAGAAATCATCATCTCAATAGACAGAAAATTGATGAAGGACCAGTAGAATCAGCTGTTGAACATGAGCTGTAAGACTGCTACCCTCTGGCATAAAGATCTACTAAGTTACACTTCTTGGCATAACATTTAGACTAGCAGGAACATGTATTCACATTACCACAACCCCTTCCTGTGGAGACTTATCTCCACCCAGCCACAGGCAAGTGTCATTTCCATAGATCCAAAAATAGGAGTGGGAGCCTGAAGGAGCTTGGTATCAAGTGACAGCCCGACCACTGCCAAGGACCATCTCATTACATCATGGGGCAATGGAGATGGGCAGTCTCTCCAGCCAGGACCTTTCCTCTCCTCTCAGAAAAAGGCACTAGTAAAGTTTGAAAAGTTTATTGGGAGGGAACCACTACAACTTCCAGAATTCTGCTGAGGAATTCTGGATAATGAAGTCCCACAAAAAACTCTAGACACTAAAACTAAGTGGGAGCAAGGGATGTGCCAGCCCAGGAATTACCTGCAGTGGAAGTGATAAGGTAACAAAGAAAACACAACTGACCAACATCCTTCAAAGTGGCATAGAATGAAGACGAGAAGGAGAATGGTTTCTTGTGAAGGGGCTTTAAGAAGCTGATACTTACCCTGGAGATGGAAAGTGGCATGTTGAAGTCCTTGCCACCCTGCAGCCTGAACCCCCATGGGGCTGGCCCATCTAGCACCACCTTGTAGGAGTCCATGTCACTCATTTCTGTGGAAAAGGGAAAGAGTACATTCATTTTAGAATTCATAAGGGACTGGCGAACATGGAAGAGGAGGTGCCTGCCAAACAGGGCAAGCTCTAGTGTCAAAGTGTAAGTAAGCAGATGCAAGGGGAAGTGCAAGCTCCTCCCCCAGAGTTTGCCATTTATGTCCACATCATGAACCAAGACCCAAAGCGCTGCTCTTCATCCTCTCCCCTCCGCTTCCCCCATCAGCGTTTCCTCTGTCTGACCTACAGTGAAGCTTTCAGCTTTTTGTTTCCCTGTCTTTAGAGCAGAGACAGAAAACTATGGGTCTCATGCTTTCAGCCTACAATTCCAAACAGCTCCAGCCACAGCATAGTCCATTGTGAGTGATTATGGGAGTTGCAGTCCAACAATATCTGAAAGGCCACAGCTCCTCCTCCCTCTTTAGGCTAACTCCCATCACTGCCATGGTACATACCAAAAGACAACTGACAAAAAGCAAAAGTATCACACAAAAACACAGAGGAATAGTGACGCAAAAGCCCAGAGAAGAACAAGAAGAATTCTTGTTTCCCACACACCCTCAAAAAATTGAGCAAAACAGCTTTTCCTCCATTTTAACCCAGACCCATATTCCTGAAGGCCTTCCAACTGCAGCTTTTGAAGGGCTTGCCTCAGCAGTATTTAAATGCTGGCTTCCTGACTGTAACAACATGAGTCCTAACTAAGAGTTCCTATGCCTAGGGATTGCAGAACAAATGTATATTCTGGACAAATTTACATGACCTTTGGATGGGCTTATTTTAAACCTTGGTCAGCTTGGCTTGAGTCAATAAAAGCATCTGGATTAATTGTGAAAATAGGTTTTGTCATGTGCCTAGGCACTAGATTGCCCAGGGCCAGTCATCACAAATAGCAATCCTGCTCTCAACTACCAGTGTTTGAAGCAGTGCCAGTTCAAAATGGCTGCTTCCCCAAAGCAAGATCAGTTGAAGTCCTCCCCCAGCCAAAAAAGAAAAACAAAAACAGTGTGAATTAGACCCAGAAAAAGCAGAGGCTATCAGGACCCAAATGTACAGGATAAGACTGAGCCTGTCCACCCACGACAATCAAAAGAAACTCTCCATGTGGTCACAAGGTCAATCGAGAACCATTTTAGTAGACTGCAATCCCCCAGGAGATGGGGAACTTCCATATTGAGAATATTAACATTCAGGGATGGGGGATGCTACAGTGGGATGGGGAGACAGAGAAACTGCTCTGTTCTCATGATCTGTACTTTAATACAGCTGCTGCTGACAGTTAAGATAATAAAAGCTGATGCCTTAATCTACTTCTCCTAATTATTCTAGGAAGAGATATCCTCTTATAGGCACTGCTATCGCCTTGCTGCTTTGGGGATGAGCCAGCTGAAACACCCCCACTATATAACAAGCAGACAAGAAGATTGCCCCTGGACACCAACTACTCCCTTTGCCTTCCCCTATTCTCCCCAGGCAGTCTCTTGTCTATATAAGGCATGCAAGACTGCACGGTCATATTCCACTGGTTGCTCATCAAGACTGCAAATCACTCCTGAAAAAGCCAAATACTTCCTGGCTGGGTCTAATAGGAGAGTTAGGACAAATCAGAAGGGACTAGGAAATAAAATCCACATAGGTACACACAGATCAGAAACATTATGTTCTTTTGGGCTGGGCTCTAGGACACCCATCTCCTCTAGGAGAGGAGAAAAGTGCAATGTAGTAAGGCCTTCAGAGCTCTGTCTACCAGATCAACTGATAGGGAAAGCGTAGCACTTCTGCAGCAGAAGAAACCCCTCACAGCAGTGTACCAGCATGTACCAGCCCTCCCTGACAGTCTGAGGCACTTCAGCCTGAAAGCTTTCAGCAGCAACAGTACCAGCAACAGCTTAATTCCTTCTCTCCATGGGGACGGCAGAGGAATGTGCTC
The DNA here is from genome assembly GCA_948472985.1 of Iguana delicatissima. Classification (NCBI taxonomy): domain Eukaryota; kingdom Metazoa; phylum Chordata; class Lepidosauria; order Squamata; family Iguanidae; genus Iguana; species Iguana delicatissima. Next base: position 1,585,388 of record CAOKZL010000244.1, read on the forward strand.
TGCTATGAAAGAGGCAAGGAGCTTTGATTTCTCCAGCTTCTTCCTGAGGCTGAGTCGGCAAAACATGCCTGGACGGGGTGCCTTATGCCATGATCTGCACAAGGAGCGCCTTGAGCCTCCATGCTAATAGCAAGAATGTATATCATACTTAGAAGTTGTTTGCTTGGGCTGAAGCTTCTGCAGCATCTCCCAACTATGGCATCCTCAGCCAAGCAGCACCAGCCCAAGGATACCATTAGCATGCTGGTAAGGCACAGGAATCCATTTCTCAGGTGATGCTCTGTAGTGCTTGTACTTTTGTTAGAATGGCTCAGAACTGTTCTTTGCCTGTCAGCTGTCTCGGGGTAAAGTAAACTGAGTTTGGAACAAATCAAGGTACTCAAGTACTGAAAAGAAACAAAAGCCAAGCTAAGTTCAAGAGACTACTGGTGAGCAGAAATAGGTCTCCCCCTTATCAGTCCTCTCACCCAACTCAGGCAGACAGAACCAAACCAAAAAACTAGGATCAAACTTCTTGTTGTTGGAGAGCAAGTCTGAAAGCATTGATAAGTACTTTCAGGAAATGACTTGGTAACCATGAATAACAGATATTTCAGAGGTGCAGTTATGTTCCAAGCTTGACAACGTTACCTTCTTGGACTTCGATTCCAAAAATCCCCAGTCAGTGACCACATTGGCTAGGGAGTCCTAGAAGCTGTACTCCAGAAAAGTAACTTTTCCAAGTTCTTAATTTGTTGCAGCAAGAACAGCAAACAGCTTTTGGGTACCTTAAAGGCTAATAAGTTTGTCAGGGCGTAAGCTTTCATGGATTAAAGCCCATTTCATCAGATCCATGAGGTAGTTATACACACATTTGTTACAAAGGAGGAATGTGCAAACACTAGGTTTAGAGCAACCTTCCCCAAAGTGGTGCCTTCTAGATGTGTCAGACTATAAAGCCCACTATCTTCAACCAGAATAGTTAATGCTAGCTAATGATGATGGGAAATGCAGCCCAACACTTCTGAAGGACACTGGGCTAGGGAATGCTAAGATATAGAAAAGGTACAGACAGTGACAATTATGTGTAAGTGTAATTTAAATCATTGCAGTGGCTCTCTGCATAGCAGTTGGATAGTAAGATAAACATCCTGGCACTGTTAAGCATATTGACACTTGCAACAGGATGTATTAAATGAAACAGCAAGGGAGGAAGAGAAAAAATGGGACAGAAGGATGGCCCACTGTAGGACAAGAGAACTAGACTGCATGCGGCAAGAAAAAGCATCAAATTAATATTGTACTGCACTTGAATAAAGTGACAGCGCAAGGCCTAAGGCCCAATGCAGCTTTAAGAAGCCCAGTCATAACTTCCACGCCTTTGAGTTCTCATTTGTAATGAACAAGCAGCAACCAAGTCCTTTGTAGAACACAGCACACTAAGATCGTTCGTTCGTAAGAAACCAACTTTAAAAAATTAAAAAGAGGCACAAATAGCATCAGAAGCCCATAGGCAGAATAAAACCAGAGCTATTTTTAACCTCTCCTAATGTGGCAAGTTTTAGTTATTTAGTGCTAAAACTCTCATCAGCCCAACCAGCATGGTGTATTATAGTCCAAAACAGTCTGAGAGTCACTAAGCAGAACATTTTCAGCTTTTTACAACAGCTCTTCCTAAACCTCAAGAGAGCAAGTTCAGCACAAGTTCATTTAAACCTGGGAAAGCTGGCAAATAACAACAGATCTCCCCTCTGGTCCTCTTTGAATAAAGTTACTTGGGATTATGGAAAGGACAGAGGAATCCATGGAAAATGGCCAGATTTCGTTACCCCTACTTTTATCCTGTGCCTCTAGAAGACAACCAAGTTTTATTTTTTATTTTGTGGATTCAGCTGGTAGCCCTCAAAGGATGGAATGAACTAGATGAGCAATAAATAACCCAGCCCAAGAGGAAACGGCTGCACTCTCCACTTCCCTCCAACTCCCTGGGAAATGGCTTTTACATCACCTCTTCTATTACAAAAGAACTAATAACTTAGTGTTAGCCAAGCTACACTGTGAAACAGAGTCAAGCACCTCAAAAGACACACCCTTCTCTTGCCTAGACTGCCCCTTCACACCCCTGGCAGGCACTGCTCTGTCCTTGACCACAGAATAAGTGCGGAATCATGCACACAGGACAGGTAGGACAAAACGTTTGTTCCTTTCATTACTAGCCATCCTCACTCAAGACAAAAATAAGCCTGGAGGCTAGTGGGAAATCCTCAGTTTATTTGAGCCAATCTCTTACTCACAGATGTCCTGACTGCAGTTCCCATCACCAGCCATAATGAGAGTCACAGTCAGACATATCTAATAAACAACAGATTGAGAAAGAGTCCTTTAGTGGTTGTAGGAAGCCTTGTAAGATCAGGTCAAGGCCCCATTTCGTCCAGCATCTTATTATTTGATAGCTGCCAGCCAGCAGCTTCTGGAAACCCACAAAGAAGATGCAAAAAACAACGTGGATTGTTTCCAGCATTTAGTACTCCCCCCCTAAGCCCGGGAGAGAATTTATTGCTTACAAACATGTAATGTCCATTTGTCTGCCCTGGCCTCCTTTCCCAACATCTTCACAATCTCATCACAAGAAGAAGTCTCTCGAAGGTAGGGCCTGTCATATCACACACAGAACAGCAACTCTCAGGTACTTCTGGAAGCCACAACAACAACAACTACCAAAAGGACACATCAAGATCACAACACTTAATTTTAAGAGCACCTATCAAGCCAAAGATGAGGCACAGGCACTTTTGGCATCTTGGAAATGACCAGGGCGAGACCCCACCACAAGAGTGACTCTGTTCTCGGCCCTTCTGGAATGCAGAACACGCGGCGAATATTGAATTACAGCAGCAGCTCCTCAGGGGCAATTTCAGACGAAGGACAGGAATAGATGTACAGAAAAGCACGCTGACGGGAAGGGACGTGGGCGCGTGCAGGTCCTGACCCGGGATGCGGAGCAGCCCGCTCCGGCCCCGCGCCCCTCCCCGCCCCTCCCCGCCCCTCCCCGCGCAACCCAGCCACGATTAAGCAACCGCGCTCTGGCCTGCCCACCCAGCAGCCCCCCGGCCCGCAATGGGACGCTCCTCCGGAGACCCCGCCACGGGAAGCCGGGAACGCCAGCCCCACACATCCCGGTGCCACGACCACAAGCGCCAGCCCCGCGTACGGCGGCGCCGCGAAGGGCGGCACGCCCAGGCTCACGGCAACATCCGCCAGGCACGCAACGCCTCAGCGGGCACGACCGCTAGTCCGGCCAAAGCAGGGGGGCGACGGCACAGCGCCGAGGGGAAGGGGCTTCAAGAAACAGCCGGACTTTTTCGCTAGGCGCCCTGCTGCACCTCGGGCGAGAGGCACGGTGGGGGAAGCTGCATGAGAGAAAGTGCGGGAGAGAAAGTTGCCCCCGCCCTCGCTGGGGACCGGGCGACGCCCCAACCCGCCCTGCTTCCATAAGGAAAAACTGGGTCCGGGGGAGACGGAGTGGCCCGGGCAGACGTCCCCACACCGGCCTCACGGCTCCCTGGGAAAAGCCTTCAAAGGTATTCTTAGTCCGGGTGGCAGCAACGGGATACATACCTGCGGGACGCTCCCCCCCCCCTCCGTACAGGGAGGAGCTACTGGCCTCGCCGCCGAGTCGTCTCAGTCGCACCGCCACCGGGAGAGAGGGCACGGGAGCGCCTTATATATCTCCCCCCCGGCCGGGCCCAGCGGCTCCGCCCGCTCAGCACAAGCCTCCCCGCCCCAGCATTCAACAAGCCCGCCGTGCGCCCGGCGCGCATGCGTCCCTCCCGCTTGACGCGCCTGCTCGTCCTGCAGGCGCCCCCCGACGCCCCCGGAGGTGCGCAGGACGAACCACTTTTGGTAACGAGGGGAGGGGGCGGAGGGCGCGCGCGCGACGCGGCGGCGGCGGCTTCAGTGGCAATCGCGATGCTCTCGGGCGCCAGGCTCGGTTGCTCCCCTTGAGCGGGCGGCAGAGCCCCCGCCCGGAGGGGTGGAGCCGCGATGGCGGCGCTGAGTACGGAAGGGAAATGCGGCTCCGTCTGACAGAGGCCATTTCCCCACTGGCCTGTTACGGTGCTATTGTTCCGCTTTCAGCGTCCTATGCAATCTTCTCCCTGAACTGCAAAGCCCAGGATTCCATAGGATGTTGGAAGTGGAATAATAGCACTGTAACAGGCCAGTGCGGAAAGGACCATGGTCTTGCTTCTGTTAGCTGAACTTTTCCTAGAACTGTAGCCTGTTACAACGCAGACGGGTACTTACCTGCTCCAGGAAATGGTAGGTGAGAGCTGCTTTTGTGGTTCTTCCTACTGGAGGCGCTACTATTGTTGCTTGCTTCATGTTGCTCACGTTGTTGAAACCACGTTGTGAGGCTGAGAACCTTAAATCCCTATGCTGTGTCTCTCCATGAAGTTGTACCCAAATATAGGACGAGTGCTTTGAGGGTTTTCCTGCATGGCAGGGGGTTGGACTGGATGGCCCTTGTGGTCTCTTCCAACTCTACATTTCTATGATTCTATGAGAAAGGTCTTGCCCCCGCAGGGGAGATGCTCTGCCCTTGGGTATTTCTTCAGTCTATCTATCCAAACTGATTTATATCACGCTATGCACAAGCCAGCTCAGTAGCCTACGATGGGAGAATAATAGACCACAGAGTTAGGGGGACAGGATTAACAAAGCTGTTTCTACTCTGTGGTCTACTATTCAGCCATCGTTGGCTACTGTGGCAGCACAAGCCTGGAGTAGTATTGTGGCAGAATTATGGAGAGAGCACAATTGTAGAGGCAGTATTAATAACATGACAGCCAGAGTGGCGTGGTGCTCTTGAGCACTAGACTAGGCTCAGAGAGGCCAGGGTTCAAATTCCAGCTTAGCCATGGAAACTCACTGGGTGACTTTGGGGAAGTTTCACTCCTTCAGACTGAGAAAGCAGTGGCAACCCCTGCATAAATCTTGCCAAGAAAACCATAGGATAAAGTCATAGGGCAGAACTGACCGCAAGGCACATGACAAAAGTGCATCCCCAAAATAAAAAGTTGCAGGCAAGGCTTGTAACATGCCAACGTGATATAGTGGTCACAGAGACAAGCTGCAGACATACGTAAGAATCATGGCTTTTAGCTAGAGCATCACGAGGTTCTTTCGTTCTATAGGGAGCCTAGAGATAGTTCTGGACAAGGCTTTTATTTTGCAATTACCTTGTCCAATTACCTTGTTACCTTGTCCAAGTCACAGAAATTTATGGAGGGTCCAGATGGCATGGTCTTCCACTTCTAACGCACGTTTTCTGCTGTTTCTTCTATCTTTTTCTTTACCAAAGAAAAAAATCCAGGAAGCAAAGGCAGAATACTGCCAGAATCTTTTTGATGGCTACCTCTAGGAACAGTTTGCCAAGGTGTTTTCTATCCAAGAATTTTCAGCACCTCAGAAAATAATGCCTGTTTCTTTGGATGAACCCGAAACGTTGTAACAGCTTCAGCCAGACAATTCCATTTATCATGGAAATACGTCTCAAACTTCTGTTTTACTTGCTGGCTTCTTAATACCATAAGATCCATGTTCAAGATAGCTATCCTGGAGAAGTGTGTGTGCCTACACTGCTAGGGCAACCTTCCATGAGAAATATTTTTCTAAAATTCCTTACACTGTTCAGCTGATATCATTATACAAATATTCTGCCCCCACACATAATGACTAAAATTGCCAGATAACTAAGTAAAAGTATGCTACTTTTGGTATTGCTATTATCAGTTGGCCCTTCTCTGAAAAGCTCAGAGAAAAACAAAAATACACCAAAAAATAAGAAGAACGAGAAAGGAGGTTGTGCTTGATCACTTCTATTTAATAGCTGCCCATTATAGACTGAGGAGTTTGATTTTTGTGAGCAGCTTGTTTCCAACATGGCTGGTCATTATAAGTATCTTAAAACATCAAGAACTAGTGCCCACATTTTCTTGTTTTCTTTTTCTCCCCTTCTCCTCCTGTGTTGTGTCTTTTAGACTGTAAGCCAGAGTACAGGGACTGTTTCCCACTTATTGATCTCAAAGCTGCTCTAGGAGCTTTTTGGCTGAAGAACAGAGCATAAACAGTTTTCTAAAAATTGCCTTTTTTTCCGTTTAGAATTGATTATTTTGTAGAAAGTGCTGCATTTTAATCTCACTGGAAGCTAACGTTCTTAATTTGATAATAATGCTGGCAAAAAGAATTCTGATCATATAAAATTGCTTCCATATGTTTCCAGCATTTTTGTTTGCCACTCAGCAAGCGCCACATTATAGAATGGTGAATGTCAATCTTCTGTATGAAACCAATACACACAGACACACAAAGGGACAATGGTTTGCTGTGGCAGTCATCAGCAAAATCATCAATGTAACTACATTGTGTATGGAGCTAATACCCACAGATACGTATGTCAGCAGACAGACGCAGAGCAGTTTGCTCTGTCTACATCTAAAGGTCGTCAGAAATAGCCTCAGTGCTTTATAAATTGCCTCTTTAGGGTAACTATTAAACCCAGCATAAAACTTGGGGAAGCTAGCAAGCCAAAGCAGCACTGTGTCTGAATAAGGCAACATCTCCCTAAGCCTCTTTCTGTGGAAATCTCCAGTCACTTTCTCTTCTATTTAAGGCAGAATGCAGTGATTCACAGCTCTCAGGCATAAACAGTTCCAAGCCTGTGTTACAAGGGAGAGTTTGGCAGATCTCAAACTGTGTGGATTTTGTTAACTTGAAAAACTCAACATTGCTAAAATTTGAATCTGAAAGGAAGCCAGTTTCTTCTGCAGAAGATCTTCAAAATACTTGCAACCTAGTACTACTTTAAGGCTGATGTTGGATTTACCTATTGAAACAAATTGATTTCTTTCCAAGATTTCCAAAATATTCATTACCTAGTGCTGGATTAAAGCCAATGTTAGCTCTACTCGGAGTAGACCCACTGAAGTTAATGGGACTAAAAAGTCCCATTCATTTTAACGGGTCTGCATTAAGAATGGGCAGCTCATCCCTACACTCCTGGGGTAAGTCACATCTCTGCATTGTCACCCAAAATCACCACCAGAAGTCACCTCCAAATGTGACTTCTGTGTCAGAAGAGGGATGTTTTGGCCAAATCCAGGAAGAAACTTGGAGGCCAAATGTACACTAAGGATAATGTTGGATTTAGCTTGGTCATTTTGCTAATAGGGATTTAGGTGCTGCAAGGGTAGGAAAGAATTCTAGATCTTGATGTTTCAGCTCCAACCTGCACAGAGCATAAAAGATCAAGGCAGGGATGATTTACAGCAGAGCTTGGCTCTGATACCTCCACCAGAAGTGACTGCCAAGTTTCTCTCTGTGGGAGGCAAACTATCAGATTTGTTACATTTTTATCCTGCCCTTCCTCCATGGAGCTCAGGATGATATATATGGTTTTACTATCCCATTTTTAACCTCACACCAGCCCTATGAGGTGGTTTAGGCTGAGAGAGAGTGATTGGCCCAAGGCGAAACAGTGAGATTTGAGGGCAAGTGAAAATTTAAACTTGGGTTTCTTGGTCAGAGTGTGAAACCTTATCCAGTAATTCACCATTACATACCTATGAAAGCTCTAGCTGCTTGCTTTTATTTTACTCCCACATGTTATCATGTGATTTCTCTGACAAAAGCCAAAAGGATGTGAAAAAGTGCAGACCCCAGGTTGCTTTGTGAAGGAATGAGAATATGACATGGGAGGGGGGGGTGCTGGCAAGACAGCACATTCCAGAGCAACCAGGTCCACACACGCACACAGCAATGTTGGAACTCAGTCTCTAGTACACCAAGTACCATTGCTAGAATCAAAGTAGTACAGCCACCACTCCATCCTCTATGTGGTTTTCCAGTTCTCAGTCTGTATCTTTTTAAAGACAGGAGTGGGGATGTTAATGCTTGAAATGTATTTTTCCCCTTTTGGGTTCCCCCCCCGCAGATCTTCATATTGTTTTCTATCAAAATAAACCTCATCTCCTCCCCACACCACTGCAATAAGTATGCAGAATACTCTGTCATCATACACCATATATAGTGAGAGTTAGGGCACGGCAGAAGAGAACAGTCAGAAACTTATTAGCAGAGTTTGGGAAAGCTGCTGTTGCTGGCCATGAGAGCTAAGGGATCCCTTAGGAGTTCTAGTCCAACAAAAGTAATTTTTCCAAGTTGTGCTTATTATGAGTAGAACCAAGTGAAGCTGGAACAAAATCTTGCACAGCAACAGCAGCCAGCCATGCCCTTTTTCAGGGTATTCCATTTCCAGGCAGACAGCATTCTACGGCCAGTGAGCATGCTCAGAGTACCCCTTAAGTCTCTTTTGTACTTGTTGGGGATGGCCCCAAGCCTAGTAATACCTCTGAATCTAATGATATGTCCCTCCTAGGCATGGATGTTGCTATTTCAGCTGCATAAGCAGCTGGACTCAGAGAACCAATTTAATAATAATACATTGGACTTCTCCCATAATAGCATTGTTTGTTTGTTTGTTTGTTTGTTTGTTGGAAAAAAATATGCTCTGGAAAAAACTGATTTGATAAATAAGGCCAAAGCAGAGGAACAAACAAACAAAAAAGGAGTAGAGGATTGTGGTTCAGTGTTTACATGTATATAGATTCTTGGGGTGTTTCCAGGCAGACTGACCCATGAGCTACCAGTGTAAAGATAAAAGAGAGCTATTCCATCTTTCCTTCCTAACAGACTTTTTGTGATAGGAAAAAAAAAACACACAGAGGAAATGGTGCAAAAACATTAATCAGTGGGCAAACACTATCCCACTTCCGCAAATGGAAGACAACAATACCTGGACCCCTTGTAAAATTCTGTGAAAGAGACAGGATGATTGCACTATAAAAGACTCACCTAAAAGCGCTTTTGGTATTTTGCCTTAAACCAGTGGTTCTCAACCTGTGGGTCCCCAGATGTTTGTGGACTTCAACTCCCAGAAGCCCCGAGCATTGACCATAGTGGCTGGGGCTTCTGGGAGCTGAAGTCCACGAACATCTGGGGACCCACAGGTTGAGAACCACTGCCTTAAACAAAGGTGTAGACATTTAATCTAAATTAATACAAATATTTAAATACCTAAACTAGACATATTTCAACACAGGGCTGGGATCAGCCAGTGTGGAAAGAACACAGGATCTTCTATGTAAGAGGGAATTGTTACCTCCAACTTTTGAAGTTTCAATTGCTGACAAGTATGCACAGGGAAGATTCAACAAGATATTTCTGATTTTGCAACAACAGGAAGTCTGTTCTACTGGCCAGTCTTACAAATGTGTGAATGCAGTTCCTTTAGTGAGGTACTGTTGTAATAGTCACAGGAACTATGGATGTATCCCAGAGCAATTATGCTTTTCCTCATCAAATCCTTATATGCCTAGACCAAAACAAAGCAGTTTGATTCGTAAAATCTCCATAGACTTTCCTTGCTGAACTACAAATGCAGACTTTTCTAGCATTGTCCCACCAAGCTTAGCTCTTTCTCCAGCCTGCAAGTTGTTGGGACACTAGATTCAAAGAACACAAAATAACACTACTTAAGCCTACTGAAAACTCGTCTATGACTTGCCAGCAAACAGAGACAGGGATACACACTATTTCAAGGCCCAGGCAAAAGAAACAGAGCCCTTTCTGCACCTGAAGCTTTAAAAAGATCAGAACTATATCTTCTCAGGAATAGAGTCTTTTTTCTCTCCTAATGGTGTTGTATTTCACAGAGAGAGAAGATGGAAAATGGTTCCCTGTCTGGAATCTGTGACTCAAAGTGTCTTCTTCTTGCAGTTTGATGGTAATTCTGGTAATTCTGGTAATTCAGTGAATTCCATAGTGGTTCTAACTGATCTTCTCTTAGGTATCTGGTTTAGAAGAATCTGTTTTCCATGGATCCTGATGAAATGAGCAGCAGCCAGTACTATAGCAATGATGGAGATGTTGTTGGCCTCCAAAGATGGAGTTGTGAAGATACTTCCTTTGGAAACTGGTCTCATCAAACTTGATGGAAATTGCTTGTGAAAAAGCATACTGAAAAAGTAGCAGAAAAGACTAGATTGTTTATCGCTCCAAGGAAGCCAGCTGTTGTTGCTTAACAGTAAGACATTGCTTACTCTGTGGCAAGAGGTCTCTTTCTGAATGATTACTGGTAAAGTAATTTATTCCAGTAGAAAAATCTTTACATGACTAATGCCCTTGATGAAAAGCCAAGCTTACGTCTCAAAACACAGTGAGCCTGTTGCTGATGGAAATAATGTCATCTTTACATTTGAATCTAAACAAAGAAATACAACATAAAACCACATGGGAGAGTTATCTTCTCCTACAATAAAAGATGATAGGCATGGTGTCAGGGTATGCTGAGTGAAACATATGCTTTATTTTATGCATTTGAACATGCAAAAAAAGAAAAAAAAGGTCAGTATAACATCACAGACACACAGGGACCACAAAAGGAAATGTGAGTCTTTCATGCAAATAAGTCTTGGAGTAGAGGATATCATAAGTATCATATGCTAAGACTTGATTCACACATAAACATTCAACATCTGATGGCTGCAGCATCAAGCAGTGATTGGTATGTGTGAATACCATCATATACAGAACTGTCATAGTGTGTGGATGTAACAGTGTGTGAACTTGTACTGTAACAAATCCATGTATCTGAAGTACTATGAAAATATTTCGGACACAAATGTTTGCAATAGTGCAAGTTCAGTTCACACATTCATTTGGAAATCAAGCACTGAGGCCTGTGGTAATTAGGCGTAAACTAGTACAAATTCTACTGCCACCTGAAAGGATGGAAGAAAACTATGCAAAGTACATCATCCCAGTGACAATGAAACTATGAGCCCCCCTCCAGATTCTCCCAGAATTGGTTGATTAGAGGTAGTTCTGCACATGCTCACAGATACTATTGCTAATTCTGCTGGATTTGGAATTGTGTTCTGAAAAACTGTGCCACAAATTAAGCCTGCTTCCACAGAAATGGGGGTGGCAGGGTTGAAAGGGCATGAGAGAAGAAAGGAAAGGAACAAGGCAGTGCTCAAAGAAGAAATTGGGATGTGGTAAATAAATCTATAGGCTCTATTCTTTAGTTCCCACCAGTTTTAGCACCTCTACTCCTTGTACTTCCCAGAAGAAAGACTAAGAAACACATCCCTCTGTAGGCACAAACACGGGTAGGGGAATAAAACACATTCCTGTCTGATCTTAGGAGCCAAGCAGGGTCAGGCCTGGTTATCATTTGGATGGGAGACTGCCAATGAATACCAAGTGTGACAGAGTACATTTCAGAGGATGGAACTGGCCAAACCACCTCTGCGTGTTCCTTGCCTAAGAAAGCCATATGAAATTCATATATCCACAGGCAACTTGAAGGTCCCTATACACAGAGAGAGAGAGAGAGGGCAGACACCCCTGACTCTTCCAGGTTTCCAGAACTGGGGAGTAAGAAAAACGTCTTCAGCAGCCCTGGCGCTACTCACCAGAACTGGTTCTTAAGGTACCCCTGGCTACTTGCTAAATGCTACCTCAAATGGCAAGCCCTTAACAGATTGCCCCCCCCCCCCCCGGCACCTACTTTCTACCTGCCTTTTACATTCCGTACCAGCAGAAGAACCTGATCAGCTCACTCCCTCTGTTGGATAAAAGCTGGTACCGCTACACCCAGGTGGTCTTGGCTGTATTTCTGCTTCAGAGCTGCCCAAATGGAAACCATCCTCCTTAACAGAAACCATTTTTTCCATTGAACGGAAGGTTGGATTCCAGTCCAAAAGGAAACTGAAATAATGGGGCTTGTTGCACCCTTTCCCACCTGCCAACGTAATAAACCTGTGTGGTGACAAACAATAGCTCTCCTCCCCCCCCACAGTGCATCCTGGGGGCCCAGATTGATCTAATTGGTTGGTCAGTGAGTGATTCTTGGGGCCCAGTTTCCCTGGAACCGCAGCGTTAGGCTACTGCGTTGGCAGAACAGGGCTCCTCATCCTTTTTCGACGAATGCCTGGACTTGTTTACAGCAGGCTGCCTGCTGCTTCCATTTAAAGAACACATCTGGCTCTCCTTAGCAAAGCCAAGCAGGAAGTGGCTCTGTTATTAGTCTCAGATGGCGCCAACAAGAACTCCTTCCACTCTTCCCGTGTGTTCAATGCAACCTCTTCAGGGAGCCCCCTCGTTGTGTCCAAGCCTCCCGGCTGTCCTAATCCAGACAGATGGGTTATATTTTAAAGGTTTGGGCCATGCTCAGGAATGCCACAGCTGTATATATCTTATTCCTCCCCCCCCCCCAGTTAATCTAGGTCAGTTACCAGCACATGGCTAAAAAAATGTATGGGCAGCGTGTCTTTTGTCTTCTAATATATTTTGGGACTCTTTTGTGGTAAATGCAGCAGACCTTGTGCTGCCTCTTGCGTTTCTTGGCCTTTTACCTCCCTGCTGACAAATTTCATTCTACCACAACTTCTAATCCAGCTGGGAGATTGGGAGTTGAGATCCAGAATAGTTGATCCAGTTTCCCCCAAGTACTGGTTGTGGGAATGGGTAGAGTGGTCCCTAACAGTGATTTTTCAAGCTCTGGACTAGAGTGGGCTCTAGTCCGGTGCATGAAAATGTTTGCCAAGCATTTCGTAGTCTTACTTTCCTATCACACTACACTGTTATAGCACTATTATTCCACTTTAACTACCATGACATAATTCTGTGGAATTCTTGGGTTTGTAGTTTGGTGAGGAACTGGAGCTCTCTGGCTGAGAATTCTAAATTCCTCTCTTGAACTGCAAGTCCCATGATTCCATGTGATATTGCCATGGCAGTTAAAGTGGAATAATAGCGTTATAATAATGTAGTGTGATAAGGCCCTTAAAAAAGTGTTCCCAAGAATCACTGTAACTGTGCACAAGACACTATCATGTACTAGAATCCTGCAGTTATGCAAAGGTGCTCTCCTAAAACTAGCTATGAGGTTGCACTGACTCACTTCTCACAATGTGCCCCAACGATTCTCCATCCTCCCTTTAGTCCAGACAGCTTTTTGTGCCTCCTCCTTCTGGTATACTGTAGCCAGAGTGAGACCCTTCTTGATGGTTGTAGATCACAGTCCTCAGGAAAGAGTTAATCTTCCATACAGAGGCCAGGCAAAAAGCTCTTTAGACATAACTTTCCTGCTGCCTTTATAGTTCTGTGGTCTTTTAAGTGTGTATGTGTATGTGTGCCACACTAATGATATGAGTGGTAGGTGGTGTTAAAATTACTTCTCTCCATCAGTGGATGAGCTAATGCTGATCTAATTTCTCAAAACTGAAATAACATTGTTGTGAGAGGGCTGTTTGACTGCTGTAAGTGGGATTCTCGTTGCAGTTGCCTCTTGAGAAACCTGCTCAGAATCAATGCTAGTAGTCTTTTTAAGTATCCAAAGGGCACTCTTGTGGAAGACAGAATGTGCTTGTTTTCTGATGCTCTGGAGAGTAGGAACCAAGCCAATAAATTCAAAGTGCAGGAAAAGGTATTCTGACTGAACCTTAGATTGAGTGTCCTGAGGCCTAGAGGAATTCAATAATGGACTCTCCTTAACTGGTAGTTTTTAAACTGAGGTGGGATAGAGATGTCTTGTGTGTTTTTGTTTTTTGTTTTTTGCTGTGGATTCCTGCATTTCAGGGGGTTGGACTAGATGACCATTAGAACCCCTACCAACTATAAAATTTTAGGATTCTGAGATTTTAAATAATTAGTAACTCAGGAAAAACTGATAAATGTATTTTTAAAGGAGCTAAGGGATGCCGGTGTGTGAGTATAAAACAATGAGACAGTTCTAAGATATGCATGGAGACACAGGTTGACAGAATACTGAGCTGCTTGTGGAAAACCTCCGTGGGGATGCTTTTTGCATACCCTCCAACTTTCCTGGTTTGGCAAGGACACTCCTGAGTAATTCTCTGTAGTTTCACTTTTTCAGCTGCCTTTAAGATGGCCCAGTTTCTCTTTCTTCTTCCCTATTTCCCCCCTTTGTTTTCAGTTTATTTCCATTGCTGCAATCTGAGTTCAGAGTGCAAGAGGGGGAGAGGAGAGGTGGGGGCAGAGTTTTGTTCTTTCCGATAGATTCAGGCAAAAGTAAATAGCTGCAGCCTCTCTTTGCTTGTGTGTCCTTCTTCTTTAATCATTTTTGCCATCTTGACCACACTCTGATGTTGTTTGGCCACACGTGTCCCATTTTTAACTGTGAAATGTTAGAGAGTATGCTTCTGTTAGAAGCTCAAAGTTTTTAATGATATGATCAACTGCCTGTTAAGGAGTGCTTCTGATGTACGCCTTTATCGGTGCTCTGCTTATATCTGTTTTTGTCTACATTAGATGTTAACAAAACTCCATCCATTTCTCCCGTGATCTGTTCCTTGAAGGGAAGTCAAAGCAAAGTAAGCACTTCCTGGAACCTTTCACCGCTCATAGAAATCGGGCACGCTTTACGAGATGCTATCATCTTCATTATGGCAAAAAAACCCAAATTGTTGCTTGTGTCTGATGATCAACAGGTGGATTGTACTGATGCCATACTGAAGGGGAGGGGAAAAACAAAACCCCAGAAACAGAGCTCTTCATGTCTTGTCATTCCATTATTTAAGAAGCAGAAATTACTTTGTTTAATAGGATTGAATTCCAAATGGCCACTCTAGGAGATCTTAAAGAAACTTCTTCTCCACAATCCCCCCACAGACAGACCATTTTATACAAAATAGTTCATCACATGTTTTGCTCGTCAGTCAGTAGAATATGAAAGCCCAGGTGTGTCCCCCATCCTCTCCAGGTTACAAGATATAATCTTTTGAAAATGAAACAACCTAGAGCAGTGGTTCATAACATGGGGGTCCACAGAGCCCTCACATGGAGCCCAAGAAGTCCTGCTGCTGGACAGCAGTGGCAGCAACAGGGGTGCGGATGCGGATGTAGTGTGTGCACGTGAGGGAAACTAAGTGCCAAAACTGCTCTCAAGAGAGCAGTTTGGGTGCGTGCGCACACCTGCTGCCATGCCCCTTTCATCAGGGACATGGCAGCAGGCATGTGCACATGCCCAGATTGCTCCCTTGTGTGCAAATGAGGAAGGAGTTTCAGTGCCCACACCCCCCTCCCATCTCTGACAAAAGGGACACAGCGGAAGGCATGTGTGCACGCCCAAGTTATTTCTCTGGAGACCAGAGTTTGAATCACTACTCAGCCATGGAAACCCACTGGGTAACCTCAGGGAAATCACAGTTTTTCAGCTTCAGAGAAAGGCAAAGGCAAAACATCTTTCCAAGAAAACCCTCATGATAGTGTCACCACAAGTCAGTTTTCAAAGCGGAGAGACACAACGGCTGGAAAGAACCTCTCCCTGCTAGCGGCATCTTGTTGTTGTTGTGTGCCTTCAAGTCACTTCTGAGTAATGCAACCCTAATGCAACCTATCACGTTGAGGGGGGGCAGGATTTGTTGGGAGCAGGGTTGCCTTTGACTTCCTCTAAGGCTGAGAGAATGTGACTTGCCCAAAGTCATCCAATGTCTGAATGGGGATTTGAATTGTTTTCTCCAGAAGCCCTTAATAATAAATAAATGTTTGAATATTTTAATCTAAATTTAAATATTTAAATCTTGAGTTAAGTCCTAGGGGACCTTGGCAACAAATTATAGTTATAGGAAGTTCCCCATAAAGAAAAGGCTAAGAATCACTGAGCTGGATACTAATATGGAAGGGGTCTACTGCCCTCTAGTGGAAGAGATGAGTCATGACACAGCATCTGTCAGAAGTACGGTTCTGATACCCATTGTAGCAAGGGCGGTCAGATTTGGGGCTTGTGTGATGAAAAGTGTATTTATTAGAATCCTGGAATTCAGTAACCAGAGCCAGGCCCAGAGGAGGAGGCAATTACCTACTGTACTCTAATAGCCATTTGCTGTGTACAGGGATACAAATAACTACCTAAATTACTTATGCTATTTACTTATACATCAGGAACTGTGACATAAAACTCTTAGTATGGGCTCTAGAGCTACATAAGGACGTGCTCAAAGCCAACCAATCAGCACTCTTATTTTACAAGTGAGCAACACTAAGGCTAAGAGATAAACAGTTCTAGCATAAGGCCACGTACAGTAGGTTTTTTTAAAAAATTTTACTTGCTATTATTGAACTATTGGAAGTGATTTTTTTTCCTGCTTTTTTGCCTCCTGCCATGCACTGTGGTTACTGGAAGGGAAACCTAAGACCACTCATCCCCTTGAAAGAGACCTGTTAGGATATTTGCAGACCCCTCCCTCCTCCATTCTATCGTGGGACATTGTGCAGACAACATGACTTCAACCTCAAGTCAGGAATTCTCCTTCTTCTCCCAGCCAAGCTACACACTTGCTGTGCGTAACATCTTGTCTGGTGGCATCTTCAACACGTGCAAACATTTTTTGGGCCCTTTGGGTTAACCCAATCAAAGCATTTTGGGTTTCAGAAAACCTTGCTGAGGAGACAAACCTATATTCCACCTACACCTGATCTGTAGCATTCAGGAAAAGGTTAGTCAGAGCCAGCATGGTAATGCGCTGGCTGACCTTGGGCATGTCACACGCTCTCAGACCCAGAAAACCTTGAAATATGTTTGCCTTAGGGTCACCGTAAGTCAAAAACAACTTGAAGGCATAAAACAACAACAACAACAAAGGGTTAATGCCTTACTGGGATGCCCAAAAGATATAAATTTACGAAGCTGCCTTAGACAGGGCTAGACTACTGGTCTACTTAGCACAGTATGAACTGTTAGTGATTCTCCCAGGTCTCAGACAGACCTTTTTCTTCCATCTTTGTAACCTGTGGTCTAGCAGGAGATGAGATGGGAACCTTTGTACACTGAAACATGTAGCGAGAGCCATACCTTAACAATAAAGTATCAAGGGAAGTGGGAAAGTTACTTTTTTGAATTTCAGCTCGCAGATTAGCTATTCTGAAATGTGTAATCCAAAACCTTTTCCAACTTCTGGCATTGTCATGGAAAGACAGACCCTGTCCAGCACTGTTGGAGGTATAACCATCTGAAAATCAAAAAGGATTAAGAGAGAAAGAAAGAAAACTAGAGCAAAGCAGAGTTGAGATTAACCAAGGCTACAGCTAACAATGTCAGAAATTCCATTTAATGAAACAAAAAGGAAAAGGAGACTCTAAACTGTACGAATCCACATGACTTCTCAGATTCACTAACCACATTGTAAGTCAGTGGATATAAAGGAAACAATCCCTCTCCCAATCACTAACTATCCAAAGATTTAACAGAGCCTCTAGTGAGCCTTGCTTTCCAGGTCCCCAACCCCTTAGCCTGGCAGGCTCCATCTTCAGCCCAGAAAGATTCATTCCAACTGCTACTGCCCTGACCTCAGAGGAAGAGAAAATGAGGCAGGCATAGCTCCATCACACCTAGGCTCAGAAGCAGAGGAACAGCCCTCCTCTCCGTCCCAGTTGTCAATACTGTGGCCTCAGAGAGAGAGAAGAAGGGGCAGGCTCAGCTCCACTGTGCTTAAGCTCACAGGCAGATGCCAGGCCCTTCCTCCATCTCAACTACCACTGCCCTGGCCTTGGAAAGACAGAAGAAGAGCCAGTTTGTGCCAGACTTAATCCCCTGCCTGACTGCCATCCCCTTTCCTTGTGTGTTGTGTCTTTAGATTGTAAGCCTGAGGGCAGGCAACTTTTTTTCCTTGGGTCATGGTGCTATATAAATAGATGATACTAAATTATATTAATTTCCCTCCCTGTATAGATGCTAAGGACATGAGTGCATGGAGGGGGAGCAGGAGGGGAGGAATCATAGGAAGAACCTGAGCTTGAGAAAGTTCAGTTTTGTGCACAGCCACTCCCACAATCCTCTAGTCAGCCTTGCCACACAGGCTTGGGGATTGTGGGAGTTGTCGTTCAAAAAAGTAACTTTCCCAAGCTCTAAGAAGAATGCCCAGTCCTGGGATTTCCCACAGTTGGAAGGGTCCACTAGGACTTGTCCATGGCACCAGCATTCTTGCTCGTCGCCTTGGGGGCTCCCCCATCTCTGCTCAGCATGGTGACCAGCTTGTGCCTGAAAGCACCTGCTCCTCTTGCCATGGGCTTGGCACGCCCTTCGCTGCCCCTGGCTGCCTCTTGGCAATCCATCAGGTGAGGAGAGTGCTGTATCTCTGGAGAGGAGTCAGTCCTTGTGGTAGAACTAAGGCAGGGATGGCTAATTGAGCGCTTGGCAGCCACAGGGCTGTTGTTGTAGATGGGAGAGGGCTCAGTGTTGCTGCTGCCACTGCTGTCCTCAGGGGAGTCTCTGTAGCTGAAGCCAAGAGACTCAGAGTAGACAGCGCGCTGCTGCTCCAAAGTGCTCAGGTTCTCATAAAGGTGGTCAGAGAGTTGGCCCCTCTGGTCCTTGGGCTCTGCTTTTGTCTCATCACAGGCCTGGAACAGAGGTGGGAAGCTCTTGCCAATGGAAGCATAGATGATGGGTGATTCTGGAGCTCCCATCTCCAGGGAAGCAGAGAGGTTGTCCCTAACAGGCGCTGCTGAGAGACCCACATCTACAAGTCCCACAGGGTTTCTCATGTACAGAAGTTCCTTTTCTTCCAGACTCTCTGTGCTAGTGGGCCAAGGCCAGCACTCTGCTTTCTGCATAGAGTCTTGGACTGAGGAAAGCCCAACTTTCTTGTCTCTGTCCATCAGAAGAATGGCTTTCTGGCGGTCTATGGCTGCTGAGACAGTTGTGCAGATTTCTGCAGCCCGGACAGTGTTAAAAGTAAAGAGGCCTTCTCCTGAACTGCAGCGGCGCCCGGCCTCAAAAGAGAATGTAGTCTGGGGAGAAAAATGGAGGAAAAACACATAGAGAAATATTTTCTTAGGATTATTTTATTTTATTTTGATAAAATTAAAATTACATTTTCAATAATAAATGCCTGGTGTAACTTGTTAACCCCACCATTGCACTACCTTTCTGTGGTGGTGGGATTGCATGCTCTTGTGAGGCAAGAGGGTATGGTGATGATAGCTGTGCTGCTGGTAGGGTCTCCCATGTCAGAAAAGCTTTTGCTGAGGAGCCAGACTCAATGTGCCAAACAGCTACTGGGAAGCAACAATAGTGGGGGGTGACACTGGTGGAGGCTGTCAGAGACAATAGCATTGGCAACACAGCTAATGCTTGTTCATATTGTGCAAAAAGACGCATGGTTAAAGCCCTTTTGAATGTCTTTTACTACAAAAACCCTATGATGAGACAATTCAAAATGAAACAGATAGTGCCAGAAGATGGCACTGAAGGCATTGAACAAGCTACTGGGATACAACAGAGGATAACTACGAGTAGCACAACCAGACTCAAGCTGAAAGGATGTCCAGCTGTTGACATGCTCGGAAGTGAAAGGAAAGTCTGAAATTATTACATATTGTAGGAACATGGAATGTGAGAAGTATGAATCGGGGAAGCTAGACATAGTAAAACAAGAAGTGGAATGTATAAACATTGCAGTACATGGGATGAGCAAGCTAAATGAAAATCTAAGAAGAAGTGGGTGGCATTAATAGTGAGGAGAGATGTAGCAAAAGAAGTCAAAGGATATAATACAAAGTCTTATTAAATAATATCAATTAGACACCAGGGAAAGACTAACACTAACCATAATCGAAGTTTATGCTCCAGCTATAGAGACAGAAGAAGAAGAAATTGAAGATTCTTTGCTGGAGTCCAGCAGGAAATTGAACACACAAACAGGACTTGTTGTTAATCTTAGGTAACTGGAGTGCAAAAATAGAAAACAGAGCAGAATCAAGGATTGTAGGAAAATTTGGCCCAGGACCAAGAAATGAAGCAAGAGACCAGCGGACTGAATTCTGCGAAGCCAACAATTTGTTCATCACAAACATATGCTTCAAGCAACCCAAGAGGCAACTGTATACATAGACCTCATCTGATGGTCAATACAGAAATCAAATAGATTATCTAATCAGAAGCAGAAGATGGAAAAGCTCCACTCTTTCTGCTAAAACAAGACCAGGAGCAGATTTTGGCACAGAGCATGAACTGCTAATATCAAAAATCAGAGTAAACGTAAAGAAGAGCAGCAAATCAACCATCATACCAAAATACAACCTGAAGAACATTTCCATAGAATTGAAAGATAATGTAAAAAAATAGATTTGCACTATTAAAGCTAATTAAACAGGAGTCAGAAGACCTCTGGATTGAAAACAGAAAACACCGTCAGAGAGGAATGCAAAAAGATACTATCTGCAGCCAAAAAGAAAGAGAAGCCTCAAAGGATGACAGATGAAATTCTTTAAGCACTTAAGGACAGAAAAAGCAAAAGTAAAAGGTGACAGAAATATGGTCAGAACCCTGAATGCAGCTGATCATCAATCCAGAGAAGAACAGGTTGCTTACCTGTAACTGTGGTTCTTCGAGTGGTCATCTGTGCCCTCATACATTAGGAGCTTTCACGCCTGCGTGGTAGCGTTCGGAAGATTCTAGAGCTCGTTAGCTTTGGCGGGAACCCCTCCCCCATGCCGGTGCTGCGCATGCTCCTCCCGCCGACTAACGGTCTCTCCTCAGTTCTGGTCCGCCGAAGCAGATGGGACCTGAAAAAGAGGGGAAGGTGGGGCGGGGATGTATGAGGGCACAGATGACCACTCGAAGAACCACAGTTACAGGTAAGCAACCTGTTCTTCTTCTTCGTGGTCTCTGTGCCTCATACATTAGGAGACTGTGTAGCTTACCAGTAGGATGGTGGGTCAGGTCCCAGATCCTAGAGCACAGAAGACAGCCCAGCACGTCCAAACCAGGCATCTCTCCTGGACCGGCAGTCGAGCCTGTAGCGGCGCACGAAGGTCGACGGCTGGGACCAGGTCGCCACACGGCAGAGTTCCGACAGGTCGACGCCTCGCAGGAGGGCAGCAGATGTCGCCACGGCCCTGGTGGAGTGGGCCCAAAGCAGGTCTGGCGGAGGCTTCCTGGCAAGCTTGTATGCCAGTTGAATAGTCTGTACCACCCACTTAGAGAAGAACTGGGTGGATACCTTGTGGCCTCTCCGGCGCCTGCCATAACAGACAAACAGGTGGGATGTCTGTCTATAGGCTGCAGTCTTGTCTTTGTAAAAGGCCAGCGCCCGACGCACGTCCAGGGAGTGGAGGGACCGCTCCAGAGGTGTCGTCGGGTCTGGGTAGAAGGCCGGCAGGATGATGTCCTGGCTCAGATGGAAGCTGGACACCACCTTCGGCAGGAAGGAGATATCAGGCCGAAGGACCACTTTGTCCCGATGAAAGACCAAGTATGGTTCATCGCACTGTAGCACTGTCAACTCTCCCGTCCGCCTGGCAGAGGTGACGGCCACTAGGAACGTGGTCTTCATCGCGACTAGCCTGTTGTCCGTCGTGGCCATGGGCTCGAAGGGCGGCCTCGTCAGCTGGGACAGCACCAATGATAGTGACCACGGCGGTAGCGGTGGCGATACTGGCGGGTAGAGGTGCTGCAGGCCCTTCAGGAACTGCTTGACGGTACCGTCCCTGAAGAGCGTGGCCGATGGGGATCGTGGCAGCTGGTATGCCACAATTGCGGCGAGTTAGACCTTGAGCGATGGGAAGGCCAGGCCCTGTTGCCGGAGATGGAGGAGAAAGTGGAGCACAGTACGCAGGGTGACAGGCGATACCGGCTCTCGACGTTCCTCGGTGAAGGCCACGAAGCGCTGCCACTTGTAGTGGTAGTTCCTTCGCGTGGACACCTTCCTGGCCGCGGTCAAGACATTCCCGATGGCCGGGTCATCTAGGGCGATATCCTCCAGGCACGGAGGGCCAACACCGCCGGGTCCGGGTGCAACACCAGTCCGTCGGAGTGGGACAGCAGGTCCGGTACCGTGGGAAACCTGAGAGTCCTGCCCCGGGTGGCCTCGATCAGGGGTCCGAACCAGTGCTGCCTCGGCCAGTACGGCGCCACGAGGATCGCGTCCGCCCAGTCCTCGATGATCTTTGCGATCACGCGGCCCAGGAGCGGGAATGGAGGGAAGGCGTAGATCAGCCCTTCGTCCCACGGAAACTGGAACACATCGCCAATTGAGCAGCGATCGTGGCCGGCCCTCGAGCAGAACAGGCGGCACTTCGCGTTCTGGCTGGTCGCTAAGAGGTCGATGGTCGGCTCGCCCCATCGGTCCCGAAGCATCCGGAAGGCCTCGTTGGACAGGGACCACTCGTGGTGGGAAGTGGTGTCCCTGCTGAGCGCGTCCGCTGTGGTGTTCTCCTGCCCCGCCAGGTGAACCGCCACAGGATGTATCCGGAGCGGGATGCACCAGTTCCAGAGTTCAAGGGCAATGCCCAGCGACGTGGTAGAGTGCATCCCTCCTTGCCTGTTCACGTAGCAGACCGCCGTCGTGTTGTCGGTGAGGATCAACACCGTGCAGCCCGTGACCAGGTGTCGGAATGCTCTCAGGGCCTTGTGGATCGCCAACAGCTCAAGAGAGTTGATGTGGAGGAACAGCTCGTCCATCCACCGGCCTCGGACCAGGAAATCTCCGGTGTGCGCTCCCCAGCCGAAGAGCGAGGTATCCGTCGTTACCATGACCGACGGCCTCGGTTCGCGGAACGGCATGCCTGACAGGAGGTTCCTGTACAACTGCCACCACAGGAGCGATCGGCGTACCTGTTGGGGCAGGCGGTACCGGCGGCGCTGGTCATCCCTGAGTGGATCGAAGGCCCTGACGAACCAGTGCTGGAGCGGCCGTGCGCGTAACCTGGAGAGGTAGGTTACGGTGGTGGTTGAGGCCATGTAGCCGAGGAGTTGTAGGATCCTCCTCGCTGATACCGTGGAGGCCTCGAAGGCAGCGGACGCCGCCCGACGAAGCATCCGCGCCCTCTCGTCTGGGAGGAAGGCCCTCGCCGATACTGAGTTGAGGGTCGCCCCGAGGAAGTCGAGAACCCGAGTGGGCTCAAGATGGGACTTCTTGGGGTTGACCCTGAGTCCGAGCCAAGTGAGAAGAGACAAAGTCTGATTAATGTCCCTGTACAGTTTCTGTCTGCAGGACGCCACCAATAGCCAATCGTCCAGGTAAGGGTAGATGGAGACGCCCTTCGTCCGCAGGAAGGACACGACCGGAGCCATGCACTTGGTGAACACCCACGGTGCGGTGGAAAGTCCGAACGGCAGCACCCGGTACTGGTAGCTGGTGCCGTCAATCGCGAACCGAAGGTATCTCCTGTGCTGCGGGCGGATCGAGATGTAGAAATAGGCGTCTTTGAGGACTATGGACGCAAACCAGTCCCCTCGGCGAAGGAAGGGGAGGATTGACGGCAGCGTGACCATCTTGAACCTCTTGGGGCGGATGTATTCGTTCACCCCTCGGAGGTCTAGGATGGGCCGCAGGGATCCGTCCGCCTTCGGCACCATGAAGTACCTCGAGTAGAAGCCAGTGGTCTTGGCTGAAGGCGGGAGCCTCTCGGTCGCTCCCTTCTCGAGGAGGGACTGGACCTCTTCCAGTAGAGCCGAGCTGGCCGGGGTGGAGTAGTAGACACCCCGTGGCGGAATATCCTGGAACTCAATGGTGTACCCCAGGTGGACGATGGTAAGTACCCAGGAGTCCGCAGTGATCTCCCGCCAGCAGTTGAGGTGCCTGGCCAGGCTCGGGTGGTGGAACAGTTCTACCGGAAGGGCGAAGGATGGCACGGGTGGAGTCCTGCGAAGGCCGTCAAAACCGGGACTTCGCTCCAGAGGACGACTTCTTGGACGACGAAGATGGGCGTCGTCTGGGAAGCCTCCTCGAAGCTGAAGACGTCGACGGCCTCGACACGGTCGACCGCGGGGACCGCGGCTGGTACGCCGATGAAGAGGAGGACCTTCTCCACGTAGGCCTCAGCTGGAAAGAGCGGCGAGACTGGGCAGGCTGGTTGATACCCATCTTCTTCGCTGTCAGCCGGGTCTTGACGAGGTGATCCATGGCCTCATCGGTGGAGGTGTGAAAGAGCCCTTCACCATTGAACGGAAGATCTTCAATCCGTCGACGGCTGTCCTCCTGAAGCCCAGAGGACCGGAGCCACGCATGGCGTCGGAGGGCTACGGCACCGACCATCACCCTCGAGGTAGCCTCCACAGCGTGCCTCGAGGTGGCGATCTGCTGTGTAGCCACCGCAACAGCCTCGCCAAAGATCTGTGTGGCTGAGGCGCGTGACTCCTCCGGCAGGTCAGCAAGGAGTGGAGCGAGTCGGTCAAAGAGGTTCCGATGGTAGGCCGCAAGGCATGCCATCGTGTTCACCGTCCTGGCCACCAGGGAGGATGCCGAATAGAACCTTCGGCCGAAGGCATCGAGCTTCCGTCCTTCACGGTCCGGAGGGGTGGTATGCGCTCGGTTGCCTCCTTTCGTCTGAGCCGACTCAACCACAATAGAGTTCGGTACAGGATGATTGAAGAGGAACTCCGTGTTCTCCTTCTGGGTCCTGTAGAGATGCTCTAGCCTATGTGGGATAGGCTGTGCTGATGCCGGCTTCGCCCACGGCTGCTTCATCGCTTCCACCAGGGTTGGTAGGAACGGCAGCGGTGCGGTCGATGGTGGGCGGGCTTCCAAATACTGGAAGACCGGGTCCTGGGCTTGTGGAGCAGGTTCGGTCACCTTTAGGCCAAGGGCTGTGGTCATCCAGAGGAGGATCGCAGAAAACTGGCGTATGTCCTCCGGTGCAGACTCCGGGCCTGGCTCCCTGAACCCCAGCGGTGGGGATTCGTGAACCCCAGCGGTGGGGATTCGTGAGAAGAAGTCAGAGTCCGAGTCGTAAGAGTTGCCGGATGGTGATGGTGACCTCTCCGCCTCCTTTTCCTCGGCCGGCCTACGGGCTGGAGGTGCCAGGGTGACAGCTGGAGCTGCAGGCTGCGTCGGTACCGGTGCGGCCGATGTCGTGGCTGGTATCGGAGTCACCTGCAGGGGCACGACCGCAGGCCTAGGGCGGTGTGCCGCCTGCGTGGTAGAAGTCACAGCTACCGCCGGCTGGGCCACGGTGGGCTGTGGCGTTGGGCGGGTAGCTGTGGCCATGGTACGCGGTGTTGGAGAAACAGCCCTGTAGCGGGGTGAGGGCTCCCGGGACCGACGGTGACTCGGCGAACGACGCAGCGGTGACCTCTCATAGCGGGGGTAGTGAGCCTCCCGCGGTGGCGAATGAGACCGGTGACGAGGTGACCAGTACCTTGGATCTGGATGGTACCGGTCCCTGTAAGACGGTGAATAGGAATAGTATGAGCCGGCCGGCTCGTGCCACACCTGCTCCTGGGCGTACCTCCCTAGGTAGGCAGGAGAGTAGGGGCTCTCGCCCAAGCGACACCTCTCCAGGCGCATCTCCCGATATCGCGGGGATGGAGGCCTGGCCCGCTGCTCCGGCGAGCAGGACTCGTCACGTCGAGAGGCTGGGCGCTGCCTGACCACAGCCTCCTCTCGGCGTTCTGCCAAGGGTGGACGGCGACTCGGCGGAATGATCTCCGCGATCAGCTCAGGCGATTGAGGAGGCGAGGCCTGCACGACCTGCTCCTCGTCCGACACCTCAAGGATTTCCTCTTCCTCTGGAGGCTCCTCTTCCTCAGGGAGCTCCATCGGTTGAGGTTCCTCAATGGGCTGGGTGGGTGGTGGAGTCGGGGGTCGCACCACCGTCGGTGAAGAGCGCTGCTTCTCCTTCTCTTCTTCTTCTCCCCCACGCCCTCGATGGCGGGGCGCTTCTCCTGGGCCGCGGTAAGCGGCCTGGAGGAGGAGGTTGAGGCCTGCGAGCCCGCAGGGTCCTCACGTGCCCGAGTTGCCGAGACCTTCGGTATCCTCGGCAACTTCATTATCGGTACTGAGCCCAGTACCGATACCAATGAGGTCGAGGGCACGGCAGCTGCCACTGCTGCCGAAGAAGAAGAAGGCGGGCATTTCTCGGCCATCGTCTCGGGTCTCTGGACGCGGAGAGATTCCTCCCAACAGTGGGATTTAAGCCTTGCCGCCCTGTTACGGAGAGTCTGGTGTGTAAACTCTCTACAAATAGGGCAGGCCTGAATGTTGTGCCCCTCACCCAAACAAATCAGGCACTTAGAGTGTCGGTCAGAGAGAGCAACCTTCCTTCCACAGGAGGCGCAGCGTTTGAAGAGAGCCGACATAAACTGGAGGCAAGGCAAAGAAGCAAGAGTCCGAGAACGCCAAACACAGTCCGAGATCCGAAATCGTCGTCAAAGCCAGAAATGGGTCAAAACCTATCGAGAAAGTACAAAGCCAAGTCCGAAATCCAAGAGGGGTAGTCAAAAAGCCAAATCCGAAGTCGAAAAACACCAAAAGCAGAATCGAAAAGCAAGCCAACCAGCAGAACCTTCTGTACGCCGAGGCGGACAAGAAAGAACTGAGAAGAGACCGTTAGTCGGCGGGAGGAGCATGCACAGCACCGGCGTGGGGGAGGGGTTCCCGCCAAAGCTAACGAGCTCTAGAATCTTCCGAACACTAGTGCGCAGGCGCAAAAGCTCCTAATGTATGAGGCACAGAGACCACGAAGAAGAAGCAGAAGATGAGAACAAAAAAGAAAGAACAAGAAACCTCTTCCACAAGATCCAAGAAATCAAAGGGAAATTTAAACCAAGACTGGGAATGCTATATGACCAGTGAGGAACATGTCCCATGATCCAGTACAAATAAAAAGCCAGTGGAAACAATATGGTGAAACAATACATTTGGCCCTCCACATTTATGGGTTTGACTTTCACACATTTCATTATGTGTTGAGTTTCTCCAACCCCTCCCCCCACCTCAGACACTTTTTTCCAGGGGAACCTTCCCTCTCAGCAGCCCTGATCAGGCCACATAGCCCCTTAAAAACCCACTTCTGGTCCTTCTTCTCCACCAGCTGCAGCCTGCCCAGCTAAGGATGGCTTGCAGCCCAGTTTCCCAGCATCACAAATCCTCTCCTGATGTCATCCCACATGCAAGGAAGGAGATACATGAGAGAAAATATAGGGCCACCATACTAACCCTTTCCTTGACCTGGTTTGGATTCTGGGTGCCCATTCTCCCCACCAGCCCACTTCCTACAGGCACACACACACACACACACTTTGATATTCACAATTTTTGCACTTTTGCAAGGGTCAGTTTTTGGATTCCAATTCTCAAGTTCCCCAAAATTTTTGCTATTCTGATAGTTGCAGTCCAAAAAAGCATATTTCAGTCTAACTGAGCTATGGTCCACCTCTACATGATAGGAGGTCTACCTGAATCAAAAGAAGATCCACTGAAGTCCAAAGAAGGAAGCAAGAAGGAATAGCAATGGGAGGGAGCTGGTGGTGGGGAATACAGTGACAATCAATCGCTCTTATCAGATCAGAAGGATAGGACAACATTACTTCTATATTCTTAAGCTATATGGCAGGGTAGAATGAAAGGGCAAACATTTCACCACCAGAGCCAATCCAGGAAGACATCCTTCTCTCAACTGTTGTAAGAGGGTTCAGTAAAGAACTTCTACCTTCTGGGCTTCATCAGGGAGCTGCTGTCTATACTATCAGCATCTAAGTTGTTAACATTCAAGGATATGTAAGCAAAGGCATATTTGCTACTCCTCTGCATTTCTGATTATTGCAAAACTTAACATGTGGACCCAAGCACTATCTGCTAGTGTCATTCATTTTTTGGGGGGGGAATGGGATGGGGACAGACAATGGCATCCACTCTTCTCAGCTTGCAGAAGGAGACAGGAGGCCCTCCATCCTTGACATTCCTCTTGAGGATTTTCAGTAGAGGTCTGGTGCTGCCAGTGGAGGTTGAGGGCTACTAAATCAGTGGGGCAGTAAATCTGTTCCAAGCTTCAGTACAAATTTTAAAGGTATTGTCAGAGGTGATAAAGCTATTTTGCGGTAGGGTCCAGACTAAAATCTAGAGTTTGTCTGCTACCACTGACACAAAAACCACCAGTCTCCAGTGGGAGTTTCCCAACCAAACCCAGGTAATGACAAGGCTGCCATGCAGCCACTGAAGTAGATCCATACCTTTTCCTGGCCAAATCTGCGAAGGAAGGCATAAGGCCAGGTAAAGAGTGCTTGCCCTGACTGCACATCCTTCAGCACCAACTGATCAGGTAAAGGTACCATCAGGTAGTTTCCTTTCAGATGACATCGGGCAGAAGCCTCTGTTGGGAAAACTGCCACAGGGTACTCACATGCTGTTGAGAAGAGATTATAAGTGGTTATTCTTCTGTTATGAAGGCCCTCAATTTATAAATAAAATAAATTCTGTGTGCCAATGTAACCTAAAGTCTGCACCAAGAAAGACTGCACAAAAAACCTAAACAAACTACAGGTTGCAGAAATCAAGGGTAACTATTCATCTGTGCTTACTATGCAGCAGTTGGGATCTATTGTGGTTGGACTAGCAATTGGATTTAGATCTACGTTAGAAGGAAGGTTGCCACAGAAAGGGAACCTTAGATCCTGGGGCCAAATCTGGCCCTTCTTGGGTCCTGAATCTGGATAACCATGCCTCCTTCCTCATGACATCATTGTTTGTTGGTCTTCCAGCTCCTGTATGCACTTTTTCCTCACTGTAAAGGGTCAAAATGGCTTTCCTAAAGCTTGGTCACTAACAGTAAGCACTTTAAGCTAAAATAAGATGGGTTTTTTAGATCCCACATTTTTTTGCCTTTGATGCTGCCTATTACTAGCTTGCACTCTCACTACCAAAAGCTTCTTTGAAATTAAGTTTGGCCCACAGGATGACAGAAATTCCCCATTCTTGCTATAAAGCATTCCTAGCAACAGCAAAAATGATCCTAAGGCTGGATTTCCCAGAGAGCTTCTCTTCAAGAAGTGGCCAATCACACTGAAAGAAAGCCCCACCAAAAAATACTAGATGCCCTTAATGGCCTGCCTGGTTCCAAGCCCTTCAATCTAAGCCTTGGACAAGGGGAACACTTACTTTCCTGCCAGGATGAATAGATAGTGTTCTCTTCCATTAAGGGCCGTGGGTTTGGAGTATTAGCCACTGTGCTGCATGGGCCAGGTGTTCTCTGCAAGTACCAGAAAAGAGAAAATGAATTAAAGGAAAGCATTCCTTCAGATGAAAGCATTACAAGGCTCCAACATCTGGGTACAATATTTGAACTACAAAGTGTAGCCCTGAAGCTGCACACAGCCTGCCTCTCCTCTTCTTCCAATTAGCCTTTTAAATAACATGCAGCCCCTTCCCAGCACTATTTAACATTTAAAAATACCTGTTTTTTCAAAATCAGAAGTGGATTTCTGGCCAGTCCCTTTTTAATTGGGTAGGGATATGGTTTTAGCAATCCATACTGTCCCTGGAGGGTCTTAGGGTCAGAAAATGGTCTCATACAGCAGCTCCATTTGCCCTGCTCTAAAGGATGGGCAATTTCTAGCAGTACATCCATTAAACATGTCCTGGGTATTGGCAAAATACATTTATTCACTCCCAATTTTTATCATTATAAGCCACTAGAGCCATCTAACCCTAACAACAAGACCACACACATTTTTCCTTTCATTTTTTTGTGCCTTAGGGATATCAGACTACAAACCTGCAGGAAGAGGGTCTATTTATTTTCTTGAGAGATCAGTTATGGGTGCTGTTATCTATGAGAATCCTTCCCCATGAGTCATTTTCTCTCAGTCTCAGTTCTGCTATCAGTTCTGCTGTCATCATTCACAAAGCCCTCTTATTGCGCAAAGAACATCTCAGTTTTTATTATATGACAAATCACATAATAACTTTGGCAACTAGATTGCCATCTACATTGTACATGGGAATAAGAAAAACATTACCAAAAATGAGAGTTAATTAAAATGAGAGAGATTATAAAGCTCTTTGCACATTAAGACTAAATTCCTATACATTTTCCTTATTAGAAAGAAATCTCATTAAAATCACTGAAGGCAATATCTGAAAAACATGGATTTTAGGAAATGGTTGCAAATGATATGTCTACCATTTCCAGGGCTTCACCATGACCTATATTCTTAGAGAACATGAAAAAAATTTTGTACGATGATCTAAATACTTACCTTCAGAACCAGAGCTTGGAACAGTTACTTTCTAGATTACAATTCCCCAAATCCCTCAACCATGGCCATTCTGGCTAGGGATTCTGGGAATTGTAGTCCAACATTTTTTTCAAGCTCTCTTCAGGACCAAATTTTTTAAAAATACAGCTGCTTAAAACACACCTACACAATCTAATTGAGTGGTCAGACAGCAGTACTCATTGTAGTAATCTAATCCAGAAAATCTGCATACAACTCCACAAGAAGCCTATGGGTAGTAGAAACCCTAGAATAAAAGTGTTCATATTAGAAATGATCTCAGAGGTCATCTAGCCAACCCCCTGCTCAGTGTAGAAAACTTGCAAACACATCTGAGGGAAAACAGCTGAGTTGCAGTTTAGCTTCCCCATCAGGTGTTGTACAGCTGACAGATGAGCACTAGGAGTCCCTCCCATGTTGTCAGTGAGAGACAGGGCATTCCAACGGAAATGAAGATGCTAAGAGATCCCCACCTGAAAAGCCAGTTGGCATATACATTCTATCCACTCATCTGGCCGATCTGCTGCCAGCAAGCAGCTGCGCTCCATCATGCACATGCAGAAGGGTGCCGTGTCTTTGGGCGAGGTGTGCTCCCCAACGCGCTCCACAGAGACACAATCCGAGAGGCGGATCACCTTGCGGTCCCCCTTCCTCAGGGTTGCCTTTTCTGCCTTGACTCCTTCGCGGGCTTCGAAGTACTCTAGTCGTGCAACACCAGAGGGACTATCCGCAAAGAGTTGGGCCCACACTTTCCGCCAGGTCTTCTGTGAGCAGAAGCAAAGTGTGGCAGCTTACAATTAGGGACATGCAGAGGTGAATGAACACCCTGGTTAGCAACTCTCCAGGCTGGAAAATTTGCTTATAGACAAGTAGCAATAGGAAAAAAGGAAGCATTCTGGCAGAAGTGAGATAGTGACCCAGACAGAAATAAGGTCATCAGACTATTTACTGGAAGTGGGAGAGGTGCTACATATAGAGAGGTAGATATAGAGTGGAACAAGAATGTCTGATACAGAATATAGTGCTTTTGCCTACGCACTATACTACACATACAAAGAGGAAAGCCCGTAAGTGTGTATAAAGTGCTGGCTAAAATGTTAAATTGACATGATGTAGTGCCTTCAGAGTTTTCAGCTTACTGGCCTTAGTTTCTTCTAGTTCACCTAATATTAGTCTCAATCCACCTCCTTCTTTTACAACATAACATAGCAGCAGAGTAACTTCAGTGAAATGTAATTTCAAAATTGCGTATATTAGTAGTCTACTCTGATTCCATGTATATGACTACCAGGGTGCTTAGTTCTAGTGATCAATGAGAGCAAGAGAAAACTATTAGGATGTATCGCAGAAGTAACAAACGCTTAAAAAGTCTAATTCACATGCATACAGGGAGGTGGAATGCACAGGGTTGCCGGAATGAAAACTAGAGACAACTCCCGTACCTTTCATGTTTCTGCAGAAGACAAGATTTCAGAAAGTAATCCTTGCCATTCAACTAGGTAACAAGCTCCTTCTGAAATTCCCTTTTCTAGACAACCACTAAAGACATAGGAGCCATCCTCAGTTTTCAGTCTAGCAACTTTAAGGGTACACCTCCAGGAAAAAAATTGTCTCTGGGCTAAAGGATCAGTGTCAAGGATGGAAGGAAAAAGATTGGCTGAGGAGATAAAGACACAGATAAACATGACAGCCCTCTGTTGAGCCTACATTGAGCACCACTGCACAAAAGCACGTACTGACCTGTGGAGCTGGAAGGGAGAACATTTTGCTGGCTACTAGAAAACATGGCCAAGTTGTATTCCAAGCCAAGTAAGTATACAGAGACACTGAATGCCACAATGCAGAATGTTGATTTTTTAAAAGAAAAAAAAATCTTCAGGAGTGAGGCTGGTTCAAGGAAAGTTTTTTCGACAGTACTGAGAAATGCAAGACAGACCCAGAGACAGCAAAGGCAGAAGCTCTTTCTCCCTATCTCTTTCAGGGGCAGGTGAAGGGGGCTGGAAGGAAGAGTATAACTCCAAATCCAGAATAAGCCCTTTGGGTTACTAGTCTGTTCCATCTTTCCTCTGCAGCACTTCTTTCATACAGAGGGAAGGATATCTTCCTGGCACCCATGGAGTTAACTGCAAGCTACAGATACTTCCACAAGCTCAAGGTTTGCTGAGTTATCCATAACAAAACAAGAAAGGTCAACAACACAGCCTGAACCCTTCCTAGTCAAGCATACATACGCTAGAAGTACTTTCAGTCTCAGGAGTAGCCATTGCCAAACACCAAACCACCAGCAGGGATAAATAAGGAATTAGGCAAATGTGGAGCAATGACCAAGAATGGAAGCTGTGAGCCAGAAAGTCTCCAGCTTGTCTAGTCTGCTTAAGTTACCTTGGGCATTAAGGGGGTAAGAACCTCTGCCTATTTCCCAGGGCTGCTGCCAGGCTGCGATAATCTAAGTGGAGCTATTTGAACACTTCTCCCCAAATCGTAAAATATCAGTGCTTTGGTGAGGGTACAGATGGTGTCATTTGACATTTGCAAGGGTTTTAAAGCAGGTGACTGAAAATGAGAAAACTACTGAACCATTTCATCTGAGCGATCACGCCATCTCCTCTTCATATGTGCAGAGAGCACCCTTACCTCTGGTCCAACAGCCAGTGGTACCCTTGGGAAGGCTGAGGCTTGGCCTGAATTAGATGGCAACCAAAGCACTGTAGTTGATCAGAGGAAGGAGAATCCCAAGAGTTAGGACATAATAATATTGCTGTCCCAGGCAAGCTCATCAGCCCCAAAACCTGGCTGCCAGCACCAAACTACAAGGACCTCTGTTCTCCAGAGTTCTCCTGAAACAGGATGAAGGCTCTGGGCTTCCCAGATTAAAAGGCAGAGGCCAGCAGAGCCAACCCTGAACATACAGTAAGAATGCAAGTTTTAGCCCAGCACTGCATATTCTGCATACAAACAAATACACATTCTTCAGATACACCATTAATTCACACACCATGTCACTTTAATTTTGTTATTGAGATTATTTACATTCAAAGGCAATTCAGTATTTGGTTGTAAACTCGCAATTCAGTAATACAATAAAAAAGGAAAGTTGGAAACATATATAAGATAAAAACAGCTACTGAATGTTCCATCTTGCATTACAGTAGTCTAGAGATGACTGGGAAAGTGCAAGGACACTGCTACCCTGAATCCAGTCAACCTTAACAAGAACTCCAGACTCCATTTTCCTACATAGTGAAGGTTCCTTGAGACAATCCCTTCTTCCCTCAAGTCAAATATGCATTTTTACCTTTCCAAATTTTGGATGCTGGACATAGAGGATCCCATCTTTCACAGGGTTCTCCATGAGATAGGTTCCGAACAGACAACACAGTACAAAAAGAGAAAAAGATCGCTGCGAATGTAAGCTCTTGTGGCTGCCACAGGAATGAGTCAGTATGTATGATAGCACTGGTGACTTCCTCTGCCTGCTGACTTCCTCTTTTGGGCCTGCATGCACACTGGGAGTTACAACAAACAGGAGTCCCAGGAGACAAACAGGCAGTCCCAGGGGACTTTTGATTCAACCAGCATTGGTAGATAACTGAAACTGTCTTCCTGCAGCTGCAGAAGCAGCTTTTGAGCAGGGCCTACTAGAGGCAAAGAATGATTGAAACAGATGGGGAAGAGAGGCACACCAAGGTAAGGGTACTTAAGACCTCAAAAGTTTTGTTACTGGAGCTGAAAAATATGGTAGCAGAATTCCAATTACTGGAAACTTTGAAACATTACTCTTTTAGACTGTAACTCTCAGAAGTCCCCAGTTAGCATAGGCAGTGGCAGAGTAGTTCTAGAAGCTCCAGTCCAAAGAAGCGGCTTTTCTCTGTGACAATATGCTACTCAGTTCCTTCCTTCCCTTCAGAGTCACCTGATGAGGAGCATGGGGCTTACTCAATGCTTCATGGTAACAGTTACTGATGCAATGAATGATTGCAGCACTGAAGTGCCATGCTCAAAAGAGAAGAGCTGAACATCTTCAAAGGAAAGCTTTGAAAAGAGCCATTTGTACCTACATACACCCAAGCTGGGGTGCCATTGCCAAGCAACTGTCTGAAAGCAGCACAAAGCATCTTATTATGTACATCTCCCAATTCACAGGACGCTGAGAGGCAGGGCAATCTTTGTGGTTTGCATTTTGTCTAGGCCAAAATTAGCAACTACCACAAAAATGAAAAAGCAAGAGACTCCTAAAAGGGGTCAAGTCCACTGGTATCTCTTCTTTCCTACTCCAGCTGACAACAGTCAGGCCTCCAGTAAGCTAGTCCTACAACTGACAGTTGAGAAACATTAGTCTCCAGGAAGATCTGTTCGTTTGCTTGGCTGCAGCCAGCCAAAAACCAGAGTGTTATCTAGAAGTCCATGGAGCTATGGGCTAGGTAATCCTTGCGACCAATGTTGCTGACTTGCTTGGTCTGCATGGCTTCCAGCTTGGGGCAGTCTGTGATACGATGGCCCAGGCCGCCACAGAAGGCACAGCCTCTCTCTCCTGGAAGATTTAAAGAAAGGATAGAGTCAACCCACAGTGTAGATCCAGGGTATCAGAAGTTCATGTTTATGCAGCATTCAGACACACACTCATCTTGTCAATGCCAGGCTCCGTGGACCATGACTGCAAGGCATTTATATTGGCAAAGGAGATGGAAAACATTCGGCCTTCCTCTGGTTTTTCTGCCTGACCAATCATTGTTCAGTCAGCTCCTTCTTGAGGCTACTATTCAAATAAAGCCTTTCAAAGCCTCTAATACTTTTGATATTATTAGAAATAAGAATGTACAATCTGTAAAACACATATAGGTCCTGCATGACACGTTCTTCCCATCCCCATAAGCCTCCCTTTAATGGCTGCACTGCAACAGTAAGGATAACTAATGGGGTTGGGGAGGAGTCTAAGCTCCCTCTCTCCAGTAACCCAAGGCCACTGATATCCATGTTTCTGCGCTGTACAGACAACATCAAAGCAGGGATCACAACTAAATTACTGGGAGGGGGGCTTTAGACTCCATCATTCCATTTGTGTGTGTGTGCAGGTGTGCACTGGTACCTTCCCCACCTCATTTGCATGTGTTAAAATTCTCCTCCCTCCTCCCTCCAATGCATGTGTATTCCCAAGTGCAGCACCTAGCCTTTCTCTACCAACACCAGGTGTGGCCCTCAGGATCAAAAAAGATTGTGCATCCCTGGCTTAAAGTGTAACAAAGCAATAAAACACAGCAATTGTTCCAGCTCATCAGTGTTAGGCTGTTGATTCTCTTAGATTCCACCAGACTTTCATGCCTCTGGATATCTTGTTACTGGGATGCCTTCTAGGAAGTCTCCACCCCATTCAGTCATGTCTGAGGTTAAGCTGTCTTCCCGGTGAAACTGCCCTGCTTCAGACCATCCCACGCTCCTGGCCCACCTCAAAGAACCAACTGCTTACCTCCAATGTCCAACATGGATTCATCTCCACAATGCAGCACCTGCAGCACAGGGGGCACCTTTTGCTTAGCTTCTAGAAGCAGAGCCTTCAAGTCCATGAGCACTGACTCATCTGAGTAAAAAGAGGAAAGTTAGAACAGGCCAGCATTTTTGAGAGATACAGCAAGCACCCAATCATAGAATCATAGAAATGTAGAGTTGGAAGAGACCACAAGAGCCATCCAGTCCAACCCCCTGCCATGCAGGAAAACCCTCAAAGCACTCCCGACAAGTGGCCATCCAGCCTCTGCTTAAAAACCTCCAAAGAAGGAGACTCCACCACACTCTGTGGCAGCACATTCCACTGTCAGACAGCCCTGACTGTCAGGAAATTCCTCCTGAGGTTCAGGCGGAATCTCCCCTCCTGCAGCTTGCATCCATTGCTCCTTGTCCTGGTCTCAAGAGCAGGAGATCCCCTAGACCTAATTACAGGAAATAGCAGAAAACTGCCTGCACATGAGTAAGGAGCTATCTCCATAGGAAAGGCAATCCCAATAGCCTCAAGCCACCCACAAACCACATCCTGGCTCCTTAGTGTATTCTATTTTCAGAAAGGACTCATAAGGATGCATGGCTCAGGCTGACTCCTCCACAGTCTTTCACAGCACTAGGACGCAGCCCTGCCAGCATGGTCATCTATTACATATTCTTCACACACTTGCACAGCAGCCCCTCTTGGTTCCTCACCACAAGCTTTGTTGATAAAGGTGGTGGCAATGCCAGTATTTCCTGAACGGCCTGTACGCCCAATTCGATGAACTGGAAAAGAAAATCAGACCAAAAAAAATCAACTTCAGGAAAACCTGGTGACTGTTTCCTATTATATAGGAGCAAGAATCCTGATTCAGCCAAGCCCATTTCAAGACTCATATATGGCATATTTATTTAATGAAGAACAACAAGACCAATCCCCCCGGATTAAACCTTTTCTAAATCAAACCGGAATCTGAATATGGCTTCAAGTAGAACACCCTCTTATGAGAACCTCTTTACACATGCAAGAATCCTAGGAGATACAACTAGGAAGGCCCAGGTCCCCCAGGCAAAACTAATCTCTCTTCCGTACCATAGTTTTCTATCTCCTCAGGCATGTCATAGTTGATGACATGCTGGATGGCTGGGAAATCCAAGCCTTTGGATGCAACATCAGTGGCAACAAGAACATCCTTCTTGCCATCTCGGAAGGCCTCAATGGCTTTAGTCCGCTCCTCTTGGTCTGCAAGATGAAAGAAAACATCAGCAGCAGCAGCAAGGGGATTTCCCTTTGCTCGTAACACAAGGACTACAAGAGTTTCCATTCTCTGCAAAGAACTATTCACAGTCTCAGGACAAAAGGCCTGTTGTCCCTCCAGACATGTTTCATGAAGTACCAGAGTGAACAGCTCAATAAGCCTCTCAACCCAGGCTTTTGTTTCTGATGGTGACATCTCTAATGTGCAAGGAAGGGGCAGAACTGTGAAGCTCTCAGATAAGGGGTACTGTTTCACTAACAATACATCTTGTTTGTAGAGTTAACAATAAAAAAAAAGGGGGTTGATTCCAATTTGAAAGGATTAACTAATGCTGCAAGACCAGGAACATAAGGCTGTATCTTCTCCTGGAGAATCTGCCTGGGGCAATGGCCACAAGCTTTTCTTTTTTAACCAAAACATTCAATTCCATATCTTTTCAATGTATACTCAGTCACTGCTAATGTCAGTGACATTTATCTGCCTGACTTCAAAGGTTGTTTTTTAAGTAATTTGTGTAGAACATGAATAGGTAACTACAGACAATAACGAGAAGCCATGAAGGCCTGATAAGGCCCTTCAGGTTCTTCTAGAGCCTCTTATAATCTTTTACACTCTTCACATTCTGAGGATACGTTCCATAACCTAACAGAAATCTTGCCGTCTGATCAGACCTGGGCAAGGTATCTTTCCATTTAATCAAATAGCTCAATATAGTAATGAAGTGGAAAGAGATATCCAACTGTGGCAAGCTAGTGGTGTTATGAACCCACGTCCTTCTGCTGTACTTGCAAACTGGTACACATCTGCAATTAGGTCATGCTTCCCTGAAGAACTCCACTGCCACCAACATTGACTTTTCACCAAAGTTGAACATAAAACGACTGCATTTGCTTCTACATACTTACTAACCTTTTCCACCATGTATGGCTACAGCCTCCACACCCTTGAGCAACAGGTATTCATGGATTGCATCTACATCTGCTTTTTTCTCAGCAAAAATAAGAACCTACCAAAGAAAAGTGAAGGTACTTACAAACAACAAGGGGGAAAAAAATCAGTCCCTCAATCTAAACAGGGCTCCTCCCCAATTCCAGAACCAGGAGACAAGACAAAGCAGTGTTAACCATCACCTGATAGCTGATCTAGAACTGCCTGCTTTAGATGAAAATCTGATAGTTCAAGTTTTGATTCTCTGAGCTCCTCACAGGAAGTCAAAGATAGACTATGTCTGAGCCAGGACTGACTAACTTGACCCAGGCTGGGTTGGGACTCACCGGTGGAGGGGTCTTCTGTAGACATTCAAGCAGATACACCATTTTGGCTTCTTCCTTCACATACTCTACCTCCTAGATACAACCAGAAAGAAATGTTGAGTACCACCAGGGGGCAATGTTTCAGTGGAAAAAAAGCAGGAGGCTGACAATAGAGGGCAGCAAGGGCCATTTGATGAAGGGCTCAGAAGAGTGACTGGGACATGGGAAACTTAGGTTGAAATTCCTAAGCAGCCATGAAATTCACTGCATGATTCTGGTGAAGTACTAATAAGTAATAGGTGAGAAATTTAAAACTACATCCCTCAGAAAAATAGGTAAAAGACCCATAATCATCATTTCATTACTTACATAATTTAAGATGCCACAGACATATTCAAGGTAAGAAATGAGCCAATGACATACCTGTATGACATCCAAACTGGCAGCTCCTGCACGTCCCACATTGATAGTGATAGGCTTCACAAGAGCACTCTTGGCAAAATTCTGGATCTTCTTGGGCATAGTAGCACTGAAAAGAAGGGTTTGTCGCTGGCCCTAAAGATGGGAGGAAAATGTCAAAAGGCAACAAAGTAGCTAGGAACATCCATTTTCACAATAACAGGACTGCAAACATCCTGCTTTCAAACAATATGCAGATTTCCTAAGAAGAGGATAAATGAAACTGGACATAAAACAGGCTAACAGTCTTATGAGCATTGTTCACACCCAATAGGATCCAAAATTTTTACTGGGAAAGATCCCACACGTGGAAAATCTTAGTTTTTATTTCTTAAAAATCATGTTTCCAGCACAGGGATGGGAACCATGTGACCCTCCAGATGTGAGATTGCAAGTCCCATCAGCCTTAGCCAGTAGATAATAGTAACAAATGCTGAAAGTTCTGTCAAACAACTTTGGGAGGACTGCACGATTCTCACCTTGTTCTAGTTCTTGTGACTGCAAAGGTAGGTTTAAAAGGCACAGGCAATGCCTGCTAAAAACTCAGGCATCAGGGAAACATTAGAATTCCCAGTGGCTAGGATCAATGCTTTGGTGCCATGCTCAGCTCTTTGACCATACCCTTCATTAGCAGAGTACAGCTCATAGTGCAAAATAATATAAGCAAGCTTTCCTTAATTTGCAGCCACAGGAGGTAGACCTTCTTGAAAGAATGTGTATGGCAATTTAAAGCAAAATGTACACTGCAGCACAACGAACAGCACCAAGAATTCTTGAGGAGGGAGAATGCAATTAATTCTGTTGGGAAGTAAATGCCTATGATTTTCAGGCAGGTACTACTGACCACCCAGTGCCTAATTTCTAAAAAGAAGTCTCTTATGATCAAAATCTGGATAGAAATCACATAATCTGATCTGGATTCCTTTTCCTCTAATTCCGGGTCTAAGCCAAAGAAGAGACAAAGGCACTTTCTTCTCAAGTTTTTTTGACAACTTTTCATGTTCTAGCACAGATTCCTGGCTCCAAAATAATAATAAAGAAAAAAAGCTCCAATGCAAGGCTATCAAAGGTGTCAGGACAAGTTAAGTTCTGCAGGCTCCAGCAGTCTGGAGTTTTAATCTGGCGCTGTAGTCAGAAACAACAGAGCCTGAAGCAAGGAAAAGCTCATGCAAGCCAGAGGAATGCAGCCTTCCCAGCTGAGAGAGCTTGCTGGTCATGAGTTGAAGAGGAGGAGTCTCAAATAAATGCCATATTCTTTGAGACACAGTCAGGAGCACAGCCCACCCAGCCCTGGTACCTTGAAGTAGGAAAAGATGGTGCGGATGTCTCCCTCAAAGCCCATATCAATCATCCTGTCAGCTTCATCCAGTGCCAGGTAGCGGCAGACGTCCAGGCTGACCATCTTTTTCTGCAGGAGATCCATTAGCCGGCCTGGGGTTGCAACCATCATGTGCACCCCACTGTGGGAATGTAAAGAGTCAGAATTGTAAGGACACCTCTTTTGGCAACAGCCACACAAATAAGGAATGGGATAATTACTTCCCTTTGAGGTATCTGACATCTGGGTGGTTAACACATGACCCTTAGTGGGCTGCCTCTTACAGGCTCTAGCCAGTACAGCCAACCATGATGGGAGTCCACCACCACCACTTCTTAGACAAACATGGGTTCCCCACCCTGGTCTATAATCCCACCCTTCAACTGTCCATCTGCAAGAACAGAACATGCCAATGGTCTTAATGAGTGTTTAGGTTAAAATAAGCATGACCTGTGTTCAGGTTTCACTCATCAGTAACCCAGAGTAAGTCAGATCTGTGTACATTCACAATCAGGACTGTCAAATCAACCTTTTTGTAAACTGCAAGCTGTCAATACTAAAAACAAGACACACACCATGCATAATGAAACTACAAAGCCTTGAAACAAGAGACAGCAATTCATGCTATACAAGAACTGGAAGAAAGGACAGACAATTGATAGTGGCAAGAAACTGAACACAGATCAGGCATGCTCTCCTGAACTGTGTTTCCATTCGTCTCAAATGCTGGCCTTACTGTTTGATGGTCTCCATCTGCTCCTTGACAGACATGCCTCCAATGCAGAGAGCACACCGAAGAGAAGGCATCCCATCCTCATGCAACAGCCGGCAGTAGTACTCAAGAATACCATGGGTCTGGCGAGCCAATTCTCTCTGCAGGAACAAAGAGCCTATTAAACACCAACTACCTCCCTAGGTGGGTACTGTTGGCACCTTTTCTTTTGGTACCTTTTCTTTTCACAGCCTGAACCATTTCTCTGTTTACCTGCCACCCATGCCTAATATCCATGCACAGGCATTTATTAGTTAAGAGCAGGGAAGAAGTCAGATGACTTACTGAGGGACAGATGATAAGTCCATATGGTCCTTCCCTCTTGGAAAAGGGCAGCCTCTTCTCTTGCTCCAGGCAGAACATAATCACAGGGAGAGTGAACACAAGTGTCTTGCCAGAGCCGGTGAATGCAATCCCAATCATGTCTCTGCCAGAAAGGCTACAGAGAAGAAAAAGGAGTAAGAGGGGGCACTTATTCAAGTGGAAAGGTGGGACTGCCACAGGACGGGTACACGTCAAGGGCAGGGAACTGTAAGTTTCTAGGTGCCGTTGGACTGTAACCTTAGCCAGCATAGTCAATAGTATGGAATGATGAGTACTGGAGTTTAAGAACATTTAGAGGACCATTGGCATGTGGTGGGAATGGAGACATGCTATTATTGTCAGTTGCAAACAACTACCTGCAGGTGCTGTAGTACTGTTCTGAACTAGTCAAGAACTCTGAATGGCCGCACATTGCAAACGTATGGCCACAAACAGAGAATCTGAGCTTTTGGTTTAAAATTAAGTGTATTTGTAGCCTATGTGGCCCTCCAGATGTTAACACAATTCCCACTGCCCCTAACCATTACCTAAGCTGGTTGGAGCCAGCTGGGAGACCAACAGATGGAGGGCCACAAGGTAACTAACGCTCTTGTATGATAATCAAGAATATCTTTAAGAGCATGAGCAGTTTAGAGAATGTAGAGGGCTTGAAATGAGTTTCCAGTAGTCTAGGTGTGAAGCTTGTTCACTAAGCAAAAGGCCAAAACCCTCCACACGGTCCCCAGTCTTTGTTTCAACTCTCGAGTACCCAACAAATAACTCCTCTTCAAAAAAAATATGCAACCATAGTAGTCTGTTACAAATCCGTGGTTTGGGGGCTCTCCCGGACTCAGACCTGTCCATGGAGGTGCCAGTCATGTTGTGGGTCTAGAAGAGCCTTTTCTCAGCTTAGGCAGGGTTACCAGCTGTGACCCTATCTACAGCAAGGAGACTTTGCTTGAGTTACAGGTGCCCTGGTTACTTCCAGGCTAAACTATTGCACTGTTTTGTACATGTGGCAGGCTGGAAATTTCAGCTGGTATAGAAGGCAATTCATCAGATGCTTGGGGGAGTACAAAACACAAATACAGTATTAACTATACCAGTGACCTATTAACTTCTGAGCTCTCACTTAAAAGTTCTAGTATTGACTTTTGAAATATTGAATGCTGAGCAATTGAATTACGTGCAATCACGTGAGCCTCCCAGGCCTCAAGATTGGCCTCATTCTCAAGATCTATTAGACAGACGGGTGTGAAGAAGAAAGCCTTTTTGGTAGCAGTTCTGTACTCCCTTCCTAGGGAAAGAAATATCTATGGGTCTCATTCAACTGAATTGTAAATGCAACCTGAAAACCTATTTTTTAAATCTAAAAATGATTTTAAATGTGTGGCACTCTGTACTGTTTTAATTGCTGCTGCTTTATTTACTTATTACATGTTCAACCCATCGTTTTCGGTATCTGATGCACTGCACATCATACTTTGATGTTAACTGCCTTGAAAGGCACTAATTTATTTATCTGATGTGTTTGTACACTGCGCTTCAGTTGAAAAGGCATTTAGAGAGGTTCACAAAGATCCCTGTATTCCAGATTCCAACTTCCAGAAGGGGAGTTTCTTGCAGAAAAGAATCCTGTGGCATATTAAATACCTACAATTCTACTGTAGCATGAACCTTCTGGAGCTAGGGTCATTTTGTTACCATTTGACAAAATAGGCTCAAACTCACATAAACCTATTAGACATTGTGAGCTCGTAAGGGGCTGCAGGACCCTCTGCGGCTTTATCATGACTATATAGTAGAGGAAGGAGGAGCGTGACTAGTATTCATGTCAAGATCCCTTATGCAGATCACGGTAGTGATTTAGTATTATCACAGGAAGGTTCAAGACACTCTTGCAGGACTCACATGGTAGGAATTCCCTGTATCTGGATGGGGGTTGGTTGCTGGATCCCCTTTTTCTTCAGGCCCCGCAGGATGGCTGTAGGAAGAGTTGGGCAGCGGTTAACCTTAGGACAGCAGATTAGAAACCAAGGTCTACCCTACCATGTCCCTGAAATAAGGGTGTGAGCATTCAGAGAAAAACACCAGGCTTATTTTTACTACTCAGACCCATAAAGCCCAATCTAATGGTTACTCACATTATGTTAAATATAAACCACCTACAAATATTGTTATCTGCTTTTCCCTGAGAAATACTTTCAGATGATAGTGCCAGAATAAAAACACATTCCCACTTATGCGATATAGTCATCCCTCCACATTCGCTAGGGGTGGGGCACAGGACCCTGGTGAAAGTGGGGGGAAACGTGAATAACTCTAGGCCCTCCCAGACCATATTTAACACACAAAAAAGTATGATCACTATATTCAACCCACTGTGGATTCGAGGCCTCAGGATTCCTTCACAAGGCAGAATTGGGTGGCTGGAGGGGTTTACTGCCACCTCCACTGCTGGCCCACACTATTTTTAATAGGGACTTACAAGCCTTATTCACAGTTTCTCAGTCTCAAAAGGCTTGCAGCCCCTGTTAAAAATGGCACAGGGAGGCAGCAGGGGTGGCAGCAAATAATCCATGAATAATCAAATCCAGAAAAGTAAAACCTGCAAATGTGGAGGGCTGACTAATTCAGAATAGGAAAGTGATGTAACAGATGGATTGGTATACTGGATTTTGTTAGCTGTATCCACAGACAACAGAGGGAACAAAAAGCAGCCCCTAAAACATGCTAGCTCACCAAAGAGACAAGCTGGACAGGTTGGAGCCTTTATCTCCAAATTCAGAGCATGATGGTTACCCTGATCTCCCAGTGAATAACAAAGCCCACAGAAATTGCTTTTTTAAAATCACTATCTTTTCCACCTACCTGCTGGGAACTTCATCTCTTTGAAGCTTTTTAGTGGGGGTGGGATGCCTTCCCCTTCCACAAGAATGTGGTATTTCTTACGCACACGGTCATGCCGTGCCTCTGACATAGCCAGGACATATCGAGGAGCTCTCCAGCTGGCAAGAGAACATAGAGAAGATATCATAAAGTACAAGCATATC
Organism: Iguana delicatissima; assembly: GCA_948472985.1. NCBI lineage: Eukaryota > Metazoa > Chordata > Lepidosauria > Squamata > Iguanidae > Iguana > Iguana delicatissima. Next base: position 1,629,338 of record CAOKZL010000244.1, read on the forward strand.
AGACGGGGGTGAATTGCATGGAAGTAAACTAAAACCTTTAATCAAGGGATAGCTCTACTCCACCCTTCATCAATATTATCTTGCAAATAAAAATTTTAACAACGCCCTTGAAATTGTGTAGGTTTCTCATTAAGAAATTAGTATATTCATCACCACAAGAGCAGTCAGACTTGGATCCCACAGGGCTTCTTTTTCACCAGAGCCCTGACAGTCACCAATAGGAATGAAGTGAAAAATGGCACTTTAGGAAGATATATGAAATAAGCCTCCAAGCACATGCTTAGCTGAGGAATATGATTTTAGAAACTGAATTCACACAACTCTTTCACACACACATCTGCTCGTATTTTCCTCCAAGCTTTCCTGATTTCAGCAGAAATTAGAAAGGCACTGTTGCTGTTATTAAACCACCAGGAACGAAAACTCCTTGATCTACTGCAAATCACCTGGAGATCTACCAGTGGATTCCAATTTAGTTTCTGCCTCCCACTGCACTGAGATCTCTCACTTCCATATGAAATTCATCTTCTTAAATTGCACTTAAAAATAAAAGTAACAGAACTGCTATGTACAAAAGCCATGCTTTTTAAAGACAACATTATGGAAGTATCTGCCATTTTAAAGTAATGATAACTCCAAAGGATGCTCAAGCAATATGACTCATCCTTTTTCAAAAAAGAGATAAATGTAGGATATAAATCTAAAAGTTTGTTCTGTTCTTCAGAAAATCATTGCCACTTTACATTCTACTTGCAACAGCAATTTGCTACCACATTTCCCTCATGCTGAAGTGTCATGGCTTTAACTTGCTCTAAGCTATTAAAGCAGAATGGGCAACATGTGGTCCTCAAGATATTGCTTATTGCAACTCCCAGCAGTCTTTACAATTGGCTACACAGGCAAGAGCTGATGGAAGGTGCAGTCCAACAACATCTGGAGGGCCACACTTCCCCCATTCCTATACTAAATGATACTGCTAATAAACCAATATTAGTAGATTACAAATTGAATAATTTCATAGAACTACTTCCTGTTCAAACTAATTGTAAGCTGCTTGCCAGAGAAAATTTCTTAGAGACATAATTCGTCTACCTAACACTTACCGTATTTGCCAGTGTATTAGATGCACTGGCACATAAGACGCACCCCACTTTTCAAGGGGTATTTCTCAGGAAAAAACTTTTTTAATTCTCTGGTGAACAAAATGCACAGGAAAGGAAGGGAAGGAAAGAAGTTTTGCACAACCCCTCCCTTCCTGTTTTGCTGGGGCAGAAACTCCCAGCAGAGTCAAAATGCACAAGAGAGGAGGGGAAGGTAAGGAGAAACTGTAGAAACATCTATGTTCCTACAGATCAAGGCTTCCACCGCCCCCTCCCCTCCTGTTTTGCCTGGGCAGGGAAAACTCCTTTTACTCCCCTCCCTTCCCTATGTTTTTAGCATTACCATATTTGCTGGTGTATAAGATGCACCCCATTTTCAGAGGGTATTTTTTTAGAAAAAAGTGCATCTTGTACGCCAGCAAATATGGTACTTTCTTCTTTCATGCATGGCCCAGCAGTCCTGATAACTACTCTTAGTCTGGTAGGGTTAAGGAGGCATGCACACGCATGCACACACATACACTCACATACACTCTAACATCAAAAGTTCAAAGGAAGAGAGTCTAGGCTAGGTACTGACAGTATGCAGGAAAATACACATCTCACTGTTTTTCCTTGGGACTCTAACCAAGAGCAAGTCTTCCTGAACCCTGCCTAAATCAGAGCATCATTTAAGTTCCACAAATGGCATGTGAGATCTACCTGGTTTTAATGGGATCATCATATGTGATGCCCTTCGCCATTTCCTTCACAGACATTAGAGCTGCACAAGAAGAAGAGAACAGTTAGAGAGTTCTTTTCAAGCCCAAGGAACATCTGGGTTCATCAGCAGTCAGTAATTAAAGAGAGGAATGGCTCTGGGATGCATAAGACTTGTGCTTCAAGTGATTAATGGTGATTTCCTAGCTATGAGACTTTCATCCTCCTCCACCCCACCACCACCTCTGCTGGTATAAAGGGATTGCAAAAGGTCCTTGGGGAATCTTTCTTGCCACTCACCTCGCCCTTCTGCCACACTTTCCAGGATCTTCTCCTCCTCTTTAAGCTGTTTCTCCTTAGCTGACTCTTTACGTGCTAGAGGAGGGTAAAAGAAGAGTCAGGCTTAAACTTTATATCCAGTTATCCCCTACTCCACTCACAGATCAAACCAGGCATGCCAACTCTACCTTCTGCTTTCTCTTTGAGGTGTTGGTGCTGGTCCAGAAGACTGACATTGGACTGTGGACCCAGAGGAATGTCATCTTCATCGCCATGATAATCACTTCCACTGTCTCTTTGTTCCTCCTCCAACACTCCCTTACGGCGCATCTGTAGCAACTTTTGCTGCTGAATATGGATACAGGTCAAGAGGTTAGGACTTCCCACTGGAATCAAAGCCTTAGCTATTGCTCCCTTGCCCAGATGTAAACCTTTCTTACCTCGAAAAATCACATTTAGACTTGCACATTTGCACCTGTTCTCCAAATGTGTTAAACTACAACTTATATTGGATAGAGATTACAGGAGTTGCAATCCAACAAATTCAGAAGACTCCACATTGGGTAAGGCTGATGTAGCCACTTTATATAGTAATTGTAAATATCCATCTTTTTCTTTTACCAGTAATTTCAATCTGAGACTTCTAAAGAGAGAGCAAGTAGGATACAGAGCCAGCATGATGTAATAGTCTGAGCACTGGACTATGACATTGAAAAACACGGTTTGAGTCCCGATTTGGCCATGGAAACCCACAAGGAAGGCTTGGGCAAGTTATTCTCTTGTAGCCTCAGAGGAAGACAAAGAACAAATCTTCCCAAGAAAACCCCATGATAGGTTCACTTTTGTTGTTCTTGTTGTGTTGTTGTGTGCCTTCAAGTCATTTCCAACTTATGGCAATCCTAAGGTGAACCTATCACAGAGTTTACTGGGGCTGAGAATATGTGATGCTGTGGCAAATTCAAGTTTAAGCTTAGTGGAACAGAAAACACTTATCTTTCTTTATCAGCATGATTTGGGGAACCTCATAGTACATTATTACTGTTGGGAATGCTTTGATGGGCGTCCTGCATAGCAGGGGGTTGGACTCAATGGCGCCTAGGGTCTCTTCCAACTCTATGATTCTATATTATAGGTCTAATGTTTTACTCTCACACTTCCCACAGATTAATGGCTGCAGTCCATCTGAAATCGCCAGGCAAATCTTCATTAAAGATGTAAATAACTAAATAATAATAATAGTGATAATAATAAATGTTTATTTGTTACCTGCCTCTCCTCAAGGCTTGAGGCAGGATACAACCGGTTACAATACAATTATGATTAAAATACACTAAAAATATAAAACTATCCAAATCCAAATGAATCATAATTAAAAATATACTGGGTAAGAGATAAGTCTTTAGCAGGTTTTTAAATTCAGAGAGCATATTTTGGTTACAAAAGGTTGTGTGTGTGTGTGTAGCCATTCATCTGTTGTTCAGACTGCAGCTCCCATCATCTCTCACTATTAGCTATAACAGGGCTGACAAGGAGGGCTACTGAACAACATCTGAAGGATCACAAATCCCTCTGCCTGCACCAGGACCTTTACTACGTTGTATCTCATCCCGCAGTCCCAATGTTAACCTCTCAGTGTTAATGGCAGACAACTGAAACTCCCCTACATAACTGTTATTTTGGAAAAATAATGGTAACTATATTTGCATGAGTGCCTTGTTAACAGGTTAGCACTGCTCAGGCATCTGGCCCAACCCCAAAACCAGGATTAGTTTGGATGGAACAGGACTCATTTCCTGACTTTTTTTCTAATCAACCAAAGCAGTTGATATCAGAACCACTTAAATAATAAAGACTCTTAAGCACATATGAAATTGCTTTTCCTAGCTTTCAGAAACTTCTGCCTAATTACATGCAACTGATCAATAACACCTCTCTGCTTTTGTTTTGGAAATCAGCCTGTAGGAAAAAGCAGGCCTGAGATGGGGGCAGCATAACGCCCTCCACTACCACCAAAAGCCACAAAAGGAGATGCACAACAACAACAACAACAACAACAACAGCAACAACGTTTATTTACAGGTTTTTCTGAGGCAATCCCAATCTACCCGGAGGGGCCTGCCTCCACAGGAGACGTATATGTACGGGATCTGGCCTCAGGCCACGCACACAGCGGGGGGACAGGGACCAAGGCCCGGCACGGTCAGCTTTACCCTCTGCTGCTTGCGGAGTTTGACTGGCACGTAGGGCTGGTAGTCGTCGTCGTCCTCGTCGTCGTCGTCCTCCTCCTCTTCTTCTAGGCCCGACGCTTCCGACTCTGCTTCGCGCTGCCTCTGCGGGGATTACGAGGTCCGAGTCAGTCTCGGAGAATGGGGAGGATGGCGCCGCCGCCGCCGCCGCCGCCCCCGCCGCCCCCGCCGCCCCCTCCCCGGGAGATCCCAGCGCAGGACGAAGGGGTAAAATAGGCGGCGGGAAGGAGCAACGGACTTGTCAACCCACAGCCTTACCTTCCTGCTACTTCCGGCCTCCATGTTCTCAAAACGACTCACCCACCCTGCCTCTTTCCGCGCGGCAACACGCACGTAGCCAATGAGAGGAAACAGACCGGCTAGGTTCTGGGACATGTGACTAGAAAGGCCTCTGTCGCTTTAGCAACAGTAACCACGCCCCCAACACAGCAGCTTCCGGGGGCAGAAAAAATGTCGTAAGACGGAAAGCCAATAGAGGCAAACTTAGCAGAAAGGCGGAAGGAGGACGCGGAAAGAATCTGCTTTCTGCCCGGGGCTTATCCGCTTCGCCAAGCAAAGTTGGGGTACTGTTGGTGGGAGAGTTTTTTTCCGTTTGGCGGTTTTGATATTCGCTGATTCGGTTTGCCGGCTTCGGGTGTGTAGTTTGTTGTAAGAAATGGGTGGAGTAGTTAGTGTTTTCCTTCTGTGTAGGAGGCGCCTTTAAACCGCCCGTGGACTTAATCTCAGGGTCTCCATATCGAAGTCCTTTCTTTAGATTGCCGCAACCCTGAAAGCCACTTATTGAAAAGCAAACCGCACCCACTGTAGCCTGGCTTAGCCTCTGTTTGAACGCGCCCAGGAATCGTGGTTTTTCGTAGTTTGTTAAGGCAGCGACTACTACGCGATAGTGTGCGAGCAGCTGCTTTCTTTGAAGTAAACTCGCATGTGTCTTGAAATTGCCCTTGGGAGCGTGGAAGGCCATTGCAAGGGAACCGTTATGAAATGTTTTCGACCGAAGAGCCGGACAGTAGTGTGTCGTAGACTCTGAAATTTACCCACCCACCTTTTAATTGCCCTTAACACTCCTTTAAGAGCTGGCCTAGTATTGTGCCGCTTAACTTCCTATGTAGAACATTTATTTTAATTACACTGTAGGTCGCCAGGAAAAACATCTTGCAATGGCCAAACACGGGTAGAATGTCCCTTCCCACGTCAGGCCTTTACAGCCCCTTAATAGCATTGTGAACTGTGGTGGCAGTTGCTTGTTAATATGCTACAGGGCTATTACCATCTTCCTGTCTATCTATTTTAGGGCCATAACAGTGTGATTGTGATTTTTTTCAAGCACAGGTGGAATCCTCTCAAGACCTTGCCATTGCTCTGAATTGCAAATAAAAGTGCAAAAATGGAAAGGTGTTTCTGTTAAAATTGTATTTAAATTTTCTCTTAACAATTTTAGAAGGATACTGGGCAAAACTTCCGTCCTCCATGTTTTCAGAACGACTCACCAACCCTGCCATGAAACATGGCCTGCTTCATATCATAAATTTATGACTGAACAAACTATTACTGTAGTTTTTAAGAGGATAAAATAATTTCTTCAAGGTGGAAATATGTTGATGTGCTATGGAGTGATGCAAATATATGAGGTTACAGTGTTGTAAGTTCTGATGGATCTTGTTGTCTATACCAGTGGTTCTTAACATTTTCTTTATCTGGGACTTTCTGTAAATATAATTTGTTTCTGGGGACCCCCAAGACAGCACTCAAGATTTAAATATTTAAATTTAGATTTTTATTTATTAATAAAAGCTTGTGGTGACTAGAATTCAAATCCTCATTCAGACACTCAGTGATCTTGGGCAAGTTGCGTTCTTTCCACTTCAGAGGAAGGCAAAGGCAAACCTCCTCTGAACAAATATTGCCCCCCCTCCAAAAAAAGTGTGATAGATTCACCTTAGGGTTGCCATAACTCTGAAGTGACTTGAAAGCATACAATGAAAAGAGACGTGGGGAAGTTCTTTCTAGCCATCATGCCTTTCTCCGTTGAAAACTAGCCTATGGTGGCCCTAAGGCAAACCTATCGTAAGGTTTTTCTTGGCAAAATTTGTTGGTTAAGAACCACTGGTTATGCTAGAGTTAATCTCAGTTTTTATTTTTACTTCCACGTCAAAATCCTTATTCAGCAACAAAACTTCCATATAGTGTTATGCCAAATCCTGCTTGGGCTAGCTAGTTTTTGTTTTGTTTTGTTTTGTTTTAAATAAAGGTACAAGTAGGTACATGTATCTGTATGTCAGCAACAAATAATGAAAAACTGGGATTGGGGAAACTGGGTGATACACACATTGTAAAACCGAGTTAGTCATTTGTTTCTGCCTCAGATTTCTATGTATCATGTGGGTTGAATTAGCAAGGAAGTAGTCAGGACAAGATTATTATATATTATTATACTGCTATGGCACCTGGAGCATTCTGAATTATCCCAGGCTTGCAGTGACACAGATGAGTAAACTGGCATTACTATAACTGAATTTTGTCTATCCTTGGATGCAACAGAGTCACTTGTACAGACTCCTTTTGTTGTTGTTAACTGCTATCAAGTCAACCTTGACTTATGGCAACCCTGTGGATGAGCGACCTGGAAGTCAACTGTCCTTAACAGTCCTGCTCAGATCTTGCAGACTCAGAGCTGTGCCTTCCTTGATTGAGCCTATCCATCTGTAATGCAATCTCCCCCTTTCCATATTGCCTTTTCCCTTAACAAACATCATTGTCTTTTCTAGTGAGTCATGTGTTATTATATATCCAAAGTACAACAGTTTCAATTAAGTCATCTTGGCCTCTAGGGAGAGTTCAGGCTTGATTTGCTCTAGGGCCTTCTTATTTGTCTTTTTAGCAGCCCAAAATATCCATCAAATTCTTGTCCAGCATATTTCAAGTGAGCCGATTTTTTTCCTATCAGCTTTCCTCACTGCCCAGCTTTTGCAACCATACATAGAAATTGGAAATATGATGTAATGGCCAGTCCTAAATTTAGTGTTCAGCAATATATCTTTACACTTTATGATCTTATCTAGTGCCTTTATAGCTGCCCTTCCAAGTCCTAGTCTTCTGATTTCTTGACTGCCATCTCCATTCTGATTAATGATAGGCCAAAGCATGGAACATCTTGAACTATTTGATTGTCTTCATCATCTTGGTTTTCTTAACATTCTTTAAGTGGCACAAATGTAAGTGGGCTTGATTGGAAAGTAGTAGAATTGGAATAAAATTATGGCCCTTCTAAAGACATTTCATGCTGTGGCTCGCATCCTGTTAGTGGCTTGCACGTGTGTAAATGTGGGTTATGTGCACATATGTCCCTTTTTGGATGGGGCACAGGGGCTATTCTCTTGCCTTTGAGCTCTGTCCCAGAACCTCCTCCCATCCCTGCAACTGTCAAGCCACGAGAGGTAGGGAGGAAGGAAGTAAAGGAAAAGGAGGATGTCCCCCATCTATCTGAGCATCCTTGGTCTCCCTTCCCCAGCTGAGTGCAGCTACTGCTTCATGGTTTCAGTTGCCTCCCCTTTCCCTGTCCTCCCCATTGGTTGTGGCACTTCCTTGGGCCTGATGGCTGTTAGGGAGTGGGAAAGGATATGGAACTGCCTGGGCAGAACTATGGTCCAGTGTACAACTCAGCTTGTCTATGTTAGTCTAGTTTAATGCCCTAATATGTAAAGAGACCCAGAAATAACTAGGGTTTGTCCCCTCTGGTTTGCTCTTTCAGAGAAGGTTCCTGGTGAACATACAGGAGGTGAGAGGAAAGGTTTACAGAAATAAATTCATTGACAGTCCAAGAAGACTTTCCACAAAACCATCTAATATTTAGACACTGTAGATTCTAAATGTTTATCTGAACTGGCAGGTGTTTTTCAAAAAGCTGTACTTCTTAGCATCTACTCCCTTTGTTAGGTGACGTGGACCCAAAAGATTGCCTCCAGAATAAGTATTTCATCATTTGCGAAAGGGTTAAATTTTGAGATTGCTAATACACTAATTTGTATGTAAATGCATCACTAGAATTTAAATTGCAAAGAAAGTAAACCAGTTAATTTCTCATCTACATCACAAAATTCTTGAATTAATTTGCACCCCACCTTCAGATCACCCCAGATGAATAGTTCTGCTGCTGGCAAGGTTCCCATAGGAAATTGGCCACTATATGAACAGGATTCTGGACTAGATGGGTCTCCAAGATGGCTCTTGTTATGTTCTTGTTGTGTTTCCTACAGAGATCCTGCTTCAGATCAAACTTGCTTCTTCTTAATTATCCTTCCTAATCATAAATTCCCCAAATCACCTCTAGGTTTGCAATAGGGAAAAGTGTGTCATTATTTGGGTGACAGTAAAAACATATATCCCTCCAAACTTTTTGAAAAGTGTGCAAAAGCGGGGGCAGGAGGATTGCATAGCCCTTCTGAAATTTATCCCATACACACAAATACCAGGGTGCAAAGCATAGCTATTAGTGGCATTTTCAAAAAACTTTCCTGAGCAATCTGGGTTCCCCTTGGTATAAAAAAAAAACTTCTGACACAATCCCTTTAAAGTTGGTGGTATCTCATTCGTGTGGATTTGGCATTCACTTTAACAGATGTCTTTAGCCTGAAATATGCCATTTTTAAATGTGACCTGCTAGTAACCACTTAGTAGAAATAATTGCTTACCCACCCACAGTCTCCTAAGTCTGCTTTGAAGTTTCCAAAAAGTCAAGGTTTCTTTACATGTATTTGCATATGGTTTGTGGTTGACTCTTCTGGAATGCTGTTGTAACTGAAGATCTCACTGTACAGTTTTTGCACATAACCTGTGCTAGGAGAGAAGCTGTGAGGCAGCTAGTAAAGAGATGGTTAGGGAAAGGGAAGAAAAACAGGCAGCGTTAGGAGGCTGGTTGTGGAGAAAGAGGCTGTACTCAGGAAGAGTGACCAAAGAGCAAGGAACATAAGGCTCCTGTACTTTTAACAGTAGTATAAAGAAAAGAAGAGAACCAGCGTAGTGTACTGGTCTGAGCATTGGACTACACCTTGGGAGATCAGGGTTTGACTCCCTGCTTGGCAGTGGAACCCACAGAGTGCCCTTGGGCAATCCATACTCTCTCAGCCTCAGATGAAGGCAAAGGCAGACTCCCTCTTTACAAATCTTGCCAAGAAAACTCCTTGACAGGGTCGCCTTAGGATTGACAGCACATAACAACAAAGAAAAGGAAGTGCTGCACAGGAGGGAATGCTATGGTGGTAAGAAGCTGCATATGTCAGAATTCTTCTTTTGTACAATATTTCAAGGTAGGAGTTCTGTAACTGTCTCTGTTGTGAGCAAGATGAAAAGAGAAAGTTGAAGTAACAGGATATTGAGGTACAAAGGATATGGTTCTGAAGGTGGAGAGTCCATCATCATGGCTAATAAACTTTGACAGATCTCCTTTCCATGAATATGTCTAATTTAACTGATGTCAAAAAGCGTGGGAAGTCAAGGGACGGGAGGATTGGGAGAGGCTTCTTCTTTCTTTTTTTAGAATGTTTGCTTTGTCTGTTGTCTTCTCTTTTTTTCTTCATTCATCAGTTATCTTGTTACTTTCTTTTTATTTTCCTTTTTGGGAAGATTTTGCTCCTTTTTGCTGCGTTTTTACTTTATTCTCTTTTATGTATTAATATATACATTTCATTTTCTTTTTTTCTTTCCCTTTTTCTGTATTGGAAGTCTTTATTGTTTATATGATATTTGTTGTTCATTAAAATGTAATAAAAATTATGTAATAAAAAAGAGGGTGATTTTTTTAAAAAAAATTTTTTGAGTTGGCAAAGGAGGTTGTCATGATCAGCTTCAGAGGCCAGATATACTTGTAGTTCCAGGTCTGGTCGTCTGTGTTTCATTTACGTGCAGTTTTGATTACTGCAACACATCAAACATGTGCCTGCTCTTGAAATGTTTGGAAAGTTCAACTGGTTCAAAACACAACAACCATATTCAAAAACATTTGTTGCCTCTTAGTTTGGATTTGTTCAAAGTCTTACATTCAAAGCCCTAAATCAGGGATAGTAGAACATGACTACCAATGTTGATGGACTGCAGATACCATCATCCCTCACTAAAGTAGCCAATAGTAAAGAATGATAGAAGTTGCTGTCCAACAGCATCTGGAAGACCAGTTCCATACTCCTGCCCAAAACAAACAGATATATCCGCTCCCCCCTTAATGTAATTGTTAAGATCCTTAGTTGAAGCCTTTCTTTAGGTCCAGACGTGCCTTCCAAAGTAACTTTGTCAGTGGTTACTAGAACTAGGACCTGTATTGGTTGGAACCTCAGATTTGTCAACTTTTAAGTGCCAACTTAAAACTATGTTCCTTCAAGCTTATAATTAAACAATAGGTTTTATATCTGTTTTCTTTGTGGAAGCATAGTTTCTTTACTGTATGTATATCTTGTAAATTGCCTTGAGGACTAAAACAAGAGGGGTGATGATAATTAAATAATGCATTTAGCAGTTTTCTGCTTTGTATGAGTGCTGAAACTATTGTATCACTTCTTCTAAAGGCATATTTTACTATATTTACAGGAGCAGAAAGGAAAGTTTTGGAGGCTTAGGTTTTGAATTTTCAGAGATTAAGGATACTGTCCTAAATGTAGAATTCAAAGGCATAGCCTTGTCAGTCCGGATCAGTATGCCAAGGGGTCTTGTAGCAGCTTTGAGACCAACTGAAAGTTGGTAGCATAGGCTTTCCTAGACTGAAGTCTGTCTTCATCAAATGCATGGAGTGAAGTACCTAGGAACAGACCTTCAAAGCTGTAAATGAGCAGGCTGTATGTAGAAATGCAAAATTTGTGGATATGATGATGAGGTGACACATTCACTTTTAATGACTGACATTGTGGGACAAAGATAGGGAGAAAGAAGTTGCGTAAAGCCAAGGTGAGTAGATATTCCGTATGAAGCATGAAGGGAGTTACTGGAATATAGTGTGACGCTGGCTGGGAACCAGAGAGATGTGATAAATTTGTGTGGCCAAGACAAGCCACAGACCATGAAACTTCTGTGTAGTGTGCCAGTAAACCATTGTCTCTGTTCAGTCCACAGTCAAAGGAATGGAGTTTGTGGTTATGTTTCAATTCTGCCATTTCTCTTTCCAGCCTTCCTTTGTAGTTTTTTGTTTTGCTTTGTTTTGTTCAAAGACTACTTTTCAGAGGTCCAAGATGAAATGCCCAGGAAGACTGAAGTGTTCTGCAACTAATTTTTGTATATTCTCCATTCCTAATGGCTAATTTAGGTACATTTATACTCTAGCACAGGGACTAGCCTGTTTGCCCAGTGCAGATGCTGAAAGGCATTGCTGATAAGAGGATGGCAGGTGAAAGTACCTCCAGTATTGTGGGTGATATGATTAGGTCCAGTGATGACATTTCCCAATATGCATGGGCAGAGTTGGCATCTGGGTTTGTGACAGGGTCTTCCATGTAGTTAGTAGTGAGTAGGCTGCACTGAACACAGTAGGATTTATAATTATACATACATAGGAGTGCACTGTAAATTATGTAGAATGACATATTCCCCGGAACAAGGTAGAGACTTCCAAAAGTAACTTTCCAAACTGGCCGAATAGACAACAGAATGACAAAGAAATTTAGTTTGAAGAAATACAATGTTGTGAACATTAGGGCCAAAACAGGTAAAATCCTAACTTGTCATACAAGGAGATGGGTTCTAAACTTCTAGAAGAAAACAGGCAAGAGATTTTGGGATAGTGATAAAAAGCCTGTTATAAGCTACCACTCCAGTATGTTTTACTAATGAAAGGGCTATATTCAAATTATTAAAAAGGAGGCTGAAGACAAAACAGCATATATCTCTGCACTATTGCAACAGTTTAGAGACTGGTCATATTTGATATTGATCACTGTATCAGAAAAAAATATTGGAGGGCGAGACAGTGCAATCATATATATGTCTACTCAGATGTCCTGGTGTGTTCAGTGGAACTTAATCTCAGACAAACAGGTGTAAGATTTTCTTACACTACTAGTATCTGAGATGGGTGAAATGGAAATTAGAAAAGCCCTTCAGGTTTATGCAGAATAAGTGTCTTGATTCCCTGTTCAGAGGCAGTATGTTTTTCTGAGCACTGAAGACAGACAACATAAGCCTTGTTGCCTTCATGCCTGGCTTGTCATCTTCCCAGAGGCATTTGTCTGGCTGCCGCATTTTGGTTGCCAAATGCTAGTGAGCTAGAGAGGATGGCTGGTCTAAATAGCAAAGGTGATTTGTGTTTTTTAGATACATTTGTCCCTCTTTCATTGCTCCACTGTTTTCTTGAACCTGTACCAATTCTCCTGCCACTATCCCATTGTCAAAAAAAATCTCTGTGTTCTGATCTTTCAGATAACTGGCATAGAATAAAAACATGCAAATATGAATCAGCTTCAGTCTGGCCACAGAATTTCAGCTTACCTGCAGCTGGACGTTTCTGTTTGGGGTGCAAAAATAAAGACTTCTTCTTTTTCCACACACTAATTATACCTATACAGTGTTCTGGTGAATCACTGTCATCAAGGCAGTACAGACCAAGGTGAATATCAGGGTTGCTTACCTACTGAAACAAGTGCTGGGGCAATAAGAATTTATAATGTGAAAGGAGCTAACAAAGATGGAATCACTGAACTTAGAGCGGAGAAGACAAACTAACAGGATAAAACAACAAATGCCAGAATTCCATTTGTTGAGTGCATAGATGAAGGCAGCTAAGAGGCTGTTTCCTGTCTCTTTTCTCCTCCCACTGTTAATAACCCCCATCTCTTTTCCCCTCCTACTAACTTTGTAATGTACCTGATTGGTGGTCCTGAGACATTTTACGTATAAGGTAAACTGGAAGAATGACAGTTAGCTTTCCCAAGGACTGTAAGGGTGAATAATGCACTAGTCTTGCATATTAGGTGTTACAAATGACAAATAATTGCCAACTTACTGAATTCTGAGATATAAGACATCTTTGCTTAATCCCTTAATTTTGTGGTTAATATTAATCTTCGGACAGGAGTATGGGGCTGCAAAGTATCCACAGGGTTTCAGAAGTAAAGAGGAGGTTGTAACAGGATGCAAACCAAGGTAGGGGTAGAGAGTCAAGCACCATGGGATGGCAGTCCTCTTCATTACTCACTGCCAGCTGCTAGTCTAATGCCAAGTCAGGTTCTCTCCAATGTGATCCACGGCCAGAGAGCCCAGCCCCATGGAGCTAGCCATGGGCAGCAATTATACAGCACATATAGGCACTCTGTCCAAATGTCAATTTATCTTTCGGCATGAAAGATTTCACAGTATCAAAAAGTAAATAAGAACCCCAGAAATGCTGTTGTGCCAACTGTCACTGTCACATTATAACCTAAGTCCTCTGAGTAGCAGAGTGGGCACCAAACTCAGACATGGTTAAAGGAGAGCAAACCTTGGTAGAAGCAACAGTTAGGGTCAGATCATCACCACAGCTCACAGCTCAAAGATCAGGGATGTTGTACAGGCAAGATTTGGGAGAAAGTAGCAGAAATTAGTGTTGTCATCTTCAGTACTTCAGCTGAGACCATGAGAAATCAAAGGCAGATGCCAGGTTGGCATGGCAGGATCGTCCATCTCATATAAAGGAAGATAATAATCATAATAATCAAAGATAATAATCTAGAGAGGTTGTGAGAATTAGTGGGTGCTGGAGTAATACTGAAGAGTACAATTAAGGCCAGCAGCAGCTAATCTTAAGTGTCCACTGCTGCCATGGGTTTAAGGCATGAGTGGGCAGCCTGTAGCCCTCCAGATATTAAGTGCTTCTTCCATCATCTCAGCAGTGGCCATACTGACACAGATTAACTGGAGCTGGAATCCAACAATATCTGGAAGGTCACAGATTTCTCCAACTGAGTTCTAAGAGGAAAGATGCATATATGTGGAAGTTAACTGCATGAGTTCAGCTGCAATAGAGCACATCTAGAGTAAGACAACAGTAGGACTACTCCACCTTTTGTTGTGGCTTTCCCCGTAACTGTAGTCATCTAGAGATGTAAAGGGTCATGTCATTCACACCTTCTTCAGATTGGTTGTGATTAATAGATATTATAGTCCTTTTATAAGAACAACAGCCTTTAAGGCTCTAGTGCCTATTTGCTGTACCAGCAACCAGACTGCTATTAAGTCGGGGCGACAATCTGTATTAGGATTGTCCCTCCCATTATCATAATGGAAAAGATGATACTGTTTTGCAGGATGCTCCAGTGGGGGAAGAAACAAGCCCTTAGAGTAGGGTTTGAATTTGCAAACAGGTGATCACAAATACAGCAGAATGAGATGGGCAACTTCAGCATATCTGGGAACCAATTCCTGTTCCTGCCATGAAGGCCTGCCTCACTTTTGCAGCCAAATAATTAAAACTCCAGGGCAAACCGGGAAGCCTCCTTTAAATCGAGCAGGAGATGGTCCTTTTAAAGGGGGGGTCCACCGTTTGCTACCCAGTTTCAACAGTGTTTGGAGAAATCTGATGGCTACAAAAACAGACTCGGAGAATGTGCATTATCCATGCATACAATACAGCACTACTCTTCATTTGGTCTGAGATACCTGCTTAGGGTCTGCCAATGCTAACATGCAGAATTACTTGTCAAATAAGGTTGTTCTAAACAAGAAGACTTTCCCATGTGGATAGCACTTCCTTGTAGGAAATAACACATACATGGTCACGTGTGAAGAGCACAAACATGTTTCATAGAATCATAGAAATGTAGAGTTGGAAGAGACCACACGGGCCATCCAGTCCAACCCCCTACCATGCAGGAACACCCTCAAAGCGCTCCCGACAGATGTTTATTTTGTTGCAGGAGCTTGCAGCCAATTGGTGGTCCCCTGCTGTATGTAACTGTGGTAGAACAGACAGGTATGCACTCATCATCTGTGGGCAGCACCGACAAAGTTGCCTACACAGAAGTGATATCTCCACTGGAAAGCTAGCAGTCTTATGGGAAGTGACCTTGAGCAGGTTTGGAACATGCCTAAAATTCTCAGGCTGGAACTTTATTGCTCAGGAGGCAAATGAAACTGCTGACTATTAGTGGGTTGTAAGGCTGCTTGACTGAGGTGAAACAGCAGCCCTTCCTCTGTCAAGAAACTCCTGGAGGAAGCACTGCACGGTATGGCATAGCACAGCATTTCTGCTGCAAGGATAGCATTCTCTGAGAGTGAGGAGAGAACAGCCAAGGACTGAATGAGACATGCAGTTTCCAGAAGTGGGATGACGGCTGTACCACACCCAGAAGCTTAGCCACTACTTGCGCCAGCATAGGGATGCTCACACCAGACACTGCAGTCCCTGTTTGCTGCTCGTGGCAACTCCATACTTGCTCACTGCCCTTCTGTGAATCCACAGCCATGGTGTGGACCTGAAGTAAGCACTCAAGGGCACAGGTTCCATCACACTGGCTTGCTACAGCTGCCCCATTCCACCCAACAGGCCACCACCCTGCCCCCCAGGACCAGAAAGAGCCGGAACAAACAACAGAAAAGTTGGGTTTTTTAAATAAAATAAAAAATTAAAAAGTCCTTTATTGGGTGCAGCCTGGTCCCTGTGCCACGCTGGGCCTTGGCCGATCAAGACTGCCCCTGGGCTTGGGGCGGCTCAGTCAGGATCTCCCCGAACGTCGAACACTGAGAGGTGAGGGACACAGGGGCTATCCAGGCCCCACCTATAGGCTAGGAGAGGGAGCCCCAGGGAGAAGGGGAAGGAGGATGAGGGCCAAAGGTTGGTGAGGTCAAGTGTCTGTCTATGGGTTTGGGGGGAGGGGAGGCGAAGTGTGGGGCCCTGCACATATACCAGGGATGCACCGCACACCTCACTGAGCTGCACTTGAAGTGGTTTTCTTCAGGGTGAAATTGGTCCAGTTCACAGCCACTTTCTGCCGGGTCTGCTTGGCTGAGTCCAGGCAAAACCTGAAAGTACAGAAAATCCAGTGTAATTTTTTGCTAGTTTTATTCTTGAAAGAAGCAACAAGTAATTTGAACAGATTTCTTCCCACTGTGAGAAACCTTTTGAAAGCTGTGCAGTTTTCAAAACTGCTTAGATTGAAACTTACATAAGAAATAGTATTCTCAGCACAGAAAACAGTATTTCTGTACAGAAAATACTGTTTTCTGTGTAAAAAGGCCTATGTGCAAATATTGCACAAAGTAAATCCTGAACTGTGAAGATTCTCATCAGTCCAGGAATTCTCCATATAATGGTTTACTGATACCTGAGAAACATTTTTGACCAGTTTTGAATATTTTTAAATATTCTTTCTATCTGTATCACACACCCATACATACACAACATAAAAGTTGCATTTTATTGTGTTCTGTGAAGTTATGATTCTGATCCTATGGCATGCAGTGTCCGAACATCTAGTGTCTCTGCAAAATTAAGGAGCAATTGTTTGGAAAGATAAAGGTGCCAGGCACTCCCATTTCCATGACAAAATATGTTAATTTGGAAACCATATGATGAAAAGAAGACAGATATATGCTGTAGGGAAGGGGGAGCTAGAAGGGCAGGATCAGTGACATGAAGGATAAAAGAGGACAGCCTCACAGGGACAGTTGTTAAGAAACATAATGTAAGCTAGCTGAAGAAAAAGAGCAAAACAGTGAGCTCAAAACTGGAAAACTGCAGGAAAAAATGGGAGAAGGCTGTGATTTGAAGGAAAGCAGCTGGAGGGGATACAGGATTAATGAAACATGGGTCCAGTAAAAAAGAAATAAGATCAAGAGATGAGAGGACTCTGCTATGAAGGATGCTGTTTGCAGTATAGAAAGAGACAAGCATTTTCAAAGCAGGGATGGTCCTCTAGATGTTGGACTACATTTCCCAGCATTCCTCACCACTCATTATACTGACTAGTGCTGATGGCAGTTCCCCTCCAACAACATCTGGAGGCTATAGTTGCCCGTTCTATTTACATGGCTAGTGGGAGTACAGCAAAGGTAGTTTGAGAATAACAAGTATGGGTTAATTTGATGGATTCTTGTAGCAAAAGGCCAAAATGTCTAAATAAGAAGGTGGTTGGAGGTAAGGATAGTGTTCTAGCTTCTTTGAAAAAAGTGGCTAGAAGAATGCTCCAAAGGAAACCCACCTGAAACTAGATTTGTCCAAGTAGCAGCCTATTCCCAATGGACAAGATGTTCTAGCAGGAGGCAGCAGATTATGTACAATCATTTAAGCATGGCTTCTGGTTCAGTTTTAAGGTTCAAACTACCTTGGCTACTGTAATGAGCAACCCTTAAAAGGAGAAGCACAGACAGTGTGATTCACAACTTTTGATGGCATGGTCTGTGGTAAAAAGAACAAAATGTCTTGGAAAGCACCTTAAGGCACAGGTTTTATCAGCATAAGCCTCTATGGACTGCACTCCACTACAGATATGTAATAGGCACAAGACTCTTGGTTGTTTTTACTACAGTGGAAGGTTACTATGGTTTCCTTCTGCACTGGTTGGGTAAGACTCCTTTTGGGGGTACTCTGCTCTGATCATTGTCTTTCTACATGATAGGATGATTCCAGATACTGATGTTGGGGACTCCTTTCCACCCATGGCACATGCATTACACAGTGCTTAAGGGATCATTTTTGTCCCCTATAAGATATACCATGTATACAAAACCAGAGAGTGAAAGTACCTGAGACGGACTTGAAGGGAAGCGTCATCCGTAAGCACTGTTTTTCCTTGAGACCTAATCTAGATCTAGCAGCTGTGCTGAACGGATACTTGGGAATCAGTAATAGACCAGATCAGAACAAATGGAATTTCAGTCCTGATAATACTGAACTACTGCTGGCTGATGCTAAGGGCTACCAATGGAAATGATATTTCACTTGTTCAGGATGGAGCTGTACTCCCTTCTCAAAAATGAGGTTTGCAGCTCTGGAACACTTTCAGATCCAGTTTTTATTAATAGATCCTTAGGCAGGATCTACTGCTCCAAACACGTTTTGTCACTTTCAGTGAAAAAATATGTATCCATTTACTCTGTAATACTTGATACGACCAATGCATGATGTTGTATTTGGGGGTTTCTCTGAAAAACATTTAAGAACTGGTTCAGAACATAGGGTCAGATGATTTCATTGGGAGCTACCAAGGTCCATTTTAATCCCCAGATATGAATGTCCCCAAACACTGAGATAATCTCCTGAAGCCAAGATCTAGGCATCCCCACTCACAGAGGTTAGGTGGGTGAGCACCAGATGAAGGGCCTTTTTCCATTATGGCCCCAGCTGAATAATACTTTCTCCATATATATCATCTTGGCACATATTTTGACCACTTCTAGATTATAAGCGAAAACAGTTTTTAAAGGCTCTTCAACTGTTTTTGATTGTGGAGAGTAGTTTGTACTGCTTTTGTGCTGTTTGTGAACATATACCAGTATTATATTTATATATGGTAATCTTCTCAGCTTGCTTTTTTTTTTTTAAATGTAAGCCACATCAAACTCCAATTTCATGGAAAGGTAGGGTAATTTTTTTTGGAAACGAGACTATGTCACATATTAAGCAACATACTGACTTACACAAGCCTGGCATCCTGCCAAAATAATGGTTCAAACGTACTGCTTACTGTTTAACTGGAAGTAAAGTGTAAATTTTTGCTTCCAAGTTGCACACCAACACACTTTCAATTCTGTTCTGACTGCTATAATGGAACAGTCTGTCAGTACCCAACAACTATAATATGCTGCACACAGCGCTTCTCCTCCCCAAACAATGGGTGACACCTTCTCTGCCCTTTATAATGTCAAATGATACAGCACTACAGGGTAGATATGTATATACATCTATACCTTAACAATGCTTACAGCATTTGAAACAATGATGTCCAGGCATATTTGGACATCTCGTCAGCTTTTATAGAAACTTATTAACATGTTTTTTCCCTGTGTTTTCATTTTTCTGCTTTGTATATTGGAATATTGTAATGTGTAACTGAGAACGTTTCTTGTGTACTTCTATCACACATTTTAACATTTAATAAAAAAAATTCACAATGGCGAAAACAATAACTTTTCCCTTCCCTCTGAGCCAATCTTATCCATGTCTGGCACTGATTTCCTTTCCCCTTCTGAAGACCCAGATCACAAAGTCCCACTGTTTAATGCAGGAGTAGGTAACTTGTGGACTGTGAGACCCCCCAGGCATTAAAAATAATTGCCATAAAATGCCCCCAAAATTGACTCCGGAGGTTGGGGGGTATTTTTGCCATGTTCTGGGGTGCCCTGGGCCATTTCAGGCCTAGGAAATGCCTTTTTTAAAGCCAGGAGTAAACATGAAAAAGGCCTCTGCTGGGTCTAAAGTGGCCCAAGTATGTGTGTGTGGGGGGGTGGGGCAGGCTAAAAACATGGTGAAAATACCTCCCACAGCCCCTAAAGAGCATTTGGGGGCAAAAAAGGTTTTTTTGGGTGTGTTGGTGAGATGACCCTCCCCTAAATTTTCAGGGGGCTAATATGGTCTTCTAGCCTCCCACAGTTGCCCACCCCTTGTCTCATGGGAGGAGGTCTTACCTCTTGAAGTATTCCACTTCTCTGTCAGTCTCATCCATTTCCACACCATCCAAGTCTTTGGGCAGGAACACATCATCTAGCAAAGCACAACAGCAAAAATATTCACGCTCTGGGGCAGAGAGGATCTCAAAGGGAAGAGTCAGTAATGAGGATTTCCCTCCCAAACCAAGGATATGGCACTGAGACAGTTAGCCACCTATGTCAGGAAGCTTCACTGCAGTGATACTAAATGTGTTGAAGTCCACAACCTGCATGCCAAAATAGAGAAAGGATGATATACATCCAAGTGAGTTGTTATAATCTATCCCATGTTTGTAATCCAACAGCAAACATGAAGGACCAAAAAAAAAAAAAAAACCTTCAGTGGAAATGCAGGCCAAGACTCAAAAGTCTGTGTAAGATTCCACACAGCTGAATGTGGAATCATGCAAACCTCAACTTTAGTCAAAAAGTTTCCAGTTCTCACAATTGCAGAGGAAAATCTGAAAGTAAATTGCTAGGCCAAAACCAAAGGCAGATTTGGTCTGGACCATGGACAAGGAGCATGTGGTCCTCTGGACCTCCTATCATCCTTCACTAGTCGCTATACTGGCTAAGGCTAGTGGGTGTGGCAGTTGGACAGTATCTGGAGCGTGACTTATTCCCATACCTGATCTTAACCTTAGTTTTTATGGCATGTACAATTTCCTCCTCCATGAATTTTGGCACTTCTTTTTTCCTATCTCTTATAGCAATCCAGGCCTTTGCCAAAAAAAAAAAAATCCAAAACATAATGCCCCAGAAAATCTGCAGGATATACTTGTAAAGCACAATCATGGTCTATCTCCCTGGTAATTTTTAAAAAGTGCCAAGACTGTAGGCCACGGTTGGAGGGCTAGATCCAACCGCAGAAAACGCCAAGGCCTGCATACCTGCACAAACATTCATCCCTCCCTGTTTTTTCTTTTTTAAACCTTCTCAAGTCTTCAGGAAACAAGACCAGCCATTTCAGCCTCCTTCCACTTGATTCAAGTCCATAAGGATAGTTTTTCAAAGTGACCAGATGGGACAAAATGACCTGAGGCTTTGAGAGGTTAGCCACTTTTTCATGAAAAAACTGAAAGAGTTAAGAGAGTTGAGGAGGCCTTGTAAAAATTACCACATATAATCCATAGTCTGTATTTTGTTATAGCCCATAGCAGGGTGGGCAGAGTTGTTTCAAGATGAAAAATGGTGGCTGTTTTATTTCACTAGCCTTTTTGACAGGTCTCTCTAATTTATGGCAACAGCCATAATACATCTGATGGGTCTCAGATAGCAGATGATGGGGCTGAAAAACTTCACTTCTCTTGGTACAGAAGTCCCCTCCTCCCTCTCCTCCAGTTCTCAAGCAAAGGCACTCAGGCCATGGGAAAAGCCTTCCTGATACTCACCAATGGAAGGGCTTGCTTTTTCCATTTTGTTCCTACTCTTCTTGCCTTTGCCTTTTGGCTGAGGCAAGTCATCCGTGGCAGCTGTGTGGGAGGGGTGCCGGTCGCTATTCCCTAAAGGAGCTGTCTCTTGCTCTGTCTGTTCAGCTCTGCTTTCACCTCTCCGGCTCTTCCCATCAGTGCTCTTCTCTTTGTCGGCCTTGGAGCCACCACAACCCCATCCCTGGCCCTGTCGCAGCCCCCTGGTGCCATCACCTTGCTCTGTGCTGCTGCCGCTGCCACCTCCTCTTGTGGCATCGGGAGCAGTGCCCTTAGGAGGATTCTTCTGTCCAGCCCCTTTGGAGCCAGAATTATCACTAGCTATGAGAGCCTCTCCCTTCTTTGCTGGGCAGCCCTGCCGCTTGGCCTTCCTCTGCTTTCCAGTGGCAGGCGCTTGTTCCTGCACCTCAGCTCCCCTGCCTGGCGCTGCCTCCTTGGGCTCGTGGCCAACACCACTTTCCTGGGGAGAGTCCGTTGCCTTGGGCGACTGAACCCAAATCATGCGGGAGAGGTTGGGCACAGCATTGAGCCTTTTCACCACGCCATTTTCGGAGGCTGGTGGAGGCACCTCTCCAGGGCTCTCAGCCCATCGGGGGCCAACTTCACTCTGCAGCAGCGTATGATTATGTGGTGCACCCAGGCTGAGCGGAGACAGGTCAAGGTCAATCTCCTGCAGCTCAGAGGAGCCATTGAGGTGGGAGAGCAAGTTCTTCTGTTCCAGCACGGCCGCTTTCTTGGGGAAATCATTGACGTCTAGATTGAGGTCATAGACGCTGAAGCTGGCACGGATGGAATCCTTGATAGTGTTTTTTATCTCCTGCAGTCGGCTGCTCAGAAAGCTGTTCACTCGCTCCAGTTCGAGCTGAGGCCACTCCAGGAGTTTTTCTTCAGCCAGCTCCTGATCCTGACTTGTGGGTGGAGTTCGGTCCACTCGCTTCTGGGCCTCAGCCTCCAGCTGAGCCTTTTCCTTCTCCTGAAACATAAGAAATTAACAACGTGAACCCATCAAGAGTGCCAGCATGGCAACCAGCAGCCAGGAAAAGGAGGGCCAGTGGCAAAGGTGAAGGATGGTAGCCAACCACAGACTGAGCCAGATGATCAGATGAACCTTTCAGTCTGACAAGCCAATGTTTTTGTTCAGCTGGATGGAGGTTATAATAAACCACGCTATACACCTGGGAAATTGGTGCTAAGAACCAATCAGATGGCATATACAAAGCCTGCGCTATGGTAACAAACCGAAGGGAAAAGATGCAGTGCCAAAAATCTCCCACAGCAATTTCCCAGAACATACAAATGCCAGCAAGCCTGCTGCATTCCTGGCCCTAAACCCAGCTCATGGCACGGCAGCACGGGGGAATAGGAGGAAGGGGTGAACATGGAAACACAAAACAGAAAATTTCAAGCTCCTTGGCCAAGTTCAGGAACCCAGGTGAGAATGGCTGGCAGCTTTCTGACTTCATTATCAATCACAATAACTCCCCCTCAATTCACTTTGATTTCTGATTAGTTCACATATTATAGTGGTAGAACCAGAAGGCTTTAGTGAGGGGAGGAGCCCACTTCATCCCTTTTGTCTATCACAAATTACTGCAAATACAAGGTGCACAGATGGGGAACCTTCTCTTGCACCCACCCTTCTTGGGCTGTATTCCCCCTGGGGAAATCTGTTGTGAACTTTACCACAGCAGTGAGCATTAAGTAGAACCATAAGTGGACAGAGCTGAAATATCTCTCTCCCATTCTCTCTCTCGCTCTTACTTACTTACACACGTGTACACACACACACACAGATTCTTAATCCAACTAGAATGCTGCCAGTTCTCTATGTTTATCTTAGAAAAAGGATGAGCAAGGAGAAACATTTCTGGTATATACAATTACACATGGTATGGAGACAGCTGATAGGGATAAAGTTTTTACCTCTTTCTTAATACTAAATACTAAAATCAAGAGAATCCGCTGGGAGATTCTGAATAGACACAGGAAGTCCTTTATCAGACAACATACTGTTAAACTCTGGAATTCACTGCCACAAGATTTACTGATGGCTGCCATCCTGATGGCCTCAAAAGAGGATCAGATAAATCGACAGAAGATGGAGCCATCAACAGCTGTGAGTCAGGATGGTTATAAGTCACCTTTAGTATCAGAGGGAGTATGCCTCTATGTATCATTTACTGGAGAATGTACTTGCACTCAGATCCTGCAGGTGGGCCTTCTAACGCCAACTGACTGATCACTGTGTAATCAGAATGTTGGACTACATAGGCCTTTGATCTGAGCCAACATGGCTCTCTGTATTAAGCTCAAAAGTTTATATTTAGTTACCAAGTTTTAAAAAGGTTTCAATGAGAAGCGAAGGGAATGCCTTGAGCCAGATAGGAAAGCCCTGTGGGCCACTTTGGGCACACAGAGAGGTTTTGTACCTGTTACACACTGATTCCTGAGCAATATGCAATACCAGGCAAAATACCATGACTGTAACACACTATATAAAGAATTTTTCATGTAAGTTCACAGAAAAATCTCCTCCCCAAATTTTTGGTGACTTTTCTTTTGTCATCCGTGCAGTTAAGACCAGTCTCTTCTGGCAGGCCTAGCCAGATTACTTTTAAATTATGGTTTTAAAATATTTATGGATGGATTTTAATATGTTTTGGTTTTATATGCTCTTTTAATGGATGTTATGTGTTATTTTTTCTTATTCCCTGCCTTAATCCACAGGGAGTGGCAGGTAAGAAATGAATGAGTAAGTAGGTAAGTAAGTAAAACATAATCTCCTCCTCCTCCCCCCTCTCTGTGCTGTTTTGATCCAAGTGAACAAGTCAGGTAAGCCCCTTTTGAGAAAAGCCCAGGAGAAGGGAGGAGAGCTAGACCCTATCAACAGGAAACATGGAGTCTTTCTTGGCATCACAAGTAAAAGACAGCAAGCACAGGAGCAACCTCAGCCTGAAACTTGGGAAAGCCATAGTCACCCAGAGCACTGACTGGTGGACCAGTGGTTTCATTTATTATAATAATAATAATAATAATAAATAATAATAATAAATTTTTATTTGTTACCCGCCTCTCCCCAAAACTTGAGGTGGGGTACAGCATAGATACAATTAAAAACCAATTTCAACAAAATACCCTAAACCACAAAACCATTTAAAATACAAATATATCCAAATTAAAATATATCGAAATTAAACGTACAATTAAAAATACAAATACAATTAAAACTACAATTAAAAGTATAATTAAACTACACTTAAAAATAGACTGGGTAGGCATTCCAGAAGAGATAAGTCTTTAGCAGTTTGCAAAATTCAGCAGCGTATTTTGCTGTTGGATCTCTTCGGGCAGGCCATTCCACAGCCTGGGGCAGCCGACGAGAAGGTCCTCTGGTTGACTGTTGCCAG
Organism: Iguana delicatissima; assembly: GCA_948472985.1. Classification (NCBI taxonomy): domain Eukaryota; kingdom Metazoa; phylum Chordata; class Lepidosauria; order Squamata; family Iguanidae; genus Iguana; species Iguana delicatissima. The sequence goes on from CAOKZL010000244.1 coordinate 1,654,090, forward strand.
TCTAGTCCTGGTCAGTTTAAGTAAATGGCCTCCAGAGGACCTGAGTGTATGGCGTGGATTGTATGGGAGGAGGCGATCCTGCAGGTAACTTGGACCCAAACCATGTAGGGCTTTAATGGTAATAACCAACACTTTGTACTTTGCCGGGAAACTAACTGGCAGCCAGTGGAGTGATTTTAATATTGGTGTGATATGTTCGCTCCTCGCTGTTCCTATAATCAATCTGGCTACAATATTTTGGACACGTTGGAGTTTCCAAACTTGGTACAAAGGTAGCATTGCAGAAGTCCAACCTTGCAGAAGTTTGATATAATAGGCCTGAGATGGTCACTCCAATTGAATGCCAACCCAAAAAAGGGTGGCTTGGCCCATTCCTATGTATATTTACTGTGAGAGAGAACCCTGCCAGATCAGGCCTCGAGGTATCTGCAGTGCTACTATGTGCAGTACATGAAATACAGAGGGTGAAATCACACCATCTATTTGCAAAAATGCTTGTGCCTTATTCCTATACCCTCTGCGATCTTGTTGATAATGAAAACATAGACAGGCAGGCGCATAAAAAATACAGATTTGTCCAGTATTTCATTCTCTCTTCATTTTTATTTACATCCATCAGTCCACCCACCCAGACACAAACAAACCCATTCAGGAAATGACAAACACCCAACTCCTGTGGAAGAAGGGAGTGCTGTAACTTTCAGGTTAGACTCTAAAAGCAAGTTCCCTTCCATCCTCATTCAGGGCTTGTAATTCAACCCCCCCACCCTCCCCACCCCCGCACCCAACATGGAATTAAGCCTCATCTGCTAGGAGGTCTGCTCTCTCTTTCACACATTGTTACACATACGCTCCGCCCACCTTCTTCTTCTGCTTGTGGCGTGCCCGTTTGGCTGCCTTGGCACTATTGAGGGGCTTCGGCTCAGTGCTGTTGATGTAGTCTAGGAGCTCATCCACATCTCTGTGGTCTACGGCTGGCTCTCCTGAGCTGCTGCTGTGCCCCAGCTTTTGAGGGAGCTCCTCTTTTCTTTTGGTCAGCCGAGAACGCAGCTTCTCCCGAATCTCAGCATAGTTCCGGCTTGTCGGAGCAGCTGGAGGCTGTGGATAGAGTTGAGCTATTGGCCTGCTGTGGGTACAGCAGGATAGGTAGCATGGGAGTTGCCACCTCCACAGCTATCATAATGCAAAACCACTCCCAAAAGTCTTTTCAAAGCTCTTCCCTTTGCTAGCCCAAGGCTTTGCAGAGATCTCCAGCAGACTACATTCATATAGACATTTAAACCTGTTCTGCAGAGGTCCAACGCTGAAACATCTGAAGGTAAGGGCAGAACTGTAAGGATGTCCAAGGTAATGGGGAGGGGGTGTCTGTTGACTACAGAGGTCAGCTGCTCAGCAATTATGCAAGCCATGCCTATATTGCCAGCATGATGTTCCTCAAGAGGCCATGCCACCCACAAGTAACCAAAGAAGTCTGAAGCAAAGATTGTGGATGGTTTTACTTACCGCATTGTGGCCAAAGAACTCACAGTAGCAGCAGTCACAGAATTTCCCATCTTTCTGCGTTGTGGAGGATGAGGTGCAGGAGCTACGCTCAGAGCTGCTGTCCTCATCCTCGCCAAGCCCCTCATCTGCTTCACACGACTGCGGTGCATGGCAGCTTGTACCGTTTGGGAACTTGTGACCTTTACAGGCAGGGTCCCTGTGGCACACAGAGGGAAAGGAGATACAGGAAGGAGGAAGTAAAAGAACAAACTTGTGAGAAATATCTATTGTGAACATTTCATCTCCCAGAGGATGTGTTAAACTGGTAGGAAGGGACTAGATGAAGGTCTATAAATGGATTCTTAGGCCAGATCAGATGGGGGTACTATGAGTGAGAGGAATGTTTTGATGGTGGCAGTCAACATGGTCAGAAAGGAGCTGCCCTCCCAGGGAAAGCGTATGTTCACATCCTGTGGAAGATATTCTTAGATCCAGCCTTGAGTTTGAACAGTCTTAGACAGCACCTCTGGCACAGAGTACCTTTCACCAGTCTTGACTGGTGTAGCAACCTGGAAAACAATGGCTCTGGCTGCAGTTAACTATGCTTCAGTAATGTCCAGACCAGATTATTGTAATATGGCACTGCCTTTTGAAGTGTTTGGAAACTTCAACCAATTCAGAAGACTGAGTGAGATTATTAACAACACTGATTCCCGACTGATGTTGAACTCTACTGGTTTCCAGTTTGTTTTTCCAAGCTCAAGACGAAGTCCTGGATCTCACATGTGTATATGTACATACCTGCCTGTCAATTTATGGTGACTGCATGAATTAAGGTTTTCTTAGGCGAGGAATAATCAGAGATGGTTTTGCCAATTCTTTCATCTAAAATACAGCCTACAGCACCTGGTATTTGTTGGTGATCCTCCCATCCAGATCTGACCCTACTTAGATTCCTGGACAAATCCCTAAAAGATCTGGGAGTAGAGTAAGCTAACAGTAAGCTTTTCCCACACAAATTTGCCTCATTATTGAGATCATCAGTCAATGTCCTGCTCCATGAACTCCCTGTCTTTAGGGCCTATTAGGGAAAGAACGTTTTCTTTTGTTGGAACTCTCCATTTTTGGAACAGCCTGACCCACTCCCAAGGAGACCTGTTCAGAGTAAACCAAAGCCTAGGAATTGTTCCCAGGAGCGTGTGCTGAACTGTTCATGAAGTAGCTCAACTTTTACTACTGTTTGCTTGTTTTTAGTATGTTTAATGAGCTTTTCAGAATCAATTTTGTTCTTTGAACTGTGAGCCACCTTGGACATTTCTAGGGAAACATTTCATACAAATACTCGACGAAACAAATCAAATCCCATCAATGCCCTTGTTCCTGCAAAGAGGACATAACACTTCTGTCCAAGGAAAAAGGAAAGCAGGAAAAGTTGAAATTGCAGCATCAACACAGAAATCTGAACAGAACTTTATACTGAAGTAGAAATGTCGTTGTACTATAAATTAACAGGGGCTATAATGTAAACCTGAACCAGCGTGGTGTAGTAGTTTGAACATTGGATTACAACTCTGGAGACCAGGGTTCGATTCTCCATTCAACCATGGATTCTCCGCTCGACCATGGCTGACTTTGGATATGTCACACTATCAACTCTAGAAGACCTTATGATAGGTTCACCCTTGGGTCCCCATAAGATGGAAAAAACTTGAAGGCACACAACAATAATAACAACAACAACAACAACAACAACACGTACTCCATGACAAAATGCCAAACACAACAGAGAAGAGGGCTCTAGTCCTGCTGTACCCGTAACAAGGCAACATATTTAGAGGAGATCAGTTGCATTATCTTATGAAACACTAAGTTTTAATAAGAACTTTCTTTTTCATGAGTGGTTACCCATTGAGCAACACATGCAAAAAGTATTATACTGGAATATTAAATCCCTGTTGACTCTGTAGAAAAGTTCAATTGGTATGTTATATTCCTCCCTGCTTTTGTCCACAGATCTTTTTCTTCCAATTCTACAGCAATTTTTCATTCTTGTGCAACTTCTCACGTATTTTCCTCCACAGAAGGAAAAAGATTATGGCAGCTTTAGTTCTTGATGATGCAAGTGAGCACTAACGGAAGGGATATGCACAAAATACAATTCTTAGGTATCACCACTTCTGTTTAAAACATCCTTGGGGACTTTTTAGAATGATTCCTTGAGGTGCTAGCTGAGTCTACTTCACTCCTCTCTCCCCATCTCTAATGGAAGGGACAGGAGTAGTGAAACCATCTCAGAACTCAGCCAATGTCTGGAAGAATTGCCCTTTATTTTGTGCCTCATTATGTGAAGCAAAAGGGAAAGAGTGGGGAGGAGCCGGGTGACGTCAGAGGTCAGGACTTTGAAGAAGAGCTTCCTCTGGCATCTCTTGGCCCTCCCAAAGGCAATTCAGCTTTGGGACCAATTCAGTTCCTCACCCTTGGTGGAAGGATGCACCAATCCTACTTAGGACCACAGCAGTTTTGACAGATCTTATCTCAAGAGGTGTCATGGGAAGCACCTCTAAAAGTCACAAATTGCCTCTGATTCCAATTCTTGTGGCCAGGAATCAACACTTCTTTGGCAGCCAGCGAGTATCCAGCAGAGAAGACCAAGGTTAGGAATGCAGCTGTTTCCGTATCACAGATAAAGAAAAGGCTAACACCCTGCCTTCTAGGCCACCAGTGTGTCTGGTGCAGCTCATTCAAACCAAAACAAGTATGGCTGCCTGGAAAAGAATAATGTTGCACTATTCTAAAACCTATTAACACTCAAAGGGGCATATGATCCCATAAGAGCAATTAGAACTTCTGCCCGCTGAAGAGAGCTAAACAGTGCACCACTTTGGGAAAAGTGCTGAGAAAGCAATCCAGGTATCAACCCCAGCAGCCCCACCAGCCAGAACTCCACTCACCTGTTGGTGTTGGGCAGCTGATGCGAGGCAGTAGGAGGACCCAAGGAGCCACTGCAATGGCCGTTGCATGGGTGCGTGCAGCCTACAGGAGGTGGTATCTTCAGCAGTGGCACATTGGCAGTGGGTAGGTGCGGGCTCTTACAAGATCCGGTCGGAGGGGACTCTGCTCCTGGCTTTGGGGCTGGTGTGTGTGGACTGAGGGCAGGTGCAGGGAAGGGGGCCGCCTGTGGTGAGGAGCTCAGGTGGACGTGAGGAGGAGAGCTGAAGGGGCCAGGATGCGCAGGCATCTGCTTTGTTGGGAGGAGTGCCGGTGGCTGCGAGGGGAGGCCTGTGGGGCTATTGGGAGGAGCGGTAAGGTCCACGTGCCGGTGGTGCTCCGAGGAGTGGAAGGCCTCTCCTGCAGCCAGACAGAAACAGAGAATGTTGGGTCCAATCTTAAGAGAGCTGATGCTTCCACATACGGCTCTGCAGGACAAAATATCCCACAGCTGCTGTCCACACAGCAACTGCGCCCTGTCAGAAACTACAGGTTCCTGCCCAGAAGCATCTCCCCTCCTCTAATCCCTCCAAGGCCCCAAGGCCATATATCTAGACCTCACAATTCAATCCAACCCAATATGGTCATCATGTCCTCAACACAGCATGCTAGGAAATCCAAGCTCAGAGACATGTACAAGATCTTTCCACTGGAGGCAGAAGGAGTCAATCCTTGCCAGGTTGGGTCTATTATGCTAAGAATATGTTCAATCAACAGCAATGCAGCCCAACATTAGGGCCTCCAGGAGGAGGTAAGAGCCCTCAGCAGGGAGCCCCACAATAAGGTGGCATTTTTGCCCTCCAGGTTTGGTCTGTTGGCCTTCCCCAGGCCCCGCACATACAGACCTGGCGGGGTGGGTCTCCGGCACATGCTCTTGAACTGCTTGGGAAGCGTTTTGCAGAAGTCGAGTGAGGTAGGCAGAGGTGAGCCTGGGGTGCCGCTGGGAGCTGGGGAGAGCGCGTGGCTGTAAGGACAGGCTTTGAGCCCACCTCCCACAGCAGGGGCCTGGCTGGCACACTCCGGAGGGAGGCCGGGGTGCTTGTCACCTGCAATGGAGTCAGAGATGGAGCTGGCTGCTCTCCAGGCCCCTTGCTTACCTCCCCATTTGTGGCACGTCACCTGGGCCATGAAGGGAGTTCAAGGTCATGGAGGCCTCTCGTAGATAGGCCTCTGGTGAGGGGCCCAGTCGCCAAGGGGCTTTCCTGGAAAGCACTCCTTGCCCTCAGAACAAGCGCCAGCCATAGGCTTGTGTACAGCCATCTTTTCTTAGAAAGAAGCACAGCGATACAAGATGGCAGACACTTGCACTCTCTAACAACTGCCTCCTCCACCCCACCCCAATTTTCACACAAACCTCCAAAAAGAAGCTGTAGGGAGAACCCCACAGCTAGAAGGGAGAAGATCATCAGTAGCCAAAGGCCAACCTGAACTCACCTGGTACAACAGGTGTTCCCCCAAGGGAGCTCCCCTGAGCTGCCCCATTGACATGCTGGGAGTTCCAGAGCCCCGAGAGCTTGTGTGCAGACAGGAAGGAGCTGGGGTCCCAGTCTCCTGAATTCCCATGGCACGAAGATGAAGATGACGAAGACGAGGAGGAGTGGGAGCCTGCCCCGCAGGACTGTGACTTGCAGGCTGTATGTGACAGTGAGACCTGCAAAGAGAGAGCTGATGACTTAGAAGACAGAATGTGGTTCTGAAAGAGTAGGCAAGGGGCTAATCTGGTGTGGGATGGGAACAAGAAATATCACTGTGCAGCATGATAGGTTGTGTTGGCCTGGGACTTGGGTAATCCAAGTTCAAGTCCCTGCTGTGACAGAACACTCACTAAGCAGTCATGAGACAGTCACTCTCGCTCTGCCTGACCTACCTCACAGGACTGTTGTGAGGATAAAGAAGAGGAGAGCTACATATACCACGTTGCACTCACTGAAGGAAAAGCAGGCATATAACAAGCAAGCAACACAGGCAGGGATGTTGAGTACACCCAATGAGAAAGGCCTTTTACGCAGACTGTGACCTTTGGCCTCTGTTATCCAAGGGCATATGTCCTGTAGTGAATGATGGCCTTGGCATACACTTGGTGGGGTGAAATGCTTACCGCCAGTGCCTGCTCCTGGACTGCCCTCCTTTCTTCTTCTTCTACACTCTGCCTGCAACTCTGACAGATCCACAGTGGCATCTCTCCCAGCAGATTCTGCACCAGTGTTGGTACGAAGTCTGGGGGCAGCCGCTCACCTGGGGATACCAATCCATTGTGGGATGGTCCTCCCCAATCTTTACGCTCCCGGTGACACAGCAAGCAGCACGTTTGCACCGACTGGTTGGAAGTGGGCAGCACCTGCAGCAGGGCAACACAAAACATCCTGAGCACATCACTGACAGGAAATGCACCAGGCTGCTTCTTTGCCAGGCAATGCTCTGGTCTGCTAACCACCATCAATTTGCACACAGCGTTTGTAGAAATTATCACCATGCTCCAACATTAGAGAAGTTGCTTTTTTCAGTACAGCTCCCAGAACCTCACATCCAATGTGGGTAAATATACTTTTGTCCAGAATTAGAAAACAGTACATTAGAATGTTTTTTTGCAATTGTATGTAGATATGCCCAACTTGGATGTTTTAGAAAAGAAATCATTCATTAAAAAAAAATGAACAGAACTGTGCTGAATGTTAACAATTAATTTTATGAGCGTTAAGGAAGATTTCAGAACAGTATTAACTATTCCAAATATAGTCCACTCAGTTCAAAAGGGGATTGAAATGCTATATCGAGTTACGAAATCATATGCATGTATACCCAATTATTAATTTCAACATGAGGTAGTAAGTGGGTAGAGGAATCTTGTGTTTGTTATAGTATATGACTAGGTTATAATTGTTCAGATTTCTATGGAAAAATTAGCTAGCTTTACTGGTTCCAAGAGTGAACAACTGTGGAGAGGCAGAAGTTATTCCCCTCTACAAATCACAATCACTCCCAGCACAACCAATAGTGATGTTGAATCATTTCCAGTCAGGGTATTAGCCAAAACATGCTGCTGTTATCACTGGGGCATGAATCACCATCACCATCACCTTTATTTATTCCCCGCTTTTGCCCAGGTTGGGACTCAAAGCAGCTTACAACAATTAAAAGGACAATTAAAACCCAATTTACAAAAATTAAAACACAATTAAATAATCAAAAAGAATTAAAACCATCTTAAAATACATAATTAAAAACTCAAAACACTCATCAGCAACACAATATCCAACACATTCTATCAGAGTGACAGTCTTTCCCCAAGTAGTTTTTGTTTTTCATGTAACAAAGAAAATGTGCTAGGTGTTCAGAATGTGAACTTGAAATCCCTCTATTTACAGTTTCGTCTCAGGATTTCTTCCTCTGTCTTTCATCTTTTAGACAGTATATCCTAAGAAATGAAAGAAACCGAGGAAGATGAAGAACAGAAATGAAGTGCTGAACATGAGCAGGGTGTTGGGGTGTGGGCTTCTTTTTTGTTTATATTTATAAATTATTTCCTGCATCCTTCCTAGGCATGCATTTTTTTTAATCTCACTCATTCCTTTTCAGTTGGGTCTGTGAGTAAGAAAAGGGGCTTTCCAAAGTGCATGCAACTGTTTCCTTCTCTTCCAGGTACAAAATTGGGGGGGGGTCACTTTCATGCCAGTAAGATTTTTAGCACAATAGATTTACATAAATTTAAACACCAAGTTAGAAGTAACTTTAGCGTAATAAACATCTCCTTCTCAACATGAATATAATTAGTGATTTTTTTTGGTGGTTGTTGTCTAGTGTAAACAAAAGTAACTTTCCTATTGCTAGGTTCAACTGCTGCCTCAGCCTAGAACTTGAAAAGTTAGTTTTAAGAAGAAAAAATATGACATGCTGAATAATAATTATTATTCTTAATTACTTCTATCTTGCCTTTTCCACAGATCAGGACTTAAGAGTGGTTTACAGCAATTAAAAAGACATCATTAAAAATCCACAAGAAACAAAAGTTAAAAAAAAAGATTAAACAATCAAAAAATTAAAGCCAGGCTAAAACATCTACAATGAAGCTATCTAACAGGCAAGATGGTCTTCTGCTTCCAGAGTATTATCTTCCAACTGCTCAGTTATGGATAGCTTTGGCATAGCCATTTTTCTGAAAAGTAACTTGCCAAATTCTGCCTCAGCTCAGTATTCTGCTTTCCACGCCCAATATTTTCAGCACTGTCTCAAGGCCCTGTGGGCTCAGGAGGCAGACAGCCTGCCCCTCGCTCAATATTTTGTGTGACTGAAGATAGTCGAACAGCTGCAACACGCAAGGCGCAGATCTTCTTGCTGCTCCTTTCATTCTTCCCACACAACGAGGCATGGCCGTTAGCTTCCTGTCTGTCTCTGAGGCGGAAGCCAGGCGACAAATCGGCTTCAGCACTGCTTAGAGATGGTGACAAGCATGAAAGAGTTAGGGCAGGGTCGCATTGTCTCCCCATCAACTGGAAACCCTGGACAATGGGCGGTGCATCTGACTGCTGCTGCAAAGCAGATGGTTTCTCCTCAGACGCAAGGTGAGACAAAGCACAAGGGCAAAGAGTGCACTGGAAGGAGACAGAAGGAAAACTGGCCTCCTCTGCTCACAATCACTGCAGGAACAGGTGTGCCCAAGGGCCAGGGATGGCCAGCCAAAGGACAGAAAGGGAAAGCTCCACACTGGGACATGGGCTGGCAGCGTCGGACCGCATCCAGTAAAGCAGAGACTGTCCATGAAGGGGAAAGAATTAAAAACACGCCTGCTGCCAGGGTACAGGAGGAGAGATCATAGATTTAACCCCTGAGTCAACAGCTATGGCAAGTGGCTTTTTTTTTGGTATTCTTTCATTATTATAAAGCCTGAACATTCCACAAATCATGTAACCAATTTGTCTTCTCAGGAAACTTAGCGTACGGTAGAATGGGCACACCCTAAACAAATTTTAGAAACCTCACATGAACTATGGCTGATTTATAGCAGTTTTGAAAAATATTTGTGCTGAAGGCAGGTGCCCCATATTTGTATCCCACTTTTGTGCCCACCCAAAATGTATCCAATTTTCTCCTTTCAACACTACGGAAACAGCCAAATATTCAAAGCTGTTACAAGGATATCCCCTTAGCAACTGTAATGAAAATCCATTATGAGAGTTCAACATTCCCATTTTAAATCAGCCAGCATGCAGATCTAAACGTCTGTTATCAGTGGTCAATCTACTTCCCTATCTCACATTAAGCTTTACCTACCTCTTAAAGAAACTTCAGCTTTCAGAGATATCCTTTATACCAATACGGTCCTTCCTCTGCATTTGCAGGTTTGACTTTTGCGTATTTGATTATTCACAAAGAGTGTGTGTGTCTTTTCTCTCCATTCTCCTCCTTCTCCCATTCCCTTGCCATATGCCCAGGCACACATGCCTTCCTTTCTGCACCCAGGCAAAAGACAAGAGAATGGGAGAGGAGAGCACCGTGCACAGAGAAAGGAGGTATGCGTGTGCCTTTCCCCCAATTCTCTTGCCTTTTGTCCAGGAGCAGAAAAGCAAGACACATGCACCTGGGCAAAAGGCATGACAATGGGGAGTGTACATGCCTCCCCCTCCATTCCCTTGCCCTTTGCCTGGGCACTGAGAAGGACAGCATGCATGCCAGGGCAAAAGGCAAGGGAATGGGATGAGGGGAATGGTGGGAGAAGACATGTACACTCCTCGTGAATAATCAAATACGCAAAAGTCAAACCTGCAAATGCAGAGGAGGGACTCCATTGGTATAGAGCAGTGGTTCTCAACCTGTGGGTCCCCAGATGTTCGTGGACTTCAGTTCCCAGAAGCCCTTAGCATTGACCATAGTGGCTGGGGCTTCTGGGAGCTGAAGTCCATGAACATCTGGGGACCCACAGGTTGAGAACCACTGGTATAGAGGATGTCTCTGAAAGCCAAAGTTCCAGAGCAGTCCTGGAAGAGAATGGGAATGGGAGCATGCAGGAGGGAATTATTAACAGGTTTTCCACTTTGCAAGGGTTCTGCACCCCAAACCCTTGCAAAAGTGGAGGGGCCACTGTAGTTGTTATACAAACAGGAGTTAAGCCTTCCTAGAGAAACAAATGCTTTTCTCTGACACAAATACACTTTTGAGTGCCTCCATTGGGTTAGAAGCTGTGGTGCTCAAAGCAAGTTCTACAGACATCATGGACTATCAAAAACACAAACAAATGGGCCTGAGAACAAATCAAGCTCAAACTCTCACTAGAAGGCAAGGTGACTAAACTGAAGCTACTGTACTTTGGACATATCATGAGACAGTATGACTCACTGTAAAAGATAATAATACCTGGTAAAGTGGAAGGCAGCAGGAAATGAGGAAGACTATATTACAGATGGATTGATTCAATCAAGTAAGCCATGGCCCCAAGTTTGTAAGACCTGAGCAGGGCTTGCTGACCAAGACTCTCAGACCTTCTCATTCACAGCATTGCCCTCCACTGAAGTGAACTTTCTGGCAAATAATAACTGAGCCGGAAGTATATTGCCCTCTTACCCTTACAATACTGATTTATTCGTTTATAGATGACTTGTGTGCAACTGTGTCTTTTTACCCCAACTGCTGATACCGGACCTCTATAATATAGCATCCTTCTCCCTCATTTTAATGAGCATCCTATTCCCTTAAAGAACATTAAAATCCTCGGCAGTCTTGCTCATCACATTGATTTAACCCATGAGAGGTGATGGGAACGGGTGCTGTAACTTCAGGTTCCGTGTCCCTGATTTCACCATAACTCTTCTCTTGCATTTCAGATAAAGTTGAATATCACCAGTGAAGTAATCTTTGCTTTGTCTTTGGGCTGATCAGGATATTTGTGGCCAGACACAGAACAATTATCCTACAGAGCTGTTCTAGTTCTGTTGCCATCAGGGGAGTCACTTAATTGAAAACATCCCGATATGACAGTTGCACCCTATCTTATGTCAAAATGTATTGCCTTAAGAAAATATTCACTCTTAAGCCTTCTAGTGAAAGTGGTAGATGCCTAGTGAGAAGCAGTGGGATAGAGTGTTCCTCTCAAATATGGTGAACTCAGGCTGCATGCAGCAGTACCTCCACGTCAGGACTTGCTGTTCTTTTGCTCCATATACAGCTTAAGCTAAGCTTCTTTTTATTTTTCCAACCTTTCTGACAGACACATGAATCCAATTCTAATTCAATGCTCCATCTTGCTCTCCTTACTTTTCAGGCAGGCTGGTTTTTTTCTTTTTTTAAATTAAAATGCAGCAGGAAAGTCCACTCATCTAAATCTCCATTCAGAGCCTATTTATCAAACATTAACATTATTTTTAAAGAACAATGATCTGTATAAAGATTGAATAGAAATAGTGATGGTGATATCATAAAGATCAGTCAATTAATATTCCCCATGGGGAGGTTCTGCAGAGACAGGAAATGCTGCTTCCCAGTCCAAGATGGATCCTAAAGGAAAGTCAACATGTACTAAAAGTTGGGGTGCTTACAAAAAGACACCTCATGTATTGAGAGGGAAAGCAAGAGAATACCCAGTGTCTGTGCATTTCTAAACATAAGAAGTGCCTGGCCTGTGGAAGTGTTGTACTAATGTACTCGGAGAATGCCTCCATGTGAAGGGGAGTTTTTGAAGCAATAAGGCTCCCTAGGCCTTGTTTGGAAGAACTTGGCATGCATCAACCAAAGCACATGTAGGGCCACTCTTTAGTACATCAGCCAGTGGGGTGTGCTTACCACACCATAGCTGCAGTGCTAGTCTATCTGGCCCAGTGTACCTAGTGTGCATTCTCTGGGCAGAATAAGTTTTTGTCTGAACTTCTCTACAATGAGGGCTCTTTCCAAGCAGCTTGATTACTCTGGTTATGCACCTTGGTATACAACCCCAGATTCAAGGCTCTCTCAGCCACGGAAATGTTTGCATGTACCTTCCTGCAGCCTCGGGCACCCTGGATCACTGCTGAAAGCAGAATGAGACAGCCCCACGTCCGATTCTGGTCTCAAAGGATACAAGAATGATGAAAAATAATTTTAAAAGAACACAGTTTTTAACATAATCAATCTTTCCCTGTGAAAGCTCAGGGGGAACAGTTCCATAATGTTAACACCTCAGACAGGAGTCTCTGTACTGAGTTCCAGTTATAAGAGTGGAAATACAAAGATTTTAAACTTTTGAAAAGTTAACATTACAAAGTTGCAGAGCCAAGAAAGATATGAGAGTTGATCTTACTGTTACTAGTGCCTCATTTTCCTGGATATGAATCATTAACAAAAGCCTTTTTGGCCATATCCATTCCAATGAGTAAGCACAAAACAACTGTGTTCAGTTCTCTGTATTTCTTATTCTGTAATATAACCATCCTGTAAGAAGCCATCAATTTCCTTAGAAAAACTTCTCCTCAGTTCCTGTATTTGGCACCATCAGAAGTTTTCTAAGTACTGAATTTTCTTCTACACTAGCCTAGTCTTCTAGTTGTGATCAGTGTTGTCAGACAGTTAGCCATATTTTCAATTTCTTTTTGAATCATCCCATTTCATGTGGTGGAAGGAACCCATGACACACGAAGAGTGAGTAAACACAAGATTTGCTCCCACTGAGGAAAATAAGAAAGACATCTTCTTTACTAACTAGGTTTCTAAGTAGGCCTCTCTCTCACGACATATACAGATGATGTACTACATAGTCTCACAGCATGCTATTTCAAACTGATGATGGATATTTTCAGGGACAGAGAGGCTGGAATGATGTGCCTGGCTGTCTAAAGCAACCATCAACTTAGAATCCAGCAAAACAACCCAGGAATCCATTATGCTAATTCAGTTTGCAAATAACTTGTAGCCCACCAACATCATGTTCAGCCCCAAGTAATACATGCTTAGTTAGAAGAAAGTCTTACTGAATTCATTGTAGTTCACTTCCAGTCTTTGATCATCTAACACTAATAAACTTTTAGAATTTCACACACGTACAGCAAAGTTACCCTAAAGTTTGTGATTAATATCAAACCTGCCCACCTGACGATAGGCCTTATAACACCTTTTACAGGAAGATCTCCAACTGCAATGGATTCTAACTCTGCTAGCATCGTATAATAAAATCAAGGTCTCAATAACATGGTACGGCTACACTGAAAGAATCTTGTCTATTCTGAGGCAGTTCTCAATATGACAAAGAGGAAAAAACCTTTCACCAAGCGTAAAAGTGTCTAAAAATACTTCTGATAGAGAATACAGTCTCCCCAAAGTAGTAATCCCTATCACTGTATCAGCAATCCATAACAGCTACAAGACAGGGCTACTGTCAAAAGACTGGGTTGAGATTACTAAGTGATTTCCCCAAACAAAATCTGGGGAAAAGGCTATTCAAAAAGAGAACCATTCCTATTTAAATATATCTTGAATCAATTCCAAGCTTCTCTTTACCAGTTCTAAAGCTGAGCGGCAAATAGTGCTTCAGAAAGAAAACTCTTATAAACCTAGAAGCATTAGCGTTAACTTCAGTGAGAGAAACCATTTAAAGACAAGAATTCACACAAGTATTAATGGAAACAATTTTCCATAACATTCCCATTCAAAAAGTACATATCAAAGTACATACCTAACTAGCTTTATAATTTCAGTTCCACACCTCCCTAGTCCTGCACCTAACAGCAAATAAAATTACTAAGCATGCTCAGTAGATCAACAAATGCTTTATAAGGCAGAGACCCACATTTTTAGGATAGTCCTAAGTAAGAAAATGGAGTCAAGATATGTACACAATGAATCCTTAACACATTTGGTTTATATACATATGCTATACGATTTGAAGGTATACAACAACAAAGAATATACATAGCCTTATTGTTTTCCCTTCAAAATTAATTCTTGGGCTTCATTAACCAGGAATTAATAAAAATATATGTAGGGCTAAAGTCACTTTGTCTATACCATCGTCTGGGTAGCTTACTTTGTTCTTCTTGTCAACAACTGAGACTATATTAAGATATCCAAGCTAAACAGGTAAGCCCCTAGAGAAGCTCTCTCAGATACTTGCAGAGCGAGGAAGAGTGAATAACACAGCCAACTGCTCTTAGCTGTGTTTTCCTATAGATATTAAAATCAAGTATATTTCCCCCTTTGTTCAGTTGGAGCTAGTAATACCTATCTGGCTGTAATTTAGCAGCCCTAGTTAGTGTATGACATGAATTCTTCCATGGGATCTTTGGTTGGCTAGTGAAGGACTAGGTTTCCCCGAGAGAAGGTACAACCTTGTTAGAAGAGCCAGTGACATTAGCTAAGATGCAGATACTCTCCTTATCTCAAGCTATCCATCACTTTATTAATATCCCACCTTTCCCCACAACTCTAGCACATCTTCCCATCTCTTGCAGATGGAATTTTTGATTCCCTCACCTGCAGGTATCCTCTCGCACTTTTAAAAAGCAATTCTTATGGAGGAAAGCCAGCGAGGTGTAGTAGTTTGAATGTTGGGCTACAATCCTGCAGACTAGGGTTCAGTTTCCAACTCAGCCATGGAAACCTGCTCAGTGAACTTAGGTGCACCACACATTATCAGCTCCAGAAAATCACATTATAAGTTTGCCTTAGAGTCACCAGAAGTCAGAAATGACTTGAAGGCACACAGCAACGACAACGACAACGACAACAACGGGTGTACTGCTGATCCCCAAGAGACTAGTTTTGGCAGATAAAAAGCAGAGGTGTTTTGAATAAATGCAGGGAGAGGGAGGTGAAGCTGGTGGTAGACTCAATCGTAAAAGGATATTCATCTAAGCTAGGGCTGTCATTTCTAAATCTGTAGACTGATCAGCCAAACCTCAGATTGTTTTTGTAACGCTATTTTGGTTTTGGTGTATTACTGTAACATGGAAGGAAACAGTAAGATTTTTTACATATAAAAGCCTTAAAAAGTAGCTGTGTTGCAGTTCTGGTAACATACAAATTTATATAAATTTACCATTGAAAGGCAGCTAACCCCATTTTAGCTTGCTGAGCTGACCTAAACAGAACAGCGAAAGATGACTACAGAAAACAAAATTTAGTTGGACATGTAACTAGACAGGCAATTTAACTCTGATTTTATACACCACAGCTCTTAAGTTCTCATATAAGCTTTTTTGCAAGTTCTAATTATAAAACTTAGGACAGAGTAGCAAATGTATTAAAAAAAACAAGACCTATTTTACCATACTAAGTGAATCTACCTATTAGGGTCTCTGTAGTTGACAAAAAAGTAGTAATTGTAAGAAGTCAAATGCTGGTATTTTTTTAAAGTACTGAACTTCCATCTGGTGAATGCCTTTCTACCAGGGTAGATAAGTTTACTAGTTTTATCTGAGCATATTACACAGTAAGTCTTACCAGTAAAAGAGTATGGGCTGGGGAGGTTACTTTTTTGGACTACAACTCTCCAAATCCCACTGCCAAGATAATCATGTCCATGCTGGTTGTGGGATTCTGGAATGTACAGCTCCCAAAAGTAAACTTTCCAAGTTCTGCAGTAGGGATATAAATTTATAAAAGTATTCCATCATGCCTTTAATGAACAGTTGGGGGCAGGATCCATTCCTGTGCTATATCTGAGCAATCTAAACATGGATAACACATCCTACTGATGTCTTCTGTAGTGCAACCATCGAAGCCCAGATCTTCAGATTCTCTAGATCTCCAAATTGACCTGTTTCCACCCTTTCTAAATAGGGACTATTCACTATGGGGAAGCAAAGGAACAAATCATTTTTGGGGAGAGTGGGTGATATGCTGTCACTTCTGAAAGGGTTCAGGAGGACTGAGCGCAGATGGTTCAGTGCAGCTGTTTCAGCGCGGCAGTTTCAGCTGAACTAGCTGTACTGAATCGCCCCATTCCACACCTTGAAATGGGAACTATTTTAAGACCTATAGTGCACCCTCTTCTGGCACAGCCCCTGCACACACAAATGCAAAGCTGCATGAAGTGTCACATTTCATTATAGCCAATAGGCGTGATGGCCATGCACTGGCGCTACTGTAGGTACATCCATGTTGCATCCACTGACTACAATGGGATGCGACACTTATGTTTTTTGTTTTCCATGTGGGTTCCTGTAACAGAATCCCCACACATATGGCAGGCGCACTGTATTTACTCCAGTTCTCAGATCCTACCATTCTTCTGCAGATTCTTCTTTGATCTTTTATAAGTGGGCAAACGATTGATGTTTAAAGACCCCTGGATATGAACAGATCTAATGCAGGGCCAAAAGGCTAATAACTATGGAATTCTTTGAGTAAGCAGAGGAGAATATCTTAACACTATCAAAGCACGTTACCTGGGTTTTTCTCTCCAGTCTGGACATTTATCCAGGAAGCATGTGTGTGTGAAAGGGTCCCTTTCAGCAGGTAGAAACTGAAAAACTGAACTTTGCACTCTTTTAGACTTCTTTGGGTGTTGAAACACATTTTGGTACAAGAGCTGCTGATACTTGGAGATGCATATTGGAGTTCAGGAGAGCTTACATTTTACTTTTTCCACCAGCCCAAAGCTGGAAATTTAGAAAGTAATCCTGGAATCTGGCTTTGCTGCACACCCCCTCCAACTCTACGTCCTACAAATAAAGGTTACTGGTTCTTTAGTTCTGAGTGGGTGATAGTGTTGGTGAGAGAGAGATGTGCTTGTGAACAGATATCGACTGGGGGGGGTGAAGGAATGAACCACATGCATGCCCTGATGCATGAGAAGGAAAATGAGGTATGATGTCTACATTCTCTGCCACACATCACCTATTTTATGGGAGCCACCATTTCTTAATATCTTTGTATAAGGTAAAGGTACATGAGCTTATCTTGACTAGCTTAGCTGGGACAAGTAGAAGCAATGACTACCTACTTTTGTCAGTGACTGCTTCTTGGTTGCCCTAAAATCAACATTGTGCTGCCCCCTTGTAGCCTAGACAAGTAGTCGTGTCAGCAAAATGATCTCCACATATACACACCTCACAACCTGAGATGAGATTCTGATCCCTGGCTGTCTTTGCCAAGATCGTCCACTAATATCAAAACACTGATTATGGCACCAGGATATAGGCAGTGGCCTATCTCTTTTTCGGGTCCTGTAGTAATGTCAACCCCTTACACCTCTCAGATGAGTGGTGGACTACATAGAGATGATCATTATAGTCTCGCACTGCTTGTCCTGTTAGTGCATTCTCCACTACTCAGGTGGAAGTGCAATGGCTTCTTGCAGCATTTGCAAATAAAGGTGCTAGCCCTCTCTTAGTATCAGTTAGGGGAATATAGTTTCATACATAGCATTTATAGTTTGCCTCTCAAAAACTAAATATTACAATATGGAGATTTCATTCAATACAGTTGAGTGTGCTCTCCCCCCTGGCATTAGTGTCCCTGGCCTTCCTATGCCAAGGGACAGAAAGACACACCCAGTCTGTAAAACATGGCTATCCACTAAGTACGGCTTTGTGGAGGTCTCTTGCCATGCTCTGTTACTGGCACACAGTTGGCCCTTTGGGTGCTCACTCAGAGGCAGTTGCCAACTGCAAGATTGACTTAGTGTGACAGCTGCTGAAAAGAAACATACAAAAATAACTCCAGTTAATGCACCTCTGGATCAGGGCCCTGAATGGCAAAACTGTAACTGGTTCTTCACTCAGGAAAGAAAAAGCTTGTTAACTAGCTCTGTTGATCAATGTTGTCAAAATCTGCTTGGCGACCCCAAGATGGATCAGGTGTGGTCCAAGACGAAACGAGAGCAGGAGTTGAACAAACACTGCCCAAGAACAACACAGAAATTGGTGTGAGCATAAGCAGTCCATAAGCAGTCCACTGCAAATAAAAGCCAGCAGTGATAAGACAGCATGCCAACAGGAGGCTGACATACTGTTTGCAATACAGTGGCAGCCTTTCTCCACACAGGACACCTCAGAATCCACAAGTGACAGCTGTGACTCCAAGGAGTCACACAAAAAACCAAGGAAGATCTTAATGCTGGAAAACCTAGTTGCCATATTAAGAAACAAGAAGTTACAAACAAATTTTTCAGTGTGCTTTCCTTGTCTTAAGCTGTATGGCAAGTCAAAATCCACCTCATGAAACTGAGAGATTACTACCAGCTGTCTTTTTTTTTTTTAACTTCTTCCAAAAATTGTATAATAGTAGCCCCGTGCTGTCTCTTCTGCTTGGAGGAATAACTTTCTTTTTAATTACTTTAATTAGACCATTGTAAGTTACCTCTATGCAGCTCACTAACAAGAGCAGTGAAGGTCAGCTCTGCCATTACAATTCTTAATTGGTTAGAAATGAGTGGACAAGAAAAACTTGTCTCATTGTACTGAAGTAGGGTTGCTGCTTTAACTGTGGCTTCTCATGTCTTTGAAAATAGTGCAATTCTTGTTGTAGTGGCAAGAGATACAACTAAAACTTCTTCTAGTAATATAGATTTTAAAGTCTCAACAGTTCTATCCTATATTAGTGTATGTACAGCAACGATTACCCTCCAGTTTGCTGCTCAACAGTTTCCAGCTTTCTACAGAAATCTGCAAAGTGCCAAGGGAGAAGTGCGTGCATCTGAGACTGTATACTGCACTTCCAGATTATTTGTATATTATTAATACAGTTTTAGCTGTCCATCTGATACAGGAAGGGAGGGAGGGGAAATGTCCTAAGATCTCACTAGCTAGTGCGCATTATCACTACACTGTCCTTTTCATAGAACAACTGTAGCTTCCATAGGTAGCAGGCTACCTTCTGTTTTTCCAGCTCCTCAAGATCCCTATACTTTTTTGCTCTGCTGATGATTAAATTCCTTGATTAAATGAAGAACCACTTTGTTAGTGTAAATGAAACTAGATGAAAAACACTTTCAGCTCCTGAAAGTACTACATAAATGCTTAATGCTTAATTCTATTCCTAGTGAGGCTTACTCGCATACTACATAGATGGATCTATTAGCATATTGCAATTTCTTGCTTCGAACAAGGGCTCTGTGTGAAAAACAGGCCAAAGAAAACAAATGCATAAGTTGTATGAATGCATGTGGCAACTCAATCTTCCCTTTCTGAGACTTTTTCTTTCTTCAGCTCAACCAGCGTGCTAGCAGAAAGCTAACCTAGTCTTCTGCAATGTCCACCAAGGTGGCCATTACAAATCATTTTCTGAAATGAATCTTCACAGCTAGATAGGCAGAAATCACTCAGGGAAGCAAAAAAGGATAACACATTAATTCAGCGACTCCTCTCTCCACCTGTGTGCTGTATCTCAATCAGGGAACTCTATGTAACTGTAAGGATTTCTTCTCTGTTCTTACAGTTCACACACCACTGCCTTCCATAGTTTTATTAATAATGCTTTGCAAATTATGTGTAATACTAAGGAACTTCAGATGCTACCACTAAAAGCATCTTGCCGTGTTTGGTCCTGGATTAGCTCTCTGAACTATCTGATTTGGAAGCTTTCTCTATGCTTCTAACTTCCACTGCAGACTTATGCTGCATTGCCTTACACTGGGACCATTAGTGCAACAGCTATGTCAAGCTGCTACAACAATTGTTCTGAAGCCAGCAACAAGCCAGTCTTCCCAAGAGAGAATAGTCTTCTATTTTTAAAATACATTTCAAGTATTAGACTTAAAGAATTTGCAGTTTTGAAAATGATTACAGTGCACCATAATGGATATTAACAAAGCTGTGTACTAGCCTGCTGCAACTGACTTCTATTTCTGTACTTATTCCCTAAAGATGTTCCAATACCCTTTTCATGAACCTGTTGCTCTCACAAGCATTTCTGTTCATAGTGATAACAAGTATTAAACCTTCAATACTTCTGGACTGGAATTAGACTTCTGGAGGGGTAGTTCACCAGTTTACCTTAAGGTGCATCATGCACAAGCATGTTTCCAGTCAGCCTCATCTCCTCACTATTGTTCTAACCCACTCCATGCTGACACAACAGCATGACTAAATCTGGACTGTAATCTCCATGACAGAGATCATGACACTGACTACAAACTGAAATAACGATATCCAGGTGTTTTTGGTCTAGATTGGAGTTGACCAACTTCCTGCAGGCAGGAAGGGGAGTTCACTGTGGTCATACTGTGGGACTTTATTGCCTCTCACCAGAAGCTTGGCCAGATGAGTTCTGCCTTGCCCTGCAGCACCAAAAGCAAGTAGATGACAGAGACAGTGTTTGTGTAGCTGAGAAGGTTGTCCCCTTATTTCAGTATGCCATACCTCTATTTCCCAAGGGGAAGAAAGCAGCAGGGTGTAGCTTCCTAGCTTCCTCCCCTGCCAGATGGGAACTGTGAGACGCAGTGCCTCAGCTAATTTCACAGGCATGTGAGAAGAAACAAGAAGTCATGGTTTAGTTAGCTATCTAACACAGTGAAAGCAGGTGTGGCAGAGAAACAAGAGCAAGAGGCAGACATCAGACATCCTTACTATAAAAGAGACAAGCCAATGATGATTTTCCACCCTAATTCTCAGACCTTTTGGTCTCCATACCTGAATGACTTATCTGTTGTGAACTTTGGTGTTACAGTCTCCTAAAAACCTAGTTCTCTGTAAGGGCTGCAGAACCAAAGAAAGGAATTATAGATTGCAATCCTATGCCACATATCTAGAAGTAAGTTAAACTCTTGGCTTCCAAGCAGAAGACATGTACGAGATTGTGCTGTCAGTCTCTAATGCTCTGAAAGCAGCACGGCACAGATTACACAGCAAAGCAAATGTTTCTAACCCTCTTCCAAGTTACCCATCAGAGTCTAGCAAGGAAAGTGCTGCTTCCTAATGTCTGTATTATAAAGAAGGCTTGTTCTGTTGACAGCTTTGGGCAGGGTTTGAACTGCAAGGGGGCGTGGAGGGGGCCTTCATCTTTTATGACAGACACCCCACATCACTGCTCTGGGGGAGGGATGTGATGTGGCTAAAACTGAGGTAGTCACAGTAGGGGGCTTGCCAATTTCATGAAGGGATCCCCCTGGCTTTTCATCTATAATTTGAGCATTAGATACCATGCCACACTTGCACAACCATTCAGACAATCAGTGCTGCAGCTGGTGAAAACAAGGAGGATATGCAGATGGGAAAGCTTTCCTGCCCTCCAAGTGTAGGGCTCTTGCTTCCAGGAAGCTATGTGACAGCAGTGTAAGATTCTTTATGTTGGCTAGACAAATGTCATTTCAGGTGAACTGCATCTTCGCCATGCATAAAAGTGCCTCTGTGCTTGTTTCCCTTAGAATATCCACCCAACTGCTCTTGTTAACCATACTAAAAAACATATGTAAACAACAGCAGCAGCCTGATTCCTCCTAAGGCTGAAAATGGTTTGCCTACTTGCACATTATGTACACATGCCTCCACTTCCACATATTCTACAACTCTGGCTGAGCCTCTTCTAGGTCTGCTGTCTGCCAACAGCAGCCTGGCTTCCCAAAAGGCTAATTCCACAATCCTTAGTTAACAAAAAGCTGTCTTGGGGATTTACCACCTCGTCATCCACGGTGAGCTGTACAGATATTGGGGCTGTTTGCCCGCTGCCAAGGAAGCAGCAACTCCCTCTCCAAAAGAAGGCCCAACAGGCAGCCTGGTCTGGTTTTTGGAACACCCTTCTTTGTCCATGCCAGATTCTAGTCCTTTCCTTGGCTCAAACTACATTCTGCTTGCAGGACAAGCTTCTGTCCCACAACAACTCTAGGTGGCTTTGCAAATTCACCCAACTGTCAAGGCTCAGATAGTAAATTCAGTTCCCTAGGAGGACGCAACATCACCTGCACAGTGACCTTCTGTGAAGTATCATTTAGTGCTGTCAGCATCCTGAGTTCTCTAGCAGCACATCTTCCTCCCTTCAACATAGCCTTCCTGCAAGAAACCTCTCCCCTAAAAGCATGCCATCCTCTTCTGTCATGCAATGATCTCTTTACTGTTCAGTAGAAGTCCAGACTGCACAAAGATCCAGCTGACTGCCTACAAACTGATGGGATGGGATGAAACAGGCCCAGACACAATCTGAAGGACCAGATGCAGCCTGGTCCCAGGGCAGGATCCAACACCAGCTTTAGCCCCACCAATAGAAATGAGTGCTCACAATACAGAAAGAGAAAGCTAGGCTACAGGTATTGAGCACTCGCTGAGACAGATGAGAGAGAAGGCCTTGGTATGTCTGTAAGATGTATCAAAAGGCCTGAAAGGAAGCTGGAGCTTTAGCAAATAAATAAGGCTTGCCAGAGATATTTGGTGGGAACACAACAAGGTGCAACTAACATATGGAATGGTTAAGTAAGCTAGACAGCAACACAAGAAAAAAAGCAAGAGTGATCTATGTAACAAAAAAGGCACCTACTGCATGCTGAAGGGACATCTAAGTACAGCGCTGCTGGTTTAGGGATACAGGGGAGTGCTGTGTGGGAGAAGAGGCTGGGTGCGCGAAGACTGAGCTGGACGTGAAATGAGGAGTGAGGATCTGGGCCCGACTGCTGCTCAGATGTAGGGGAGCAGGTGGCTTGAGTGGAAGCGGGGTGGCGTGGGGAAAAGAGGAGCGAGCGGGACAGCCAGCCAGCCAGCCAGACTACGCCGGGTCATGATCTAGACAGGCTGGATTCAAGGTGGCTCTTGAGGTGACTGCGAGGCGCGCCGCGGGTGCTGGGCTGGAGGCATGGTGGCACGAGGGGCGGCCGGGCGGCCGGGCGGGCGGCGTGCGCTGCAGGAACCGTATTCGGAGGAAGGAGGGCGATCCCCGTGGGCAGCCGAGGAAGGGGACGGGGGAGGATGGACGGAGGCGGGCGATCCGAGCGCAGGCGGACGAGTGCGGGGTAGGGACCGGGGCGAAGGGTGGATCGCGCCGCAAATGGATGCAGGGCGAGCGGTCTGAGAGGGCGGGCAGAGGGGTGTGGATGGAGGCTGGGAGCCGGGGGCAGGCGGGCAGGGCGGGATGGGGCTCGCGCGCTCCCCGTACCTGCGAGGCTCTGCCTGGCTCCGCGCTGCTCGCCGCCGCCGCCGCCGCCGCCGCCGCCTCGGGAGTCTCCGCAAGGCCGGGCCCGGCGGGGGGCGCGGGCGGCTCGGGGGGGCTGCTCCCCCGCCCGCTCCCGCCGCACCCCCGCCGCGCCCACCGCCTTATTCCGCCTGCGAGTCATGCCGGTCTTGCGCCCCGCTCTGTCGCGCCCTCGCCGCTGCTAACGCCGCTGTCGCGCCGCCGCCGCCGCCGCCGCCGCTTTCAGACAGGACAACAGCCAATATGGCGGCGCGGCCCGTCCGGCCCCTGCCCGCGGGGGAAGCCTTCGCCGCCATCGCCGGAGCGGGCAGCGCCTGGGCAGCGCGCCCCCCAGCGGCCGGAGGAGGCGTCGTCGTCGTCGTTGCCGCCGCCGCCGCCGCCGCCGCCGCCGTCATGATTCCCGACAGCGAGAGCGTGTTCGAAGGGGGCGCGCGGGGCCCCGTCCCCACCGACCGGGAGCGCGGGGTAGGAGCCCCCAACCGAGTCTTTTCAAACTTCCCACAGCCTCAGCCTGGCCGCGGGCTGCGTTGTGGGCGCCCCTCTCCCGGAATGGGTGCTGTCTTCCGTTTGAATGCCAGACATGGACTGTCTGGCCAAGGAAGCATGTGGTTTTTATGGCCATTTCCGCACTAGACTGTTATGGTGCTATTATCCCACTTTCAACCTCCTATGGAATCCTGGGCCTCACCCTAAACTGCAACCCCAGGATCCCATCGGAGGTTGAAAGTGGGATAATAGCGCTATAACAGTCTAGTGCGGAAATGGCCTATGACTAGACTATGCCACCGTTGATACCCATGTAGGCCTCCGCACCTTGTTGCTCCCTTGTGGACTCTGCTCCTTCTTTTTCAGCTTTACCATGCATTATGTGCAGATGGATCCTGTCTGTGGGGTCTATCAATACCGCTGGGAACTCATGACCTTCGTTGATCATTTCTGCACCAAAACAGGAGGCATGCAACAGATGAAAATGTGCTACAGAAATGCAGCGTTTGGACATCACTGACTTTATTCATTTATTTAAACACTTTGATCCCATCTTGGATCGCAAGATCTCAGGGTAGTGTACCATATAAACAGTTTAAAACATTTCCATATTAAAAACAGAAATAATTTGTCAGGGTAAAAATATGTTAAACATAGTAACATTTAGAACCACTTTAAAAACTACAACAGTTTAAAACCATGTATCTGGATAGGCATGTTGATTTATTTATATTTTTCCCATGTGGAAAGAAAAGATCATAGTGTGGTTACAATGATGCCATGAAATATTTTCATAGAATAGAATCATAGAATCATAGAGTTGGAAGAGACCCCAGGGGCTATCGAATCCAACCCCCTGCTATGCAGGAACACCCGTCAAAGCATTCCCAACAGATGGCCATCTAGCCTCTGCTTAAAAACCTCCAAAGAAGGAGACTCTACCACACTCCGAGGCAGCAGATTCCACTGCCAAACAGCTCTGACCGTCAGGAAGTTCTTCCTGAGGTTCAAGTGAAATCTCCTTTCCTGCAGCTTGAATCCATTGCTCCTTGTCCTAGTCTCTGGAGTGGTAGAGAACCAGTCTGCTCCCTCCTCAACATGACATCCCTTCAAATGTTTAAACATGGCTATCATGTCCCCTCTTCACCTTCTCTTCTGCAGACTAAACATACCCAGCTCCCTAAGCCATTCCTCATAGGGCATGGCTTCCAGACCCTTCACCATTTTGGTCGCCCAGCTTGTCGACATCCTTCTTGAATTGAGGTGCCCAGAACTGGACACAGTATTCCAAATGAGGCCTAACCAATGCAGAATCTTTTTGAGAATCTTTACTGCGACTAGAATACCAGTAAATTCAGGGACAGCGTTACGAGCAAGTGACTGAGACAGGGGTGCAGGGTTGGCTGGCAGAGAGCTCAGTGCCAAGGTCTGCCAAATGTGCACTGGTGTAAAAAAGGCAAATACCATGTTCGATATAGATTCTATGTTCAGCAGATTCTAACCAAATCAAATGTAAAACTGCCAATGTCACACTACCATTGTACATATCTATGTTGTGACTGCACTTGGTCACAATTATGGTGTATGGTACAAACTTGTGGTCATCACATCTTGATGAGGATGTGTCGCAGAGCTGGAAAAGGTGTGACCAAAATAATCAAAGGACTGTAGCAAGTTTCCTTTGTGTAAAGTTTACAACGACTGGGGCTTAGACAAAGAGTGAGCAAGGAGAGCCCTGCGATGTATCCGTACTACAAAATTGTAGTCGTTTAATACTGCTTTAACAGGAATGGATCCATCCTATGGGAACCTGGTATTTGTAGTCTGGTAAAGAGAAACATCGTGGTGTTGTGGTCTGAGCACTGGACTATGATTCTAGAGACCAGGATTTGATTCGCCACTTGGACATTAAAACCTTCTAGTTGATCTTGGGTGTGTCACACACTGTCAGCTCCCAGAAAACCCTGTGATAGGGTCACCATAAGTCAGAAACAACTGGAAGGCACACCACAACAACAATAACGACAATGACGACAAAGTACTTTTAATTCCATACTCCCCTTAATACCTGCTCAAGAGTGCTTTGGTAGAAAATTCTTATAGCCCAGGAGAGTACAGATCCTTGAATCCCACAGCATGTGGTCAGATCAGTTAAAGTGATATGAAACTGTTCTGACTGTGTAGTGTAGACCCATCCATAGTAGAGACTGATAAAATGATGAAGAAAATGTAAATGTTCCTGCTAAAAGATTATTAACCAGGATGACCTACTGAAGCTGAATGGTGAAAGAACTGAGAAGGTGAAATACGTCTTCACATTATGGACAGAATCATAGAATAGAATAATAAAATCTTATAATTGAAAGGACCAAAAGGCCCAGCTAGTCCAACTGCCTGCTATGCAGGGGTAACCATTATAGCACTCCTAAAGGATGCGTATCCATCTTCTGCCTGAAGACCTCCAAAAATGGAGATTCCACCACCTTCTGATGCTGTCTATTCCACTGTTGAACAGCTTTT
The DNA here is from genome assembly GCA_948472985.1 of Iguana delicatissima. Taxonomy (NCBI): domain Eukaryota; kingdom Metazoa; phylum Chordata; class Lepidosauria; order Squamata; family Iguanidae; genus Iguana; species Iguana delicatissima. The sequence goes on from CAOKZL010000244.1 coordinate 1,680,580, forward strand.
ATAGAAAGTTCTTCCTAATGCTTAGGTAGAAACTTTTTTAATCTGAAATCCATCAGTTTGTGTTCTAGTCCCTGGAGCAGCAGAAAACAAACTTGCTCCATTTTTTTACATGGCATCCCTTTAGCTACTGAAAGATAACTATGATGCCCAATCTAAATATACGCAGCTCCTTTAGTTCTGCATAAGGCTTGGTTTTCAGACTTTTGATCATCTTGGTCATTTTCCTTTGGACACATTCCAGATTGTCAATATCTTTCTTGAACTATGGTGCCCAGAAGTGAACACAATATTCCAGTTGAGGTATGGCCAAAGTAGAATAGAGTGGGACTATTACTTCTCTAATCTGAATGCCATCCAGAATTGCATTTGCTTTTTTGACTGCAGCATCACACTGCTGTTTCATGTTTAGCTCATGATCTACTAAGACCCCTAAATTCTTTTCACATGTACTGCTTTCAAGTCAGGTGTCCTATATTATGCATTCCATTTTTCCTGCCAAGAGATAGTACAGTCAGCTGTCCACATTTCCAGGTTTCACTTTTGTGGATTTGATTATTCACAGATTATTTGCTGTCACCTCTGCTGCCTCCCTATGCCATTCCTAATAGGGACTGTAAGCCTCATGAGACTGAGAAACTGTGAGTGAGACTTGCAAGTCCCTATTAAAAACGGTGTGAGGTAGCAATGGCAGTGGCAGTAAGCTCCATCAGCCACCCTGTTCTGCCTTGTGAAGGAGCCATGATGTCTCAAAGGAATCCACAGTGTATTTTTGTGTGTTAAATATGGTTTGGGAGGACCTAGAGTTATTCACGTTTTTTTCACTTTCATGTGAGTCCTGTCCCGCTAACCCTAGTGAATGTGGAGGGATGACTGTACCTTATATTTATCTCTCTTGAAATTAATTTTGTTAGTTTTGGCCCGTTTCTCCAATCTGTCAGTTATTTGAATCCTGTTCCTGTCCTCTGACGTATTAGTTATTCCCCCTAATTTGGTGTCATCTGCAAGTTTGATAAGTTTGGCTTCTATTCCAGATATAAGTCATTTGTAAGGATGTTAACACCAGGCCCAGGACAGAAGCTTTAGGCACCCCACAATCACTTATCTCCAGGATGAAGAGCAACAATTGGTACTTACACTCTGAGATCTAGCTGCCAACCAATTTCAGTAGTTAACTGTAACATTGCATAGCCCATAGTTCACCAGCTTGCCCGCAAGGCTATCATGGGGAACCTTTTCAAAAGCCTTACTGAAATCAAGATACACTACATTAACAACACTCTCCTGATTGACTAAGCTTGTAACTATCAAAAAAGAGAGATAAGATTAGTTTGGCATGACTTGTTTTTGAGAAACCCATGCTGTCTCTTAGTAGTCACAGTATTCCTTTCTAAATATGCATAGACTGATAGTTTAATAAACTGTTGTAGAATCTTTCCTGGTATCAATATCAAACTGGCTAATTGGTAGTTGCTCAGGTCCTCTCTTTCCCTTTTTTGAAAATGGGGACAACATTGGCCTCCCTCCAGTCTACTGTGATCTCTCCTGTTCTCTAAGAATTCTCAAAGATTACTGACAGTGGCTCTGAGATTACATCTGCAATTTCTTTTTCCCCTTGGATGCAACTTAACCAGCCCTGGAAACTTAGAACAGTAGATATTACTTTAGCACCTCTTTACTCATTCTGGACTACAGTTTCCTTACTGCATGATTTATTCTACTTTAGCCAGTTACAACACTATTTTCATTCTGGGTGAAGACTGAGGCAGAGAAGGCTTAAACAGTTTAGCCTTCTCCCTGGCCCATTAGTATTTCACTATCTTCTCTATGCAGTGTGCCTACCATTTGCTTGTTTTTCTTCTTGCTCCAAACATAAGATCTCTCTCTCTCTCTCTCCCCCCCTCTCTCTCTCTCTCTCTCACACACACACACACACACACACACACACAACTTCTCTAGTGAACCTGAACTCATTCTGAGCTTTAGGTTTTTTGGCTTTTCCACTGCAAATGTTGGCTATTAATTTGTATTCCTCTTTGGTGGTTTCCCCTTCTTCCATTTTTTAAATGCATGTCTCTTTTAAATTTCAGCTTTTCTGAATGTTCTTTGTACATCCCTCTGGTTTCTGTCGAAGCCTCCCACTTTTCCTCATCATTGAAATTGTTCACAATGGTGTACCACGAACTCTCTTCCCTTTGAGCATTTCTAATCATAGGATCTTACCCAGCATTTCCCTAAAAGTATGTTTCTTGAAGTCTAGAATGTTTGTCTGACTACCATTGGCTTTCTCTTTCCTCTGTATAACAAATCCCAAAAGGATATGGCCACTCTTACCCAAGGATCACACTGTTTCCAGTCCATGGAGCAGTCCATGGAGCAGTTAAGATCAAATCCAAAATATCTGAGCTCTTTGTTGCTTCCTCCACCTTTTGTAGAATGAAATTGTCTGAAAGGCTAGTGAAGAATTTTTTGGACCGTACAATCTTGGCAGAGTGTGACTGTCAACAAAGATCAGGGTGATTGAAGTCTCCCATTGCTGCTATCAATCTCCTTTCTAAATATTTGGTCATTTGTTTTAGGAAGCCATCACACAAATCTTCAGTCTGGCTCAGGGGCCTATACCAGATGTTCACAATTAAGTCACCATTTTTTCCCTTTGAATTTTCACCCAAAGACTCTCAACCTGTTCTCCATGAGCTAATTCATGGATCTCCTCACAAGCGTACACAACACGGATGCACAGTGCTACTCCTCCTCCTTTCCTGTTTGGTCTATTTCTTTAGTATAGGCTATACTCTTCCATTATTATGTTCCAGTCATGAGACTCATCCCCAGGTTGCAGTGATGCCTATATTTGCCTTCCTATGTTAATGCGTCAAGTTCATCTTGTTTATTTCCTTTGCTCCGTCAGTGTAGAGACATCTAAGACCATGGGTCATTCTCCCCAGCTGATTTTTTTTTTTTTTTTTTTGCCTGTTCTTGAGTTCTTGTACTATTGGACCACTTCCCTGTATCATTAAAGCCATTTCTCCCTATGTTTGTTGCCCTCTCACTCTCTGGAATACCATCTTGCTTTCCCATGAAACTCAGTTTAAAGCCATCATGATCAGATTTGTACGATTCCTAGCAAATACATTTTTTCCAACTGCTGTGAGGTGCAACTCACCTCCTTCCAGAAGTCCCTCTTCATGAAAGGACAGACTATGGTCCAAGAAGGCAATTCTTGATGGCACCATCTGCAGAGCCAGTTGTTCAATTCTTGTGTTCTTTTCTCTCTTCCTGGGTTATGTCCTTCAACAGGAAGGAATGGTGAAATAACCTGTTCTCCCAGGTCCTTCGGCTTCCTCCCTAGAGCCTCACAGTCTCTTGCCAATGACTTCTAGTTACATTGCTTTAAAAGGAAATTGAACAAATTAATAGAGGATAAGGCTTATTAGTAACAACTAAAGGTATACCTCAGTTAATGAAGCAGATGTGTTCCTAGCATTGCTTCTTTAACAGAAACTTTGGCACGAGGGACAAAAATAGTGTGGAAAGAACAGAATTAGTTTCCTACATCACAAAACAAACAAACAAACAAATAGTTAAGCATATTTCATAAAAAAAACTAACAATGTGCATATGTTCAGTGAACCAACCAGGTCAGGTAAAGCTTGCATAGATAAACAGATACACTTTGAACCTTCTAGAGACCATTTGAGAGCTTCTTCCAAATGCATCCAGGGATGATTTCATTTTCTTTCACTAGCTTCCACTTTCCTTATGGTTCCCATTTTGGTGGGCAAATTTATAGATCAATACTTTAAAAAAATATTTTGGGGGTAGCTGGTGAGGCAGGCTTATCTGCTCTCCCCTTTTCTCTCTGTTTTGCTGGTTACGCATGTTCAGTAAGGGACTCTGGCAGCAGCTGCTGTTCATCTTGCCTGTTGTAGGCAGGCGCACACAGCTAGGGTAGGATCAGCTAAAGTAGAGTTCCACTTTTTCCCGGCTGAAACTTGATTGCATTATGTAATGCAGACACACTGGCCATTTTCACACTACACTGTTATAGTGGAATTATTCCACTTTCAACATCCTGTGGAATTCTGGAGTTTGTAGTTTCCTGAGGCCAAAGAGCTCTCTGGCTGAGAATTCTAAAGGCCCCCCCCCAAACTGCAAACCCCAGGATTCCATAGGATGTTGAAAGTGGGATAACAGCGCTATAACAGTGTAGTGTGGAAATGGCCACTGCTGCAAATTGACATTGAAACTGTGTGTTTCTTCAGTCCTCTGTCACTATCCTCCCAATGCTGATGCTAATAAAAAAAAAATCTAGCTGGCCAGAAGACAAGGAAAAGGGAAACAATGTGGTCCTAAAAAGACTTTGTGAAAAGGAGCTTCTGTATATCTTCCTCCTGCCAGTACCAGGTTCAGTGTGCCTCTTTAAAACAGTTGCTGTGAAGTTCAAGCAAGAAGGCTACCGTACTCACGTCCTGTTTGTGGGTTTTCAGTCAGTATATGGATGGCCACTGTTACAGGGACTAGGTGAGCTTTTAGTCTGGTTCAACATAGCTGTTCTTGTTATAAATTGAAAAAAATTTATTGGTATTGTATTCATAGCAGGAATGGGAAGCCAACATATCTGAGAGTCATTTTGGATGATGAATCTACATTTAGAAATTATACTCGAACGTCTTCAGTAATTTTAACACATATGAAAACTCCAGTATTTGCACAACTGTGACAGTTATGCCAGATCCAAGATCTTTCCACACTGGATGTTTGGAATGTGGTTGCAGTTGTAATTCAAGGAAGATTTGGGAATAATTCCTATTGAACTGGTAGGACCTTTACATAAGTGTGTGCAAAGTGCAGCAAATTCTAGAAGGAGCATTCAGTTGTGGTCAGAGAAGGTGCTTTAGCAAGGTGTAGCAGGCCGCTTCAGTCAGTTTTGTAATGCCACAGGGGAGATGGATGGAGTAGGAACTGAAATCTAAATGGTGCAGCAGTGCTTGAAGGGGTGGGTACTGGTGCAGTGGGACAGTTCAGGCACCAAAATGTTGGACCGTTGCTGACTGTGAAGGCTAGTCTAACCTTCCGTTAGCCGCTGATCATTGTTGCTCTGTGCTTTCAAGTCACTTCTGACTTATGGTGACCCTAAGGTGAACATTTCATGGGGTTTTCTTCTTTCTTGCTCAGAGAGGGTTTGCCTTTGCCTTCTTCTGAGGCTGAGAGAGTGTGGCATGACCAAGGTCACTCAGTGGTTTTCCATGACCAAGAGGGGATTTGAACCCTGATCTCCAGAGCTGTAGTCCAACTCTCAAACCACTGTGACACACTGACTCTCCTGTTTATCATATGTTCATTGAAATCACAACACAAGTACAAACCTGGCCAGAGTGAAAAGCTGCTTCAGATTATACCCCGCACTTCTAAGAAATTCTTCTTATACCAGCAAACTGTTGCCGTTCTTGAATCCCTAGCATGCTATGGATGTACAGTGGGCCTTCCATATATGTGGGGGTTCATTTCCAGGAACCCCCATGAATAACAGGATTTGTGAATGCTCACATCCGTTATATTCAATGGTGACAGTGTGTATATGGATGCATGAGCATGTTCACATGCATGTTGCTGCCATTTTAAGTATAGGATGCAATGCATTCATGGATGCTCATCCTGAGACTATGGATAAGAAGGACCCACTGAAATCCTTCGTGTATTGCTTTCTTGCACACAAGAATGAATAATTTCAAAATCTTTCCCCCTCCATGAAATTATGAGCATTTTTGCCCAGTTTTAATGATTTTGGGGAGTATTTTGGTACTTTAAAAAAAGAGCAACCCCTGGACTCTTGCAAAGAAAATTATGCGTTTTGTGTAAAATGCACTGTTTTATGTTCAAAATTATATTTTCCACAAGAAACATTTTTTTAATTAAGAACTTTTTTTCTTAAAAAATTCCCAACATGCGAAAAACACTGCAGCAAGTTACCATTTTTTATGAGGATGTTGCAATGTGTTCATTACCGAGGATGGGAAAGATTGCAAGTGCTGTATTTTTGCTGTCACAGTAAATACCAGTACTACACAGGTAATGCCAATATGCAATATTATTCTTTATTTACTTAGAATGCAGTAGTAAAAACGTAGGATGCAGGTGCTGCCTCTTTTGCAGAGCATAGGGCTGTGCAAGTAAGTAGCAACCTCCATCCTTCCCCAGCTCCAGTATCCCAAGCAGCGTCACTAGCGGTTATTCAGCTGCCAAACCATCTGATATTTTGACACCTGAAATTTACAAGCCTATGCCTGCCAGAACTGACACTGGACTGGAAGATCACTGATGCTGCAATATATCAGCGACACAAACAGAGAACTGAAAATGATTCCTGTTACATATGGGGCAGTCCCAACTGACCAAGACCTTGAAGCAGATACTTATTTGGAGGAAACTACCTCATCCTAAGCAATAATAGTCCTAAAAGATGTTTCCGATAACAGACAATTTGCAAGTAGTGTGCAGCCAAGCATGGGAGGGGAGGCAGAAGCTGGACAAAAAGGACTGCTGAATTTCGCTGGACAGTCATTGCACCAGACTAACAATGGACTGGAACATCTCTGAAGAACTTCAAACATTTGATTCCCAAGTTCTCACACATGTGATCTTCTTGGCTTACAGCAGAGGGCACTGTGTCTTTATTGCAGGCAACATTCATGTAATTTGTCCTACTAGCATATCATCCAACCTGCATTTATTTGATAGTTGCTGGCTAAAATGTGGACTGAAGAAGAACTCTGCCCCTTCTATTCTGGGGAGTGGCTGGCTGTTAAAAGCTGAGCTGTTTCTCACTAATTTACTTACCGTAGGTGTTTCGGAAGAGCCTGCTGGGTTTGCACACATCTGCTACCTGTCGTTTTTAAAGTCTGCTTTTTCTAGTGCCTTATTTCTAGTTTAATTATTTTTAGACTATGTCATATTGATCTTAATAATTTGATGTCCTCTATTCTGAAACTTACCCACCACAACTCCAGCCCTGTTTTCATGTAGATAAACAACTGACAGATAATTTGTTTTTAGAGGTCAAGCTTCGAAAAATCTTGGTGCAGTGGTTATCTCATTATTTTTCTGTTCCCAGTAATCCTTGTTTCCAAAGAAACCTGGACTTTTACGTTTTTTTTCCTTCTAAACTTAGGCCATTTCTGCACTACACTGTTATAGTGCTATTATTCTATTTCCAACACGCTATGGAATCCTGGGGTTTGCAGTTTAGGGAGGGGCATTTAGAATTCTCAGCCAGAGAGCTCTTTGGCCTCAGGAAACTACAAACCCCAGAATTCCACAGGATGTTGAAAGTGGAATAATAGCACTATAACAGTGTAGGCAGAAATGGCCTTAAAGTATGTTTCCCTCTTCCCTCCGGTATTTATTTGAAAGTGGCCTGTACTGATTACAATGGGGTGGATTTGTGTGACCCTCCAGATGTTGGAAGACTGCATGTTCCAGCAACCCAAGCCAGCTTAGTCAATGGTGAAGAATCCTGAGAGATGTAGTCCAACTACAATCTGGAGAACCACAACTTGCCCATCTGTAGAGTAGGTCTTAGGGATGGGCTGCCATAGGACTAGGCATCCATAGGGTGGAGGAAGCTCCTTTTGAACTACAACTTCCAGTATCTCATAGCCATGCTGGAAGCAGAATACTGGAAGGTGTAGTCTAACTATCTCTTGAGGTCTACAATGCTAGACACAATTATACTAACACATTTTTTTATGTTTTAGTGAAGCAAAAACATCTAAAAACCTTAATTTGAATTTTGAGCTGCTGTGTTTTCTATATAAGCTATATCCCAACCATCCCATAATGTGGCTTTCTCCTCTCAAATACACTGAAAACGATAGTATAGTGGAGTCAGGGCAAACAGGGTCAAAGACTTTTTGATTAGCAAAGATTATGACATCATCTGCCACATGTACACATCTGGACTCTTCTGTTCCCTCTGAGTTTAACAGCAATGCTCCCAGCAACAATGCTGTGGAATGGAGGGCAAATGGATTTTTTTCAGCAACAATGTATTATGAACTACTTCAGTTGTAATCCAAAGTATTTTCAGGTGGTTTGGCCTTGAGTTGGCAAGTCCTATTTGCTCCTGGTGAAGATAAAAATGGTTTTAGCTCAACACACTCAACTACATTTCAGGACTCTCTTTGGACTATTCCTACCGAAAATACTCTGGTGATGGCTTGAAGTTACTACTACACTGTTGGTTAGAGATATATAGTGGCTGGCATTTTGTTAGTAAGCTATGCATATGTTAGTCATGCTACCTACGTGGGGCAAATTATTTGACATAGCACAGTGGACATACCATATTCTGCTAACAGATGCAGGAGCAGAGGTGCACAGTTGAGCACTGCGGTTCAGTACTATGCATTGCACAACAGCACCCGGCCATTGACATGTGTTGTACAATGTTGCTGTTCTGCAGGGTGGTTGCATAGTGTTAGTACAACATATCTCTGCATGCAGATACACATTACACTGAGAGGATGCTGAACTGTGGCCACAGAGTGGTATTTATATTGAAAGAATCCTACTTGATAGATAGGTCAGCACCATGACTGACTACTAGAATTCTTTGCTGGGAAGTAGCTTTGAAAATAGGTGCATTTTGCTGTCAGTCATGAAACTAAAATCATTATCTACATCATGACAGCCAGGATTGGGAGGAACTGAGTATCTGGGGCAAAGTGTGTGAATTCCTAGCAGACTAAACACATGACAAGTTTGAAGAGCTGGTTAAGACTGCCTCTGCTGAAGGAACAGAATAAAAATGAGTGGTTTAAAAATATCTTGCTACAGAACTGTTTGCTGATGGCATATCTACAGATATTGGAGAACATTCCTTTAGAAGGAGCTCTGTAAAATCTAGAATGCATCATCCACAATTAGTAGCTGCACGCACAGGTAAGGAAAGGAAAAACTGCACACTGGAGCCACAAGGCCATGAAATGCAGAACATACATTTCTGGGGAAACCTCAAAGGCATAAACAATAAGCCTTGTAAACATTCACAATAATACATGGTGATAACATACTCTTCTTTGATTGAGACCTAAACGAACAGAATCAAATGAGTTGATAAAACTGGCGTTGGTGGCTCTATCCTGCAGATTTCTTCCTTCCCCATAGAATAATAGTGACTTTCTGGTCAGCAGCAGAATATCCTCATACTAAAGCTGTCCTCCCAGTAGTTTCTGAACTGCCACTTTTGGAGTCAAATATGTGGCTATGTTTCTGTTTCTTCTACACAGACAGCAGAAAGGCATTGTTGACCGAGGGCTGTATAAATCACATCGGAGAATGAGCCATCAGGGCTATCAGGAGGCAGTCCAGGGACCCACTGAACAGAATGATCCCCTGCAACGGGATTAATTTACTACATTTTGATAGAAATATAAAACAGATTGCTATCTAAAGAGACGAGCTTCATACGATCATTACACATGTGTAACAAATGGTGGTGGCAAACTGTAAGCTTGCCACAAAATGTGTGAGAAAGTATCTTTGACTATATATCCAACATGTCAAAGAAAATAAGGATGGGGCAAAACCTCTGGAGATATACATGGCATTTCAGATGGAAAGTTCTGAATGGACATTAAGAATAAATTTTTCTTTAGGTAACCTGTGAGAAATACAATTATGATAGAAATGATGTCAGCAAGTGTTGGAGAATGTTTCATTGGTTATTTGTATATTGTTAAGGAAATAATTTTACTGGAAAAGCATTTCAAAAATTAAAAAAAGCTTATTTGACTGGGATTTAGATATTGTAATTGCAGCTGAGTGCCACAAAGGCCAAAGCAGCCTTGTTAGAGGACAGGCTCAAAAGAGTAAGTGACAAAATATCACTTTCAGCTCTGCGCAGAAATGCTACAAATGTTGTCTGTTGCATTGCATGGCCTTTTGGTCTCTCTACTTGCTTTTCTTCTCTGTAACTGCCAAATGACTCCTCCATGCATCTGATAAAGTGAGCACCAACCAATCCGTAAAACTGTACAGTATGATGCATTTGCTGCAGAATAGCTAGTAGAATTCTGTGCTGATTGAAGACTAGTAGGATAGCTATGTCTGTACAATTCCTCAGTATCATTTTACATTAAAAACTGTCATATGCTGCAGACCATACCTTCATGGTAGATGCTACAGCTTTATTGCTATACTATTGCTTACATTTTTAATTCTTTTTGTGGAATATGGTTCTTGTTTAATAATTGAACAGTAAAACTGTAAGCTATTGGGAATTAGAAAGAAAAAAGTGGGGATGGATTTGGGAGATTACTACTCTTGTATTATTTTAAATCCTAAATTTTACCCACTTTGTTTTGTTCTAGGGCAGCCTAAGTAACATTCTGCTGCACTCCGAATGATAAGTACAGCTCTTCTTGGCAATGTATAGTGATACCGTATTTTTGCCAAACTCCTTCAACTATTCATCTAATTTTGTCAGTTCCTTATTTCATTTGACTAGATTAAAACAACTCAATCCAGAGAATATACAACTACTTGTTTACTATCATTTACTCACTCTCTCTCTCTCTGTGCACGCGCACGTGTGTGTTTTAACAGGTCTGCTGGCACTGGATATGTTTGCCAGTCCATTAACTGCTTGATTTAGACTGATTTCCCCATTGTTTCTTATTATGCCCTCAAGCTTAATTTAGGACACTTTCTCATGCTTTATGACATAAGCTGATGTACTCTGATGTAGGAAGTGTTAATACTTTATAAAGCTTATTTAGATGTTCAAACTGTAATTCATATTGATTTAGATCTGCTGTGTTCTCCTGCATGGCTCAAGAGGTATTTTGCATGAACACTGGTGTTGCTTTTCTGGAGGGTGAGTAGAAAATTTGCCAGTATTTCCTGTTGCCCTAAAACTACAGAATTTTGATTATTGGATTTTTCCCCAATCAGCTAAAACTGTTACTGAAATGATTTATTTGAGGATGGAGAATCACTAAGGAGCATTTAATGTGGCTTTACTGGCTTACATTTTAGATTTAAAGATTTAATGGGTAAATAGTTATTGGAACATACCAATATTTAAAATGCAATAATGTGATAAACTTGGTTACAACAAGGGGGAAAAAATGAAACCACTGAAAACAGCTATGATAATTTTACCATGCTTGTATGCTTCCTAGGAATATTCACCTGAAAAATTAATTACCACTTTAACAAGTATTATATCCATTCCAGTTGTTCAGTTTGGCTCATACTGTGTTTTCTCATTAAGTTACTTAATTCTGTGAAAATAAATTTCTAGATGAAATAACTTTTCCACCCTGCTGCACTGTACAAAAATGAACAAATAATTCCTGCTCTTGGCGGCTATGCCTTGTTGATGGTCATAAAATATTGTTAAAATATTGTTATATAGATAGAAATATAAATAAATATATGACAGCAGTTTTAAGCATGGTGTTCTTACAAGAACAGAGAACTGTATCAGTTGCTCATCTCAAGACCATCCTCTGGGATGTTTTAAACATACCCAAGATTTTAATAACAGACATATCTAAAATTAGTTGGTGTGACAAAATAACAAAAAGGCCTATTAATGTCAATGGTGCTTAAAGCTCATCCATAGGCTCTTCCATATAAAATCAGTCAATGAAAGTTTACTCTATCTACCCATGCATAGAACACACTGGAATTTATTTTTGAATAAACACACATAGCATTTATCTGTTAGTTTAAAAATAAAAAAGTGAACTGTTTGAGGGTGGAACTAGCAGGGAACTTATTTTTAAAAAGCAAATCTAAAACTCTAACCAACTATTAGAAAACTTGTTTCTACTTCCTCAGTTCCTGTACACTCACTCAGCTGTATTTCTGGTCAAACAATGGCTTACGTCATCTTTTCCCGATTTGACTCCTTATCAGAATACCTGTAGGCTATGAGATACAAGAACACATTTTTGGTGTCTTTTACCTCAGGCGTGGGAAATCTCGCCCTTCAGATGATGTGACATTTCCAGTTCTTACCACCTCTCCTCACTGGCCATGTTGTCTGAGTTTTGTGGGAACTGGAGGTCAACATGCGGAGGGACACAGGATCCCCAGTCCTGCTTTTACATTCAGCTTCAAGCCAAAAACAGCACATACTCCTGTAATAGATTCCTAGGTGTTTGTATCCAGATTTAGGGAAATTAACAACATTGGCCAAAATTCTGTACACCTTATACTTAACTAAATAACATAACTGAGAAACTTCTCCTGGGCCAGCCCCCAAAACTTGATGGAAACATCGCTCAGTGATACTTGATCGCTGGCAGAAGGGACCCCCTTCTCCTCACGTAGCTGATGCCCAGTGAAGTAGGTTGTGGGGTGAGTTATGATCATGACAATGAGTCAAAGTTGTGATTAAGTAGCAACTGTGAATTTGAAACAATTTGCTAACTGTAACTCTTTCATCAATCACTACTTAGTCACAATGTTGACACTATTGGCACAATTGCCCCTCTTACCGGGCAACAACTACATGGGGAGAAGGACGTCCATTCTGCTAGTGATCGGAGCACGGCTGAATGATGTTTCCGTCAAGTTTGGAGGGCGGGGTTGCCCAGGAGAAACTACTTAGTAAACTATAAGCTGATACAGAATTCCAGCCAATGTTGGAAAGTCAGTTCTAGTCCTTGTTATGGTATCATGTAAGCTGCATTCCATTATTTGTAATGGTAGCAAATCTTAAGCTGCTTACCTACAAAAGCGTAAGCCTTTGTTGAAAGAGAAGACAGTAAGTGCCCTCAGGGAAAGGGAGATCGATTTAAAAATAAAACAAAGCTGGCACTGTTTTTAAGGCTAGGGGTTATCCTTTCAAAGGGCTGGGCTAAAAGAAGGTTCCAGAGTACTATTGAGGAAATAAACATTAATTAAACTAGTTCAAGCAATCATCAGCTTCCCAAAGAGTGTTACCAGAGCACCTGGCAAAGGACACTCTCAGATTTGTGAAAAACTATTTTCCCCCAGCTCTAATTAATACACCTGCAGAAAGGTGTTTACAGTCAGATTGATCTCCTGAGTCCTTTCCTCCAGTTGGTCTCCAAGGAGCTGAGGTTTTTTCTTAGCACTTCACCATTTTAGGAAGCAACCAGGAACATATTCATATTAAGATTACTCTAGATTTCCTAATGTTTTTAATTACATGATTGAAACAGTTTATAGAAATATAGCAAGAATTGTTTAAAAAAATTAAACCTCTAGCAGTCTTATTCTTTGCACTGTATTATCAGGGCTCAAGACCCACTGAGACCAGGTGACTCTGTTTATAACACCACAGTGGTGATGGCAACCACTCATTTCTTCACCTGCCCCTATCTATAAAACCCCCCGTTTGCTAAATGGACCAGCAGAACCCCCAAGCGGAAATAGCATACCTGCTTCAGGAAATGTCATGCCATTAATCTGAAGGTAGAGAACAGAGGAGGACAAAAGGACACAAAGCTTAGGGCTTTATAATATTTTGGAAATGATGTAAGTCTAACCAGCAGTGCTTGAATGTATATTTTATATTTGTTCACTAAAACAAATCAGGAATCAAAATTCCAAGTCTAATAGTATTTCATATAAAGACATATATTACTGCTCACTGACATTTGAAGGATTGTTTGCAGGAAGAAACGGTGCTTAGATACTAGTTAAAATGTGCCTCAAGAGAGAAGTGGGATGGTACATAATGGACTTGTTGAGCTGGGTCTCTCTCAACCCTGGAGCCTGTTTTGAAGACCAAAGTGCACCACATGCAAAATGGTTCAAAACAATGCAGAAGGTATTTTTTTTTTCCTAGGCTGAACATCTACAGTCTCCATAGAGGGTGCATTAGGAGCCAAAGACTGAAAGCCTTGTATGACCTTGTCAACCAAGTGCTCGGATTATCCTCCTTCTATGGCCACTTTGCCTCACAGAGGCCTCAGCAATCCAGTATATGTCTTGTTCGTTCCTCCCTATTTCATGGCACTTCTCTGTAATAGAGGCAGAAATCCAACAGGTGCAGCTTTCCATGTTGCTACGTCTCCATGGCAGGAAAAGAGGTGATACTTGGGGGTCACTGGTAGGGGCAGAGTACCTCTACGGTTCAAGCACATACAGTAGGTTCCTTATGACCACTGACCAGTATATGCCATTTCAGTTACTTGCAATGAGATGTAGGCCAAAAATACATACTTTGAATTTAGTAATAATAAAATAGGAATCAAACCAATAAAAGTGAAATAAAGTGAAACATGGTACAGTACATATCGTATTACATGGAAAATGGCAGGAAATGTAAAATGGAAGCAAACAGTGCCTGGTTCACTCACAGTATCACGACGTCTCATGTTTTCTCACTGTATACGGTACTACCTGTGCTCTAATGCTACCCAGTTTCTTTGTGGAGTTCTTGGTTACCCCTTGTGATCTGATCGTGATACAGTGTCCTTTTGCAAAATTCTTGTGCTTGTACAGTAAAGTCTTTGTCCTTATCTAATACAATCCCTTGTAAAGTCCTTCTGTTTAATAATAATAATTTCTTACCTGCCTCTCTCCATGGATCGAGGCAGGGGACAACAATAGATTAACATATAACAGTTTGAGTCCTTGTGTTGTTTGTACTGGCCTCAAAGCTCAAGAGTGATGATACTGGCAATCCTGATTAGCCTAAGAGAATTTTTAGAAATAGTGTTTGTTGTTATCCAAGTTCTTTGCTATCCACAGTAAGTCCTGGCACATGCCTCCTACAGTTGTGAGGGACCTACTATACTCGAAATTGCCTTAGCTCTGGCCTTTATAATAATTACCATGATGGAAATGTATTAAATTATATGGTATACACACATTCCCCCTGAAAAGGGGGGAAAGTACTTTCACTTGATACTTAAGTAGAACACCAAGGCCATTTCCGCGCTAGCCTGTTATAGCGCTCTTATTCCACCGTCCCCTCCCTAAACTGCAAACCTCGGGATTCCATAGGACGTTGAAAGTGGAATAAGAGCGCTATAACAGGCTAGTGCGGAAACGGCCTAACTCTCTAAAGGCATCGCAAAGGGACACGCCTGCCGGGAGCGTCGCCTGCCCCTTACCGCCCGGGAGCCCGCGCTGGAGGCCGCCTGGACGCGGCCTTGAGCTACCCGGTACACAAGAGGGACGGAAGCACCACCAAGCGTGCCGAGGCCGGATTTTGTCTTCCGCTCGTCCGAAACGGCGGCTCTAAATAAAGCCCCCTGCCACATCCCGGGCCCAGCTGGGCCGCTCGTCTAACAGCCCTACTGAAAAAGAAGAAAACGGCGCGAGCGGGGGGCGGCCGGCGGAGTGGCTGCCCTCCCTCCCTCCCTCCCGCGGCTCCCGGGACTAGCGCTCGCTCGCTCGCTCGCCTCTCACAGCGGCGGATCCTCCTCGAGTCCTCCGCGCTGGGTGGAAAGAACCAGCCCGGCCGCCCGAAAGGCGCAAAAGCGCACCCCCGCGCCGCCTCCCCGCAGCCTCCGACGCGCCAGGCCGCGAGCGGGACGCCCTCCCGGCGCCGCCCCGCCCCCGCCCCGCCCCGCCGGTGGGCGGGGCCAAGCGCGGCGAAGCGCCCGTCCGGGCAGGCGAAGGCTTCGCCCCGCCCCGAGGGCGGAGCTGAGCGGCAGCCGCGGGCGGAGCGCGCCGGCAGAGCGGCCAGGTGTGTCTCGGCGGGAGCGCCGGAGCTGGGACGCGTCCTTTCGGCTGCTGAGCCCGACGACGCCCGAGCCATGCTGCCCGCTGCCGTCCGGAGGTGGCTGCACCGACCTAAGGTGAGACGGGATGCGCCTCGCGGCTTCCGTGGGGACCCCGCCAAAGCCGGGGACGGACAGATAGGCAAGGCAGGGCTCCCTCGCTCCCCCAGGCTTCTGGAGTAGGCCCAGGGGGGGCGCTTCTTTCGCCCCCCTTTGGGAAAGCGGCCGTCCGGACTTTCCGTCGAGGGTCCGAAAGGGCTCCTGCGCTCTCGCTCTGGCTCTGTTGGAGCGGCTTCTTTTTAATCTTTAGCCTCTCAGCGGACACTGCTAGTGGTCCCTTTGGGGGAGGGCGCTGCTAAATCAGGATCGCGTAGTACACTTTAGATCCCCGGCCCCCGGCGCCCGAAACCCCCGCTCTCGCCGTCGCACTTTCGCCCGGGCTGGCCGAAGAGCGAGGACCCGGAGTTCGCCCGCCCTCTTCTTCCGCGGATGCGAGGAGCCTCTCCATCCTCAGGTGGGACCTGCTGCTAACGCAGGGACGAGGCGTAGGAGCGCCGGGGAGTTCCGAGGGCTGACGAAGAAGTCTCGCCTTTGTGTACGTGACTCGCTGTTTGTTTCCTCACGCGTCCGTCGCCTTCCCTCCCTCCCTCCCTCCCTCCCTCGCGAGCTTCTCCACCTTGTTGGGGAGCTGGGCGCCTTCAGATCGCGGCAGATGTGCTGCCCTCGCACTACACCAAGCCGCCGCTGCGTGCGCTCCCGCCAGCGGTTGTCCTCTCGGGCTGCCAAGATTTCTGTTTCGGTCGGGGGCTTTCTTGCCGTCTCCCAGGCGGCCATGGAGGAAGCTATAGGGGGCAGACTTGGTTCTTCGGCCCAGCGTCGTTATGATGTTCCGCTTGTGTTGCCGATCAACTTTTAGCAGTAACAGCCCCGCAAGACTTTTGCCTCTTTTAGGTCAATTCAGGTTTGTAATGGTTTGGCCATTGGACTGTGCCCTGGAGACCACTGTTCGATTCCCCACTTGGCCATGGAAACACACACAGCTTGGGGTCATCACACACTCTCAGCCCCAGAAAACCCTGTGATAGGGCCACCTTAGCGTTGCCCGAAGTTGGGAATGACTTAAAGGCACATACACAACAAGAAAAACAACAACAACAAATTCAGGGTTATGTCTGCCAGTTGCCCATGCTCCTTATGTTCTCAGTGTGTGTGCCTTAAAGTTGTTTGTAGACTTAGGGCAGCCCCATGAATTTGATAGGATTTTCTTAGACAAGGAATACTCAAAGGTGATTTTGTCATTCTCTTCCTCTGAAGTTTCCTTGGCAATATAAGTACCAACCACCTAAGACCTTGCTTAGTTTTGACGATCAGAATGGAATGGGTACTTTCAGGGTATGGAAAAGGTAGTATCTGAATAGCTAAAGCCAGTATTTAGCTTAAAAGAGACCCCTTAGATCTTTCCTTTTAATGTGTGACAAAGTGCCCAACACCAATACAAGTGAAAAATATTACATAGTAGTGTGTGAAAAAGTTACTGTTTTTGGATTACAGGTCTCAGAATTCACCAGCCAAAATAGCCAGTTGCTTAAATGAGGAATATCAGTAGTGATAGCCTCAGAAAAAGTAACTCATCCAAGCTGTGCAATAAAAGTAAAATCAAAAGTAAGCTGAAAAGCAATGCAAGTAAGCAGCAATCAACATGCTATTGAGTTCAGGAGTCGCTCAGCTCAACAATAATTATGTTGAAATGGCAGTGTTCTTGTCTCAGTTTCTGGGAAGGGGGGTCTTGTGTGATTTTGCAACACTGGGCTTTCATCAGTTGGTTAGGAGGGTGAGATCTAGGCCAGCAACTGGGTGGAGCTGAGAGTTTGCAAGCATGTGTGAGAGTTGGTGTTATGCCATTCCTGCTTTGGAAGGGTGAGACTGAAGGTGTGGGTGAGCACAACTGGCTTTACAGGGAGAAGCATTGTCTTCTGGCTGACAGGAGGCTGATTTCCTGCTGACTTGTTTATGACTCACCTTCCATTCAGTGAGGTACACCAAGGTGTAATTCGGAGAGCATAGGGTTGTGGTGTGTCAGTAAACAGAACTGGAGTTGCTAGCTATTGTCGTCTTGGAACATCTACTTTGTGAGGATTTTTTTTTCTGCTAGAAACCTCAGAATGAGATGCAAAATAGTAGCTCAGGTGGGTGGGTCTATATGCTGAATGCTAAGGATCCAAGTGTCTTTGAGCACATCTTCAACCCAAATACTAATGATCAGTTTCAGAACTAAACTCACACATCATTTCACACATGCTTCTCTCCTGTTTTCCCCCAAACATTGTTTCAGAGCAATATTTTTTTCTCCCAGCTGTTGCTCATTCCACTCATAGTTTATAGTGTACCTTCTGTCCACTCTGCACTCAGGAAATTCCCTACAGCAATGTTTTGTACTGGAACAGTTAAGAGTCAAATGGTTAACATGAGATTTCATGTTCTGGTGGAGCTTTGCTTTCTCATATGTTCCTTGTCTTATGCAAAGAAGGGAGTGCTTCTTCCTTATTTGTAAAGTAGTGGCAGGTTTGGAAAACAATTCCTAATTCAGTGAGTTATTCATGAAGAAAACTATATATATATATTAATAGGCTGGGGGGAAATTAGAGAAATATTAAGTATAGCTTACGGATAATTGAAAGTGTAAATAACATATGGAATTCTGTGCTTCAGAATGTGTTTGAGTCTAAGCATTTAGCTGGATTTTGAGACTTGATGCTAAGTTATCCAAAGCAGGAATAGTAAAGACCTGAAGGTATGGCATGTAAATTCTACTTTGGCAACGAGAGCCAGCATGGTATAGTGGGTTTAAGCACTAGACTATGGTTCTGGAGGCCAGCGTTTGAATTCCTCACTCACACTGGGTGACCTTGGGCAAGTCAGGCTCTCTCAGCTTCAGAGGAAGGGAAAAACAACCCCCTTCTTAATAATTCTTAGAAAGAAAACCCCACGAAAGATTTGCCTTAGGGTCACCATAAGTTGGAAATAATTTGGAGGTGCACAACAACAGCAATGAAAGCAGCCTAACATATCTGGAGACTGAATGAAGTGTGTGTGTGTGGGGGGGGCACGTGTGTATGTGGGAGAGAGAAAGAGAGAGAGAGAAAGAGAGAGATCAGGTCTTTCAGATTCAGGGTCATAGCTTTTTTGATTGAAGCTGCCTTGAATCCTGTGCTGGAAGAAAGGTGAGGATATAAATAAAATAATACAATATATAAGTAGAGACTGTTCTTCTGTAATGTGCCTTTACCTTGCTAAGAATTGTTGTCTTTTTTTAATGAGTCATGTCTTCTCATGATATGTCCAAAGTTCAACAATCTCAGTTTAGTCAGCTTCTAGGGAGAATTCAGGTTTGATTTTCTCTTGGACCCATTTATTTGTCTTTTTTTGTAGTCCACAGCATCTGTAAAACTTTCCCCCATCACCATGTTTCGAATGAGGTTTCCACCCCCACCCCCAGCAGCTTTTATCACTGTCCTGCTTTTACAACCATGTGTAAAGATTGGAAATATATTGGCTTGAACATTCCTGATGTTGGTATTCAATGGTGTATCTTTACGTTTGAGAATCTTGTCTAGTTCCTCCATAGCTGACATACTAAGTACTACTCTTCTGATTTCTTGACTACAGATTCCATTCTGATTAATGACTGAGCTAAGGTATGGAAAATCTTTAACTATTTCAATGTTTTCATCACCTTTTAAAGTTACGTACAGTTGTCCCTCCACATTTGCTAGGGTTTTGGTGGGTTGTCTCTCCGCATTTGCTAGTATAGTTTGCAAGAGGCATAGGACCCTTGCAAAAGTGGAAGATCAGAAATATGTCTATGGGAAGGGGTCCAAGGCTTGGTGGGGAGAGCAGACAGCCAAATCTGGTCAGGGAAAGGTGAGGGGAAGGAAGTGGGTCAACCTGATGGCCCTATACTTCCTTTCTTGCCCATCTCCTTCCCTGGGTGAGTGGCATTGAGAGAAGGTTTGTGATACTGAGGAATCGGGCTGTCAGCTATCCTCCGTTGTCCAGGCAGCTGCTGGTAGAGGAAGACCAAAAGAAGGTTTTTAAAGGGCTTTGTGGCCTGATCAGTGCTGCTGAGAGGGAAGGTTCCTTGGAAATGAAGTATCTGAGAAGGGAGGCAGGGGTTGGAGAAACTCACAAATAATCAAATCCATGAAAGTTAGATCCCCACATTTGGAAGGCTGACTGTAAATCATTTGGTTGGAACTAACAATTGAATATAGGCCCTAAATACTGATTGTATGTCTTTCAGTGCTGTGTAACCAGAAAAGAGAACATCGTGTCAGTCATTTCATATCATGATTACCTTCACGTATTTTGTATGCAGATAGTTACAATTATGCTGTGATCAACCCAACCAAAAGCTCCCGTGTGTATCTAATCCCACTTCTTGCTAAATATGTACACATATCTCTGCACATAGAAAATAGCCTTCTCCCTGAGTTCTAGTTTTCTGTATGCAGAGTTTTTTAAAAATGATATGGAAGAGCATTGAGTCATGCGATCCCTCCACACTGTTGTACAGATCAGCTACAGATTATTCTTCTCAGTGATGGCCACAGTACACAATATATGTTTTCATGGCCAGTGCTCCACATATGAAAATGCCACTGATTGTGTGGCAGTGGCTTTTTCAGAAAACATATATCTCCTGCTCATATGAACTCCTGAAAATCCTATTTGTGTTGTTTTTCAGTGAAGGAATAAAAAAATAGGTCTTCACCAGTTACCAATCATAATAGTTGGTTATGAACTAGAAGCCTAAAATTGTTTTTCAGTTCCTTTTCAAAGATTTCATAATCTCGTTAGATGACTCTCCCTTTTAGGCAATTTTTATTGCTAAAAAAAGCTGTAAGCAGTACTAAGAGTGGCAAAAACATCCCATGTTGCTTGCCCTTGCCCACAGTATTCCCCAAAAACAAATGAGAAATGCATAGCAAAGACAGTTAAAAAAAAAAAAGGAAATCTGTGCAATGGAGGGAAGAGACACTTGCTGACTATATTGCAGCATTGCTCAAAGGGCATCTGTGTAACTTTTGGTCAGCTTTAGAAAGTCTAGAATACTCAGCTTCTCTCATGTGGTGTGTGTGTGTGTACGTACATGTCCCATTTATTTGTGGAACTGAGTGTCAAGGCTACAAGCCACTGCTTTAATAAACATTCGTAATAATGCACCTCTAACCAGGATCATCTCTCTAGTGTCACATTACTGCTCTCACTTTGCAGAGGGGCATGTTTCCCTGCCTTAACTTGCCATGTGCTACAATTATATGTGTGTGTGTGTGTGTGTGTCAGAGGTGGGGGCAGAAAAGATGCGATGTCATGATTTCTGTTTATCCCTGTTGCCAACATGGTTCAGAATGGCAATGTGTGCATTTTCTTGTTTGTGATAGAGCTCTGTAGCACCTAAAGAAGATTTGGAAGTACAGTTCCCTACACATGCCTTATTTTTATCATGAACTTTATTTTTTTTTCCCCCTTGGCACCCAGAAGTGAGAATTAAAAAAACCCAAGACCCTTCTTGTTGCCAAATTTTGGTGGGTTGGTGGCCTGCAGTGGATGTGAAATTACCCCCACCCAAAAAACCCTGCAAAAATTGCCAGCTTTTGCGCTGAATAGTTCCAACAGCCTATACAATGAAGAATGACTGAATAAAAAGAGTTCCATTTGTGCCACAGTAGCTAGTTAAGAACATGGTTGCAATATCGTTGCTCAGAATTACATTGGCATGTATGCATCCTTAACAGAGTTGGCATTTAATGGTCTGTGGCATGACCTAATGCCAGATCCTTCATTAGTATAAGAACCCCAAAAGTAGTTGGTGACAAAATTGTTCTGTCAACGACTTAAAGAAATGCAACACACTATTCCAAAGTGAAGATCTGGTCTAAGGAAATAGTTTATTTGTAGGAACTGATGTTTCTATATATCTTATTTAGCATTTTTAAGCCACTAGCCCCTACACTGTTACAGGACTAATTACACACGCAGATGATTCTATGCTTGTCCTTACTTGTTTAACACAGCAGACCTGTAGTCCTGTATTCTCTTACTTGGGATTGTGTCCCATTGAACTCTGGACTTATTTCTGAGTACACATATACAGGATTGTATTATTAAACCCACCATATACAGTAGGACTTCTGTGGAAACATACATTGAATGAGATTATCATTACAACCTCATCTGCTTACTTGGTACTGATTTCATATCTTGTTAATGACCATTGGGGGAGGATAATTGACTAAAACTTGACTTTAGCCAATGCTTGTTTGATCTTTTAGAGACACTTTATTTGATAGTGATTTCCTCTAAAAATAATGTCAGCCTTCTTTATTGACTGTCCAATGCCATATTAATTGTAATTCTATCCAAGTAATCATCAAGGTGTTGTGTAATCACAACATTTCAATGCAGTGTGGCATTGACTTTCCTGAACATATGAGCTTTCTTTTCCTTGATAAAATGGACCAGAATGGAGCTCAGCAAGATTTTGTGTCTCTAAAGGGCTCTGGGTACCTCCCTGCTTCTCATCTGTACAGCTGGCAGAATCAGAATAATTTATACAAAGCAAATGTGCAGAATTATTTAATGCCTGTAAGCTTATGCAGATGATGTGACTTGAACTGGATTTTTTTTTTAAAAAAAGCAGATCGTCCTGGCTATCCTAAGTCAGCCATCTCAATGATTACTCCTTCAAAATAGCAAATCAAGATAATTTCATGTTGACCTTCCCTTACACAAGGTCTTTAGATGGTTGACTGTCTGGTGAGCAATGTATCACATTATCTTGTTTACAGGACAAATATAAGCTTTGCTCAGAAGCCCAAGGTGATTTGTGGTCACTAACAGCCCTATTTCTCTTTGAAGATGTCTGTTACTGTCTAAAAACTTGAAAGAGGTGTGGTGCAGTTGTGAACCAGTCTCAAGTTGTATGTGTTTTCTACCTATTCAAAAGCTGACCATGATATATAATTACCACCTCCAACCATCTCTCAAGTTTTCCAGATCTACCAGAAGACTAGGAGGTGGGGCAGGGTAGCATTTTGATATAAACCAGATGGCAGTGTAGATGCCAGCACTTAGAAAAGTTAGTTTTGGAGAATATTGCCCAGAATATCCCAGAATATTGCCACAAGCATGGCCATGCTGGTGGGAGGAGTTTGGGAGCTGTTGTCCAAAAACGTAACTTTTCCACATTCTGGAGGTACTATAATCTTCAAGAATTCTAGTTAGATAGATCAGTGGTGCAAGAAGTATCTACCTGTTCCAGAGTTCAGCACAACATAAGAGATGTTCTTGAAGCCATATCCAGAGAAGTAAAAGAAAGGGACTGTATGCCAGGAGATAACTTCATGAAGAGGACTGCAGGTTTATTTCTAGGCTGCAATCACAAGTCCTTTTGAGAGGGACAACATTTTACTAGGCTTGGCTTCTGTGACAATGTTGGGAACCAGTATTTGCCAGAGGTTGTAGTGAGATGTTTATTTAGTATCTTCTGAAATTAAATGTGGAGTGAAAATGAAAGTAAGATTTCTTTGATGAGAACTCCTTTTTCATGAAACACAGATTCAGTTTTTTTGTTCTTCAAATTCTTAGGCTCCCTGGCAGTGAGCTAAAAACTTGCACAGTACTAACCTTTGCCATTTCTCTTGTCTTCCTCAAAGAATGCCATAAGTGTGTGTGTGTTTTCATGTCTCCTGGCTTTCCTCCCTTGTTTTAAGATTTGGTAGTAACGTTCAGCATGATATATTGGTTTGAGCATCGGACTACCATTCTAGGGACCAGGGTTCAAATGCTCACTCAGCCATGGAAGCCCACCTTGGGCAACTTACATTCTCTCTGCTTCAGGAAGGCAAAGGCAAAACTTCTCTGAAAACCCCGTGATAGGTTCATCTTAGTGTTGCCATAAGTCAGAAACAACCTGAAGGTACACAACAACAACAAAACTATCTGTACATAATATACTGGGTGGGTAGAGGAGGGTGTAATAAACTTGAATTCACATAATTTTGAAGATAGTAAGCCTAGGTGTATATGTCTGACATAAAAAAAACTGGAACAGACAAATACATCCTCACATTGATATTTTAACCGAAGCGAGATTGTTTGTAATTTACTAAACATGCCTTCATTCACTCTGTTTACATGTTTCAGCATGTTTTGGGAGTAATATGTTTTGTGTTTGCTAACATAATATGGCATAGAGATGCTGTTGTGCAACAAACACCCAGTTTGATGATTCTAGTAAGGGACTATGGCTACATATATCTTTAAGGAACGTAGGAAATTGGCTTCCACAGACACAGGCTTTTGTTCCATCTAATTCATTATCATGTGGAGACTGGCAGCAGGTCTCTGTGCTTTCCAGATCTCATAAAGTTTTGAAGCATTGTCCCTTGCTTTTTGTTCTTTTTTCCTGTCATTAAAATTTTCAAATGATAAGGTCACATTGTTATGTAGGTGATATAGCAGGAATGTGAGGAACCATTTCCCCTCCAAAACGTTTTGAATTTCAGCTCCCACAAGCCCTACCTAGTGTGGCAAATGGTAAGTGATTTTGGGAGTTGTAGTGCAAAACATCTGGAGGTTTAAAGGTTTTTCATCCTTAGCATGTACTCAGATTCCTGGTATTTTTTTCAATTCTGTCTCCTGGTAGTGCAGAGAGGCAGCACTCTATGAGAGCTGATGACTGGCAACCTGGGAACTTGGACTGCCCAGCAGCAAGCCCTCAACCCTGCTTCCTGTGCTAGTCATGGGAATAGATATGTATCATTCAGTAATGCTGAGGAAGAAAGGGTTATATATATGACTGGTAACAGGCTGTGTTGGCTAAAATAGATGGTCTGGCTAGCCAGGTCATTCTGAACACAAGTGTGATGATACATGCTATGAGTGTATAATGAAACTCTTGTGGTTATGATGAACTTCAACTAGATAGATAGGTGGTCAAAGACAAATTCAGCTGGCTACCAGAAAGGAGTAATCCTAAACTCCAGCTTTCTTTAAAAAAAAGAAAGAAAGAAATGCGGCGGAGCTGTAGAAAGAGTGCTGGGCAAGAGATCTAGGAAAGAGCAAGAGAGGTGAGGATATCTCTTTGTAGTTATGCGTACAGTAATTTTACACCTATTCCACCCTCAGGTGTTCCCAGAGCAGTTCCTGTGAAAGTAATCAAACTAGACTGAATAAAATTAAGACACGTTGAGACATTAAAAAACAGAAAAACAGCATGGATGCTAAAACAAGATAAATGCACAACCCAGCAAAGATAAAAGTCTTTTATTACTAACATGTAAAATGCCACGACCAACAAAATAAAAAAAATAAAAATTAAAAATTAAAAATAAATAAAAAGCTGGTGCTATGTGAGTCATCATGAGGAAGGCATCCCAAAAACAGGGTGCCACTACCAAAAAATTCCTCTTTCAAATCTCCACCTTACTTCCAGTGGCTGGGAGATCCAAAGAAGGACTTCAGAAGGGTTTGGCACATGGGCAGGTTAATGTGAGAGCAAGTAGTTCTTGAGGTAACCTGGTCCCAAGCCTTCCTAACTTGGTGCCCTCTAGCTGTTCTGTATTGCAGCTTCTATCAGCCACAACTAAAATGGTCAGTGGTGAGAGATAATGAGAGTAGAGGGCCAAAACATCTGAAGCGGGCCAGGTTGAGGTATCCTATTGTGCAGGTTTTTAGAGGCCAGCAAGACCAGACTCTGGCATTATTCCCAGAAATGAATTAGAAGCCAGTGCAGCTGATTTAAAACTACTGAGATATATTCCAGATAGGTGGTCCCAATCAGCAAAAGTTAAGTATGTGCCTTTGAGTTACCTGTTGACTTATAGCAACCCCATACACTCCTTATGCTTTTTTTATGCAAGCAATACTCAGAGGGGGTTTGCCACTGCCTTCTTACAGCATCCAGTATTCCTTAGCAGTTCAAGTACAGCACCAACCTGGCCTGCTCCTCCCAGCTAGGTCTAAGTGCCTTCAGGATATTTAGTAAGTAGCCAGACTGAAATGGATCCACATAATTGTTGTCATTCAAGAGTGCCTGGAATTGCACATCCATCATCCACTGACATTCCTGGTCCCAAAAGGTTGTAATTGTGGGTGGCAGGTAATTTATTAAAAACATAGTAATTAAAATCTAGAGAATCTTCTTCTGTAGTTATGATCCCCTCTCTCAAATAGACATTTTAGCAACTCCTAGACCAGTGGTTCTCAACCTGTGGGTCCCCAGATGTTTGTGGGCTTCAGCTCCCATTATGGTCAATGCTCAGGGCTTCTGGGAGCTGAAGTCCAAAAACATCTGGGGACCCACAGGTTGAGAACCACTGTCCTAGACCTTACCATTCAGTCAGCTCCTGTTCATTGTAATGACCCAGTAGGGGCAATGCTTGAGGTGGGGGAAGGAGTGAGACACTCTCATAACCCCCTTAGCCATATCCTTGGACCTTGGTAACCAAAAGTCATCCCAGAAAGTGCTCTAAACACCTTCACAAGCACTGCAGCCAAATCTGTTGCTTATCTGAGTGGGTTTTCTGCTTAGAATGCTTAGGAAACAAGTCACAACAGGCCCCTGAGGGTTTTTCACTTTTCTGCCCAGCTGGAGAAGGCTACATACTGCCCAGAAGAATTCTGCTGGACAGCAGAAGGGGAATACAGTGCTTGTTGGGGCATGGTTGGGAGTTCTAACACACCTTACTTTTCCAGCAGAAGGACTTGGCCAAGGAGGTGCTGCTTTCTTCTTGTAGAATTCACTAGTTTTCTCTCTCTCTCTCTTTTTTTTTTTGGAACTCATTTTCACATCACTAAAATCTTTTGCTCTTCCTGCAGCTGCTGGGAAGTTGAGTCATCAAGTGAGCAAATGACTTAGTGTTACGGGAAGAGATGTGTGTGGAAGTCCTAGGTAAGGCCTAGCTGAGGTTGGCCTTTTTGTTCAGATTTGGCCACCATTCTAGTGCCCTCACCTTCCTGATGTGTTGGACTTTAGTTCTTATACTCTTGACTGGAGCTTATGGGAGTTGTGACCCCACAGCAGATTAGAGAGATCACCTTCAGAAGATGCTGTTTCTGTGCTTCTTGATTTTAAATATTATGTGAATAGAGGCAACACAATCATGCTTATACTTGGGTGGAGCCAGTCAGCTGTGTGATTGGTGGAGATGTGTTGTTTGTGCTCCTGACATTGTCTGTGAGAGCTTCCTGCCCTCTCAGCATACCGAAGAGGGGTGTGTGTATATGACTTCATGCCAAAAGGCAGTATGCATCCTGAGAAGGCTGTATGACTTCACCTTCTGTTAACTCTGCACAAAACCATCACCGAGTCAGCTATTTGGAAATTGTTCCACGTCACTGCTATTTATGTGAAAGTATGGCCCATCCTGATTATGGTTTGTGGTGGTTCTTGCTGTTTTTGCCTTCTCTATCTGGTTTTGCTGTATTTGTCTGGGATGGGCTAGAGATTGAAAAGAAGATTCTTTCTGGACAAGAGTATTAGTATGGCTGTTGCAGTGACCATGGACTATTAAGGAATTTAATCCATACTGTTGACTTAGCTAATCATGATCCTCTGTCAGCTATTCACTGTATGGTAAGGTATATGTAGCGTATATGTGGAGGATGGCCATGTCAGGACACTTCTGGGAACAGGCCTGGTGTTCCATTACTGGCTTTGAGTTATTGGAGCTGCTGGAGTGAAATGGTATACAGCATGCAAGTAAATTTAAAGATTAATTACTTTACTGAAATGGCTGGGGAGTACGGGAGGAAAGTGATTTTGTTGTTTTCTGCTTCTGTTGTGGCATTTTGGAAAACTGTTTCTGGATTATCCCCTCTTAGTCTTAGTTGCCCAAATGACCATTTCATGAGTGAAGGGGTGGGTTTGGTGCCTATATGCTGTGGTGGGCTCATTTAAGAAGATGTGTTTGCATGGTGGGGTGAGGTGGAGAACCTATTCCCTAGAAATTGTGACACAATGAACAATTACTTACTACAACTTAAAAAAAAAGATTCCAAACGTTCTGATTCTCTACAAGAAACGTTGTTGTGACACATCAAGATACTCTATCAAATTAAAGTTTAATACTGTCAAATTTTCATCCCTGCATTAGACCAAACAAGTTTTATTTTCAACCACAGCAATACAGTTCCAAACAAAATGCTGTCTTTTGCACAAAAAATCTCCCAATCAAAAATGTCAAAAGAAGTTAAAAAAATGTTTCAAAAATGTCTAAGAAGCCTCATTATCTTACTCAGAGGCAAGAAAATGGTTTTCCTTCTCACAAAATAAATATGAAATATTTACATCCCCATCTTTATAGGTCTTTTCCAATCTGTAATTAGGGATCCTAACAATGCAATTAGTTTGTGGCTCTTTACTGAGGATTGCATCAATTGGTAACCAATGAGCCCAGCTCTATATATGCATATTTGTATTTCATTTATGTAGCCAGCAAAATTATCCTGGATGTGACATTGTAGTATTGTCCTGGCTGTGACATTGCTAAAAACAGCCTACAAATAATCTGTAACAGGCATTCAATCTGCCTCTTGATGAATCATAGAGTTGGAAGAGACCCCAGGGGCCATCCAGTCCAACCCCCTGCCACCGTGCAGGAACCCACAGCAAAGCACTCCCAACAGATGGCCATCCAGCCTCTGCTTAAAAACCTCCAAAGAGTCTGAAGGAGTAGGGTTAATGGTTGCTACTGCTCTTGGTGTTTTAATAAACTGGTATTTGTGAATATTTAAAATATACTCATTCCAGAAAAGCAGCTATGTGAATTTATAGCAGCAAAATGGCTGCGGGCTATGACATCTTTTTTAAAATTTTGGGCTCTTTTTGACATGAACTTGCTCAAGCAAAAGCCTGTTCTATTGTACATTTGGAACGGATGGAGAGAGATGTTTGCTAGCTAACAGGCTTTAGAAGCCAATATGCCTAGAAGCCTGTCATTTTTGTTGTTGTTGGAAAAATGGAGATTGACTAGTGTCAGGAGTGTGGAATTGTTGGCCCTCCAGATGCTTTGGCCTACAACTCCCACATTCCCTTGCCATTGGCTGTGCTTGCTGGGGCTTTTAGAATTAATCTCTGAATTTAATCTCTTAGTAATTCTTTCAGTCAGTGGAGACGGGGAAGAACTGTTAGGACACAATTGTCTGACCAAGGGTTCAGCCTAGCTCTCTCCTAACTCTGCTAAGAGGGAGGGTAAATGCAGAGACACTGGTGCTGAGTGATTTGCTATCAGCTGTTTCGCACCTTCAGAACAGTATTTTGAGAATCTTGGCTTGTGCCCAGGGTTAATCTGATCAAATGTGCTGACTCTGCTG
The DNA here is from genome assembly GCA_948472985.1 of Iguana delicatissima. Lineage (NCBI taxonomy): Eukaryota > Metazoa > Chordata > Lepidosauria > Squamata > Iguanidae > Iguana > Iguana delicatissima. The sequence continues at coordinate 1,709,670 of CAOKZL010000244.1, forward strand.
GTGATAATCTTGCATTTATTACTTCTGCCTTCGCTTTGGCAAAGGCTGTTGTATCCACTCACACAGCACCGATATGAAAGACAGCCTTGTAAATAAGTCAAGAGAACATAGTGAGAGTACCCAAATTTCTACAGCTGTGCCTGCTTTTTGTGCACAGCCTATATTAGCCATCGGAAACCTGAAGGGAAATAAGAGCCGGGTTTTGTAAAGTTTCCCAGTCTGATGGACTAAAAGTGATTTGATACTTGTTTCAGAAAATAAGACAAGTGTCTACTTGTATGTCTCTATCAAGGACATAGGCTACACATAAACCAACATAACTGTATCCCACCCATCCTCTGGATCTCATGAACTACAGTTCTGTTAGAGAATTCAGAATCTCTGATGTGTCAGCACACTGTGGAAGTACAGTTCCTAGAATTTATCACAACGGGTAACCTAACTTAAAACTGGCATGGGCGTTTTAATAGAGATGAGGAACATCTAGACTGTAGAGGGTCTACATCTAGTCTGCAAGACACTTCCTTCGTGCCCTGTCCTCTCCCATGTAAGTTCAAGAAGAAGAGGATTCCTCACTGTTTGATCAGAGATAGCAAAGATATCATTTCTAGATCTCAGCTGGTGCTTCTAGGCACCAGGAGAGTCCCAGTTCAAGATTCACCCACCGTCTGGAGAGGGTAGGTAAGAGTGTTTTGAGGAAGGAGGAAGAGATGCTTTCTTGAAGTGCTAGCTAAAAGCTCTTCCTTGGAGGCAAATGTGGGGAGCAAAGCACATTCAGCCATTGCTGCAGCAGCTTGCTGAATCCTGAATCCTAACCTCAGGACTTAGCAGCTCTACAGATACAGTGTTAGCTGATCTTTCTTGCCACCGAAATATATTGCAAGCACCACATTCATGTACTACAAGTACCATGGGCCTTGTGTGAGAAATGCCCTGTGTAAGATAATATGCCTACAATACGTAATGTCTATGAAAGCGAACGTGCCTAGGTTGAAGATGTCTGTGTAATATGATAAACCTACACAATGAGTGTCTAGCTGCAACAGTTGGTTATTTTACTTAATAAATACATAAGAAGGATTCTAAAGCTGCATTTTTACTCTCTTGTAATACAAATTTCCTGAAAGTCCAAAGCTTGAGATATTTTTACTGTAACAGCTGATGTTGTACTTAGTGTGCCAGATATTGTTTGCAACATGGGGAGCTTAGGTGGCCAAAATGGTAAACCATATGGCAGTGCTACCCAAAAGTGTGGTCTATGGATCAGTACTGGTCTACAAGCCACTGGCTGCTGGTCCATGGCAAGTTTCCCAGAATGAAACAGTTGTATCCAGTGGACACAAATATAGTGCTGACATATTTGTGGGAAAACCTGCTGATCTGCCACTTCAAATAGCTTAAGAAACACAAACCTAAGGAACTCTGATATAGATTGACAGACTCAGGGCAAAGAACTATTCTACACTGAGATAAAGATGGAAGAACTACTTCACTAAAAGTATTTCAGCAGATTTGATGTAGTTCAGGATGGGTAGACTCTAGCTTATGGAGCTATAGAGCCCTGAGAGTCAAGCCAAACTTCTTCCAAAACATTATTATTCTGTCCCAAAAACAAAGGGCACAGAATTAACCAGTTAGAGGTGGATGTACATGTATGAATGCCTTGTATGAAGTCACTGGATGTGACTTAAAGGCTTTTCACCTTGCTATGAACTCTACAGAAGCAGCTGACTGGCTGGCATTGGAAACATGACATTGGGCTAGAAGCTAGTTGCTTGCTGGACACTTCATCTGATGTAGTATATTGTACTTTTTACATCTGTGGTTTTGTCTAAATTAAACATTTTAGCAAATGGGCATTTATGCTTCATTCCAGAATCTCGCTCTCTCTTTCTCTCTGTTTTTGCTCTGTGTTAAAAGATCCAAAGAGGTTTCTGCAAAATCTTATTAAAGAGATTGCTGTAAGTAGTATCTGAGATAGTTCTCATAAACAGAAGCAGGAGCAATATTGCTGTTTCTTGGTGATATATTTCAGACTTCAAGTGAAGGATCTCATGTGCAAATGCTCGACCGTGTAAGGATAATCTTGTATGTAGTCTGTGTGTACATTGCAAAGAAAGCTGGACTAGAACTGTCCTCACTGGCTATTTTTCATGTATGGAGGAAAACTGTCTCTAAACGTGGTTGGTCATGTGATCTCTTACCATCTGAAGTTGCCTAGTCCAGAAATAGGATTAATATCTCCTTATCCATTTGTGAACAGCATGCTTTGTAAAGAACATCCATCAGTAATCCATGCTTTTTGTTCTTTGTTCAGCGTTCTGATCCCCGACTGCTGTCACAGTTTTTCTATGCTGATGAACGAGTGACTCAAGTGGTAACAGAAATCAACTGCCTGGATGTCGAGACAGATCCTCAACAATATCTGGCACTACTAAATCAGTTGCACCTGAGTCAGGTAATGCATACTAGATGGATGTGCTTGCAAACCAGTGTTCAAAACCCTGAGGGGATGGTGCAATTGTAAAGTGCAGCATTGGCAGGTTGGAGCAGATTTTCTGTCTTTGTCTCTTGGGGGAACTCCATGACTGGAAGTGACACTTACTGTGGGGAGTATCACAGATTTAAAATAAGAAGTGGATAAGTGTTCTGCTTTATACTGCTATACATCCTAGACCTTAAATTCCATTTGCACACGTGTTCCAGTAGGAAAGTGATAACACCTCAGTTGATCTCACTGTACCATCAGTTTGAGTGTATTCCCAGAAGATGTGTACTGCAGTCCTTGGCTGGTACTGAGTAATTAAATAAATTTAATTTTCCATCTTCATCCTTGCCAAACTAGAAAGATATATAACTCACTGTTCTTTTAATTATTATCTCTCTCTGCTGTAAAAGTAAGCTTCTAACCTTCCATTACAAGGGGAAAAATGCAGTACAGGCCACTCTTAGAAAAAGTAGTAACTGTAATGTAGAGTTTTACTTTTGTCCCATTCCGCCTTTCCTCTCAGTTCCAAATAAAGGAACTGGCCTTGCTGCTGTGTTCTAGTTCTGGATGAGGTGTTTAATGAAGAAAGCACCAGAACTTGCCTTGCCCTTCAAGACTGTTCAGGGACTAACTAAGAGTCTCCTACTTTTGGGTATCTAGCTCATGGGTATCCCTGTAATGCCCTTGTCCTGTGGGTAATAATGTCTTTTCCCATTTTGCCAGGCCGAACTCCTGTCCATTATAGAGAGGATTATGGATGAGTGCATCCCTAGAGAACGTCATGGTCGTGACTATGTCATCAAATTCCCTGAAGATCTTCTGGTAGACAACCTGCGGAACCATATGCTGTTTGCTGCTGAGGTGAGCCAATGAGCGGGGTGAGTTTGAGACTGGGTGCTTTGTATTTTTAATCAAGTTGTGCTCAGATATGAAGAGTTGAAATGATACTGCTTCTAATGCTTGACCAACTGGTACAGTGATCTCTTCTTTTTTGTTCTTCCAGAAATCATAACCTCAGGGTTTTTGTTGTATTATTCCAACTCAACTTGAGCAGATGCTTGCTAAATCTCCAGGGAATGTTGCTTACTAATTTACTGGGATGTAATCAGGAACTGTTCCTGGAATTTACTTTCAGCAATTGGCTGAAGCACTCATCCTAGGCCTGAAATAACTGTATGATATGGTAGGAAGCTGAAGGACAGACAGTGTTTCTGAACTGTCAGTGTTATCTCCTTTCAGTGTCTGATGGCACGTACCTATATTGATGTGGATGAGGCAGATGGAGTGCGGCTGCGACCCCTAGCCAAGGATTTGCTATGCAGCTTAGAGCTGGTGCGGATGGTACTTCGGGAGCAAAGTCTGAACCAACCTGGACCTTATTCAGAGCCTATCCGCAGGGCACTGATCCGCTTTGATACGCTCTTTGCTGAGTTTGAGCTAAGGTAGGTGCTAGGCTCCTTCACTATTGATCAGTTTTTTTCTGGCTTGAGGGTTTCCCAAAGGCATCTGGGTTCCTCTTTTAGATGAGATAGGCCTTTGATCTGATCCAGCAGGATTACTGAGTTCTAATGTTGTAGTGTTCCATCCAAAGGAATGGAAACACGATAGTAAGCCGGCCAGATATCTAGTCACAGAGGTCTAAAAATTCTAAATGCTGTTCAAGTTTTCGTATAAGCAGACATGTACTAAATAGCATCCTGGCTGCAATCCATCCTAGACACATTCATCTGGGTGGTAATGGGCATCTCTGAACATGCATGCATATATCTAGCTGCAAAAAGAAAGCAGAAGTGGTGGTGGCAGTGGTGGTGGCAGATAATGTCTTGGAATCTGTATGCAAAGCAGGTACTGGCAGAGGTAGCACTGGGTTTCACAGCTTCTTTCTTTTCCAGCTACGTTTCGTCTTTAGTCTCAGTGAAGTCACCTGAGGAGATCTATAGGCAGCAGGAGATTGTGGTGCTCTTCTGTGAAACTGTGGCCAGGTGAGGGTTTGGGTAATCTCTGTGACTTGGACAAGTACAGCCTCTTCTGTGATGGGATGAAGCCTCTTGTGAAGCAAAATTGCCAGCCTTCTGGTGTGGAAATCTTGGTCCAACTTACATCCAGGATGATTAACTGCCTGGATGGTGGTGGTAGTGGGGGATGGGTTTGACGTCTGCCCTTATTTGTACTATTAATCTCTATACTTTATCTTTTTCCTTCCCTGCCCCACATAGAGCTCTGAAACTTGGTTATTTAACTCAGGATATGATTGATGGATATGAACCACAGCTGATGTTCACCATTCCTCGCCTGGCCATCATTAGGTATGTGATTTTTTTTTTTTTGGTCATTTTTACCAGTCCCTTTGTGGCTGAGTGTAGAAGCTTGGCATATATCTTTGGCAGAATAATATGGCTATGGTAACACAGTAACAGAATAACATGGTAATATAGGCAGAATGACCTAGGCATGTCATGTGGTATAAATTAGGGATGGGCCAAATGTGGCCCATGGGCCACTAGTAGCCCCTCTCACTAGTGCCAAATTTGCCCCAGCCCTTCACCATCAAAGTTTGGCAGCACTTTAGTAGCAATCTGCTCAGCAGTTTGCTTTTGCCAGAAGGCACACTGAGTGTGCACTTTGTTTTGAAGTCAAATTGTGCTCCTGAAAGTGAAACTTCTATTGAAAAGAAGGTATCCTTTTTCTTAGCCTTGTATCAAAGTCAAATGGGATGTGTGGTTCTCATCTGCCGTATTTTGTGATGCAGCAGTGGAGGCTAGGATGAAGCCCCAAAGGTTGGGTGGAGCATGCCTTCTTCCCACATTGATCCAAGTTGCCTACACTTGGGTTAAACTGAATTCTTGCTACTGCTTCGACTTTAGCTGTTTTGAGGTTGCTCATTGTATGTCGCCACAGTGCATTAATATGTATGGAAAGCCCTTCTACTGTGTGAAAGCTCCTCTCTTCAAGTGGCCATTCTTGGAAGAGGCTGATGATGGTTTACAGTTGTATAGCTGGTTTGGATTTTGAGTTTTGTGCCTCTGTAGGTCCTTGCATGAAGGAGCATCACAGACATCCAGTTATTTGCAGATGGCACTTCCGCATAATGCTTTGGCTTGCCAATTCTACTCATGATGGTGGTTTTTCAATGTACTATGCTTTTGTCTTGGCAAGATGGTGGCCATACTACTTCAGTGTAGCTTTTCTGGCAGGTTATGTACCAGGATTTCTGTATGTGACTTCTGACTCTTGAGGAGCAGGAATGTGTATGAGCTTAGGCACAGGACGCAGGCCAGAAAAAGAGAAGTTGCATCACGATTGACTAGGTAGCTATATAAAGGATGGAGCAGACTCTTAAAATTAATTGTGAATATGACTGAAGTTATTATTGATATCCCATGTTGGCCAAAAGCTTTTTATTGTTGTTGTTGTTCCATGCCTTTGAGTAGTTTCTCATTTATGGCAACCCTAATATGAACCTATTGTAGGGTTTTCTGGGGGCTGAGAATGTGTCATATGCCCAAGGTCACCCAATGGGTTTCCATGGCCAAGTAGGAAATGGAACCCTTGTCACCAGGGAGTTTGATGCTCAAACTACTGCACCATGCTGACTCTCTTTAAAGAGCTTAAGATTCCTTCTTGCTTAGGGAAACCTTGTAAAAAAGTCCAACACCCATTATTCAGAAGATGCAAGGGAAGAACAATTCTCATGAGTCTAAAGATCATCTCCATTTAAATACTTTTGCACTTGTTTTAAAAGTATGAAGTGGCCCTATCCCACTGTTTTTTCCCCCCCACTTTTACCCAGTGGTCTTCTAATCTATCCAGATGGACCTCTCAACTTGGAACGGAGGCCTGAGGAGATATCTAGAGTGTTCAGTCCCTTTTATGTCTTGCTTAGAAAAATCAGGTGAGTGACTAAAATGGACCAGGTTTTCCAGGGGACCTAGCTGGAACATCAGCGGAATAGTGGGGCTTGGCTCTTTTTCAGAAGGGGATATACTTTGTCCCAAACTACACATCCTACAAAAACACATAGGACTGACTCTCTTGCTACTTAGGTTTTTTATTTTGTTTATTAAATATATAGTTTTATTTCCTATTATACATCAGAGGCTCTTGGAGCAGCATATAGATAAGGTTGCAGATAAGGTATATCGATATTTACAGGTTGCAGTCTGAATGCCTCCATGTATTACAAAGTTTACTGTATGTAGTAGTCTAGCACATCAGAAAAAGACTCTGGCCTAGCTCTTCTTCCTAATTCTGGTAGCTTAATAAATGCACTGGGAATACCTTAAAGAAATACACTGCCTGGCTTCTTGTGGTCTGAAATGATGCAATGCTAGAAGAATTCTACTGCATGACTTTGCTGACAAGTTTTGAACAGCCCTGACTAAAATGCTTAACATGTGAAGTAATGTAGAGATTTGGTAATGGTGGCTCTTCATTACAGACATACATGCAGTTAGCAAAGAATGAAGCAGGATATTCTGAGGGCAAAGTCACAGTTCATGTGCATGTTTGGGAGAGATGCAGTTAAGGGCTGTATTGTGTTGCAAGGTAGATATACCTTCGTTTTGCACTGCACTTAAGTTCCAGTTGTAAGTGTAGTTTGAAGCTGCTCTTCCTTCAGGGTGCTGTGCAAACTGAGTTGCCCGTCCTCTTCCTTTGTTGTGTTTTCCTAGATGCCTCCTTTATGAACCTTTTCCCTTGTAGGGATTTGCTGCGAGTTCTGTCCAAGGAAGAACTCTACAAATTGGAGCAGCGTGTGCTGAATCAGAGTGCTACAGACTCACAACCCGTCAATGAAAAAGATTCTCCTGACTTCAGAAGGCTTGCAACTCCACACAGTTGCCCACCTGCCCCAAGGTGTGACCAAGAACCTTTTTTCCCTCTATCCATTCCAATGACTTACTTAATGCTCTTGACCCAATGTGCCTCTTGGTTGGCTCTCTGAATATTTGGAGCTAGTATCAAAAGATCTAAGCCCAAGGGTTCACTAGCTGGAGGGGCTTCTGTTGCATGCTGTCAAGAGAGGTTTGTGGCTTTTCGCCACTGTGAAGTACTTGAGAGCTTGATGGGAATAAAAGCAGCCTGGCAGCATTTCTGAACAGCAGCTGAACTTCTCTCAGTATCTGAGGGTTCAGTGGCTCTGTCTCTGGGAAATGATAGGGTGAATACAGCCATTTTGTCTAACCCAGAGCTGATATGAGGGTACATACACCTTCACTGTTAAGGAATGACCTTCCTTTGGCAGGTCATTAACTGGCATTAAGATATCTAGGACAGACTGTGGATTCCCCACCTTTGTCCTATGGAAGAACAAGGGGTAGAGGATAAAAGAGTAAGCCGTATGTGTGCTCTAATTGCTTGTTGTTCTCTTAACAGGCATCTTGGGCAAGAGGCTACAAGCACCCAAGTAGGAGTGATCACAGGAGTTCCACAGAGCACCCAGAGGATGGAGCTGCGAGCCCGCTACAGTAGTACAGAAGACATGATTCACACACTGTTTGTCTGCATCTCTGGTGAGTGTCCTATTTTTACCAAGGAGAATAGTTCAGGTCTCTCTTGCCCCATAGTCCATGATGTTCTTGGGATAGTGACTTGCCGGTATATGGTTTAGTTCCAAAAGGGAGCTTAAGCAGGCGCGGCATCCTTTGCAGTTCCCATAACTTGGACTAACTAGATGAGTGATCAACTGTTACTTATGACAGGAACATGTTCAGAACATATTATAGAAGTGGAGGTCCTCTTTTCATCAGCATTTTGGACATAAACAGATAATATGTCTAAGTAAAAAGGTAACCAGATAATAATTGTCCCAAAGAAACTGGAAAGTTGGTTGTGGCCGCTGACTAGAAGCAGTGGTGAGGGTGGTATAAGAGATTTGAAAGACCTCTTAGAGTGAAATAAGCTTCCACAGGGCAGAGGGCCTACATTATAGGTTAAGCAGAGCTTTAATTTAAAACAGAGCTAGCTGGATCAGTCTGTGGTACATGGTGATCTTTATATACATATAATTTTTCTATAGCATTTTCCTAACACTTTATGACACGGTACAGTTCATGTGCAGTAGTTTATGAAACCTTGCAGTCCCCTAGTAAGACAGGCCATATTGCCCCCTCCTGTCCCCCAGCTGCAGAAATGAGGCCATGGGTAAGAATGGTTTGCCTCAGGGTTTTGAACTGGGGATGTCCAGGTTCAGTTTGGCCACTACACTAGCTTTCCAGTAGCCCTAAAACTGAGTGTTTTGAGACAAAACTGGTTGTTACTGATTTAGCTTTCATTAACAGAGATTTTTATACCCCTTTACAGTCCCAACAACTGTGCCAAATAAGTAGTTTGATTGTTTATGTTGGAAAGATTTGGTGAAAATATTTTCCTAATTGGTTCAGAATGCAAATGGAAAGTATTCTTTGTTCAGTGCTCACATGCCTGACTTCTGTTTGAAGGAGGAGTGTTGTGTTTGTTGATTGAGACCTGCCATCATTTCTTGACTTTGAATTATTGTGCAGTTGATATAACTGAGCTGAACTGCTCTATTGTATGTGGGCAGGAGTGGCAGACCAGCTCCAGACCAACTTTGCAAGTGACCTGCGTGCCATTCTGAAGAGCGTGTTCAAAATTGTGACATCCCAGACAGAGGAACTGGCAGTGACTGACACTGGTCGTAAGTAAATCTCCTGAAGCTATGTGTGAGTCCATGGCCATTTTCTTTACTGTGTGCATGCAGAGAATGATGAAAAACCAATGGCTAGGAATGATAAGAACACATAATGTGGCTGTATTGAAACTGCCAGACAGTGAGACAGCTTGAGCCATGATGCTGTCATGTTCAGAGCAATCACATTTATTTTCCAACACGCTTGGCAATGTTTTGCGATTATGGAATGCTTCTCGTATAATGGGTGAGCAACTTGTGGACATCTAAATGTTTTTCGACTTAAACTCCCAAGATCTTTTACTCTTGGCTACGTTGGCTAGGGATGGTAGGAATTGTAGTCCAGCAAGATCTGGAAAGCTATGAATTATCTGTCTCTGCCCTATGAGATTCAGTTGCTATCTTTTCTTGTTGCTTTCTCTTTGTTGGTAAAAACATTCTTGTTCTGGCAAGGTTTTCACTTAAAAGTTGGGATGATGTGCTTTTGTATGCCAGTTCTTGTCTGTAGCTTTTTATATGCTGAATCTGGACTTGTATTGTTATTGGGGCTTTTTTATTATGAAGTACAGTATTTTACTGTTCTAAGACAGGCTGAATAGTGAAAATGAATTTGAAGAGAGGCTTAATAGACTTTTTGAGGAAAAAAGATGATTTATTAACTGTTTATTTTGAGAATTAGTATGAGTTAGCTAGCAGAAGTGTGTTAATTTTTAGAGAGTAGGGCAGGACTATACTATGTATATCAGTATAGCTGCTGAAAACAAGTTCAGAAATCGTTTATCTATATTTCTACTTTTTTCTGCATGTTTCTTTTTTCTGTTTAGTTTTCTGCTTTTCTGTTTCTGTGTTTTGCTTAAATTTTTTATTGTGTGTAGGAAAAATCTTAATAAATTTGAATTAATTTGAAGAGAGGGATATAAATCTTTGAGTGGTTGCATAAATTTCTCACACTTGAATACTTATTTAAGTTTTTATACCCTTCCTTTCTGTGATGAAAATCTGATTGAAGGTGGCTGACAAATATATATATATCCACCATACAATTTAAAAATTATCTGAACACAGTAAACTAATCCAGAAGAAAAACAGTTTTATAAAAGCATATCGACAACAGCAAACTCAAAACATCATCAGGATCTCTAATTTAAAATACCTTTCTGAATAAAACAGACTGAGTTTTTTTGAAACTGGCAAAGAGGATGCCAGACTAAATTCTCTTGGGAGACTACTATTCCATAATTATGGCATCACAAAATAAAATGTGCCAAGATGGGGTCACAGTGTTTTGAAGAACCACCATCATGACTGGAATTTTGTATGTCTATTGGCAAAGACAACTTAAATTTTGACCAGTTTCACAGTGGAGGAGGTGATTCCTAAGAAACACTAGTGCTGGGCTCTTTATCGTTTCAAAATCCAGTGCCCCTGGTGAAGTTACGGGGCAGGATTGGCTTGGTATGACATTACCTGCCACCCATGCTACTTCATGGAGATTTATCTCTGTGGAGTAAGAATGGCCTATATGGGGGTGGCTCAAGCTTAATGCTTTAATGCTTAATGCTTTTCTCCATTTTCTCCACTTGATGCTTTTCTCCACTTTCTTTTTAATGCTTAATGCTTTTCTCCACTGGTTTCATGTTGACACAACACACTAGTCCCTAGAAGATAGTTTCAGAATTATAGGGTCATTCCAGACCAGGTTTTTATTGTGCAATTACCCTGCTTCATTTACAGAATTTTATGGGGGACTAGACAATGACATCTTCCATTGCTAACCCTCTTCTGTTTTCTTCTGCTTCTTCCATCTGTTTCTTAAAACACACAGTCACACACACAAATCTGTAAAGAAGAAAGGATGGAATAGTTTTTTAACATCTTTTTAATTGTCTACTGCTCTGTTTTCAGGATGTCTAAGCCAAAGTATCATTAAGATTTTTGCTATTGAAAGCATAACTGGGGATTGTAATTGAATTTTGCCTAACTCAGTTTCTTTCCTGGTGCCTTGTGGATGTGCCTTAGCAGGCATACTAACAACAGAGAACATTGGAAAAAACTCTCTCTGTGGACCATGTGACTGATGCTTAGTGATTCCTGTGGGTGGCTTCCCTTCTTCCAAGAAGTTTTACTTCTGTCCATCTGATGCTTCAGGGCAGGGGGAAGGCAAAGTCTAACCCCCCCCGGACTGTTTTTGTGGCCTTCAGGATTCTTCTGCACTGCCCTTTTTCTGGCAAAATAATGAACTGCCGCCCTGGAAGCCTCCAGGATGGCAATTCACTTTTTAAGCACATTGCAGAGCACTCCTCCTTCCTACTGTACCTTTGAACAATTTTTTTTTTAAAAAACCCTGTTTTTTAAAGCCAGATGTAGATTTCTGGCCATTGTTAGATTTGTTCCTCCATCCACATTTTTTTGGCATTTTCTGATAGTGGTCCTCTCAGAGGGCCCCAGGAGCAGAAAATTCCCCACCATCCCATACCCACCAAAGTCCCTCTCTTTATTTTCAGGCCAAACCACACACTTTAAACACAATGGTGACCATCCTGTTAGAAACATATGCAAATGTAAGTTGCACTACATATGTGGAGTGATTTTTTTGGACAATACACAAGTTGTATCAACTGATAGCGATATAAGGTGAATGGAGCATACAGGGCTGTTGCACATGCATTAAAGTTCATAGAGCAGCATGTAAAGGCACTGCCTCTACACATTGCCTTTGTGCATTGCAATTGCACAATGGATTGTTAGCCATGCACATTGACCATTGATCCATCTGTACTGTGATACATTGGTGTTCAGTATATTCCTTTCTTTAAAAAAGACTATGAAATTCATGCGGTTGCTATAAGTCAACAGGCAACTTGATGGTATACTTGCGTGCGTGCGTGCATGCATGTATGCGTACATGCAGCGGTGTTGTTCAACTTAATTCCACTGACAAATAGTGACACTACACTAAATTAAATGTAGGATCTCGGCCAATGTTTTGATATTTTTTACTTCTAAAGCAGCCACTCTCTGACTATAATAAAGATCAGCACTAAGGGAAAACTAAATGTTTCCTCCACCTTTCTTGACTTCCCCATGTAAGTCTTTGTAATGGGAGTAGCAGCAGGTTCAGAAGTAGATTCTGAGGTGGTTATGCAATTTGCATCTGGGTTTTGGTATATTACCTTGGTGTAGGCATATTTTTGTGGAGTGATAGCAACCTTCATGCTAATAGCTCTTTTTTTTTTCCATTTTCAGAGAGAGAAATATGTGTGGCACCAACAGACTCCCGAACAGCAGACTGTGCTCTCTGTTCCAGTAGCAGAGAAGGCAATGGAAGAGAAGGTGAGAACACAGAGTGGGAAATGAATCATTTGCAGTCCTCAGTTTGGGCACTACAGTTGTCCCAGGGGAAACTGCTTGACCCAGTCAGCCATTCTCTCTGCCTGTCCTTCACGAAGAGTTCACAGCATGCTCAAATACAATTTAGTCTGAGCCTGGGACAGCAGTTTGTGTTGACAATTGGAATTTTGGTCTTCCATGTGGAGCAAACTGGAGAACCTGTCCAGAGTCCAGTTCTTGCTTTATAATGGGTTTTTCCTCATTTGAGACACTGTTTTGTCTGAATTTTGTTCAATCCTGAAACTTTGTACTTTGCAGATAAACTTTAATGTAGACTTCCTTATAAATTTCCTCCCTGCAACTCACTACCTTTCTACTTTGCCATTTGATGAACCTCCTTTTCTGACTGAAGGGAATTTTGGGAAGGGGGACACAAAATCTAGCAGCACATTTAAGATTAAACAATTTATTTTAGCATGAGCTTTCTTGGATTTTAGTTGACTTCCCCAGATGTGCTGAGGAGGTAGATTGAAATTCACAGCAGCTCATGGTAAAATAAATCAATATTAAAGATGTTGCTAGGTTCCTTCTCTCATCCTTTCCGTTTTATGCTGCAAAAGAGTGATACAGCTCTGTCTTTGACTGTTATCAGCTATTTATGAATATCGTAGTCAGGGGGCCTATGCAGTTACACGTTTTCTTAATACTTTTTAACTGGGGTGTTTTTTGTGGTTCTGGTTAACTTCAGATGCACAGCCAGGTTACCATCTGCCCTTCTGCTTCTTTTCAGATGCTTTGGGACCACCAGATTGGGTGCCAGACAGCACTTGCAGCCATTGCATGGCTTGCCACCTGCCTTTCACCTTTCTTCGTCGACGTCACCACTGCCGGAGTTGTGGAAAGGTACAGAAAGCTATGTAGGGACCTGCAAAGGCCTTTTTAGTGGGGGAACCAGAGACAGCACAATAGCTGGACAGACAGTGCTTGCCTCTGTTTTAATTATAGAGAAGGATGGGCAACTATGGTGCAGCCTAAAATTGCTCCATGGCAAGCCACAAGAAAATGAACCACAAATCAGGCTTGTCTGTGACTAGAGATGTATTTTAACATTTTGTCAGCATTCTTTTGGCTGCAAATCAGTGGAAACAAGGGAATTTTAGTATTTAGCATGGGAACACTGCTCTAGGTGGCATTTTGGGCACTCTGGCAATTTTTTCCCCCAGAAACAAACCACAGCCTTTTAGGTCTGCAAAAGAAGAGACAGGGGTGACATGTAGCCCACATTTTCTCCACCCCTTGACATATAAGGAATTTGTTCTTGAAGCAATAGATGGCGTAGTTTATTTTCTAGGCAACGCTTTCTTAAACTACATGGCTGTGCCCGGATGGAACTCTGGAAATGTAGCATCCCCACGTACAGCAAGATGGGAGAAGCAGCTGTCATGGCTGAGCTAATAGGCTGTACAGTGGAGGGAAAGGAACATACCTGATATTGGATGTAAAGAAGGGACTAAAATGAGTCTTAGTAATTTCATGCTGGGATCTGTACTGGGTTACATTTGACTGAGCCTTGGTCCAGAGACCACACTCTTTTTGTGTGTGAAGCAAGGCTTGCAACACCAGGTAGCCCTCTTGACCTATTATTGATGCACGATTTTATTTTTCTCCAGATTTTTTGCTCTCGCTGCTCATCACACTTGGCACCTCTGCCCCACTTCAGGCAACCAAAGCCAGTTCGCGTGTGTACACACTGCTACACCACCCACTTGCCTTCTAGCAGCAAAAATGAGAATTGTTCATGAGCATCGGCTTCGGCACTGGATCTTCATCAAAACACCATGTGTGCCTGAGAAAACTCCAACCAATACCCGAAGATGGCTGCTGCCTGAACCACCTACACAGGATTGTGGGAGCAATCACACTTCACTAGAAATCCTCATAGGAGCTCTTCACAACACTATTGATGGGCAGGACAGGGGTTGGGATGGAAGAGGGAAATCCAGGATTTAATCTATTCTGTTTAATGCAAAGATCACTTGGGGCTAATTTTGGCTTAAACTAAAACTAACCACAGAAAATGTTTGGGCAAACTCTTCTACATACTAATAAAAGCTTTTCCCATCATCCATTATTCTTCCCCATAGTGGAGAGAACTCTGGCCCATTTAGAGATTGCTGGTTGCTGGCTGCCTGGCTTCTGGTGGAGATTAAAGATCGTCTTCTGGCCTACAGATTCATTTTTGAGAAACCTGTGAGGCTGCATTACCAGATTTGAGTGTAAATGCAGTAAGGGTGCCTTTGGCTAGAACTGAAAGGATTGCCCAGAAACAAAGAGCCTTAGGAAGGATAGCCATGGCTACTTCCCTACCAGCTTATGATACAGCTAAGAACTGTAACAGTCTTCATATGCAGTGTGCTTTCTGTAGAACTCTCCCACTACACTATAGTGTGGAAGATGCTTTGGAAATGTCTGTGGGAGCCTTACAGCTACTTCTTCTTCAAACTTGTCTGAACTGGTTATTTTCCTGAATACTTGAATAAATGCTATTACTGTAGCTGACCTGTCTTCTCTGGGTTCACAATAATTGCTCTTGTTGGATTGTAACACTGGATGTTCATAGACAGAATCTGCTCTGAACATTTCTCCAGGAAGACTCTAAAACTTGCTACTTTTCTGCTTCTTCTATATTCCCTAAGTGACTCTGGGTGTGGTTTGATTGGCTGCAGTGCCTGTCTTAAATCTAACATGAACAGTGGATTTCACTGAGAAAGTGTGTCAGTACTAATTTGTTCATTTTGTGACTGCTTCTAAACTGACACAGAGGTATACGCTTTCAGCACAAAGGTGCTAAGACTTGTGTTATGTCTTAGTGTCAAGGAAGCACCAGATTTTTCATTCCAGAGCCGATACTACACCTACTGGATAAACAATGAGTTTAGGTTATTTATCAGTGTGGTGGGCCCACTGCTGCTGAATTGGCAATTGTTGCTTGTAGTAGTAACCGTTGAGATACTGTGACACAGGAAGGTGGCAGTGTTCTGCAGAGATGCTCTGTAACTTTATCAGCAATCACAGAAATGGAATGAAAGGGCTACAGGTTGCATGATTTAGTGTGACAGGTGCTATAGAGGTTTTCATTCTGATGGTTTGAAAAGAGGAGCCAAAGAGTATACTCTAGCAGTTCAGTGCTTGTTTCTTTGACAGATAGTGATGTCAAATACCAACCCAGGCCCCAAACATGAATGAGCATGTTTTGAGTGGGTGTAGGATTAGAGAAAAAGAGCAGGGGCAGGGATAAAACTGTCTCTTGGGCAGCAAATACTGAGCTAATATGAAAGGTTGATGGGTTGCACCAAAACAGACACCGATGGTTGAAAGACTCTCAGATGGAGACAAGGAGGGCCAGAAGGCAGTACCAGTACTTGGGAGTGGTTCCACCCTGGATTTGAGTAAGGCTTTCCCACTGCCCCCAGCCCCACTGTGAAGAGACTACTTTCTGTGGAGGCAGTAGCAGTGGAGTCTGTTTCATACCTGTCAATACCCAGTGCCAGTGCAGACAAGACTTTCCCACCACAGTCTCCCCTCTACCTCAGAACCACAGTGGTAGAAATATTAAGCACAGGCCCAGCGATGTAGACTTGAATCCACTGACTCGGACTCAAGTCAGACTTAAGTTGCTTCAGTATCTCAGCTCAGATTTGACTCAGCAATAAACGATTCACTGACTTAACTCGACTTGAGACTTGTATACAGTATTTTTAATGACTGACTTGCTGCCCTTGGTTCAGTAACATAACATATTCATGCAGAAACCTTATGACTTTGAACAACACTTCCATCTCTTTTTGCCTACTGGTCACATGACGATCTGTCTCGAGCCCAAAGTGTGGGCGCATTTCTCAGAGGGGAACAGCAAATAGGTTAGGCAAAGGGTTTGAGGCGGCTTGGGGTCTGCTCAGCAGCCTGTCCCTGCTGCATATTGGAGGAGCCTACTAAAACTTTTCCTAAGAGCAGAAGACAAGACTCCCTCCCAGAATGCAGGGTGCATTCTCAGAGGCGAACAGCACATATGTTAGGCAACAGGCTTGAGGAGGAAGAATCCTTCTTTCTAAAGCTTTTGAAGCTTCAGTAATGGGGAGTAAGAAGGATCCTATTCCCCACTTCTGAAAAATCCTCCAGCTTTGGAAATGGGAAGTAAGAAGGATCCTGTTCTTTACTTCTGAAGTGGCAGATGGCAAAATAACAAATGTGGAGAGCTGACTCTGCTTAAATTGTTAAAACTGACTTTATTCGACTCGGTCCAGATACTCTGGGATATAGGCTGGGGTAAAAGGTTGGCTCCCAGACTTGAGACTTGACTTGAAACTGTCTTCAAGGTCTTGAGACTTGACTTGAGGCTTGAAGGTAAAGATTTGAGACTTGGAGTAAAAGACTTAAACACATCACTGCACAGGGCCACAGGAGAGCACTTTCCAAGGCCATTACAATTTAAAAGGCCCACAATATGTGGGACCATGAGATAGCAGCCTATATTCTATCCCTGTTCACTAACTGCCAGGCATGGTATTGGCATTAGACAACCAGTCTTTCTGTTGGAGTCTGTTGGGTTCAGCTGCCTGATACATTCTGCAAAATGTATTCATATACCAACTTTCATTTGATTGTGGAAGCTAAGCAGGATCAGGTCTACTTAGCATTTAAATGGGAGATCACCAGGGATATCCAAGTAGGAGGCTACAAAAGAATCCAGCCTCAAATGTTGAGCAAATGTTGGCATGCCATGGCTGCCAGGTACAGCTGCCACTACTAGATTAGAAGAACCAATAGTCTGACACAATAGAAGGCAGCTTCTTGTGATCCTACAAGATGTCATCACTACCACTTTCACTTTAAGCAGAGCAGTGGCGTCTTCTGTCTTATAGGTAGCCAAGAAGAAAGCGTGGGCTGGAAGAGCAAAGACATGGTCCTTATTCAGGCTGGGGTTGAGGGAATGGTGGCAGGAAGACAGAAGGAGATAAGAGTTTGTGCAAGCATTAAAAGCATTGACTGTATTGCACATCACGAGGGGCACTGTTCTAATTTTGTACAGTATTTTACTTCTGCAGCTGCAACACCTGGGTGAGGCGGCAGGCTGTGTTGGTGAGACAGTAGAAAAAGCGACCCACATCACATAAGACAGAACACTGACATACAATGGTTGATCTTTTTTTTCAAAAGGATGATGAATGTGAAACCTGTATTTGAAGAAGGATTAGCATCAGCCAAATGCCTAAGAGTTTCCCTAAAAGGAATGTCTACCCCACAATAAGTTATTTAGAAAAAGCAAGACACACCTATGGCAGAAGGCAGTGAGACACAGAGTAAGAAGCCATGTGTTCCAGTGCAGGACACAACACAAGATGAAATTAATAATCATGAGATGAATGCAATTATAAAGTAACCTAGAAAAGAATAATTTAATGAAGAAATATATTATACCAGTACTGAGTAAAATGTTAAAAACAGAACAGAACTAAAATAGATTAGGAATCAAAGAACTTTTTTTCAAATTCCTAGTGGAAGAGACAGGTTATAGGTGACTCCTGCCTTTGAGAGACCAAGAGGAAGGGATGGTGTGCCAGCAAAACTCTAGCATAAGGGAAAACACAAGATGTGAAGTTTGGACAAGGTATAACCTATTGAAATTCATTAAAATTAAATTTTAAAAAGGAATTTCGGGGGCAAAGTTGGAGAAAAGAACAAGCAGCCAATGCTGTTCTCTGAGAGCTGGTGAAATACTCTTCCTGACTGGACCAACTCTTACTAATAAGGTGGTTAAAAAGTACGGTAAAAGGGATGTGCACAGAAATCATTAATGTCAATGTCCACACAATAGGACAATCTTATAAACCCATGTTCAGCCATTTAACCTCTACCATTTCCTATGAGGCTGCTGTATCTTTATTGTTTTCATTCTGGGTTTCGTATTCTGCAGGAATCACAAGAGTCTTAAATTGGAAGGGACCACAAGGGCCATCCAGTCCAATCACCTGACATACAGGAATACACTGCAGTAGGCAGGAAGCTCTGTTTCTTTGTTCAATAGATTAGCACTCTCATATCGATGTTGTATTTTAACCTTTGTTGTACCACACCTGCAGCTTTGAGAAGAGGCAGATAACAAAATAATTTATTGTTGTTGTTGTTGTAAGTGGCCCTTGCAATGGTGGTGGGGGGATGCCTAGTCAAGGTCACGCTGATTAATGACAGGAGCATGTTCTACCCCCATCTCCCCTTTGCAATCTTGCCATGTGCCCACACGGAGCAAAGGCACTCGTCTTTATTGTTCATGATGTCCAAGAATGAACTAGTTGCTGCAAAAAGGAAAAAAGGGACGGAGGAAAAAAAGAAATCTAGAAGAACCTTTCAAGACTAAATGATGCATATTTTAAGCACGAGTTTTCACGGATATCAATCAGTAAATATTCAGTAGAGTTAAAAAGCAATGTCCCTGTTTTTTGTTCCAGGAAAGTTCCTCGAACCTCAAGGCTGCAGAAATACTGGCCGTTTCCGCACTAGACGGTTACAGTGCTATTAGTCGACTTTCAACATCCTGCGGAATCCTGGGATCTCCCTAAACTGCAAACCCCAGCATCCATAGGATGTTGAAAGTGGAATGATAGCACTATAACAGCCTAGTGCGGAAATGGCCACAGTCTCCAATTCAAATTTGAAGCTTCGTTTTTTTTTCCCGCCCGAATTTTGTGTTGAAAGTCTACTGACGTAGTAACGCCTGTTCACGTTTTTCAGCCAATAAGAGCGTCGGTTTCCCTGACCACGCCCCGCGCAGGGTGAGATTCAAAACAATACAGCGGAGCGCGCTGAAGAAAAGCGGGGGCGCGGGGAGCCCCCCCCAAAAAAGGAAACCCCAAGGGAAAATACCCGCTCCCGTTGCCTGGGTGCTTCCGCTCTTCGCCGAATTCGGAGCGGACCCAGAACGCCTGTCCCGGCCGCGGCATGGGTTCGAAGGGGGCGGGAACAGAACGCAAGAGCCTTCGAAGGGGGCGGGGTCAGGCCCGGGTTGGCTGCCGACAGCGGCGGTGGGTCGGTTGCAGTGGCGTCGTAACAAAGTCCGTGGTCGGCGCGGGCCTCCCGTGCTCGTTGTCATGGAGCTCATCGCCAGCAACATTCAGGTGCTGCTGCAGGCGGCGGAGTACCTGGAGCGCAGGGAGAGAGGTAGCGGTGCGGCCCGGGACGCGAGCGGGGCCGGGGCGGTGGGGGGAGGCAGGGCCGGCCTTTGCGGAGTAGCCCGGCGGTGGGCGTGCGGCGCCTCCCCAGTCGGCTGCGCCTGAGCTGGGGATCCTCGGCGGGGGGCGAGGGGCGGGGGGAGGTGAAGTGGGTTCCTTGCTGAGAACGGGGGTGAGGGTGGGGGTTAAAGGAGAGGTGGCGATCCCGTTCGGCCGACGCTGTTGGTGATTTTCTTCTTAGAAGCGGAACATGGCTATGCTTCTCTTTCGCCTTACCGTGTGCCAGGCGCGTTACAGTCACGGAGGAGGCCGAAGCCTCGGAAGGCCGTAAAAAGCCTCAGGTGAGAGGCCGTCCACCGATTTAGGGGCTCCACCTCCCCCAACCCTGGATTCTGCATTGATCGCGAAGGATAAGATTTGTTTAGTCAGAGGAAAGGCTTAATTTTGCTCGAAAACACCTGCTTCTCCATGTTAGAGTTAGTAGTTGTGATGCCTTGCCACAGTGAGGTGAGTCGGTGGCAGTCCCATAGGGCAGTGGTTCTCAACCTGTGGGTCCCCAGATGTTTGTGTACTTCAGCTCCCAGAAGCCCCAGCCACTATGGCCAATGCTCAGGGCTTCTGGGAGTTGAAGTCCACAAACATCTGGGGACCCACAGGTTGAGAACCACCGCCATAGGGGAAAGCTGAAATGAGGGCGGAGGTGATTATCAAACCCCTCCTCTGTTAGGAAAATGGAGAAGATCAAGAGAAGTAGGGAGGGGAGTAAAAATTCAAGGAGCAGCACTTCTGTGCAGGCAAAGGCCTTTGAAGAAATACATCTTGGCTGTGACCCAAGGCCAGCAGTGGAGTTATTCTACATTTTCGCTCAGGATCAGGTTTGGCTCTGTAGTTTATGAAAATGAGAACATCTTTCCGCTGTGATTTGCCCTGTTCTGGCACTAGTCTGGAACTCAGTGTTTAGTATTTTTCTCTCCATTTTCTTAGGAAGAATGGCTTGCATTTCAGCATGTAGACCCTGAGATGTGTGCAGAGCCAGTGTTGTAGTGGTTTGAGTGATGGGCTAAGACTCTGGAAGAGCAGGGTTCATATCCCCCTTCACTCATGGAAACCTACCTTAGGCAAGTCACACTCTCTCAGCCTCAGAATAAAGTAAGGGCATCTCTCCTCTGAATAAACCTTGCCAAGAAAACACAATAGAATTGCCTTAGGTTCACCATAAGTAGGAAATGACTTCAGCGCACACAACAACAGCATATAATACTGAGTAGGTAAAGAATCCCTGACTGCAGGAAGCAGCAGCCTAGAACTGATACTTGTAAAGTCTCCTGTGAGATGTGCAAGGTTTGAAGATCTGAATCCCTTACCTCTGAGGTTAGCAGTGACAAATATTGCTGATACCAAACTTGTTTTGTCTCTGTCACACGGGAAGACACACAGATCTTTGCCCTTTACCAAGTTCACTCTTTGATTTCTCTAATGTAGGAGTCGGCAACTGTGACTAGTCTGCCTCTGGGACTCTTTAGGGCTACACGCACTGCCAAAAACACTATCCCATCCCCAAAGTGGAAATGTGTGGAAGTCTGCTGATGATTTTGAAAAACAGCCTTTAAAAAAAAAGTTAAATATAGTAGGGGACACCTATGACCTCTTGAAAAGCTGAATTGCTGGGTCCTGTAGACTTCCAGGAGAGGCTATTCCCCTTTTTTTAGCCAGATATAGGGTGGACTGAGGACATCTACAGAAGAGATGGAGGCTGCAGAAGCAGCTTTGGGGTTGCCTGTGGCCACAGGGCCCATCAGGATTTCAGATGGAGTCTGTCCTAATCCTAACTGGCAATACTAGGACTTTCTGCATGAAACTGCATGTTCTGCTAGTGAATTCCAGCTGTTTCGCTGCTTTCTTGCTGCAGAAATGTATGCTGTGTCCCTGGGAACTAGTCACAGCAGGAGTAGGGGACATGTGCTCCTTCAGATGCTGGTAAACTCCAGCTCCTATTCCCACTGACCATGCAAGTGGGACTGATGGGAGCTGAACTCCAACGTCTAGAGTGTCACGGGTCCACCACTCCAGTGTACTCCAGGAGGCAGTGTCATGTGGATATTTTATCTGTGATATCTGATTGGTTCTCTCAAGGGGCTGTCTAGTTCAGCATTATTTCAGGCAAATGGCCAGTGAGCTTTGGATGTTTGTTGCATGGGTATGTGAATCTCAATGCAGAAAGGATTGCTATAGTAGTCCAGTTCTAATTACTGAGCTTCTCCACAAAGTTCTTCCTGTTCGTATCGCCACTCATATAAGTACAAGAAGAGATTTTGCTGAGATTGGCTGTGAGCTTGGTCTGTCTCTGTTTCACTGAACAGCATCAATGGGTGTGACAACCACATTCTGGAAATCTGCATGTGGTCCATCTGTCTTATTTTATTTTGTGTTTGCTTTCAGATCTGTACACAATGAGCTGGAGAAGCACAGGTAAACTTATACAGGAGGTTTATAAGGAAGGAGATGTCATTTCTTGTTCATTTCTCCTGCTGCAGAGGGTTTAGTAGCTAAAGGGGGAAACTAATAGCACTGAATGTGCTTTCTAAGGCATGGGGTGATATTCATGAAATGGTAAAAGAAGCTGAATAGAGGATGGGAGTCATGTGACCCTCCAGAGGTTGTTAGAATGCATTTACCAGCATTCTTCACCACTGACTATGCTGGGTGGGGCTGTTGGGAATTGCAGTCTGACAATATCTGATGGGCTATGTGAATTACACCTTTGCACTTGATTAATAGCTTTACAATGCTGTCTTGAATGTTTCTACTCACAAGCATTCACCATTTTGTACAGTGGGTCTTACTCTCAGCCAGCTATATAGGATTATAACCTCGGATATCTTGTTTTACCTTAACGTACCATGGAAGAAGTGCTCATGTCAAGGTTCATGTCAATAGGGAGAAATATATAGGAAAAGATATGTAAAATGACAAGAGACTACTTTCATTTGGCCATCAAAAGATGATAAAATAGCCCACAGGAGGACAAATAAACCCTGGTAGAATACCTTATAGTCACCTGCCTCAGCTAAAGCTCTATTCCATGTGAAAGATCAAAGATGACTACTTGTTCCTCCAGGCCCTGTATCGATATAACCCTAAATTAACATCATATAATTATCAACTGCTACATATATTGTGCTTAGGCAAAAGAAAAAAAATCTTTTTGAACTGGTTTGATTGCCCAGCAGAATCTCCATCATGACTGAAGTTCATCAGTTGATGTTCAGTTTTGACAGTAATTTTAGAGCCAAAGCAGATAAGTATGTCCCTGAAAACCGGGTTTTTTTAATTTGGGGCCCCAAAACCCTTTTTCCCCGGCCCCCGGGGGGGAAACCCCCCAAAAAAAAAACCCCTTTTTTTTTTTTTTTAAAGGGGGGGGAAAAAAAGGCCCAAAGGGGGTTTTTTAAAATTTTCCCCGTTTTTCCCCGGGGGGGAGGTTAAAAAAAAAATTTTTTTTTAAAGGGGGGGAAAAATTTTAAAAAAAGGAAAAAAAAAAAGGGGGGGGGCCCCGGGGAAAAAAACCCCCCCCCCCAAAAAAGGGGGGGGGCCCCCCCAAAAAAGGGTTTTTAAAAAAACTTTTAAAATTTTTTTTGGGTTTTTTCCCCCCCCTTTTTTTTTGGGGGGGGGGAAAAAAATTTTTTTTTTTCCTTTTTTTTTAAAAAAAAAATGGTTATTTTTTTTTTTAAAAAAAAAAAAGGTTAAGGTTTTTAAAACCCCCCCCCCCAAAAAAAACCCCCTTTTCCCCCCTTTTTTTGGGGCCCCAAAAAAATTAAAAAAAAAAAACCTTTTGGGGGGGTTTTCCCTTTTTTAAAAAAACCCAAAAAAAAAATTTTAAAATTTTTTAAAAAAAAAATTTTTTTTTTGGTTTCCCAAAAAATTTTTTAAAAAATTTTTTTTTTTTTTAAATTTTTTTTTTAAAAAAAAAAACCCCCTTTTTTAAAAAAATTTGGAAAAAACCCCCCCCTTTTTTTCCCAAAAAGGGGGGCCCCCTGGCCTTTTTTTTTTCCCCTTTTTTTTTTTTTTTTTTTTTTTTTAATTTTTTTTTAAAGGGCCCCCCCCGTTTTAAATTTTTTTAATTTTGGGGGGGAAAAATTTTTAAAAGGGGGGGTTTTTTTTTTCCCTTTTTGTTTCCCAAATTTTAAAAAAAATTTTTTGGGGGCCCCCCAAAAAAAATTTTTGGAAAAAAAAACCCCCTGGAACCCCCTTTCCCAAATTTTAAAAAATTTTGGGGGAAAAAAATTTCCCCCTTAACCCCCCCAAAAAAAAAACCCCCCTTAAAAAAAGGGGTTTTTAAAATTTTTTTAAACCCTTTTTTTTTTTCCCCCCTTTTAAAAAAAAATTTTTGTTTAAAGGGGGGTTTTTTTTTTTTTTAAAAAAAAAAAAAAATTTTTTTTTTGGGGGTTCCCCAAAAGGAAATTTTTTTTTTTTTTTTTCCCCTTTTCCCTTTTTTAAAAAATTTTTTTTAAAGGAAAAAGGCCCCCCCCCCTGCAATGTAAAATACTGCTGTTCAGCTTTCCATCCTACCCCATAAATACTCTGTATCCTCTCACTGGCCTGTGTCTGTGTATTTGTTTCTTCTTTGTTTTTTAATTTTTTTAATTTTTTTTAATTTTTTTATTTTTTGAGGTGGGAGTTGACACACTTGTGCCCACTTCCAGCTACATTATCATCTTTGATTCTTCATTGATTCCAATAGTCTGGTTTCAGTTCTGTGTCAGAAGGACATTTAAAGTTGACTTTTCAGTATGACCCAGGAAGTGACCAATCCAGATATTTTGGGTGCAGATCACCAACACAGAAAGGCTTGAAATGGAAAGAGGGGAGAAATTCGGGAGATCTGTGACTGACTCCTTCCCTTTTTAATTGTTTATAAAGGGAAAAAGGTAGCCCAGGGGGGTTAACATACCATCATTACCGCCATTTTAATTATCAAAGTCTCCTCTCCTTACCCACTATGAAGATCCAGTTACGAATCTTGTGATATCTCTATGCATTTAACCCTATCTTTAACTCCGTCATTTACAAAGGACCACTCAAATCCTGTCTAGAACAGGTTTAACTAAAGGCTGATGGACAAAGTGGGTATGGAGAAAGCTATTGAATGTCTTGTTGGTAGTATCTGGGACTCAGCCATTCTATTGATGTTATTCTATTTTTTTCCCTTTTTTTTGTATTTTTTTTCCTGTGACATTACCCATCCATCTGAAAGAATTTTTTTTTGGTTGACTGGATGGGCCCCCCCCCCCAAATTTGTAGGCAGACTGTAACATTTGGTTCTGCTGCCACAACTGGGAACAAACAGCGGCCCCCAAAATAGCAAAGATGTTCTTCTCTTGGGGGGGTTTGGACTTTTCCAACTCCTTACTGGAAATGGTCCAGTGCTGCTTTCTTCATCAAGATACATTGTGTTCTCTCTCCTCAATCCTGGTCAGGAGAGCCCAGCTGCGACACTGTTTAGAGCAGTTGAAACAGCAAGTTCCCATGAACGCAGAGCAGTCTCGTTACACAACCCTTAATCTTCTCCACCAACCCAGATTGCACATTAAGGTAAGTGACACACTTATTCCTTATTGGAAGCTGCAAGATTAGCATGAACTAAATGGTACCTGTCTTGTTTTTTCTCATTGCCAGGACTCCATAATAATAGACCTTGCGTATTTTAGCTATATGATTCTTTGTCCTTCATATCTGACATTTTGGGCATGGAAGATGTGTGTAGAGGTGGGAATTGATCAAAAACCATCAGCCTCCAGTGAAAGCATCACACCATAGGAGTTTGGCTAAAGACAGTTTAAGTACAAAATCACTCAGACTCACATCTGACATCACACAACTTTACCTTATTTTCTAAGGGATGTATGTTTGCTGCCATAGGGGGGGGGAAAATTGGGGTCCTGCAGGTTTTTTTGGGTTTTTCCTGCAACGCTGAATTCCCAGAAGCCCCCTGTAATTCAGAATCATGTTCGCAACACTGGGCAGCTTGGTGCTTCTGGGTGTGCTTACAAGCAGAGCATCAAGGTCCTCCTGGATGATTCTAGTGTATAATTTTGACTCCAAAAATATGCACACAAAGCAAACAAGGTCTACAAGGAGCCAAAGCATTTCCTATACTTACTGAACATTGTTCTATCCTTCTTCCACTTTTCCCGAAACTGGAAAAAAGGGGAAAGTGGGACAAGTGTGTCACTCCCCCAAAAAAAAAAAAAAATTAAAAAAAATTAAAAAAATTAAAAAAAAAAGAAAAAAAACAAATACACAAAAAAATAGGGCCAGTGAGAGGATACAGAGTATTTATGGGGTAGGATAAAAAAACCCCAAAAAACATTGCATATTTTTTTTTCGGGGAAAACCCACCCGGTTTTGGCTTAAATTTTTGTAAAAACCAACATCAACTGGTTTTTTTCCAAAATTTTGTGGAATAAAACCATTTTAAAAATTTTTTTTCTTTTGCCTAAATAATATATGTACAGTTGATAATTATATGATTTTAAATTTTTAGGGTTATTTTTCAATAGGGGGCCCTGAAAAGGAACAAGTATCTTCTTTAATTTTTCACATGGAATAGGTTTTTTACTGGGGCAGGTGACTATAAGGATTCTACCAGGGTTTTTTGTTCCTGGGGGTTTATTTTATTTTCTTTTACCCCCAAAAATTAAAGAGCTCTTGTCATTTTACATATCTTTTCCTATAATTTCCCCCTTATTACATAAACCTTTTGACATAACTTCTTCCAGGGAATTTTTAAGGTAAAACAAGATATCCAGGTTATAATCCTATATAGTGGCTGAGAGTAAGACCCATTAAAAAATGGTAATGCTTGTAAATAGAAACTTTCAAGACAGCATTGTAAGCCATCAATCAAGTGCAAAGGTGTAATTCACATAGCCCATCAGATTTGTCAGACTGAAATTCCCCAAACAGCCCCCCCCAATAGTCAGTGGCTAAGAATGGGGAATGATTTAACAACCCCCTGGAGGGTCACAGGGCCCCCCACCCTTATTTATTTCTTTTAAATTTCATGAATTCCCCCGGCCTTAGAAAGCACATTCAGGGGAGGGGGCCCCCCCCCTTTTACCCTACTAAACCCCTTGAAGAAAATGAACAAAAAATTTAATTTTCCTTATTTTTTCCATTTTTTACCTGTGCTTCTCCAGCTCATTGTGAAAGAACCAAAGAAAACACAAAATAAAAAAAAGACAATGGACCACATGCAGTTTTCCCAAAGAATGGGGTTTGTCACACCCATTGATGCTGTTCAGTGAAACAGAGAAAACCCCAACTGTAATTAGCAAATCTCTTCTTGTACTTATATGAGTGGGAAAATTTAAAAAAGAAATTTTGGGTGGAGAAGCTCAGAAATTTAGAACTGGACTACTATAGCAACCCTTTTTCTGCTTTTGGATTCACATACCCATAAAAACATCCAAAGCTCACGGGTTTCCCTTAACTAAAAACAGCCCCTTGAGAGAACCAATCAGATACCCACAAAAAAATATCCACATACACTGCCCCCCTGGGAATGGAGTGGGGGCCCCTGCACTCAGATTTTTGGAGTTCAGCTCCCATCAGTCCCACTTGCATGGTCAGTGGAATAGGAGCGGGAGTTTACCAAAAGGCACATGTCCCCTACTCCTGCTGTGACTAGTTCCCAGGGACACAGCATAAATTTCTCCAGCAAAAAAAGACGAAAACTGGAATTCACAAACAGAACATGCAGTTTCATGAGAAGAACTTCCCAATTAATTAGGACCTCCTTTAAAAAACCCCAGGGGCCCGGGGCCAAGGCCCCCCCCAAAAGCTGTTTCGCCCCTTTCTTCGGGAGAATTTTCCTGGTCCCGGGAACCCGGCAAAAAGGGGAATGTCTCCTTCAAAATCCCCGGTAATTTTAAAGGCCCCCAAATTCCCCAAACCCCCTTTTAATTGGGTTTTGAAGGGAAAAACCCAACTTTGGTTTCCAAGTTCCCCCCTTTTTCCATTTCCCCAAGGAGGAGTTCTGTAAAACTGTGATATTTTGTTGGCTCGGGGGTTTCAGGTTCCAGCATTATTTCAGGCAAATGGCCAGTGAGCTTTGGATGTTTGTTGCATGGGGTTAACCCAATGCAGAAAGGATTGCTTTGTAGTCCAGTTCTAATTACTGAGCTTCTCCCAAAGTTCTTCCTGTTTTATTGCCCCTCATATAAGTACAAGAAGAGATTTTTCTTAGAATTTGGCCCTTAGCTTGGCTGTCCCTGTTTCACTGAACAGCATCAATGGGTGTGACAACCACATTCTGGAAATCTGCATGTGGTCCATCTGTCTTATTTTATTTTGTGTTTGCTTTCAGATCTGTACACAATGAGCTGGAGAAGCACAGGTAAACTTATACAGGAGGTTTATAAGGGAAAGGGGATGTCATTTCTTTTTCCCTTTCTCCTGCTGCAGAGGGTTTAGTAGCTAAAGGGAAAAAAATAGCACTGAATGTGCTTTCTAAGGCATGGGGGATATTCATGAAATGGTAAAAGAAGCTGAATAGAGGATGGGAGTCAAATTTCCCTTTTTGAGGTTGTTAGAATGCATTTACCAGCATTCTTCACCACTGACTATGCTGGGTGGGGCTGTTGGGAAATTTCAAATTGAAATATTGATGGGCTATGTGAATTACACCTTTGCACTTTATTAAAGCTTTACAATGCTGTTTAATGTTTTACCAAAACATTTACCATTTTTGTACAGTGGGTCTTACTCTAGCCAGCTTTTAGGATTATAACCTCGGATATCTTGTTTTACCCTTTAAAGGACCATGGGAAAAAGTGCTCATGTCAAAGGGTTTTTTTTCAATAGGGAGAAATATATAGGAAAAAAATTAAAAAACAAGAGACTACTTTCATTTGGCCAAACAAAAATGATAAAATAGCCCACAGGAGGACAAATAAACCCTGGGAGAATACCTTATAGTCACCTGCCTCAGCTAAAAGCTTATTCCATGTGAAAAATTAAAATGATCTTTTCCTTCCCGGCCCTTTTATCCAATAACCCTAAATTAACATCATATAAATTTTCCCAAAAATACATATATTGTGCTTAGGCAAAAAGAAAAAAAAATTTTTAACTGGTTTGATTGCCCAGCAGAATCTCCATCATGACCCAATTAAAACAAATTGATGTTCAGTTTTGACAGTAATTTTTAGAGCCAAAGCAGATAAGTATGTCCCTGAAACAAAATACTGCAATGTAAAATACTGCTGTTCAGCTTTCCATCCTACCCCATAAATACTCTGTATCCTCTCACTGGCCTGTGTCTGTGTATTTGTTTCTTCTTTGTTTTTTAATTTTTTTAATTTTTTTTAATTTTTTTATTTTTTGAGGTGGGAGTTGACACACTTGTGCCCACTTCCAGCTACATTATCATCTTTGATTCTTCATTGATTCCAATAGTCTGGTTTCAGTTCTGTGTCAGAAGGACATTTAAAGTTGACTTTTCAGTATGACCCAGGAAGTGACCAATCCAGATATTTTGGGTGCAGATCACCAACACAGAAAGGCTTGAAATGGAAAGAGAGGAGAAGATGTCGGGAGATCTGTGACTGACTCCTTCCCTTCTAATTGTGTGTATAAATGAAAAAGGTAGCCCAGGGGGGTTAACATACCATCATTACCGCCATTTTAATTATCAAAGTCTCCTCTCCTTACCCACTATGAAGATCCAGTTACGAATCTTGTGATATCTCTATGCATTTAACCCTATCTTTAACTCCGTGATCTTACAAAGGACCACTCAAATCCTGTCTAGAACAGGATAACTAAAGGCTGATGGACAAAGTGGGTATGGAGAAAGCTATTGAATGTCTTGTTGGTAGTATCTGGGACTCAGCCATTCTATTGATGTTATTCTACTTTTTTCCTTTTGTATCTTTTTTCCTGTGACATTACCCATCCATCTGAAAGAATTTTCTTTTGGTTGACTGGATAGGCCCCCCCCCCAAATTTGTAGGCAGACTGTAACATTTGGTTCTGCTGCCACAACTGGGAGCAAACAGCGGCCCCCAAAATAGCAAAGATGTTCTTCACAGCCTCTAGAGGGCATTGGGGGACATTTTTATGGGTGTGTGTGTAGACCCCCCATCTCCTAGAGAGCTAATGCAGCCTGCTAGCCTCCCACAGTTGCTCATCCCCATGCTATCACTATTGTGCAGAAACACCATCAATTAAGAGAAGGCTTGACACCTGACCTACATGGATAACTACAATTAATCTAGAAAGGTGTGCTTCTCTTGGAAGGGGCTGGACTTGTTCCAACTCCTTACTCAAGACAATGGTCCAGTGCTGCTTTCTTCATCAAGATACATTGTGTTCTCTCTCCTCAATCCTGGTCAGGAGAGCCCAGCTGCGACACTGTTTAGAGCAGTTGAAACAGCAAGTTCCCATGAACGCAGAGCAGTCTCGTTACACAACCCTTAATCTTCTCCACCGAGCCAGATTGCACATTAAGGTAAGTGACACACTTATTCCTTATTGGAAGCTGCAAGATTAGCATGAACTAAATGGTACCTGTCTTGTTTCTGCTCATTGCCAGGACTCCATAATAATAGACCTTGCGTATTTTAGCTATATGATTCTTTGTCCTTCATATCTGACATTTTGGGCATGGAAGATGTGTGTAGAGGTGGGAATTGATCAAAAACCATCAGCCTCCAGTGAAAGCATCACACCATAGGAGTTTGGCTAAAGACAGTTTAAGTACAAAATCACTCAGACTCTGTAGCATCTGACATCACACAACTTTACCTTATTTTCTAAGGGATGTATGTTTGCTGCCATAGGGCTGGGGAATCTGGGGTCCTGCAGGTATTTTTGGCTTTTCCTGCAACGCTGAATCATACCAGAAGCTCCTGTAATTCAGAATCATGTTCGCAACACTGGGCAGCTTGGTGCTTCTGGGTGTGCTTACAAGCAGAGCATCAAGGTCCTCCTGGATGATTCTAGTGTATAATTTTGACTCCAAAAATATGCACACAAAGCAAACAAGGTCTACAAGGAGCCAAAGCATTTCCTATACTTACTGAACATTGTTCTATCCTTCTTCCACTTCCAGAAACTGGAAGAACAGGAACAGAAAGCTCAACTACAGAAGGAGCGGTTACGCTGTGAGCAGCAAAACTTGCATCAGCGGCTGGAGGAGTTGCTGGCCCACTCCAGTGTGGAGCGTCCACGAGCAGACAGCCTGGACTCTTCCCGATTCTCCTCAGAACACTCCGACTCAGGTGGGTGCTGATCAACAACTCAGCTGCTTGTGTAGTGCTCCCCATGGCTAGATAGTTTCAATTGTACAACTTTAGCCATACAAGAACATGAAGGGCTGGCCATGTGAAAGGGATCTAGGAGTCTTGGTAGACCAGAAGCTGAACATGAGTCAGCAGTGTGATGCAGCAGCCAAGAATGCCAACGCGATTCTTGGTTGTGTCAATAGGAGTATGGTGTCTAGATTGAAGGAGGTAATGGTACCACTCTATTCTGCTTTGGTTAGACCTCATCTGGAATACTGTGTCCAGTTCTGGGCACCTCAGTTCAAAGAGGATATTAACAAGCTAGTGTGTCCAGAGGAGGGCGACCAAAATGGTGAAGGGTCAGGAAGCCATGCCCTATGAAGAATGCCTTAGGGAGCTGGGTATGTTTAGTCTGCAGAAGAGAAGGTTAAGAGGGGACATGATAACCATGTTTAAATAGTTGAAGGAATGCCATGTAGAGGAAGGAGAGGTCTTGTTTTCTGCTGCTCCAGAGACCAGGACAAGGAGCAATGGATTCAAGCTGCAGGAAAGGAGATTCCACCTGAACCTCAGGAAGTTCCTGACAGTCAGGGCTGTCCGGCAGTGGGATACGCTGCCTTGGAGTGTAGTGGAGTCTCCTTCCTTGGAGGTTTTTAAGCAGAGGCTGGATGGCCATCTGTTGGTAGTGCTTTGATGTGTGTTCCTGCATGGCAGGGGGTTGGACTGGATGGCCTGGGTGGTCCCTTCCAACTCTACGATTCTATGTAATGCCTCCTAAAACAAGAGTGGGCAAAGTGTGCCCTCCAGATGATGATGGGCTGCAGCTATCAGCTATAGCCAGCATCACTAGTTGTGAAGGATGATAGGACTTGCAGTCCAGCTTCTGGAGGGCTGCATTCTTGGCCATGAGACAGAACCCTTGTAAAAAAGACTATATTCTGCCTTGCTAGGGAACTATTGTTGTGTGCCTTCAAGTTGCTACTGACTTGTGGCAACCCTAAGGCAAATCTATCATGGGATTTTCTGGGGGGCTAAGAGCGTGTGACATTCCCAAGGTCACCCAGTGGGTTTCCGTGGCCGAGTAAGGAATCAAGCCCTGGTCTCCAGGGTCACTGCCCAACACTCAAACCACTACATCACTCTGGCTCACTAGAGAACTATAATAAGGTTCTTTTCTGCTCTAGAAGATGCTGAGGTGGATGTGGAAGGCCTGGCATTCAGTAGCACTGAAGAGGATGTTGTGACTGCTTTCAGCGCTGGGCAAGAGCACAGCTATTCCAGCACCAGCAACTTCTGGTTATGATGGACAGAAACCAGCTCAGGGGGGCAAGCTGTTCCTCAGATTTCCTGCCTCCCAGCAACACGGCTACATCTTTGTGCCAATATGAATAGAACCAGGGCCAGCAGAAAACTGCCTTCCATAAGTAAAGAAGAAACTTCAGGCATGGTGCAAAGGACTATACCACACATCTTGCACTACTGATTTTATCTTCAAAGCAAGCAGGGTAATTACTAGGGAGACTGATGGCCAAATTTCCCTACCATTTGGGCTGTGAAAGATTGAGGGCTCAAGCATGTGAATGTGTTTGACTGTAGATGTTAAGTATGTATTGTTCAGTCTTGCCTCATCCTGGTGGAAACTGCACATCTTGGCTCCTTGAGATGGAGCAGATGGGCTTTTATAGAAGCAGCTAAACAAAAATCCCCATAAAGGCTGGGATATGAATTTGGTTTTTAAAGAAAAGATATATTTAGCTGCAAGCATTAAAGATTTTGTAAAAATCTGACAAACAGGTAGGATTTCTATTCCTCCATGTGAAATGTTATGCTGCAGCTGATGAGCCAATAACAGCCAGAATTTATGCTGGAGTGTGTGTGTTGTACATATGTATCACGGTAAACTTACTTTGTACAGAGAGCCCTGCTGCCTTGTAACTAAGAGTGGTTTCCTTTTGTGACCCATCCCCTCTATGTACTAAGCAACATTTTTAGTAAATATTTTTTAATTATTTGCATCTTACCCATCTGTGTTTTGCTTAAGAAGTAAAAGCAAAGAATTTTAATATACAGGCAGAGACCTCCATACTGCACTGGAGGTAAATGTAAACAGGAAGATTTATATTGTTTCAATCACAGTTCAAAGAGCAGCACCCACCGCAGGAACAGGCCCTAAGAGCGGGCTATATCGTTCTATAATTTTAATGATAATTACATCTTTTTAGAAATAAGATGATTGTCTAATTTGTACAGTTTCAGTAAAAAAAATAACCATAAAATCTAGAGACATTGTAGTCGGTTCTACCTCACAAGGGGAGGGAAGCTTTAGTTACAGATGAGCCTTCCGGTATTACTATACTGCACTGCAAATGGCCGCCTATCCCCCCAGCAAGAAGATGTGTGGTGTTGCTGTTGTTTTTTTTCACACATACTGCTGCTTCTTTTTAGTAGCTGCCTTGCTAGCCAAGTCTTTCGCTTTCTCAGTAGCAGCCAAGGCAGTCTCCTTGGCTTTCTCAGTTGCCTCCTTGGCAGTTTCCACCAGTGTTTTAGATGGTGCTTCACCTGTAATAAATCAGCAAGTCAAAAAATTAAAAAAAGTATGCCTGCTGAACTTAACCCCTCCCAAAAAAGACTTGTATAAAATGTTCTGCTAAGCGGTAGTCTGCTCCTGTTAGGAAGGACCTCACCACAGAGGACTACAGCTGTTTGGTTATGTCCAAAGAACTGTTAGCTGGTGCCTCCCCCTATCCTGCAGCCAAGTTTGTAGGCCTTGTTTTCGTGAGAATGAAAATGAGACACCTAAGGAGCCTGAAAGAGGAGATTCTACAACCTGCAGTTCTACAATGTTTCTCAGATATTTGTCAAGTCTATTAACAGCTGCCTGTATTACAAAATGTCTCTCAGGGCCCCTATCTTCACTAGCAATAATCAAACAGGATGTGGGGTGCATTTTCTCTCTCTATCCTTCCTTTGATTTGGAACACCGGAACTACTCAGTTGTGATTTCTTAAATGTGTTGTTGTATGATTCCATGTTGTTTCCAACTTATGGTGACCCTAAGGTAGATCTATCACATGGTTTTCTGGGGTTGAGAGTGTGTGATGCACCCAAGTGGGTTTCCATGGCAGAGCAGGGAATCGAACCCTGGTCTCCAGTGCTCAAACTACTGCACCACTGAGCCACATCCTTTTGGTGTAACTGAAAGCAGAGGTATCTTCCAGCCCTGGAACTGAATCTTGTTCTCCTTGGGTCCCAATCCAGACCACTGGCTGTCTTTAGATGGCCAGAACCTCTTCCTCATGACACCAACATTCAGTGTTTTCTCAGCTCTTCTTTACAATTCCTCCTCTAAGAGGCAGAAATACCTCTCCTTGGTCTTAGTTACTAGTAATGAGAGCTTTAAGCTAAAATACAGTAGGCAAAACATTACCTATTGCCTCATCCATCACTGGACAGCCCCAAATATTTATTTGAACTTAAATTCAGCCCTCAGGGTGAAAAAGCTTCCCTACTTTTAACCTAAAGCCAGAGTGATCTAGTGAATTCTCATGAAGAAAATTCACCACCCTCTAGGATCATTTGCTTCCTGTAAGGGATACAACAAACTAAAGAAAATGACTTAGTGCCGCATGTTCTTTCTTGGAACTAGAAAGTGAACCCTCAGATACTGTTGGGCTTTCTTCCATATCAGCCATAGCCAGGCTGGCCATTGGTGACAGATGACTGCAGTAGTTCAGCATCTGAAAGGCCAAAGGCCATTAAACATACCCTAAAACTGTTCTAAATTTTTCTTAATCATAGTAACTTCAGTTTAAGAGGATACCAGTTCCACAGAGTTACAATGTACATTAATTTCTCCCTTTTAAAAAAAATTATAAAGGGAGTTGCATGCCAAATTTGTTAATTATGTTGGAAATCTAGGCACTGCATCCTATTATTCTGTAACAACGTTTTATTGCTCGCTGCCCACGTATCCTTGTCTAAGCTGTCATTACGGATACACTCACCTTGCATTTTGGCTAGCACGTATTCAAACCCTTTGGTGCTCTTGGTCACATTGCTTTTGAACCTGGCCAAACCAAACTCCTAAAACAACAGAACACCCAAGCGTGAGTTATGTAACAAAAGAGGGAAAAGCTTAGTATTCAGCATTTTCTTCTCACTGTTTATTTGATGGCTTGATCAGTGAGGAGTCACTCCATTCCTTTAACTATATAGCGAAAGCAAAATTATGTTCGTTTCACATGAGACAGGTAGTCTTATGCTCCCCAAGCAAACTGTATCACGCAGGCAGATCAGTGGCCCACTCACCTGGACAGCACGGGAGACCCCAAACAGACTGGAAGTCACCCAAGCTTCCCGCTTGACTTCTGTCCAGCTACTGTTTTCTGGGTTCTCTCTGTAAACACACCGTTCCTCCACTACCTGTAAGGTAAAAGGCACAGCAAAGTGACTGTCATTCCCCCACAGTGAACACTGCTCTCAGCAGTTTCTGTTGCCCCACCTAAAGTTCTCTGTTGCTGCTGTATTCCTGCATGATAGGCGGTTGGACTCAATGGCCCTTGTCTCTTCCAGCTCTATGAGTCTGCTCACCATAAGACGTGCATGGTTAATGTTCCAGGTGAATGTGGTCATGGTTCGGTTCTGTGGGTCCACAATGGAATCTTCTAGGATGTAGACAGAGTGGGCGACATTGGCCGGAAAAAGCGCTCTGCCCAACGGGGCATCCGGTTGGTCTTGGTTAGGAGCCGCCTGGAAAGCAGCTTCTGGTCTTCTGTCACCTCTCGGTGTAAAATATCTTCTGTCAGGACATGTTTGCTGTGAAAAAGACAAGACGGTTTACTTAAAAGCATTCATTTTAAGCCTTTAAGTCTTAATCAGAGTAAGCCAAGCCCTTACCCAATCACTGGAGGCAGAGATCAGCAGAAAAGAATATTGTTTCTTGCTGTACCCTGTCTGCTTTCTGTGTCCAAAGTATAAAGAGAACTCTTCTTTCCACAAGAGTCCCTATTAAAAATTTTAGGCAGTGTATAAAATGAAGTCCCCAAAGGACCACTGGAAGTTTGGAGTGGAGGGGAAGAGAAAGGAATCATCCTTTGAGGCTCCTCCTTGATTGCCTCATGGAGAATGATCTCAATCCATTTTGAAATACCAACTTTGCCAAGAAGTTCCTGTCACCACTAAGTCAATCTCTTCAGCTGGCCAGGAGTAGTGCCTCAGAAGTGTGACTCACATGTGGACAACCCACCCGTATCCTTTTTCCCTTTGGGGCAAATTGTTCATTGTTTACACATAAGCTGCCCTTCAATCATTCCTTGGGCAGTTTACCAAACAAATTCAAATTACAAAAGTTAAAATCCAGAAAATACAAATGCAGCATAAAATACATATTAAAGATATAATATTATAGGTATTAAAATTATATAAAAATGCTTAGTGGAAAAAAAAGACGTTATGTGGTGCTAAAAGGACAACAAAGTAGGTATGTCTCACTAAGGAGAGTGTTCCTCACCTGGGGAACGGTTATGGCAGTTGCCCACTTTGACTCCTAACCTGTGGCCCTAAAATCCCATAGCCTCTTCCTTGACCGTGTACACAATCTGTAACACCCACTGTTTGGAAAAGGTAATAAAAGTTGTAGGGCACATACAAATTAGTTTATATGAGTGAGCAGCATAATCTTCCAATAACTATTGGGTACACAGTTTGATGGGCTCATTAAGTTCTGTGTCACAGAGCAGGGATGGGAACTGTGTGTCCCTCCAGATGTTAAACTACAACTACCAGCATTCCTTAGTGGGGGTGGCTGTGCTGTCTAGGGATCCTCGGAGTTGCAGGACACTGTTATCTGGAAGGGCACACAGTTCTCACTCTGACCTAGAATTCCTGATTTGCCTCAGGGTGGGTTGCCTTTCCCTTTGCAGTACATAACACGAAGCTTCAAGTTTGTATTAATCATTTCTCTCAGAAGCTGGCCATCTGTGTTATAGAATGACCAGTCCATAATAGCGTGTGTGTGTATGTGTGTGTGTGTGTGTGTGTGTGTATACATGTCTACACATACAGACCAGCACAATATGCTTTTTGGAGTCTAGGTGAAAAACAGATTGATTCTGAAAGAACTGGGATTTGTTGTACACACCGGAGAACATCAATCTTTAAAGCCCAGAAACTATCCAGAACAGGAAAAAAAACAGCCTAGAACACCAACCCCTTTGTGGTGGTAATAGTAGACTGAGAGATGGTTAAAAAAAGCTGTGAATAATAAATAAACCTCTGGATCGGTTTCCAGCTACCTGCAGCAACCAAATTCACGTTACACATGACTAGATGCAATAATACAATATGCTGAAAACCACCTCCACAGAAACCAAATACAGCAATCACTCATGACTAAATCAATCTTGAAAGCCTCCACAGAGGTCACACACACCGTAGACTGAGCCAACCAAATTAACCAGTCAGCAGACTTTTCTTTCGTGCTTGGAATCGGCACCAGAACGTGATTTCTGTGGAGCTTTTTCCCTACTAATTCCTTTTCCACTTTGTTGCATCATTCCCTCCTAAATCATTTAGACTTGTATAGCTAACTTGGTGGGCTTCAGCTTTTTGGATATTGCCTTTCTGGGCCATTTTATTCTATTTCAAATGGTTTCTGGGCATAAAAGAACATTCGAAGCGTTTCAGTCCCGAATCACTGATCTGAAGAGTCTCCAAACACATCCTATTATTTTTGGCAACAATTTCTATCCAGAAAACCTTGTTCCAGTCCGTTTTTTTAACCAATCCTAACTTTTTTGCTCCAATGGTAGGTAAGTCTCTTCAAAAGTCCTAGCTTGACAACGCGCAGTTGTAAAGACTCGTCCTGTCTGAAGTCCCCTCCCCGCTCTTTCGGCCTGTTTTCCACAGACACTCTGTATATGCCGCTCACCCCCCACGCCGGCCCAGACCTATCAGGCAGGTAACAAACGTCCTGGCTTCACTGCGTCCGCCCGCGGGAACCCCCGCCCGCGCTCCTCCCGGGGAGCTCCCGGGGAGCCGCTCTCCCCCCGGGGAGGAACCGAGGGGCGATGGCGTCACCGCCCTCCCCCCTCCCCCGTGGGTGAAAGGTCCATCCGCCAATGGGGAGCAAAGGGATCGGCTTTCCAAACGCAGCGGCGTCCTGCCCGACTCCCAGCGCTGCCCTGTTGACGGACTTCACCCCTGGGCGGTGGGCGGTCGGCCGCCGCCTCACCAGTGGAACAAAGCCCATCCTCCGCCTCTGGGCTCTTCGCCCCATTCATTGCTTGCCGTTGCTCGCTTAGCGAGCAGGACCGGGGTGCAAAGCTGAGACGAAAACACTGCCCCCCCTTCCCGCTTTCCAAAGCGAGTTCCCCCGAAGTTAACGGGCGCCCCAAAGCGCCAGCCCCTCCCCATCGCCCCCGCCCCGGGCCGCACACTTCCCTCGCCTGGCGTGCTGCAGCCCAGGAGCCCCTCGCCAGGGAGCAGGCGCAGCGGGCGGCCTGCATCGCCCCCGGGGCCGCGGCCGCGGCCGCCCTTCCCGCTCACCTGTAGGGGTTCGGGTAGCGCTGCCAGAAGGCGGCGAACACTTGGTCCCAGGGCCCCTTGAGGACGCTCAGGGTCAGGAAGTACTTCCCCATCGGCTCCGCGGCCGCCGATCCTGCCGGAGGAGACGGAGAGGAAGAGGGCGGGCGCGCGCGGCCTGGCTCGGCCGGCTTAGGCCTCCCGCGCGCTCTGCCCGGCACAGCCGGGCAGCCCTTCGGACGGCGGCGGAAGCAGCAGGGGCGGCAGGAGTCGCCCAGCGGCCGCCATGCGGGGAGAGGGGAGCAGCAACGACTTCCGACCGGGCTACCCGGGCGCTTCCTCTGCCGCTCCGCCCCTCCCTCCTGCGCTCTCGGCCCCGCCCCCTGGCACGCGCTTCCGGTCCTGGCTCCAGGCCCCGCCCTCGCCCCGTCGCGCCTGGGGACGCCGCTCGGCCGGGCAGTGGCTCGCGCAGGGGTGCCCGCCTGCCTTCCCCTCGCCCGCCCCGCCCCGCCCCGCCCGCCCCGCCCCGCGCGTTGCAGAAGGCCGGCTGCGGCACCATGAGGCCGGGGTGAGTGCCGCCGGGCTTGCCCCCCCTCGAGTGGTCCCGGGGCTCCCGCGTGGCCCTGGGGGGCCCGCCGCTTGCCCTGGAGCCCCGAGCGGAGGAGGCCGGGGGCGCCCAGCCTCCGCCCGGAACCCTCCCTCGTGGTGGGGCCGGGCCGGTCTCCCCGGCCGACGAGCGGGGAGTTCACTGCTGCGGCGCGGGGCAGTGGCGCTGTCGTGCGTGGTGGCTCCGGAAAGACTGACGCCCACCCCCGGGCCGGCGGCGAGAGGCGGGGCGCGCCCGCGGCGGACCCTCGCTGCCCCGCCTGCGTGGGGAAGGTGCGGAGCGGATCGCAGGGCAGGGGCGCCTTTGTCTGTGCCGGGGGCCTGGCTCTCGCCCCTGCGGGCTTCTTGGAATCAAGGGCGAGGTGGGAAGGGAGACGAGGGGGATGCAAGCCCTATCCTATGGTTGCTTCTCTCTGCCCCCCCCTTTTTTTCTCTCTTTTTTTTTTGGATACAGGTGAGCTTTGTCGGCTGTGCAGCCCAACTTCTTACTGCTCCAGCCAACTTGCTGAGGCAACCGACGTTTGGGATCCCATTGAAGGGAAATTCTTGGCTGCCGGAGCAGGAGAATGAGCGGCCAGCG
This sequence comes from Iguana delicatissima, assembly GCA_948472985.1. NCBI lineage: Eukaryota > Metazoa > Chordata > Lepidosauria > Squamata > Iguanidae > Iguana > Iguana delicatissima. Next base: position 1,749,352 of record CAOKZL010000244.1, read on the forward strand.
CGTGGATGCCAAAGTCGTGATGCTGGGCAAAGAGTATGTAGGCAAAACTAGCTTGGTGGAGAGATATGTTCACAATCGCTTCCTTGTGGGACCCTACCAGAACGTGAGTACCTTCCTCCTGTGGCAGAGCTTTTTGGGGTGATCGCTTAACGTTCCTTCCTCAACTTCTACCACCCCGAGAGAACTTTTACACTTAAGATTTTTGTGGGGTATGTGTGTCTTCATGTGTGCACACTTTTACTTGCAGTTTTAATGAAGTAGTTTTGTTTTCTCTTTTGTTTATAGATATTTGTTAAGCTCAAGGAAACCTTGAATAGTACAAAAGAGAAAATGAAACTACATTAAAAAGGAGACCTTTTGGCTCCAGAGAAAATAAAAAAAATGCTGCTAATATCTGTGTCAGTTTAAGGAAGCTTTGCAAGTAAATTCAGGGAAGTTACTAATCCATAAAAACATTTGTTAGCTTGCTTGCTAAGACATGCCTCAGTTAGTCATTTGTGAAACATCAATGACCTGAAAAGAGGGACAGAGGAATACCCCTCCTATTCACAAAAGCTTCCTTCTTTAGGCCCCCCAGAAGTGATATGTACTTGTTTACACCAGTGGGCCTGATGGGATGGTGCAACTGCTTTCATAGCTGGTATTTTTGTTTTAGACTATAGGTGCTGCCTTTGTGGCCAAAGTAATGTCAGTGGGAGGCCGAACAGTGACCTTGGGAATCTGGGTAAGTTAAGAGTTGAGGTGGATGCTGTATAAGCTATAAAGTACTCAAGAAATGTACTGTGCTTTGGTTATGGAAGGGAAGTGTGGGCCTGGTTTTTGTTGTAAAACACTGCTGTACTGAAAAGAACTTCTGTAGGATGGAATGCTAATTCCTTTAACTCTGAACCTCTGTCCCCAAATCCTTAAGCATGTCTATTTTACTGCACAACACTGAGAGTGTTTGGGCTAAGTAGGCCTGCCTAGAACACACACATTGAAATGAAAGTGAATTTTTGCAGTCAAGTCCTGTTGATTGCAGTGGGTCTGCTATTGGTGGTAGTAATATTGAATTTAGCCGTTTTTCTCTAATTTCTCTAATTTTAATTCCTTAAGTTTATTTATTATTAGTTTTTGGTACATTACCTGGAAGAAGGCTATTTGCAGAGTTTTCAGATTTTATGCTCCTAGGTTAAAATCTGAATTTCTTCCCCTTCCTGTTCTTTAGGATACAGCTGGCTCAGAGAGGTATGAGGCCATGAGCCGGATATATTACCGTGGGGCGAAAGCTGCCATTGTGTGCTATGGTAAGAGTTCTCTTGCATGCCAAGACACACATGTAGTGCTGGAGTTCTAGTGCTAGGCGAGCATGCTTCATCTGAGTGCCCATACTGTCGCTGTTGGGTTGGATTGATCTTGCAGACTTGGAGAAAGCTGTGTCAGCCAGACTGTTGTTCTGAAGGAAGTCTTGTGTGTAAAGCTTTGAGAAGCCTACGAAATTCACACATAGGGAGCAAGACCAGTGTGTTAAGTTACATGGAGTTTATTTCTCCATGCATAAGATCACTATCAGCATGTGTCTTTTGAGGATCTCCTGATCTCTCTGCACTACTGTTCCATTCTTACAGTGACAGACTGACCTCCAGGCAAGCATAGTTTCTTGACATTTGTCTGGCCACAGTTTCCAGCTGAGACCATGTGTTTAAAAGCTGTGGCAATGGTTCCGTCATGAGCACTGAGGGGAGAGAACAGCTGACTGACTTATTCTGTTCCCTTGACATGTTCTTTGACTTACACAGGGGTGAGTGGGATCTAGTATTCTGGGGTGGGATCTAGTCATGACACCTCCCCACTTCCACAGATCTTACTGATAGCAGCAGTTTCCAGAGAGCAAAATTCTGGGTGAATGAGCTGCAGAACTTTGAGGAGGTAAGTAGATTTCCATTTTGAGGCAGGGAAATTGTATGCTTGAGCTTTCTGGGAGAGTAGCAGGAAATGTTGGTCTTGCTGAGGTGCATAGCCCTGTCTTGCGTGTGAAACATATTGGCTTCAGTCCTAATGTGAGGCAGTTGGGGTACTGGGAAACAGCATCTTGGGGCCGTTAGTTGATTTCTTGTTAGTCTTTTTAGTTTATGTCCCATATTGTAGGAATGTCAAAACATCTTATATGAGGCTTCCAGTTGGTCTTGTATTGAGGTACCAACCAGTCCAAATTGCTCTCTGGCCATTCCCTGAGCTCTGTTAATTGTGTGTGCCCTGGATTTGTATTTGGGGTATTACAAGAGACTGTTTCAGTATATTAATAGCTTGTTTCTGGAGATGAACTTGTCTGATCATGCAGATTTGGGGACAGAGTTGAGGATATATCTGCTTTTTGGACTACTTTGTATGCAAATACTTGCCTTGTTCTCTTCCTTTCTAGAACTGCAGGATCTATCTATGTGGCACCAAGAGTGACTTACTGGATGAGGACAGGAAAAAAAGGGAAATTGACTTCCATGACGTGCAGGACTATGCAGAGGGTGTGTCTCCTTTATTCATCGCTTCAAGAAAGGGATCAGTTTCACGTGGCACTCCATTCTGGGATCCATAGTAGTCCCTCTCGGGAGTCAGTTATGAGCAGTTCAGTAGCAAATTGATCATCCCTCTAAATCTGACTTGAGAAACATGATGATGTTTTCTTCTTAGCCAAAATTCCTCTAGGAACTGGGGGCTTGGGAAGTCTTTGGGGTGTGAGAGTGGCAAGCAGGTTTTTCTGGACACAGCAGTGAGGGGGTTGTGTTTGGCCTTTATGAGGCAATCAGCTGTAGGTGCTTGGAGAAAAGCTGGTGGTGGCAACCTTGGCAGGAAGTACAGTCATGGGTCACACAGTGGAGTGGGCAAAGTACAGCTCTGGATCACTGCCACCTCCCAGCTGTTTTAGTGTTCCTCAGCCCCTCTAGTTTGTCTAGGCTGCCCTTTTTCTTGCCATTCATGTTTAAAATATGTTGAAGGACCTGTTTGCCACCAAAAAGCATCACAGCTTATTTGAACTGTTTAATTTTTTTTTAAATAGCTTCCTTTTTAAGATGGCATGTGGGCTTCAGGCAATTCCCAGGTTGTTGGGATTTTGTGTTTTGGGAGTCTACAAGGCCCCTGGAAGATCCCAAACCTGCCTCAGTTGTTCCCCTTTGCCATAAAGTTTAATTTGGGGGAGGAATGGAGGGGAGCTGTCCATAAATTTTGGAGAAGTGCTGCATTGTATATATGCAGTTACTGAACCTCCAAAATAGGGGATGTGTAGCCCTCCAGATGTTGCTGGACAGCAACTCCTCCTCTCAGCATTGGCTAAACAATTTCTTAAGGCCAAACATGCCTCATATTTGCTCTAGAGCTAACTTGATGGCCTATATCTGGGTGTCCTGTGGGAATAGCTGGTGCATCATTAGTCACTGATGCTTGGGGAAAGTTTTACTGTAGAATAAAACACCTGTGCTCTTCTTCTAATATGTTTTGCTTCCAGAGATCAAAGCTGAGCTATTTGAAACTTCTAGTAAGACTGGCCAAAATGTGGGTGAGTATCTTCTTCAACATGTCCCCAAATAGCCATGAAAACAAATTGATTTTGATTCAGTCACTCTCTCCTTCAAAGTGATCCAGCTGACAGAGCTGCTAAAGGGGAGAAAGTCATGTATACTATTTGAGTTCATTGGAGGAAAGGTGGGATACTTATGCAACAAAGTAACCTCAATAGCTAATAAAACATGGCCAGCAACCTTAGAAAATCAGATCTTGGGATGGCTTTCCTGCTGAAGTATTATGGATTCGGTTGTGAGGTCTCTCCCTCTTTACCCTGGATGTCCTGTTGATGGTTTCCTCTGTTTTGGTGGTCCCTATGCTATATGGAGTCACTTTATGTTCTAATGAGGTAGGATGATACTGAGTAGCTGCCTTTTCCCTCTGTCTAAGTAGAACGGCAGAGCAGTTCTGAGCACATTCGAGCAATGGGGTCCCACTGAGTTCAGGACTATAACCGCATGTGGACAAGTAGTACGGGCGGTTAGAGCAGACTTGTGTCCCTTAAATGGCTTAATTTGATTGCAGTTTGCTAAGGGAAATGTAGGGTGTTTGGGCTTTGCTGTTTTCTGAGTTCAGATCTGCTCATCTACTGGTGCTGAAGACAACTGCAGGTGAGACAAGAACTTGTGTTTTTTAGATGAACTCTTCCAGAAGGTGGCTGAGGATTACGTACAGTTCACTGCCTTTGAGATGACAGGTGAGCTTCTAACCACAGTTATTTCTTGCTTTTGTGCCCTTGTGTCCTTTGGTGTAAATGTACTCCTGAACCAGAATGGGCCTTGCAGAGTAAGCATTACAACCGTGAGGGTGTGCACACATGCAAGAAACAGAGGGTTCATGAGATGTTCCCCAAACATGACTCTGTTGGCTTGTCAGTAACATGGAGAATTGGGAGTGGTTGCCCTTCCTGTGCATGTTCAACTGATGAGGACAGGGCTAGACTCCCCTACCAAATAGACATCCTTTCAATAGAAGGATGACAAATCCTGTCACCCACAGGCCATGTGCAGCTCACCCAAGACATTTTTTGCAATCTCTGCCCCATGCAAAATTTTGTAGAAAAAAAATTCTGTTCATGGAAATTCCATAAAGAGCAGTTTTCATTTTGAAGGCATTGCACCCAACATACAAACACACACACACACACACACACACACACCATGGCTCCCAATTTTTAGAAAATGGACACTTTCATTTTCTCCGTTTTGAAAACATGAGGTTGATGGTAGGGTGGGAACTTGACTTTGAGGTGTCACAATCAGTTTTTCTTCCCTATGAGACTCTTGTTGCTACAAAGTGTGCCCATCTTGCCCAAGCTTTGCATATGTTCTGTTTTCAGAGGAGAAGGGACTTGATTTGAACCAGAAGGGTCCCACCACCTACTTCTACAGCTGTTGTCATCATTGAGTGTCCTCCTTATTTTGCCAAAAGCAGTGCTCCTCTAGAGCGCTGGCACCTTGTGCTCTTCTGGAAGATCCCAACATTTTGCCTGCTGTTCGGAACGTCTCACCCATGAACATCTAGAGCATCACTTTCTGGCACTTCTCCTTGGAATGGCAGGGAGAGGTGTAGAATTCAGCAGAACCAGGTTGTTGTTTTTTTTCTTTGTAAATACTGCAAGACTTCTTGCCTTGTTGACCAGAGACCATGATTGCCTTGTGTGCTCCTTCCCAACAGAGGCTGAATTAATTATTCAAGCGCATCAGGGATTGCTTTGTTGTCTCACTCACAGTTGGCTGTGAAGAAGGGAGCCTGTGCTGGCTGTCATCAAGTTTATCATTTTGAAGGTGTTGCCTGATTCTTCCTTATTTAAATGGCTTCTAATAAGTTATATAAATGTAAATAAAGATGCCCTGCAGTCCTGTGTTCAGAAGTATGTTCAAGTTGGAATTTTTTTGTTTTTGGTGAAGCTTATACTATTTTGAAGGTACTCTAATGATTTCTCTGAGCAGATGATTAACATTCACCTGTAATTATGGCTGGAGGGGACATGATTTGCCCATCCCCTAGAGCAGTGGATAGGCAATGCGCAACTCATAGAATGCATGTGGCTCCCAAGGCCTTGAGGTGTTTTTTTTTTGCCAAAAAAAATTAGCCCCCAAAATATTTTTTGCTCTGAAATGCCCAAACGTGATCTTTAAGGGCTGTAGAAAGTACTTCCCCCATATTTGAAGCCCCACTGAGCCCACAGGCATCAAAATAAATTTTTGATAAAATGCCATCTAGGGGCTCAAGAAAGTCCAAAAACATACTGCTGTCTCCCCTCCAGGGATTTGTGTGTGTGGGGGTATTTATTTATTTGCAGGAGCAGGTGCTGTGGAAGCACAGTCCTCCAAAGTCTCCTGGAAGGCTAATGTAGCCTCCTAGTTTTCCACAGTTGTCCACTTCTGCCCTAGAATATGAACCATACAACGTATGAACCATACAATGGTCTGTCATCCTAAACTTACCATAGTCAGCAATTGCTTGCTTTTAGTTTCTTCCTAGGAGAAAGGTGGGAGTATGCATTAAACAAGTAATTTCATGTAATGATTGGCAAGTGAGGGGAGAAGTCAATTCCAGGAGGAAACTGGGCCCCTTCTAGTACTGATAAAACTCCTGTCTGTATGACAAGTACCTGGTATTTACACGCAGTTTTGGGGTTTGCTTTACTTATAAGCAGGGTGAAAAAGACTTTGCCAGTTCCTCCTGATTCACCAATTTAAGTTTTAAAGGACAGAAAAATCCAATGGTTCTGATTCACACCAACAATCACTGCTTTTGCCAGCACGTTGTTCAGTGAGTTCACTCTGGTTGGGGGTGAGCATAATGGGCCATCCTGACAGTTCTCCTTGGATTAATTTGCAGCTGAGAGATCTCCTAGACCATGACTTTTTCAAATACTCGGCCTTTAGGGCAAAGGGGGGTGGACAACTTGTGTCCTCCCCACAATGATTTTTGAAAACAGCTTCTGCTAGCCCTTGCCTATGGGTTGATGGGAATTGCACGCACGTCTTTGGAGGGCCATGTATTACCCACACCTGATCTAGGGAATCCTTTTTCACATACATGTGCTTTTTATAAAGACACTTCACTTTCCAAGAAACAGTAAATTGTACATAAAATATCCTGGAGTAGAGACACAGGTGCGTTCCTAGTTTGTTTGGCATGACAACCAGAATTATTTAGTGTATTAAGAGTGACTATTTCTTCTTTAAAACAATGCTTAAATTATAGGGAAGGGTTAATACAGATCACAAAGCACACTGTTACTGCTGAACTTTTTTTCCTAACAACCCAGCCTTTTTAGGACTCTACAAACATGCTTCTCCCAATGTCCTTGCACCACTGGTAGTGCCACCTGCTGCAATCAGCTCACTCTTTTCTAAAGTAACTAAACATAATGTGAATTGATGCTATTGATAGCTTGCTGAATGCTATTCCCAGTTCCCAAGGTTCAGCACTTCCCTATCTAAATCCACTCACTCTGGTATTCTTCAGTTTCTGTAATCTTTCCTAGCATGGAGTCAGTTCTGCTTTTCATTGTGTGAGACAGGGAAGGAAAACAGAAAATAACTTCTATGTCTGCCTGCTGATTCTGTACCATGGTGCTGGAAGATAAAGGGTTCACAGACTATACATTAGCCTAACAAAAAATAGGTGGGTGGGGCTAGTAAACGAGAAACTAATTTAATCCTCCCTGCAGGGTAAACAGCCTATTAAGCTAACTTCCTAATGCCAGCACTGTAAATGTAATCCAGTTTTGTGGCACAATTATCTTTTTTCAAATAGGAAACTAGACACCCAGAATTTTTGCACGCACAGGTCTTGTGCTACATTGTTGCTTTCATGCTATTCAGTCTGTTGAATGGAAAGTGTGTGGCTCCCTTCTTTCCCTTTTTTTTTTTTTTAAAGACAAGTGTGCAGGTCAACTATACATGAAGGCAAGGCTGACTTTCCTTTGTTTATGTCAAAAACTGAAAGGGCTTGCGTCCTGTATGTTGTGAATCATAAAATCCGCTCAACAAATCTTGAGGGGCATGGTTTGAGAGTGTAGAGAAACAACTTGAAGTTCCTCAAGTAATGAACTGGGTTACTCTTGCAGGCAACAGCTCCCTAAAATTTCCTGGACAGAATACCCCATAGCCACGCTGGCCAAGAGATTCTAAAAGCAGTTGATTTTTTTTTCTTCCAAGCACTGCATGGGTATCTGGCTAGCCATTTGCTTTAAATTTCATATTCACACAAGCTACTAAAATTTGCTGAAACAGATTAAGACTAGGTAGCTACTAATGTGTATGAAGTACATTCCAAACTAGGTTTACTGAGAAGTTCTACTTAGGTCAATGGATCTGACTCCCTAGTCCGTGCACTCAGGATTTCAGCCTGCAGTCCTATTCTTCCTTACCTGGCAGTGAGCATTGCTGGGCATACTGAGCATACGTGCTTTTACACAGACGGTTCTGTGTGTCTGCCGTTTCACAACAGAGCTGCCATTTTAGTCAGGGCCTATGGTGCTGGCAAAGCTACAATGGGACAAAAATGGTAACATCTGTCATACATTGGAATGCATTATCCCAAAACATCATTATGTGCCATCAAGTTGGCTTCGACCTAAGATAACCCTATGAATGACAGATCTCCAAGAGACTCTATTATTAACAGCCCTGCTCAGGTCTTGCAAACTCAGGACCATGGCTTCCTTGACTGAATTAATCCATCTGTGATAGTCTTCTTGTTTTCCTAGTACCTTCCACTTTACTGAGCATCATCATCTTTTCCAATGACTCCTGCTGCCTTCCACTGTGTACTGCACATTTTCATATTTTCCAGTGAGGCTTTTGAGCCATTTATTTTTTTGGCATTCCATGGTCTCTGATATTTCAAATGAGTGGATGCTCTTCCTGTCTGCCTTTTCCAGCTTTGACATCCATATAAAGAAATCACAAATATTATGGGATGGATGACTATGACTTTAGTATACAGATATCCAATCCACAAAAACAAAAACAAACCTCCAAAAAAAATTGCAATAGGTTTAAAAAAGACAGCTGAGATCTCATCCAATATTGGTGGAAAGGAAAGTACTGCTTAGGTAGTTATGCAGGATCCCAAACTATAGCCAGTCACAATATGACTCCTAATTGTAAGCCAAAGACTTCAATACACAGTAAGTAATCTGTGGGTGCTGAGAATATCAATTTATTTGGTCTGTTGCAAGAAAGCTGACGTCACAGGATGCTGGCCATTCTTTCTCCTGCTCACTGCATTTATATCCTGCCTTTCTCCTCCAAATGAAGAATCAAGGCAGCTTACAAATACCATACAGATAAAATACATACCAAAGGTTATAATTAAAACATAACAAAGCTATCCATAATACTAGAGGCAATTTAACATATGCCCCCAGTTGCTGTCAAACTCTGGTTCCAATTGGTCCCAGCCAAAATGACCAAAGGTCTCAAGGTGTTAGTCTATCTCCTCAAGGGTCATGGGCTGCCCACCATGATGTGAGAAGGGGTGAGGGCTTCTGCCTGCCTGCTTGCCTTCTGATGGTGCTCTTCTCCCACCTGGCTGCCAGGTGAGCCCAGCTGAAATAAAGTGGCTGGGGAGAAATGATTCCATATATGTAGGGGTTCCATTCCAAGAACTCCCATATCAGAAAAAAAAAGCGTTGCATCCCATTATTGTCAAAGGACACAATATGCACATGCCTGTGGCAGTGCAGTGCACACGCCCAGTATATCCATTGACTATAATGGAGATGTGATGCTTCATGCAACCTCATGCCTGTGGAGGTCATAGTAAAGGAAGGCCCACTGTATAGTGAAGCAAGTGGCAGACAAGTGGATTGGATGGTTTTCATCACCTTACCCATCTCCCTAAAAGCTGAGTGCCCCACTTTCTGCTTCTGTATGGTAAGTGACCCATGAAGCTCTATTGTAGATGCTGCATTTACATTTTAACATCTAACCTTGGTTCTGAACTCAAAGAACCGAGACAAATGAAGGATTAGGATCTACTCACAGAGTTCATTTGCCACAGGTAAAGAATTTATGAAGTTAGATTTCAGAAACAGATGCTAAGGAGGTGAATGAGGTGAAGAGATAAATGAGTGTAATGCCCCAATGTCTCCAAATGAGGATTATTAATTTTCCATGGGAAGCTCGGCAGACCTCCAACGTTGTCCACTGAAGTCAGCAGACATATCCAGGAACTGCCTTCCTTACACAGAAAAGTTCTGCCCACAAAAAATACTTCCATCCACTTTAGAGAACAGAGCTTCTCCCACCACCCAATTCAGCAGGATCCAGCATGAAAATCCACCTCTTGCAAACCTGTGGAAGACACTCAAATCTAGATCCAACCCGGTGAATTCAAGGCCCCTATTTTGCTTTGTGCACCACTACCTCCTTTAACAAGTTGCAGAGCTTCCTGATCATTTTTTTTTTTCAGGTAAAATACTAATGTAAACACAGTCTGCCAAGTTTTAATGAGACAACAGACACAGTCAAGAGTAAAGTTAAACTTTACTTTACAGTAATTGCTTTCTTTTATATACAAAGAATTACAGTACATATTCTGGGAACACTTGGGTAGGGCAACCTTTTTTCCATTACCAAATCAGTTTCACATATACAGTTAAATGTGTAAAGGGAACAAAAAGAAAGTAATCCAAGATCCAGAACTCTTCCTCTTCTTTCAAAATAGATATTGTAAACATTCCCCCTGCTGCTAACACAGTACATGTTCTATTGACTTTTCATTATCCATGCAGAAACACAGCAGTTAGGCACTAGAGAGAGTTACTGCTGAACAGAAATTTTGTATAGGCCCTCTCGTGCAACAGCTCTGCTCAGTCGGAACTCCCAGTGAGGAACTCTCCAGTGTGAGCAGCCAGCACGCTTGAGAAGGATACGGAATACAGATTGCCTGGAGAAATGTAATCTTCCTTCTCTAGCACCTATTAGCACTGGCTCAGTGCTCTTTTCCTCACCTCTCCTTCTCTCTTTCTCATTTTGTATTCTCCATTTTAAAAGAAAGTGAAAAATTCTCCAATTGAAGCCTCTCTCATAGCCTTCTGAACACACACTGAGAGAGCCACCTAACTTCTAAAGAGGTGCTTTTCTCCAAAGTATTTTAGACTTCACAAATTGAAATGCATCACAACGTACAATATTTGGTGAAATGTGATATACTTTTCAGACAAATTTTCTAGCTGCCTTCTTCCTTTTTTCTTACAACAGGAGCAAGGCAGGCCCCAGATATTTTGCTACCTGAGCTAGACCAACAAATGGCATCCCACGTACACCCAAGTCAAGGTGCACAGCGTCCAAAACCAGCCAAATTCCTCTGGCCCATGAAGCAGAAAATCTAAAAGGGCTTTTCCTCATCTCTGGCAGAAAAAAAAAGACAATAATAATAATAACAACAACAACAATAATAACAAAAAATGAACTACTCATTTCCATGACAACTCAAATCTGCTGCCCTCAGACAGTTGCCTCAATTTGTCCAATGGTAGGACTGGCCCTGAGCAGGAGACTGTTCTTTGTGATGCTGCTCATGTAGTGTTCAAGAGAACTAGAAGGGGACACAACTACTTTTCCTCCACAGAGTGCTTATATACTGCCTGCTCAAGGAAAAGTGGAACAAATAACCAGCTTTCATTGGCTAGACCTCCAGGCATTTCCAAGATCAACTACAGAACTGCTATGTGTAACTATGCAGAGACCACAAAGAAGAATGGTGGCTTAGGTGTGTATGCTTTCAAAAGACCACATCATGAATTATGAGTGCAATGGAGACTCCCTTCCTTCCTGAAAATGACTGGAAATTCAAGAGATGAAAGCACAGCCACTATTGAATTCTTTTCTTATATTTTTCTCAGTGGTCAAAAAGGTGTACTCTGAAATCTCTGACTCTGAGATAAAAAGGTAAGCTATGCACATATGATGCACCACTTGGTAAAATGTCACTGTACACTAAGGAACTGCATCATACTTGACAAGGAATTCGTCAAAACTATGGCTGGCATCCTGTTGGTGAATTATGATGGTGTAGGTCAGACTTATGCCATCACAACTTGATTTTCTGGTCACTGCAGAGATTAGAATTCACTACTGACTGGACAACAACCAATATCTACCCCCCCTTTACCTTTTCTCAGCTGCAGCTTCCTGCATTTCCTCGGTGGAGAGTCAAGAGTGCAGTAGATAGGTGTTCAACCGGTCTTCTACAGCTAGACACAGGACAATGACATGATTTGCAGAGGCTTCCAGAGGTCCCTAAAAATGACTGTATCTGTGTGTCCAGCTACAGGAAAACAGCGGGATGCTTGTACCCTGATCCCCACTAACATGAAATGGCTGGGTCTGGGGGGGATGCAGCTGAGAAAAGGTGGGTTTTGTGGGCTGGTCAGGAGTTCAATACAGCTACATCTCTTAGCTATATCTCCTGACGCAGGATCATGGTCAACAATATGTTACACACTCAGAACCAAATGAATTGGTACCAAATTCTTATATGTATGTTAGTAGCTAACAGATTACTCTCAAAACTGTGGGCTCATCTCAAGAGTTTAAGGGTTACTTATCTTCTATAAGTCTGTCTGCATACTGAAAGATGTGGAATCTGTTACAGGAAATAACATTCAATATTCTGAGCTTCTCAATGTTCAGTTTTTTTAAAAGTTCACAGGATTGCAAGAAGAAGTAGCACCTCCTGGTTGAATTTCAGATGCCAGGGTGGAAAAAAGAGTTACTGAGCCAAACTTTCAACCATTACTAGTTCCTCTTCCCTATCCACAATTCAAAGAGAAACAGAGCAAGTTACAAAATCAACAGATGGGTGCAAAACTATTTATTTGCATGATTCTCACGTCACACAGTTCAGCTACTCTTGCCATAGAATCTGGCCTATCTTGGCACAGACTTCCAAGCACAGAAGGAACAAAGCTCTATACAGTACTAGACCCTAGGTGTGGAGCAAGCCCATTTTCTGCACAAAATACAGAAATGTGACAGAAGCATGAAAAGATTTGCACACAAGAAGCTTATTAGTGCACTCACAACCCTAGCACAGTACCACATAAGCAACAATAGTACATACCAAAATGCCAAAACCATACCCAAGACAAAAACAAATGTTATTATTGCTGGCAACCCAGCTCTTAACTATGGTCATTCTAATTCAGGCTAGAGAAAAGGCAAACAACAGAAACACACTCTTTTCATATACTACTTCTGCCATCTTTCTACCCCATATCCCTTTGGCTAGCCATTTACTCAGGACTTCTCAAGAGTACCAAAGCCCTCAGACTCTGCTTAGTTAAACAGTCCTCCCAGGGACATGAGAGTTCTGCTGCACACAAAAAAGCAAACCCTTCTCATTTCCCCAGAGAAACAACTCCTGGCTTGGTCTGACCAAAGGACAAGGGCTGTTTTCTGTTTCTCTGTAATACTTCTTGCCTTTATGCCTTGTGATTTTCTTTAGTTACCTTAGTGAACTAGACCACTCCCTCTGTACTTGAAGAGGTGCTTTCTGTCTTGGATAAAGTTGTGCAAAAGGGTGGATAGAGAACCTCTAGGATATTGGCCAGACGCAGCCCTCCTCCAGGCTTCCCACAAGGCCTGCAACTACAGGGTTTAAATGTACACACATCAACTTATGTAAACTTCTGTTACCTCTTCCGCTTTAGATGCTTAGTTCAATCTAGGGGTTTCTTGTTCCCATGAAGTAAGTCCTTCAGGGACTGAGTATAGAGAGAGGCTCTCAAGGGAAAAGATAAGGACAGAGCAAGCTGCCAAGCAATCTGTCTGAAATGCCATGCAAATAAAATAAAAAATTAAACTTACTTCAAATAGGTAGGAGTTCCTAGCCCAAGATTCAGAACATGCTGCTTCATGAATCCCTTTCCTTACAGTGTCATATACTTGCTCCCTAGAACCTGCTCTTCAGAGAATTTGTTCAAAATGAAAATTCTTTGTTTTAAAGATTTAAAAGCCTCCACCAAAAATATTCACAGTTTATTATTTTTTTTCCATGAAACAAATAGCTAGTTAAAACACATGACATTGCAAGAACAGAGTTGGACAAAGCAATGCAGGAATCTTTCTTGTTACAGGTATAGCTGGCTGAGGGAAGCTGGCACAAAGGAAGTCCTAAACACACAATCTACATGACAAAGTCCAGCTCACAGGAAGGCCTAAATATGTAAAATTTAGAGCTTTTTTCCCCACACATGAGAAATACTTAATATGCTGAGCCTCATGACTGAGTTGACTTGCTTGCTTGCTTAAAAAGACTGGGGGAGGGGGTTCCATTAAAAATTGTTTTAGTAAAATGCCCTTGGCTTAGTGTTTCTGTCTCAATCATTCAGAAGAATTGTCCTGTTTCCCTTTGTTCAGGAGTCACGCAGAAACAAAATATGTTTGCATTTCCCCATTTTCAGCAACGAGCAGTGCTTGGCTTGCAGGTCTTCCAGGAAAACCAATGTTACACACTAAGATTCCATTAGCCACAATGCTTTGCAAAGTCACTAGCTGCACTTGGAGAGGGTGAAATGGTTGAGAGGAGAAGATGAGATGCACAACTGTGTAGGGAATGTTGCGTAGTGCCGAGCAGGTACCGTCATTGTGGAAAGCCAACATCAGAAAAAGTAACAGATCAGAATCTGAACCGCCACTGTATGGTACAAACTGCAATACTGGCAAATTTCCTACAGAACCTGAGTTACCCCAGTGTTAATCTGTTCCAAGGTGAGAGGATCTGAGTTGGGATAGGACTAGAACTCCTGCTCTGCGCAGAAACCTGGAAATCTAAAAAGGACAAAATGGGAGCCGGTAAAAAATTAAGTTCTGCTTAAAGCTGTATGAATCCAACTGCCCAGATAAGTAAGAACATAAAAGGAAACAAACATTAGTTGTGAGTGAGGATGGAGGTGATTGTCAAGCTACTTCCTGACATCCTAGTGTTGAACTGAAATCACTATGTGAAGTACCTGCATGGTGTGTTATCTCTTTCCTACATCCAAGATCAACACAAAAACAGCCGTATTTACGCTCAGATAGTAACTTCTTTGATCCCTTGCTGCAGTTCTACAGTGGAAACTGATCAGTACCACAGCATTTCTGTCTGACGGCAACATTTTTGCCTGGTTAAGTAACACCACATGTTCTCACCAGGTTTATTAACCAGGGAACCTACCAGGTATAAAACGCTGCACTGATTGGAAAATGGGAGTTGTAGGAAAACAACAGAGATTTCAACCAGATGCTAGAGCCCTTCACATTCCAGTGTGAGAACTGTGACCTTAACTACCACTGAAGAGAATCTTCAGTGCAGCCCAGTTAAATTCAAGTCTCTTTCAGCATTACATGCATATACGTATGTGTATATGTAATATGAGATATGTACTAAGTCAAAACCTAGTCAGGGTAAGATTAAGAAGACATCTTCCATCATGGATACAGGAATTCTCAAATGAAATATTGATTCTGTTCCACCTTCTGAATTAGGCTATACTTCAGATCACAGCTTGAAAAGGTTATGTTTTTGGGCTACAACAGTGGCCATGATAGCTATGGGATTCTGGAAGTTCCATTCCAAAAGAGGAACATTTCCAAGTTCTGCTTCAGCAGAGGCAAACAATTCTTAAGCATGTTTGCTGTGCAAGAGGGCAAAATTGGTTTCATTTGTCCACAATAACTAATAACTATGGTTGCAGAGACCAGGGTGGACAAAAGGGTAGTGAAAAGTCATGATGCACTACAGAATCTAGAAGAGCGTTTCATTCATTTTCCCACTTTGCAGTGTGCTTAGTGGTCAAAATTCTGCTGAAGTGGGAACTTTGGCTACATTGCACTGAAGATGTTATGGAAAGAATACTGCTAGATGGCAACTTTACATTTCTTTTCACCAAACCTCCAACTGTAGGACCTATGAGGGAACCTCGAGTGTTCACAGTGCAGTGAACTGTATTATCTGGCAGAACTGACATCTCAACAAGCTTCAAGTAACTATTTTTGTTCCAGAAAGCACCTGTATATGATACGCTTTGACCTGACAGTATATCTTCAATCAAACACTCCTAAAACAGAACTGTGAGGAAAGAAAATTAAGGAGAAAAACCAATTAGATCCCTTCCTTTCACTCCTCCTAATTATAGGCATATGTAAGGTACCAGTGCGAAATGGCTGGCTAAGCTTTAGGGGAAACAGGTGGAAGTAAACCTATTTCTTTGGAACTATGGAGAGACAATCTAGGAAATACACTATTAATGCAAGCCTGTCACTCAGACATGCAGGATTAGTAACTGGCTTATTACAGTGGAATAAGAAATGTTATCCACAGTGGATTCCTGGATTTCAGCTTTATTGTTTGCAAAAGGAAGAAGAAAGAGACCATCTCTACATTCTTGCTCCTTGGCTGGGCATTACTGAGATTTGGTAAATGTACCTGTATATGTCTGATGGGATGCTGTTGAAAGTTAAGGATCTGGGGAGGTGATTTTTTTAAAAAAACAAAACAAAAACAAAACACTCTTCCCCATACAATTAAAAAACAAAACAGAACAGAACAAATATGTTGACCCGTCTGGCCTTAAACTGGCTTCATTTAGGTTTTGACTCAGTAGGTTCATGGCCAGGAGAGTCCTGGTTCAGTACTAGCACCGCATTTTGTTCAGACAAAGGCAAAACGTCCTGCCCCACAGGTGTTTGTGCTTTCCCAGAGAGCCAAGAGATCTGCTCAAATGTCTGAATGTTTCTGGGCAGCCACGAAGTTTGTCCGGAAGGCAGTGGAGCTTCCCTTCCAGGCCAAGAAGGTTGTTCAAATGTGCACAGTCTCTCTGTTGACCAAAATGTCTGCTCTGTGGAGGGTGCAGATGCTCCTTCTTGGCCTGAACAAAGACTGCGCTCAGGAGACTGCAGTTTCTCAGCTGTCCAAAGTGATTGCTCCATAGATGGCAGTACTTTTGCACTAAGCCAAGGTGTCTTTTCATGGATTTGCAAGTTCTCTAAGGGGCAAGTTGACTGTCCCATGTATGGAGAAAATTTCCCCGCAGGCCTACAAGACTGCTCCTCAGACACAGGTGTCCGTTCTTTCTGCTGAGTGTTCTGCTCCAGTGTCACAGAGCCTCTTTCTGTTGGCTGAGCATTCTGGTCAACAGGCCTTAGGGCCTTTTCTGAAAGCAAAGGTCTTGGATTTAATGAGGCGGGAAGCCTGTCAGACAGATGGGACCTCAGGGCTGTAGTAGCAGAATCCTTGTCTGATGGAACAGGTCGAATATCCACTGCAGCAGAAAGCCTGTTGGGTGTCTGAGGCCGAGTTCCCGCAGGAGTGACTGGCTTTTCCGTTGGCTTAGACCTCAGGGCTATGGGGATGACTGGCTTGACCAGTGGCTGAGATCTCAGGCTCAGTGAAGTAATAGGTTTGCCTGAGCCCTGAGGCAGTGGGCCAACAGGGATGGCCCTATCCAGTGGCTGAGACCTCAGAGACTCAGGTGCAACCACCTTGTCTGACATAGGGACCTTTGGTATTTCTGTGGCAGGTGACCTGTCTAACAGCTGAGATGTGGGTCTGTCTGCAGGAAGTGACTCGTCTGATTTCTCAGACCCTGGGATTTTCACTGTAGAATTTTTGTCTGTTGTCTGAGGTCCTGACATCTCTGCAGCAGACGGCTCATCCTGAGATCCCGATGCCTCCGTGGTGGGTGGCTTTTCTGAGGGCTGTAATTTGTGAACCTCAGTAGAGGATAGCTTTTCTGAGGGTTGCAACTTCTGGGCAACAGTGGAGGCTACTTTTTCCGAGGGCTGTAACCTCAGGGCCACAGTGGAGGGTGATTTTTCTGAGGGATGCAGCCTAAGAGCCACAGCAGAGAGGGGCTTGTCTGATGACTGCAACCTAAGGGCAAGGGCTGAGGATAATTTGTCTGAGGGTTTTAACCTCAGGGCCAGAGTGGAGGGCAATTTGTCTGAGGGTTTTAAACTCAGGGCCAAGGTGGAGGGTAGTTTGTCTGATGGTTGTAGCCTCAATGCCACTGTGGAGGGTGATTTATCTGAGGACTGCAGCTTCAGTGCGACAGAGGAAGGAGGCTTGTCTGAGGACTTTAGTCTCAGAGCCAAAGAAGAGGAAGGTGATTTATCTGAGGGTTGCAGCCTCAGGGCCACGGTCAGAGGTAACCTCTCTGATGGCTGTGATTTCAGGCCTGTAGCTGCAGGCTGCTGGTCTGATGGCTGAGTGTTTTGACAGCCAGCTGCTGGTTCTGTGGAAGGCGCATACTCACGAATCTCTCCCGGCTCTAGAGGGTTAGGTCCACAGGGATCATGTTCTGTGCATGACAGGCGTCCGTCCAATTTAGAGATGAATAGCATGCCTTCTCTGTGCTGCTTGCAGAAGGATCTGGGACACATCTCACAGAATGAAGCTGCTTCTTTATTACACACATCACACTGATGCCAAGGACACTCCCATTTCCCTGCAGCAGGGGAAAAGGGACAACTTGAAGGAGGATGGTCAGGGCAGCTCTCTTGTGAGAGAAGCAAGGCACTGAAAACAAGAAGCCTTGACTGATACAATATCTGCTCAGGTAATATCTGCTAATTCAGTCCCAATTCAGTAGACAGTTAGCTGCTAGTATGTAACATTTATCTAAAACACCATACTGACTTTCGTTCCATTCAGTTCTAATTCTTTCTTTTCAACTCAGTTTTCTTTCATGCTATGAAAATAGCACTAACTCAGATTAAATTTTCAAACTCAGTATGTATACACTTCTAAAGAAAATAATTTGCAATTTCCTTCATCTTATTTTGGCTTTCTCCCCCTAAGTTTTAAAGATACAGTTCTAAATCTACAGCACTATTACATTGTGAAAGAAAACTGGAGCACTGGCCTAAGGAGGAGAGGAGCTTGATAGGGAGAAGCCATTGTTCTGGAAAATGTGAAACAAATTTTTTTGTACTGACAAATGTTAGGAATCTAT
This sequence comes from Iguana delicatissima, assembly GCA_948472985.1. Classification (NCBI taxonomy): domain Eukaryota; kingdom Metazoa; phylum Chordata; class Lepidosauria; order Squamata; family Iguanidae; genus Iguana; species Iguana delicatissima. The sequence goes on from CAOKZL010000244.1 coordinate 1,767,854, forward strand.
GCTTATGCAAAAGGCAAGGATACCTAACTAAGCAGATATAAGGAAAGGATCATCTAAATGATGTGAGCAGGGCTCAAAGGTTAAATTTTGAAGCTCTGCATTAGGGGCAGGACCATGCCTATGGCTGGCAAGGCAGTTTCAGCCCCTCCAGGCTCCCAGCAGACCAAACTGTTTCTCTAACTGGTGACTGAAAATGAGATTCCAACTGAGTCGAATGTCACTTTTGGTCACTTTTTGACTGCTTTGGTGCTTCCCCCAACCAATTTCAGGGCACAGCTGAAGCAATATTTATGATCAAACCAGCACTTTCCTTCAATGGTATTTCTGCCCCAGAATTCATACGAGGAGCAAAATGTTTTCTTCAGTTTTCTTACAGGGTTCAGAGCAGTCCAGGGTTGATTTCAAGGGCTGCACAAGACCACTTCAAGGGCTGCATGTATCTCAAAGGATTCACGTTTACTATCCCTACCCCAGATTAATCTTGCATCACATGGATGACACAACCAACCTCAAGCAGAAGCAACTGATACACTAAGGCTCAGAATTGTATTAGAGGTGACCCAAGAATGAAGCTCAATTTTCTTTAATAGAGGGAGCCATCTCTATCATCTTGAGGCAAAGGTCCAGAGACTTCCTAGTTGTCTTTGGCTTCTTTATGCTACTGCTTGTGATATTCAATTTCCTAAGTTTCAAACTCCCACATATCTGGCCATTCTTCCTCATCCCAGTTCATTCTAAAAGCACATACAACTTCCAGTAGCAACTGCATGTCTACACAACACAATCAGTTCATATCCAAAAAGACACTTAAGAGGGTTTCCAAAAGTCCTAGGTATCAGCTGGATGGGAAGCACCATATAATTGGGGAATTATTATTAAGGCACATTGCACCTCAAACCATTTAGTCAAAAAGGAAAGTGTGAATCCAAGAGTCCCTTAAGTGTCGCATTTTCATCTTGTCTTTTGTTCCTCATCAGGAAACATTTAGCATATAAATTCAACCAATCTATCAATCCCTAAATGCAGACATTCCCTTTAAAATGTAGTTTGTCAAGACAGGGGTTATATTTTTAGAAGGTCACCCTAAGTTTTAACCAATAATTAAGAACACAGCTATGAGGAGAAAAATATCTAGCAAACACAATAGAGGTTAAAGGCAGTGATGGATATGCTTTCACTACTGAAAAAACAACCCAGATCAACTGCAAAGGGACATTTGGTCTCTAGTCTCTCTCAACATGTGAGCATTTTGAGTTGCCATCAATTATAGAAAACCCTGCTAGCTAGGGTGGCATCTTTTCTCCCTCAAAAGGCAGTTCCATCAGCAGAACTCTTATACTTGGTCTCTATGAACAGTAACAGCAATACACTACTGACCTGCGGGTCTCCTGGTCAAATTGAGGCAGTCAGCATGATACACTTTGGGACAGCCTGGCCTCTTACAGGAAACAAGCTGTCCACCATCCCCACAACTGAAACATTCATCTTCTCGCTCCTTCATGATTTCTGCTTGTGACTTGCGCTTCCCATGCCGTCTCTTGAACTTCTTGGATTTATCCTCTGAGGCAGGTGGCTGAGTCTGAGAAGTAACCATTTACAATGAACAACTATTCAGAGGGCAAAGCTCCCCATACCTCTCCTTGCAAAAACACCTTTAGCTGACCTGATGAAGTACCAAGAGGAAAACGGCTAGTAGCTACCTCAATTCCTTGGGTGCAGAAAGCAGCCAAATCCTGACCAACACAAACCAAAGAGGGAGAGGTCTTCTTTTTATGAATTACGCTTCTAATATTGATCAAACAAAACTAAATGTATCGGTGTACAGGATGCACAGGTAGTGTAGTGACACCTGCTCTGAGCAGGCAAGCAGGTGTGAGCCAATAAGCCTTCCCTTTGTTCTAGTTTTTGCATTTTCAGTGGTTTAAAGAATGCAGGCTAGGCAATGGCTTAAAAGGGAGCTGCTTTTATCATCATCATCAGCTTTCCCAGCATCAGTGATATCCTGTAAAAGATGGGTGCACTAAACTGAAAAAGAAAATCCTGTACATTAAAGAGCAAGTGAGGGCACTGCAGCCAAAAGAAGAAGCAAAGGATCATAGAATCACAGAGTGCGGGGGGGCTCATGGGTCACTGAGGCCAGCCCCCTCTTGCTCCATGCAAGATCTCCAGCTAAAGTATTCCCAGTAAGTAGCTGTCCAGCCTCATTTTGAAGACGCTCAAAGAAAAAGACTCCACCACCTCTCTAGGGAAGTTCCTTCTAATGTTCCATCAAAATCTACCCTTCTGTAACTTCAAACTATTAGATCTCTGAGGTATTTAAAGAGTGCAATCATGTCACCTCTCAGTTGTCTCTTTACAAGCTAAACAAGTCCAGCTCCTTCAACCTTTCCTCATATGTTTCGTTCTCAAAATCCAAAGATGGATCGTTATACCTTTGGTCGTACACCAAGGAAGCCACTGCAATTTGGAGCACCACATTTGCAAACTGTCTTTCCATTGCCCAAACACTCCAGATTATAGTTGAATGTCAACTCGGTCCCTGGTAATTAGAGAAATTGATCAGATCTGGATTGCAATGGAACTTTTAAGCAGGAAGTTCAGCTTCTACTTATGGAATGGAAAATTAAAAGCTAACAAAAATATTTAAAAGAGCAGAAGGAAACCTGCTGCTTTTACTTTCCATGGAATTAATATGCAATGACAAAATTCATTAAATTTTCATCCCTGCTTGACTCTGTCCCTCAATGGCATGCAAAGCAGTAATAGTAATAAAATTAAAGGAAGACAATTAAAACATAGATACAGGTGAAAGCCACACTGACAGAAAGAAATAGTAGCATTTAAGCAGCTGAAGACCCTTAAAGAACAACCCAGTTTAAAATACCAAGGGCTTGTGTGAATAAAACAGTCTTTGTTGACCAGAAGAACCACAAGAGAGGACCAACATAACCCCCCTTTGCAAAGAGATGCAGAGCCTGGGACGGGCCACTGGGAAAAGCCCTCTCTCATGTCCTCAACACATGTGCCTCCAATAGCAGCAGGACTGAAAAAAGGGCCTCCCACTGAAGACTAACATCCGGGAAGGCTTCGATGTGACAATATGGTTTTTCAGATTGCCTGGTTTCAGGAAATAACATTTTGAATTGTACCTGAAAACAGACAAAGAAGTTCTATGCTCCCTGTAATCAGTTCCACTCAACAGGCTGGCTGCAGCGTTCATCCCTGCTGAAGTATTTGAACACCTTTCAAAAGTAGCCCCATAAAATTCAGAGGCAGGCTACCATCAATGGCCCATGACTTACTGTATTTTCATGATCCTGTTTTCTAAAAGCCTCTTTGCAGAAGGTGAAATTTAATAACACAAGATGAACTCTTCTGTACTGTGAATCTATCATGTAATTTTCTCCAATGTGACAAAGAAAATTTGCCTATGTTGCTACGGAGGAAAGAAAGCTGCTGCTAGCTCTTCCTTCATGTATATATCTGGTTGAGAATTCAGATATGTGTCTGTCACATGTTTTGAAGTGCATGAGAGATTAAGTCTGTCTCCTGTGAGGAAGTTACCTCTCTGCAAGAATCACCATCTTCTGTGGAGAGCTGTATTAGTGGATTCTGGGCAATGGTAACTAAGAACTAGGGCTTCACGTCACAGGCGTTTATGCTTCCTCTCTCCAGTGTGCTTCTTACTGATGTCAGTTTACTACTAGGCTTTATCAACCAATACAGCCTCAATACCCTCAGCATATAGAAACAAAACATGAAAGAGCACTACTTACCAGCTTTAATATTTGTAATGGCAAAAAGCCCAACCCGAGTATCTCCATTCACTGACCACTTTTGAGTCTCACAGTTTGGCTGGCAGCAATGGTTCATAAATCGAGCATAATTACCCTTTGGTCCAGCATCAATGATTCGATCCTAAAACCAAGGGAAAGAATGTTTTCTCAGCCACAATCAGACACACGGACAAAGTGCCACAGGAAACCACAGGAAACAGATATATCTCAACTGGAGATACAGAAAACAGAAATTTTTCTCACGTACCTTGTCTAAAGTAAGCATGTAGAAGTTAGTGATATCATGCTCTTGAGCATAGCGGATTCTAGCTCGGCATTCCTCCTCATCTATCAGTTCTCCGACATACTCATTCACAAATTCACCCTGAAAATGTGTGGGTGGAAGTAAGTGAAAAACAAGCACTTTGAATACAAAGCTATTAATCCAAAGAGAAGTTTCAAGCACCAGGGGCGAGAGCTACACAACCAAAAGATAAAAATTATCATTCAGAATTAAGAGACATGCCTTTCATGGAGGCAAAATGTTAACCACTCTCTGGGGAAAGAGTACACGGATGCACTTGCTCTATTTTATGGACAGAATTAATACTAAGGATACTGTAGTGACATTACTATGGTCATAGTCCATACTGGTTAATTAGAGCACATGCATTCTCTACAGAAGACTCTGCTGGGGCAGCATATAGGTGAAAGGCTATTTGAGGGTGCTGGGCGGTCTGTATATACCACTATATTTGCACTGGTTACACTTGTTACCTATTCCCTTCTCAGCTCCAAGTGCTGGTCTTAAAGTTATCTGAAGGTATATACGTATATTTGCTTAAAAGTACACTCCAGACTTTGAACACATTTATTCTTACAATCTTATTTAATCCCTAAGATCAACCACAGAGGCTCTTGTTCTCTAGGCTGCCATTCAGAAGTTGAATCTAGTGGGGAACATGAACAGGACATTCTCAGTGGTTATCTCGTACCTGCAGAACTCCCTCCCCTATCAAACCCAGCACATTGGGCATCTGACGCAGACAGCTCATACTGTGAATAAGGGTAAAGTAAAGGCTGATTTTTTAAATGGAACTTTTGTTTAATAATTAACCAAATATGAATTATATTTAAGATATCTTTATTTTAAAAAGTGAATTACTACTTTTTGAAAAATCAGTTAAGTGACAGTTTTGGTGTATGAACATGTGGTCACCAGGACTAGCCTAATAGATTGTTCTCTATGTCTCTTTTTGAAAACACAGGATGTGTGTGATAACACTTGGTTCTTCAAGGATTTCAAGTAGCAGCAGGACAAGAAGTACTGAAACCAGTATTATTAATCTTCAAATGTTTCAACATACATTGATTTTGCCTAGTTCTCACTTAAAACCACGTCAAGATTCAATTGTCGCACAATCCGATTGCTACACGAGTGGAAAGAGACTACCCACTTAGAAAGCCAATGGAAACAAAACTCCTACCACAAGTCTGTGTATATTTCAAAAAGGAAAGCTGGCTTATTTCATTTCTCTTTCTCTCTATATATATGGTGCTTTAATGAGCATAAATTTCAGTTAAGGAAAGGCTGAGGAGTAGAAAGTTAAACACTTATTATTCGGGAGGGAGAGTTAAGATAGCAAAGCAAAGCACACCTTTTTAATGTCTCTTTTGGCCTGCAAACCCCAACCTCGTGCAAGTGTACGGAAGATTTCTACTTCGGGGTACTGCCTCTTGGTAAAACACTGGTTTTGGCAGCGCTCCCCAGCTGGACAGACTGCAGGGTGACACTCATAGAGCAGCATGCGATTGATACACTCTGAGTCTAGTCCACAGGGGTTCTCATCTGTTGGCTTACAGTTGCAGCGTGGTATCTCAGACAAGTCTGCTGTGAAGATCTGCACTTTGCCTACAGGCCTGTTCACCTTCAAACACAAATATATGACACAAGTTATTCAATTGGTTTCACTGGGACCATCCAGAGATATTCTGTAATCCAACCTATGTACACAGAAATTAGAAACAATTTTTACTACACTGATGAATGAAGAAGCATGTTGGAATTGGTCAATGTTGCACTTGCATCCATGCCAAAACATCTAAACAGTTCACAAGAGCTTCAGCTGAAACTCTATCACCCCCAGCACAGAATACACCCTACATCACATACTACTGTAAAGGCTCTCAAAAAGATACAGTGGTCCCTCTTGGGATGATGTGGACTGATGCCACAAACACCATGCATCTTTCCTGAGCCTTGAGGCCCCCTTCCTCTGAAAAAGAATTTTCTACCACAACTTAACTATGGGTCAGCAATGAGTCAAATTTAATGTAGCCAACAGGTGATATATCGGGGTGTGTGTGTAAATAAAAACAGTTTGGAAACCCACTTGCATGGTTCACTTAATGTCACTCTGGAATGGGTAAAATATTCCACTGTATAAAGGTTTCAACTTCAGGGAGGTAGTTAGGTATCGAGAGACAAAAAAAAGATGGGCAAATAGAGTGACTAATCCTCGTCAGTTAGTAAGACTGGTGCTTTACCTATAGCCAAGGCTGACGGGAGGAGGAGGCGTATGATCCCAAGGCTCCCTGGTCTAACCATGTTTAAGATCACACTTACAGAGAGTCAACACTGAGTGCCACCTTGCATTCTCACCTTAATATGTTTGTAAGGTGGGGGCTTTTTATCATTCTTCTTGTCCTCCTGCAGCTGCCTCAGTTCCTTCTGTGCTTTTAGCTCTTCAAATCTCACAGCAGCTTCCTGTAGAGCTAAGAGAACATGTTCACATTATAATAGTACAGAAATTCAGCTATTTGCATACACTTCACTAGCAATTGTAGTACTGTGGCCAGCAGACTTTTACATACAGAATTTTATGTGAAGCTGCATACTTGTGGGCAGGAAAGGCAACAGCAGCCCTAAGGAGGAGGACAAATTCCAACCACCTTCCTGTCATTAACAAATCTGTGCTCCCAGCAGTGGCAATGGGGAAGGATTAGAAGTGGGATGTTTGGTAAAAGGTGGATGCTCTGTAACAAATGCATGAACAATTTTAATGGGTTCACTTGCAGAATTTTTTAAACAGAACAGATGCTTAGCTGCTACACAATAAGGTTATGCATAAAATGGAGTAAGCCATACTACTCCATAAGAAAAAATCCAAAATTAATGCGCAAACAGTATCTTTCATAGAAGCATCCAATAAAGTGACTCTGACATTTCAAAGGCATATAGAACAAGAACAAGAAAACATGCCAAGTTGTATACTCTGTGATCAAATTGAAAAGAATACTGAGATTTCCATATTCTTCTGTTAGACAAACAAACAAACAGACAAATAAACTTTAGCATACATTTGTTTTAAGTCTTCAAAAGGTAAAGTAAGTGTTCTGCACAATGGGAACAACTTGAAATTACTTGTGTACTTGTCAGACGTCCATCCCTACCAAAGTCAATCTATACAACTGCTGAATTGTTGTACCAAATGAGGCCTCATTTCAGGAAATATTTTAAAACAATATACTGAATCAGCTCAGACATCACACCAAACAGGCGGTCAGGCAAATCAAAGCATAGGGTGGCCTGATACACCTAGTTTCTAGGTCCAGTGACCTGTGAAGATGGAGAAAACATCTGAAACTAGTCTTTGAGCATTCAGCAAAAACCATGATTTGCAAACTCATTTCAAATGAGTTTTTAATTCTTGTTTGCCTGCCAATCAAACATTGTTTGATATTTTGAATCCTACAGCAAACCACAGTAAAGCTTTGTCAGTCACAACTCAGTTTGGCAACTGGACTCAGTCACTTTCTCTCTAATAATTTGCTTTCCGAAAAGAGATTTTCGGTGTAATTTGATTTTCTTAGGATGAAAAGGAAAGAAGGGATGCAAGTTTTTTTTCATTTCAATTTCTCACCAGATAAAATGTTATGGTATTTTTTTATTTATTCATCCACTCATCCACTAAGTCACTCATTCAATTACAGTTCATCTTTCTCCCAATATAGAATCCATATTGGGAGAATATTCAAGCTAGGAACTTAGCTTGGAGCCAAAATGACTCTAGTTGGGGCTACTGATGAAGTATGACAATATTAAAACTTTTTAAACAATGGTGTCCTGAGACTACAGAGGTACAGTGTTAGGGTGGAAAAACAGACCACTCCTTACTGTACTCCAGATGGACATAGAGCTGATATGAACTCCCAAACACCAGGTAGGAAGGTAGAAAAGAGAAAGAAAGATAGACATACACACACAAGTACTTTGATCAAAGGATCCCAGGTAAGATTATTTATTTTTTCAGGCTTTCTTTCTTATACCATTTTTATGTTTATATTAAAGAATGTTTACAGGAAGAAAAGATTTATGCATCAGCATCAGCAAAGTTACAGCTTATACACGTGTTACATTTTATCTGACCCTTAAATTCCTGAGTCTACATGACCCTATTACATCCTAGGTCATTCTCAAGAGTCCTTCACTTGTACATATTGATTATAAACAGGAGCAGAACAGAATAAATAATTCTTTAAGCAAGGGTTGTTTGATGAGCTCTGAGTGTCTAAAATGACAGTTAATACATCAATTCTATAGCAAATTACAGAACCCTAAATCTAAAGCATAACACAGGACAAGCACTGTTCTCTAATGGAACTAGCTTGTTAGAGCAGAAGGAAAAGTATTACCTTTCTTGTAAATGCCATCAACTCCCTTTGCCATTTTGTCTTTGCTGCTTACATCTCCCTCCATATAGGGAAAGACTCGAGCCTGATGGGTCCACAGGTAATCATTTGATCCAAAAAAGAGCACAGGAAATTCACCAATGACATGTTTCATTTTCTGGATGTTGACAGGAATGGTCCTAGGGTGGCAAATCTCAGCTGGCCACCACCTGGAGGTCAAGGAAGCCAAGAGAAAGTCAGGAGTAGCTGACACACAATGTCTGTTTCCTTGATTCACTCCTCTGGAGGTGTGCCATGACTACGGCTGCTAAAACAATGATGGCATAACAGCATCTTGCACTGGCAGAAGACTTTACATGCTTTCTCACCAATGCGAAGCAACTCCTGGAACAGCAAGCATGCTAGGAAGTGCTCATATAAAGAAACGTGTATCCTATTCGAGTTTATTAAAATGTGATTTCAAGCAGACATTGCCACAGCAAAAATGAGCAGGCTTAAATTTTCATGAAGGACAACGGCTGAAACACGAAGTAAAAATACAGAATTTGCTTTCCTTCATGCTCACCTGTAACGCCCCACTTTCACCCAGACCACTTCTTTATAGTGTGGCTTTTTGCCAGCCTTGCAGTCATTACAGTACCAGCTTCCCTCAGGCATGTCAATGTTCAGGCATTCCCGGTGGAACGCAGCAGGGCAAGACTCACAACACAGAAGGCTTCCGCCTGTGAGAAAGCAAGGCAAATGATGCAGATACAGAGTGAAGGAGCAGCAATTTTCAGCCCCTTTCCCTTTATGAAAGGGAACTGTATCTTACCCAAACATACTTTATTAATTATTTATTTAACAGTCCACATTTTTCACAACATAGGACCTAGGGCAGCTTACAACAAACTAAAACAAAGTACAGCTAGAATCTTATTAGTGCAAAAGGTGTGTTTTTTTTAAAGCAAAGTTCAGTTAAAGACACAATGTTACAACAGTTTAAAACACACTGAAACATAGTAAAGAAGATACAGGCAGAGCACACCACGTTAACCAACCCTTGTGTCACATGAGTTAAGAGCCAAGGCCTGACTAAATGAAAAGGTCTTTGCCATGGGAGGGAGTTTCATGGCCTTGGAGCAGCCACTGGGCAGGCCTGTGGCCTCTCTGAACATGCCTGTGATGGTGGCGGGAGTGAGAGAAAGCCCCCTCCAAAAGATTTTAAAACTGACAGACTCACAGTGGGAGATATGAATCCTACTTTAGTGCTCAGGATAGGACATGGGCTAAAACCGTGTCACACTGGTCTTCAACACAAAGCAACTTTTGCTCACTTTTATTTCTAGAGGCTTTGAGTTTGTCTAAGCCAGTGTAGCAAGTCATTGCTGACCATAACCATACCTACTTCCATAACATCATACGTACAGAAACAGCTTGGAAAGTTGCTTTTAATAAAAACAAACAACTACAACATGCTGAAGCCTTTCATAACTGGGTTCCCAAGCATAATCCTACCAGTGCTTGGCTATGAATAGTCTCAACACGTCTTTATTATTCATCTTCCTTACAAACAACTTTCCAAGCTGGGCTAATAAGACAGGATGTTTTCCCCAGCACATAATCTTGGTGGCTTTGAAAGGTGATCAGACAAACAGTAAAAGATTAAGGATATGAATGGCTACTAGCCATGGTGACTATATGTTAGTCAGTAGCATGCAACTCTGTAAAAATGCCAGGAAATTCAAGAAGTGAGATGCTATGTCTTTGCTGTGAGCGTTCCAGAAACCCTTGGATGGCCACTGTGGAAAGAGAGTGCAGGAAGGGGGGCACCTTTTGCCTGAACCTGTATAGCTCCTCTTAAATTTTTAAACAGCCTTTTTCATTATTGCATCACCTGATGATAAACATACATGTAGGACAATGATACATAGTGTTTTTTTTAAAAAAAAATGCTCCAAGATATTATAATCTTGATTTTCCCCTAGCTTCCTAATTTCTTTAAACCAAACTACTGGGAACTCAAAGCTCTCCTTCATTTTAGTGAATGAAAGTCAGTGTGGTATGGTCATTTAGAGAACAAATATCCAAGATTTACTGCAATACACAGTGGTTGGCTTTACAACAATCACCATCTCTCAATCTAACTTACCTCACAGATAGTTTGGAATGAATAAAAAGAGATTTTGGGGGAAGAGACAACCATATATGCTGTCCTGACCTCTATGGAGAAGGGACAAATATGTTATAATTTTGCCAAACAAAGAAAATGTCTAATTCTGGCAAACTCTGAACATGTTAGATGTTAAGATTTACTTTTAACTTGTTTCAAGTATGGATGCGGCCTAAGATAGTTCTGCTCTGAGCTGGAAAAGTTACATGTTTGACGTACAATTCACAGAACCCACTCCTAGTGACTGGTGGGTTATGGGAATTGTAGTACAGAAAAGCAATTTTTCCAAGCTTCACCTTTGTTGCTGTTTTTTTCTGTATCTATTACGAAGTCTAACTTTTCTACACCACTCCCCCTGCTACAGGGACTGTTATCCATTCTCATACTCATTCTGATTATGGCACTGCCTATTACACACAGGCCCTACACAGAATACATTACCTTCTGAACAGACGAAGCACCAGCTGACATTTACATGTTCATGGTTTCTGCAGCCCCTTCGAGGAGTAAAATGATTGGGGCAGATCATGCTGTTGGAAGCAAGGATCACCGTCCCAGCAGCGAGGCAGAAATCATTGGAGTGGTACGCAACAGGACAGCGAACACAACGCATTAAGCGGCCTAGGAGCAAAACAAATTAAAATGACCATGGAAAGTCATTTGCAGAGACTTGGGTTTTAATGGGTGGGGGAGTCAACTCTACCTTTAAAATATCCAAAACAAATACCAAAGAAGATAGGTAAAGTTAAACTGAATGCAGAAAGCAAACTTCCATTATCGGCATATAAAGATGATCTCACCTTTAGACGCAGAGACATTTGCTGGATTAGCTGCATGGCAAGTCATACAGATATGCAGTGAGCATCGGAAGCCCTTGTTCTGCATGACTGTTGGGGGGTACTTCTGTATACATTCTTCATGATAATACTTCCCACACAAGGGAAGCAAGCAACGCTTCACATTTTCTCCACTGCTCTTGCATACAAAGCATGTGTGGACCCCTAAAAGACAGGGTAGCAAATCAGCAGAAAGTAACAGAGTAAGTATGGGTGGAAAAAGAAGAGGCCTATGAAGCATCAAAGGAAGAATCATAGAATCAGAGAAATGTAGAGTTGGAAGAGACCACACGGGCCATCCAGTCCAACCCCCTGCCATGCAGGAACACCCTCAAAGCAGTTCTGACAGATGGTCATCCAGCCTCTGCTTAAAAACCTCCAAGGACTCCACTACACTCCGAGGCAGCATATTCACTGCCGGACAGCCCTGACTGTCAGGAAGTTCTTCCTGAGGTTGTAATAAGCAGCCATTCTGGCAAAAGGCAGCGACATATAAGATCTTGATTGTTTCAAACTGAGTAAGTATGGGGCCATCTGCTCCCTACATTGAAACCATTTGCTTTTAACAAATACAAGACACTTCAAAGCACCAGAGCATATTACCAGTGAATGACTTTTATGCACTCATCCAGGTACAGTACCTGTGGAGCACTCGGTGCAGATAAACTTGCCCTTGGGCATTTCTGAGAGCCCGAGGCACTCCAGATGGAAAGCACCACAGCACTGAGCTTCACACAGCAGCAATTCGCCTGGCTTTTCACAGATCTGTGACATGAAAAATGCAACAGAACGTTATCACAGACCAAAAATTAATTAATTTTTTTTTTAGTATTTACCCAAAAAAGGCTTCCAGGGCAACTTACAAATCATTAATTTGGCAGTTTCCTGCTCTCAGGCTTACAATCAAAGTAAGACATGAAACATAAAGAAAAGGCATCCTTTTGCAGGAGCAGATCAAACCCAGCAGGTGCTGGTTGTTCTTTTCTTCCGAAGGGGCAAGAGCAAAGGCAGATGGAATGTGGAGGGAGGGCCGCTCGCCAGCCTCTGGCGAGATCTATACCTGGCAAGATCTATACCTGGTTGCTTTTCTGTCCCTCAGAAGTCACAGCTGCGGCAGCTAGAACGTTAAAGCAATGCTGACAACAAAAATCCCTGCTTGCACAAACATAGCAAAGCCCAGCCAAAACATTTTCCCCACAAATTCCTTTTAAAGTATGTTTTTCTAAAGCTCGAAAAAGTTGCTTTTTTGTCATGCAACCCGCAGCATACCCAGACAGCATGGCCACTGGACAGGGAAGATAGTGGGAGTTGCAGTCCACAAAGTAACTTTTTCAAGTTTTACCCTTTCCCTAAGAATATAGGTAAATTTTTGTGCAGCTCAAACAATTACAACACTCTAGTCTTTCATACCTTTTCAGAATTCCAACCCATGTCTCCTGTGCAAGTCATCTTAAAGTATAAAGCCCACTTCATTTCACTTCCTGTCTAACCAAGAAGGAGCAGTACCGCACACATAACTAATGCAGACAGAAAAATGTTTGTGTCCGTATTACTAAAAACTGAAGAGCCTGTTTATGTGAGTTTATCTGAGGGCAAAAGGGGCAGGCAAGCGAAAAGATCATTGTGGGGCAGCTCTGCAAAGAGTTGGGGGGCATTAGTTCCTGTTAAGATAACTCCTCCTCAGATATTCTAGCTGCTCTGGGGCATCTCCACAGACCATTAACATGCAAACCAAAGCATCTCCGACACCTTACCTGACACACATTCTCTTTGAGGGCAGCTCCTCCTCCTCGTTCCCCCTGTATCTTTTTTGATGAAGGCACTCCCTGGTAATTTTCAGATCCTTCCTCAGTAATCTCCTTAGGGCTTCCAGCTGTCCCATGAGCTGCCCTGTCCCCCTTTAATGGGGAAAAAAATGAAAAAAATTGGACAGTCAAGATTCTATCCACAATCTATCCCGTTTTCCTGGGCTGCAGTTATTTTGGCTACAAAACATTGAGATGTTCTGCCAACCTGCTTGCTGAGCTGCACGCAACGCCTCTAACCCTAATCACACTGCCTGTAGAAGGTGCCTCATGCTGTAGCGCTAACTCTCCTCACACTGCTCCACTTTAAGGTTTCACTGAGGGAAAGAAACATTCTGAACTTTAATACAGTACAGGAAATATGACTATTTTGCTGTCATATTGCAATAAACCTTAGTAAAATGGCTATACTGGAGATTCTCATAATCACCAGAGGGCGACTGTGGCATGTTGACACACAATACAAACCTACTGCAAATAAGCTATTTGTACCAGTACTTTGATCTGATGACACACAGAGAAAAAAAGGACAGATTAAAAATTTCATCACAAAATAAATGCTTGATTGACTTAACAGCAGAGATGGGCAACTGTGTGTGAGCCAGGAGCCAAATTTCCACACCCAGACCCTTCTCTGTCACCCAAAGCTCCAGAGCAAACCCAAATATTTTTATGTTCCTCTGCAGTCCTCTCAAAATCATGACAGGAAATGACACTGCTTCTCTTCCTTCTGTCATTTTAAGGAGGATTGCAGAGGAAAACTGTAGTACTTGGAGGCAGTACAAAATTCTGGGCTGCTTTTGGGAGTGGGAAGTATTTTCAAGTGTTTTCATGCACTTAAGGGGCTTTCTGCATGATTTGGGGGGTATTCTTCTTTTGGCACTTAATCTTGCAAAGAAAAAGATGCGCACTTCTGCTTCCAAACAACCACTGAGTATAGTCCATAAAGACCCCAGAAAATGTATTGCGAGCACCAAAGAGCAAAAATGTGATTTCATATTTTTTTCTCAAAATCATAGCCTACACTCCTATGGAAACATGTGTGTATTTGGACTGTGTGTGTGTGGGAGGGAGGGAGGGAGGGAGGGTGGGAGGGAGAGGGGTCCAAATCCAAAGCCTGAATACAACGTTGTGCAGGATCAGCATGACTTTTCCACCCTCAGGGCTGTGTTAAAACTCACTCTGGAGGGATTTCTTCCCTCTGGTGCAGTTTCCTAGGATGAAGAGGGTATTGCAGTGGGAAAGGGACATGATCCCCCACCCTCACACACTTCTGTTGGATTCTGCTTTTCTACAAGCAGAGGTCTATTTCTGGATCCTCCTCCTTCCTTTCCACATCAGAATGAAATAACATATAAGAGTCAAAAGACACATTCTTACATCCTTTCAAATTTGTCAAATGAAATTCAGGATACTGTGGCCTAAACCTGACTCTTAATAGTGACACTGGCTCAATATCCTAACAATGAAGCTTATAGCAGTCTTTTTAAAGAGAGTTACCAGTTTAGAGCAAAAGACAATATTCTCAGACAAAAATCTTTCATGTTTGCTGTAATATCTCTTGTATACTTTTGTTGTTTTTGTTCTTGTCACAACACTGCCAACTATTTCAGAGCTTCTCAAAAGAAAATAATTCAAGTGTATTGTTTCACACAGATAAAAGGACCCAAAGTGTAGCAGTACCTCAGAGCTGGGTGTTTCTCCTACAACACCTTCACCCTTTTCTTTTTTATATGGTGCTGTAGCAAAGGTGCGCCTCTGACGCTTTCGCCTTCTCTGTTTCACAGGAACCTTTTCAGGAGCTGCAGCAAGAATAGCATGTTTCATGACAATTCTGACATCTCCGGCCCTCAGGCTTAAAACACCAGAGCCCCAACACTTTTAATCTTGTACAATCAAGCAGGTTAACTAAGTATAGTCAACTTTATTTCTTTGTTCCACTTAAAGTAAATGGCTACAAACCTCTCACAGGAATGTAAAGCATACATAATGAAAACTCATACTGTACTCATCATATTTGTACCCAAGCAAAGAGACTTCCTTATCTTATTATCTTCCAAATATTGGCAGTTGGAAAAAAATACCATTGTATTTATGAACAGGATAGTTCTAGGTATCTCTATGAATGCCACACAGCGAAAGCGCTGATGTCTAAGAAAGCACCTACATTAACAGCAAGTTTCTCATCCTCATGATCATGAAGTAAGATGTGGACAGCATCAGCTGAAAATTCAGACAGTCAAGTGAAAGGAGATGTCTGGGGTTTGCACAGTAACTTGTTCCTCTCCTACTATCTGACCTGTCTTTTGGCCAGATCCATCTCTCAGGTTTTTTGTCGTGGGAATGCTCTTGAATCCATCACCACCTTTGGAATTCCAGGTAATAATGTTGGCCAAGACCTTGTTCTTTTAAAACCAGTTCAATCTAAAGAGACAAAGACACAGCTCCTTCTTTCTGATTTGGACCCAAATCATTAAGGATGTGTTTCATATGGGATCACAAGAGCCATTTAGTCCAACCCTCTGCCACGCAGGACTACACAGCTACTGCTTACCCCTTACCCCTTACCAGCACACTTAGGAGTACAATTATTAACTCACTCCTAAGGGAGCAGTCTGCTTCATTCTACACAACATAAGCACTACCTACCTTCAGCAGCATCCAGAAACTGAGTTGTGGAATAGAACTCAGACATTTCAGTATCCAAAGGACCAGCCTCAGAACACTGCAGATAAGCAACACGGACAATTTACCAAGCAAATTCACATACCTACAAGGAGGAAGTCCATCTCCCTAAACTCATCTCAATTGCAATTCTATCTCAGCATATTTTTTAAAAAAATTATAATTACAGGTAATACCTCAGTTTACTCTAATTGGAAAGACAGAGAAGGGAGCACCCAGTATCAGACCCACTGGATGGCAAAAAGTCTGAGAAGAATTCTATTTACTTAACTATAATTGTTAAAGAATATTTCTTTACGAAGCTCAATCAGATACTAATGAATTGGGAAGGAACCTTCAACAATCCAATGTATTATGTTGTTCTCAAACGTAGTGCGTTCAATATATTTAAAAAATTAATAAAATATCACAAAGACAACATTAAATGAAAATGCAATCAAGCCACAGAACAGGGATGATCAGCTCTAACATTCCAAGTGTTTTGGGAGTACAGCTTCCATGATCCCTCATCACTGGATATACTGATTGGGGCCAATGGAAGTTGCAGTCCAGCAACAACAGTAGGACAACAGTAGCCCATCTCTGCTGTAGCATGTAGATTGAAGAAAGCTATTTGGGACTAAGATATCTCCAGGACCACCTCTTTCCTTACTTCTTCCTCTGGCAGGTCCTTTGATACCTGGGCCCTGTAGAGAGAGCCGCCTCTTATTTGCAGTACAGGAGATATGAATGCAAAGCAGAGTTTCTTGAGTATGGCACCAAATTCAAGAAATATACTTCCTTAAAGAGATTTATATGTCTACATTACTCCTTGCTTTGGGGAAACAGTCAAAATGTAACTTTAAAAAAAACTTTGGTCTTACGCTGTGAACTTTTTGGCTATTTCATCTCTATTTCTTATGCTTGCTTTTATTATATAATTTTTATTGTATTTCATTTTCAGTGTATACCAATTGTTTTTAACTTTTATTAGAAGTTGTGAGTCAACTTAGGTGTCACTGAGGAGGAGGCAAAATTTTGGAAATTATTCTGTTTTTAATTTCTGGAGCCTCATGCATGCATGCATGCATGCATTTACTTATTTAAAAATACTTTTGGGGAGAGAGTAAGAAAAATAGGTTTTTATAACATAAAGCTTTTTACTACATAACAAACCAAACATTATCACATTGTGTGAGTTTATAAATAAACTGCAACGGGAACTTGATACATCTGCCCTATACTTTCAGATCCTGTGGGGGTCATTTAGTTAAACCAGCCAAATAGACCAGCAACAGTCACCCAGAAGACCTTCTCATTAGCTGTCTGAATTCAAAAAAAGTACTAAAGACTTATCTCTTCTGGCAGGCCTACGCAGTCTATTTTTAATTGTGATGTATTTTAATTATGATACATTCATATTTTAAGTGGTTTTATGTGTTTTTAGTGAATTTTAATCTAGAATGTTTTTAAACTGTATTTTAATTTATGCTGTACGCCACTTCAAGCCTTGGGGAGAGGTGGGTAAGAAATAAAAATTTGTTGTTGATGATGATGTATCAAGGTCTGTCCTATTTTGCATGGAGTCTGATTAGTTACCATACTTTCATCAAATGAATGCTGTTAAAAATTCCATGTCATTGTAGTTATTTTACATCCAGGGACATACCAAATCTTTATATTCTAGGTAATAGTTTGAAGCTGAAGGAAGGGACCTACCTTCTTAATGGATGTCCAGTCTCTCTTTGGTATAAATGCAGTATCCAAATCATTGGATTCCAAGAGCTTTTTAGTGGGTTTTCTCTGGCGCTTGCTCTCAAAGCTCCCTGCAATAAAGTTGTATGTACAGCATTTTCTTCACAGATACAAACTACTCTTTTACCAGTATCAAATGATAACCTGAATACTAATAGTAACATCATTTGTTACACCTTTGCTTCCCAAAGTCATCTGCAGAAAGGAGGTGTGTTAAACTGGGCAAGAGAGCCCTCATGAGGCTGTGATGTTAACTAGCATTATAATATACGTAGTGTGCTAGGAAGCCATTGTCTCTGATCAACCCATTGTTGATAGAATCATAGACCATAGAATCATAGAAATGTAGAGTTGGAAGAGACCCCAGGGGCCATCCAGTCCATCCAGTCCTGCCATGCGGGAACACCCTCAAAGCACTCCCGACAGATGGCCATCCAGCCTCTGCTTAAGAACCTCCAAGGAAGGAGGCTCCACTACACTCCGAGGCAGCAGATTCCACTGCCAGACAGCCCTGACTGTCAGGAAGTTCTTCCTGAGGTTCAGGTGAAATCTCCTTTCCTGCAGCTTGAATCCATTGCTCCTTGTCCTGGTCTCTGGAGCAGCAGAAAACAAGCCCTCTCCTTCCTCTACATGGCAACCCTTCAAATATTTAAACATAGCTATCATGTCCCCTCTTAACCTTCTCTTCTGCAGACTAACAGACTGGAGTTTGTGAATGTATTCCAGTTCTGCTGCTTCTCTTTCCAGTCTTCCTTTGCCATTTTAATTTTTGTTTCAAGGACTGCTGGTCTGAGGTGGAATTTTCAGGAAAACTGAAATGTTCTACAAGTGGTTTTTGCATATTCTCGTTCCTAATGTCTGATTTATGTTCATTTATTTTCTGGCACAAAGACTGGCCTGCTTGCCCAATGTAGACTGCTGAGGGGCATTGTTGACAGAGGATGGCATACATCACATTAGAGGATGAGCAAGTGAAAGTACCTCTAGTATTGTGGGTGTTTTGATTAGGTCCTGCGATTACATCTCCCAAGTAGATGTGTGGGCAGAGTTGATGTCTGAGTTTGTGGCATGGTCTTGTACCAGTCTCTCCATCCGAGTTGTGTGTCCTCTTGTAGCTAAGTAACTGAGATTTGGAGGCTATCTGTAGGCAAGTAAGGGCCTTGAGAGGACAGCACTGTTGTCCAGTATAGGCCGTAATTTGCTGATGATACATCTCAGTGGTCTCAGTTGGGAGCTCTATGTGAGCACTAGCAGGGTTCTGCCATTTCTTGTCTTCAGTTTGTTTTGAAATACAAAGTCTTGCCTTTCTGCTTTTTAATATACAAGTCTTGCCTTTCTGCTTTTTAAAATTGTATATGGTGAATACCGTAGCTTGAGAAACGCCTGTTACAATTCAATGAGTTTAGCATCCCTATCTTGTAGGTCTGAGCAAATGCAATTATATCAGAGGGCTTGGTTGTAAACTATGGATTTGGTAGCGTGTTCAAGACAGAAACTAGAGGAAGATAAGTACATGTAGCAGTCAGTTGGTCTGTGATATCCTGTGGTGTTTAGATGTCCATTGTGTATTGTATGGTGGTGTCCAGAAAGTGAACCTGTGGATAGTTCCAGGCTGAGATTGATTGTAGAGTGGAAACTGTTGAAATTCTGGTGGAATGTCTTGAATCCTCTGCACAAATCCAAATGATGAAGATATCATCCATATATCTCCAGTAGAGGAGAGGTTTCTGGGTGCAGGAGTTAAGGAAATGCTGTTCTAGGTCACCCATGAAGATGTTGCCATATTGTGGTACCACGCGTGTGCCCATGGCAGTACTATTAACCTGAAGGTATATGTTATTACCAGAAATGTTGTGTGTGAGAACTTCGTGGCTAGTTCTACAATGGTCCCATCTGAAATGATGTTCTTGTCAACTTGTAGTCCATCCCTGTGTGGGAAACTGGTAAATAGGGATCCACATCCATAGTGGCTAAGATGGTGTCCCCTGGGAGGATGTGGATGAACTGTAATTTTTGCAGGAAGTCAGCAGTGTCCTTCACATAGCCAGGAGTGTTGGTGGCATGTGATCTCAGGACATTCTCCACATACCCAGAGGTACCAATTTTGAGTGTTACAATGCTTGAGACAATGGGCCACCCATTTTGTTTATGTACTTCGGGTAACAAATAGAATGCAGCTGGTTGAGGCTTCTGGAGTGTGTCAATTTGGATTTGGTTCTGTATCTCCACAGGAAATTCCATGAATAGTCTGCATAGTTCCTTCCAGTTTTCATTTGCAGGATCACTATACAGGATTCTGTAAAATCTAGTGTTGAACAGTAACTTCAAAGCCTCCTGTATGTAGTCAGATTTGACCGTGATGACTGCATCCTCTCCTTTGTCAGCTACTTTGATCACAATATTAAGATTAGGATCTATTCTGGACAACAATGGTGCCCCTCTCAAGGGCTGTTGGTGAAATGCCTTTACTTACCAAAAGATAGTCTCCCAATCTCAAACAGTTACTTACCTACAGGACACAAAGCACAGATGGCGAGACATGTACGAGACCATACCACAAACTCAGATGTCAACTCTGCCCACAATTCTACTCAAGAACACAGGACCTAATCACAACACCCACAATATTAGAGGTGCTCTCACTTGATATATGCCATCCTCTGTCTACAATGTTCTTCAGCACTCTGCACTGGGCAAGCAGAAAGAGTCTCTGCCCCAGAGGATAAATGGACATAAATAGGACATTAGGAATGGGAATATACACATGCACACACACAGACACATGTACACATACACACACAGAAAGAACAGTTGCAGAACACTTCAGTCTTCCTAGAAATTCCATTTTAGACCTCAGAACAGCAGTCCTTGAAACAAAAATTAAAACTACAAAGGAAAACTTGAAAGAGAAAACACAGACCTGCAATATATTCGCAAATTCCAGTCCATCAACAGTGGGTTGATCAGAGACAATAGCTTCCTGGCACACTATCCATATTATAAGACTAGTTAACACTGCAGCCTCATGAGGGCTCTCTTGCCCAGTTTATCACATCTTCTTTCTAGTTCCCAGACAGCATCACACTACATTCCAACAACTCCCTTCACCCTTCATATAGTTATCTACTCACCTTGGCTTTAGGCAATATCTTTCCTCCCACCTTTGTTCCCCAATGGCCATTGTTAAACTGATCTTGTTACCTCATCATCATACTTGCACGTTTTATGTTTCTGTTGCTATTCATACACGGAACCTGCTCATTCCTAGGTATAAATGTCTCTTTCTAGGTACTTCACTCCATGCACCTGATGAAGTAGACTCAGTCTATGAAAGCTTATGCTATGAACTTCTTTCTCTCAGATAGTTGCAAAGGTGCTACAATATCCCTTTGCATACTGACCCAGAGCAACTTGCCAAAGTCTCTAAATTATGCACAAATGAAGTTAGATACGCATAACACGTAGACAATGTCTGCAGTGATTTCAAATGATGGTGCAACTAACATGCTTCTTACCTGGCTTCATTAGCTGTTCCTCCGCCTGCGAATGAAGAACAGGAGGAAGAAGAGGAGGAGCAGCGGCAGCAGTTTCTTCTTCTTTTTCCAAAGCATTTGGTGAAGACAATGTCAAAACTGGCATTTCAGATCTTGGTTCCATAGAATGGGAATCAGGTTCATCTGTGAGAGAACGCTCGGCCTCCAGGACTGGGGGAGACTCTTTAGATGAAGAGGCAGATGGTGAAGAAGCAGATGAAACAGAATCGAAGGGCTTCTTTTCTAGATGCTTATTATAAGCCTGCTTGCCAGTGCTGTCCTTCTGTTTGGCTTCAGACTTCTCTACAGAACTTGCCTATTAGCAGCCACACACAAAAACAGAAAATACTTAAAATACTAGTCAAACATGTGTGGAAAAATAACATTAAGGGTGATTACAACCATTCAGAGGTAAAGCAAAATTTCTGCAGCAGCTGGAAATTCAGGGAAATAAAATTTAGCAATCTTAGCTTTGCCAAGAAAAAAAGTTAAGCAGATACTCATGATAGTATTTTCAATGTTTAAAATACAGGGTAGAAATGAAAGTTACAGAGCATATACTATTGCCACTTAAACTGGCATTTTTCTTTCTAGTTTTTTTCCATAGAAAGGTAAGATCTAGGGGATGTCAGATACATATTTCTCTGACTTTACTCTCCATTATTAGGCACTACTGGGTAGTATTAGTCTTTATGAATTTGACTAATCCTTTTTCAAAAAACCTAATTAGAGAAATATTTGGGTCCCCCCCCCCACAGAAAGTCCTCTGCTTGTAGTGGACTGCCTGAGTACAAAAGTTGAAACAGAACTGCTGCACTGATGAGATCTTACAATACTATTTGATACAAACCTAAAGCAAACCCAATTGCTCATCCTGAAAACAAGATCCATTAAAACCCTACGTATCTAGTTCCACTGAAAACATAAAGGAATCCATAGATAATATTTAGAGCAATGTGGGTAATCTACAATCCTCCATTTGTTGAAATGCAATTCGTATCACCACTATTTGGTATGGTTAACAGTGAGAGTTAATGAGAGTTACAACCCAACAGTATCTGGATGGTCACAAGATGCCCAAACCTGATTTTGGCATGAATTCAGGAAGTGGCAATGTAGGCACTGCAAGCACAATGCAAAAAACTTGGCACTGTGCAACAGATACATTCAGCAACAAGTGCAGAAGCAAAGAAGTGCAAATAATTTTGTTGTGCAATTGGCACATTCAGGACACAATGGCAGAAGTGCTACTGCATGACCCATGACATTGTAAAATGACCATAGCTTGTTCTGCTGCTCTGGGCCTCTCTGCCCCTTTGCCTCTGTAGCCATTGCACCTTGTAGTTTGGTTGCTGTGCAACTCTAGAATTTGTCCACATGCATTGCCCTATGTTGTTATTCTGCACTGGGGCTGCATCGTGCTGTGATGGCATATGTCTGTGTACAGTTCTTTATGCTATGCTATGAGCCTACTGAATTGAGGTCTTAGAGTAAGGTCTGTAATCATTTGTTCCCCATAGCTGGTACATTTCCCTCAGTTATTAACAACCGTTTTCCTGCACAACAACTGAAGTGTGGGTACTGAAGAAATAAAACTTCCACTGATTTTGGAAATATTTAATGGTTATTTTATTATCTTTTTTTATTCCAACAAATTATCTCCACCCCATTCAAAGCACACCACTTTTTACTTTCACAGAAATAAACATTGGTGGAAAATTTGCAAAACCAAATCCCTCTCTACCAGTGCATTAAAGAAATGACCAAAAACATTTCCCAAAATTCTATATTTGATATCCCAACGCATCATATGGATCTGTCTAGCATGGCAGTTAAACATGTTGGTAAACAAGAAAAATAAGCAAGCTCTGCTACAGCTCTCAGTACTTTTTTGGCTCTTGGAGTATTTCACATCCTACTCATGCGGAGCAAACAAACTCTGACCCAGAGTTCAAGATCCTGCCAGGGAACCCGGCATTTTCTTACTTGCTCTTTTCATTCTGAAGGGAAACTATAAGAGTTTTTTCATGAGGAACAGGAATGGTGAGCTGCTTTTATTTTCATTTCACAGAACTTTGTTTATAAAACCCCACATCTACTGAACCACCTGCAGACTTTGTTCCATGTATACACCACAGCACAGTTCCTTTTATTCTATTTATTTTTATTGCTTGTTTGGCTTCTTATACGGTAATCTCTTGTATGCTCTATCTCCTAAAAAAATTGGAACCTTTTCTGAAGCAGCAATCAATGCAGAGCAAAAATCTGCAGTGGAAGGGAAAATTGGCTCCCTTCAGCCTGCATTCTAATGGAAAACATTATTATGTGTCTTTTATGACAGTTCTAAGAGTGATTCCACAGAGCTCGAATCCTGTGCAGTTACTCTCCTCAAGCAATAGTCTGGTCTGTTGACTGCTTAATTCTGGTAGATTTCACACCATGAATTGCTATCTCTTATGCTATAGGCCCCACAACACAGACAAGAAAAATCAACTGCATACCAGAGTATCCAACATTGGCCAAATTATTCTTGAGTATGGTACACAGAAAATCCCAAAACACATTTCCTCCTACACCACCATATCAAACAGCCCCTACTTTTCTTCACTTTCTTGACACCCAATCCAGCTGCTTGGCAGCCACTTCACCGTACCTAAGACATGGCCAGTCTGGGCTTCATCAGATGCCACTAGGGCTCCTACGAGCAAGATATGAAAGCAATATTCCTCTTACTGTTTCTTCATAACACCAGATATTCATACCAAATAAAATTGGTATTAAATAATAGTTTTGAACAGAAGTTCTATTTAGCTATCATGGGTGATTAAGAGTGACTCTTCTCCATGAAATGAAACGAAAAACAAATGGATCCACACACATGCAGGACAGGGTATCCTCCTCTCATCCTCCCTTCTGTTTTCTGAATAAGAGGGTCAGTATGAGGGGGGAAATGTATGTAAACGGATGAGGGTGGGAATTCTTGAGAGTGAATTTTCAGATGACTGAATAAGGTTCTTTTCAGAAGGGAAATGAGCTACAAGTTGCACCATGATGTTGAGTGTAAGTTTTCAGGAGATGGACTTTGGCTCCTTTGTGGGTCCCAGATTTTACCTGCCCACTCACAATACTGAGGAGGACATGGAAACACTGTCTGCAAGAGGGAGAAAACGTATCACTGGCACACACAGCTTAACCTCTTGGAAGGCTAAGAAATTTCAAGAAAGAGTCACCTCCATAGATTTATACTTACCCAGGTTTCCAGCCTACAGTCTGCACTTACTATGCACACTGATCTAGAACAAGCCCCAGAGAACACAGAGGGACTTACTTTTGAGTAACCACACATAGTACTGCACACCAACAAAAAGCCCAGACCCTCTCCCCTCCCAGTCATTCCATGTAGCAAACCTCTTGGGGTAGGGAGTATTTTTTAATGGGCGGAACATCTGAGTTCAAAGCATAATTAGCAAAATACTTCAGCCCTTCGCTCCTTCATGGTAGATGAGTCCTTGTCCTCTTAAGACAGCCTAACAACCACAGACTCCTGCCTTGTTTCCCTATAGGCAGGGCTGAAATAAATCTTCTCAGCAGCAAGCTAGACCAGCAGGAAGAGCCTTATGTGAAAGCCAAGAATGCCAGGAAAAGAAGAACACTTCTGTGGAACTGCTATTGG
Organism: Iguana delicatissima; assembly: GCA_948472985.1. Lineage (NCBI taxonomy): Eukaryota > Metazoa > Chordata > Lepidosauria > Squamata > Iguanidae > Iguana > Iguana delicatissima. Next base: position 1,792,740 of record CAOKZL010000244.1, read on the forward strand.
ATCAGACCAATCTTCTGAAAGAAGACTGGTTATGTGACCCAGCCAGTTGATCTGCAATCCTCCTGAGTCCAGAACATGCAGTTGTGCTTGTCAGAAATCCTGCTGCACCACTGTCATCATGCACTGTTATCATGCAGGAAAGCCAGAACACATGCCTACTTGCTCTCAGCTGGCAGGAAAGGGCAGGGCCCTCCTTATACCTCTGAGAAAGGACATGGCCAATCAGTTCAGGTTGTAAAGCATCAGCCAAGAGGAGGAAAGGAAGAGAGCCATGTGTTGAGTCCCAGAAAGTGACATCGGAGCACTAGTGATAAAGGCTCTCTCAACCCAAGCAGGATCCTGGCCAATTTTTTTAAATGTGAAAAAATGTTTGTAAAAATCCTTCTTGGACAGATGTTTTCCCAATGTTTCACAAGTTTCTATTCCAACACAGCTGTGCACTGGTGACACCCACCTTCCGAAATGGCTCCTGGCTCTTCTTTTTTTTCTTAGGTGCAAATATATGATCATATTCTTCTGCATATTCCAGAAGCCGCTTACTTGGCTTTCTAAGGCGTTTCTTCTCTGAATGTGCAACTGAGAAAAACAAGAAACAGCTTCATGGTTAGTCTTCACAGAACACGAAAAGGGCTGGGATGAAATCTTCTGTGAGAATCTAGTTCAACAATGGTTTGATTAATAGTATTTTAGAATTTTCACCAATTATTTTAAAATTTTCTTATGATATTGTTTCAAGAGTAGCCCTTTTTTGAAATGGGGGTTCAAACCTTCTTGTGTAAATACTGTGCCTCCCTCCCTGCATTCTTCAGCCGAAATCCACCCAGTATGCAAACACCACAGTTCCCACCTCACAAAGGACATGAGTTCATGCTCTCCTCATAGTCATTCAGTTCTGGAAAGCAAGGGAACTGCAAACCATTGCTTATGGAAAAAGGGTAACCATTAATATTGCAAGTAAAATACTGTTAACTAGCCAGCACAGTACGATGTTATAAATTTCTCAAAATTCTAACCCTTCTCCCAGGTTACTTCTGTCTTACTCAATCTTGCAGAGGAAGAGCTGTCCTACTTCCTAACAAATTCTAAGCCTGTAAAATAACCAATCTGTTAAAAGTGCATTATCTTTGTCATTAGTTGGAAAATCTGTGGTATTCAGCCATATTAGTTGAGAAATCTAAAAAATCAGCAATTCAATGAGTTAACTGTCAACATAAAACACACACACACAACTCCAATGATCTCAAACCGAGGTAAACATGAGCATGGAGTGACTGCACACCAAGAGAGAAAGGTCAGAAGCCTTTTTTCATGTTCTACAAATGTGGTTTGTGTGTTTTCTAAATAATATACATACAATACAATGGTTTGGATTCTGAGTATTTTTTCCATACGTGTAGCAGACTGATCAAAGAGAATTTTAAACTAAGAGCGGGGATGCTCTGTGACCAGCAAGGGAACACATTACGTGATCAAGTAGAAATAAAAAGATGACGGAAACAATGCATGGAAGAACTATATAAGAGAGATGAAATGTTGACAGATTTATTCAAGGAAGAACCACATGAAGATGAACCTCTAATTTTAGAAAGTGAACTGAAAGCTGCAGTCAGAGCACTTGGGAGACATAAATCAACAAGAACAGACTGCATACCAAGAGAACAGCTTCAATCTACAGAAAATGAAGATACTCTAGTTCTAACTAAAATCTGTCAACAAATATGGAAAGCAAAAGAATGGCCCACAGATTGGAAACACTCGTTATAAATTCAAATCCACAAGAAGGGGAATACCAGGGACTGCAATAACTACAGAACTACTGTATTAATTCCCCTTGTCATGGTCAAAATTCTACAGCAAAGACTTTTTCTCATATATGGAGTAAGAAATAGAACCATAGAACACCAGACGAAGAAGCTTGGTTCAGGAAAGGAAGAAGTACCTGAGATCATATTGCAAACGTATGTTGGATAATGGAGTACACCAATGGATTTCAAAACAAAATTAGCCTGTGGTTTATAGATTTATAGCAAAGCCTTTAATCCTACAGATCATGAAAAACTATGGATTGTTCTTAAAGAAACCACAACATTTGACTGTCCCAATCCATAACTTGTATGCAGGGAGAAGCAGAATGGTTTCCAATTGACAAAGACGGTCACAGCTGAGCCTGCCTTTTATCTATCTATCTAATTTGTATGCTGAACATACCATACCTAAAGCAGGATTATATCAGAGGAAGGAGGCATGAAAATTCGAGGAAGGAACATCAGCAATTTAAGATATGCACATGACACCATACTACTAGCAGAAAATAGCAAAGACTTAAAATGGTTACCGAAGAAAGTCAAGAAAGAAAGTGCAAAGGGAGGGTTGCAGCTGAACATTAAGTAAACAAAAATAATGATCACAGATGAATTACATAACCTTAAAGCAGACAATGAAGACACTGAAATACAAAATTTTCAACGCCTTGGCTCAATTATTAATCAGAATGCAGGCTGCAGTCAAGGAATCAGAAGAAGACTAGAACTCAGAAGGGCAGCAATCAAGGAAGTAGACAAGATCCTGAAGTGTCAAGATATATGATTGAACACTAAAGTTAGAATTGTCCATGCCATTCTATTTCTAATTTCTATTTATGGTTGTGAAAGCTGGACAGTGAAGAAAGCAGACAGGAAGAAAATTAACTCATCTGAAAAGTGACGCTGGAGAAGATTTCTGCGGATATCCTGGAGTGCTAAAAAGACAAATGAATGGGCCTGAGAGCAGACCAAGCCTGAACAATCCCTAAAAGCCAAGATGAATAAACTGAGGCTATCCTACTTTGGACATATCACGAGAAGACATGACTTACTAGAAAAGACAATCATGTTTGATAAGGCAGAAGGCTGTAGGAAAAGAGGAGGACCGCATTAGAGATGGACAGACTGAATCAAGGAAGACATGTCCTTGAATTCACAAGACCTGAGCAGGGCTGATGATTATGACAGGGTGACTTGGAAGTCTCTCATCCGTAAGGTCGCCACAAACTGAACTCGACTTGACAGGAACAAGCAGGCTGATATCTGCTAGGGCTTCCTATGGAAGGATATTTTAATTAATTTCCCCTTCAGTCTCCAGCAGCACCTCCCACTTCATTCCAGAGTATCCCTCAATCCTCCAAAGTACATTTTTAGGGAATATCAAGGACTGCAGGTGGAAGTAACATACGTCCCCTTTCCTCCTCCTCTTGTAGCAGCATCCCAAAGCTCCGGAGCCAAGCCAATATGCCAAATGCATCATTGTAATTTTTATAATCCAGTATATGAAACCTAAAATATGCTTTCTTCAAAGTATTACTGTAGCTTCTCCACCAAAAAACAAAAAGGGGATGGAATGAAGCCAGAAAACACCATCCCGATGTATTTCAGGCATTAGATGTCTCTTCAGAGAAGAATTTTAAAATAAACTTCTCTTTTAAAAAAAATACCATAAAACCCTTGCTCCTACCACATGCTTTCTTATCCTCTGTGAACTGAAATGTATGCACCCATTCTAAATAAACAAAACAAAATATTGTCTTCTACAGCTATTAGATTTCTGCACTTTTGACTAGATCACTTACTTAACAAGGGATAATAAGGAACTCAGAGCTGGCATCTGGTGGTTCATGGGCAACATCATGCTGTCTTTTAGACTTGATTCCACCTGCTAGGCTCAGAGTATGGATGGCAGAAAGAGGAAAAGCTACAGAGTTTCTGACTCTCTTTGCACCCTGGCCTCTGCTTCTGTTCAGGGCACAGATGAGAACCAGGCTTAAAGCAGAAGGAAGGATAACGAGAACAGCCACTGCCACTCTTGAAGAAATTGCTCAGAAGCCAAAAGCAATTCCACACCAGCATCCCAGGGTGAAGAGAGAAGCCCCAACCACAGCTACCCAAACTTTTTGGGCTTAGGAAACTGGTTATCCTTTACCTATCCCAATCACGTTGTTGGGGTGACACAGAAAGTGCCCAACTTTGTTTTGATTGCACCAACAAGAGTCACCATTACTTTGATATCTGACTATAACCTGTATTTCTGATATTCTTCATCTATGTCTTATGCATTTTGTAGTGCCATGTAGTTAATCATCTTACATTTTTAACATTCTTTTCTGGCACTGGACTGTGACTGTTTGGTTATAGTAACATGAAAGGTACAGGAAAGCAGAAATAATGTGGTTATTTTAACCATAGCAAAACTAAACTTCTTGATGACAGTTGCCTTGATTTTGTCTGTTAATGGAGGGGACTACACAAAGCACTAACATCGAGTTTAGACATAGTAGCCTAGTATAGACATCATAGCCAAATCATGTTATATTCTCTGCTTTGAGCAAGCTGGAATCAACTATAATTTGCACTGAACAGCAAAGCAGCAAGTAAACTGCTACATATATGTGAATGCCAGTCCAGAAAAATCTAGTTGGGTCCATTGAAAACTTTACATTTGCAAGCAAATATGTCGACAGAAATTATTTTGCTAGCAAACCCATGACATCAGTCACCCATGAAGATACAGACATGGTATGCAACACTGTGACATAAAGGATCAGTAACATAAAGCGTGGTCATGGGAAACTACCAAAAGAAAAACTACTGACAATGCAAAGCAATAGGCAAAAACACAGGAAGTGCCCTAAACAATGTGCTTTCCAAAAACACAGGAAGTAACTTCCAAAAAATACAGGAAGTGCTCTCTGGATAATTCATGTGAAGTGACTTGATACAACTAGGAGGGCCGTCTCTCACGTTCAAGAGGTGAACTGGCAACTAAGTGTCTGATTTTTCAACTTCAGATTGCAGGAGAGTACTGCACAAAATTAGCATAACAGAAAGAAACAATCTTCCATAACATACTGGTTTTCTTGACGTAGGAACCTGTTTTCGTGAGGGTGCAGTATATCATGGGAACCTCTGCTTCAGTGTGAGGTTCTGAGGAGCTTCAGAGTGGGAATTTAGCTGCAAATACCCTAGAATATCAGGCAGACACCAGGATGCCTGCTGTTGAATTCCCATCCTGAAGCTCTTCAGCACTTCACATTTCAGATTGCCACTGTAAGACTTCCCACAACTGCTTTAGGAACAGAGACCTTCCATGACGTGTGACTGATGGCACACTAGTCAGAAAAACACAAAACTATTTTCCAAAGCAACCTTCTATCTTCTTGTTTTTCTCTTATAAAATTAAGAAGAAATTTTATTTAGGAAGAACACTATAGTACTTCATTTGCAAGGCTCTTTGTGCTTAGTACAATGTATTAATTTTACTGAAGTCCTGTGAGTAGGCATCAAATCCAGGAAACGTTTCATTATGAGTGTGAATTTACATTTCACGTTTTTACATTTCACAAGTGGCTGTCAACCTATCTTTCACAAACAGCAGACCCACTTAGTTTGGGTCAAACCTTTCCCTTTTGCAAGACAGTGAATTTTGCACCCAAAGTGCACAGTCTACGGAAACGATAATTTAAATGTTATGAAAGTAATCTCCTACATCCTAAATTGTCCTAGTCATGCATTCACAATTAAGTGTACCAGCTATTTCCTATCAGAAGAAACCAATTAACATTTTCAGTACTACTGAACTCTACCTACTCCTCAGACTGCAATTTTGCAGAGTTCCATACATATCTCAAAATGTCAATAAAAACCTAAGGCGGAAAAATGAATTGCACAATTACAGACTTTAGATCAGTGGTTCTCAACTTGTGGTCCCCAGATGTTTGTGGACTTCAGCTCCCAGAAGCCCCAGCCACTATGGTCAATGCTCAGGGATTCTGGGAGCTGAAGTCCACAAACATCTGGGGACCCACAGGTTGAGAACCACTGCTTTAGATGAAGGGAGATGTTTTGAATACTTCCCTAAGTAGAAACAGGAACAACAAAGTAATGCATGGAAGAGAAAACTTGTAACCTACCCAACTTCACATTCTACTAGGTCTCTACATACTTTTTCACACAGAGAGCATTCAAAATTGCATTCCATCACCTACAGGATGAAGCACTATAGCACATTCCCACTGTCTACTACCTCCTTGTACTTGCAATGTATAAACCAGGCCTTATGCTGCTCCCACTCAGCTTACTGGGATTTATGCTATCTAAGCTGCAAACATTACAGACTTTCATGCTGGACTTGGCCCCACCACGGTTTAAAGTACAAACGTTTTTGCTGCAGGCTAAGAGAAACTGAACATATGAACTTCCAAACCAATACTAGTCCTAACGGATTTCTTGCTTTGTTGTTGTTAATTAAAAGAAAAAGAGAGAAGGGAGGCTAAATTAAGCTTGGGAAAAAAGCTAGGACGCAAGCCGTAATTTTGATTAGATGAACTAAGATTTTTTGCTATGCAACACTTTGAGAATGAGATTTTTCTTCCCCTGTATTTCTGTCATGAGATGCTCCTGTTAAAACTGACCAGTTATCTGTATCCTGAGAACAACTGACCCTTCTGAGGCTTAGTTCTCAGTACTCACAGATAATGAAAGGACGTGTGAGCTGTACTTCACACTGCAATTGTGGACTCGTACCTTAATGAATGCTCTTTCATAACAGTAAACAGTGTTAATATTCTGCCCATCAACATCCAGACATTAGGAAGCTGTGTTCTAATCCAGCCTTCTCCACATCTATGTGCTAGAATCTTTCCTCTCCTTTTGTATTTTTTTTAAACTGGAAAGTATCATCGTGTGAGTCCTAACCTGCAGTCTGACAAGGTACCACAACCCAGAGACTTCTTGGTTTATACAGAGAATTCAAACTCAAACCTCAAACTGTTATACTTCAACTCAATATGGACCCTATCTTTGTTTCATGGATCACACACAGCGAAAAGTCCAATAAAATGTGTAAATAAAGCTTACAGTTCTTGCCTTCTAGGATTCCCTTAAGCACCTTTGAAATAATAAGGCCTCAACACCTGGTTTTAATCTGTAGAGGTCAAAGGAATATAACTGTGCTGCTTCCTTCTACCTATTGATTTGCTTACCAACTTTAGCACTGCTTTGGTTAAAACGCTGCCATTTCTTTTTGGGTACTGTGTGGCTTACACCACCCAAACACCCTTGGGATAGCTCTATGCTAGTGAACCGCATGCTCTGCTGTCCTGAATAATTGGTTCAGTGATTTCCCCTTCTGATGCTGCACTATCTGCTAGTGTGCACAGCTGCTTCAGTTTCGGACAGCTGTACCCTGCAGTGCAATTTGTACCAGAAACAAATTTAGTATTTATGAGTTC